>JANJGN010000044.1:4012500-4612500 GCA_026770705.1 Isurus oxyrinchus
TAGTGGTCAGATTTTGAAGTGGGATTTTCATTACTCCAGGAAATTCCAGGGTTGTTGTATCTCTCCGATTGGATATTAGAGCTGTCACTCTCATGCTGAAACGCTCCAATCGGGCAGGGCAGGTGTCCCTCACACCTTCGGGACTCTCCATTTGTTTGAGGAGCTATCAGTCAATTATTGAACGAATATGATTGAACAAAATTCCATGTTAGATGGTAGGAATTGGTTTGTGGTGTCTGATTAATTGAAGTGCTGGCCGCAGCAGCCGGAATTCTCTGATTGGCTGAGGTGTCTGACAGTCAGGTTTTTTTCTTCATTAATTGAATAATTGATGTAACCGGATAATTCACCGCTTTCTTCATCTGCTCCCGGAACTTGGACTGAGTCACAGCGTAAATAAATGTGTTTGTGCAACAACTTAAATTCAGCAGCATCAATCCGACTTGTTGTAAGATATATTCAGGATAGGTGAGGTAAATTAACCCTCTCAGATCAATATAGAAGAATTTTATAACAAACACCGACCACAGGATTATGAAGGTGCCGGATATGGTGAAGAGTAAAATCATAGACTTCCTCCTGCTCTCCATCTCTGGGTCACTGTGATTCTCTCCCTTATTCTGAGCCCTCAGTCCCTTCCGGACTCGACTGGTCACTAAAATGTATCTGACTGTCAGAGCGTTGATCAGCAGAATTAAACCGAATGGGAGCAATGGGTTTAAAACTTTATCAAACCAGTTAAATCCAACCCATCCGGGATCAGTAAAAATGCTTGGCTTTGCCAAACAGCCCCATGGTACATCGTTGATTATCTGTCCAGGATCCAGTGTAAAGTATTGGGGGATGTTTTTTAAACTGAGCAGGATACCGGTTGTCGCTTGAACCACAGCCGCTGTTTTCCCGGTGCAATATTCTGTTTTCAGCTTCGGGCAACGAATGGCCACAAATCGATCAAAGGAGAAAGTGACGGTGAACCAGACAGAACAGTCCGTGGCTGCAACCAGCAGGACACCGCGAACACGACACACAGGAGTGAGGTACAGGAAACTCAGTGGGAAATAATAATAATTGATCTTGTTCAGTATGACGTTTGTGATAATGACCAGTAGATCCGCCGTTGCCATGGCCACCAGGTAGCGAGTGGTGCAGGTGGCGAGGCCGCACTTTCCCCGGGACAGGATCACAATTCCCAGTAAATTAACTGTCAGAGAGAGGGGAGAAGGGCCTGGAAATTATTGATTAAACATTCTCCATGTCTGTCCCTCACAGGGAGGACAGGATTTCAGTAGTAAAACAGAGTTTGGTCGCAAGAGAACAGGCAGGCGACTGGCTGGTGAGTATTTCAGCTTTTAGCTTTGTTTTTAGATTGAAATTAGCAGCTGAGTTACAATCACTTGTTGATTATTATTAACTTTAGTAATTTAATGATTGGGGGAAATTAAACAAACAATAAAGGCGAAACAACAAAAAAGAGCCAGACGTGAGCAGGTGTTTAAAGAGCAGGAGTTTACCTGTGAGGGAGTGGAGCGGCTGTATAAAGAGCAAGAGTGGAGCGGGTGCATATAGAGCAGGAGTTTACCTGTGAAGGAGTGGAGCGGCTCTATAAAGAGCGATGCGGAGTTTACCTGTGAGGGAGTGGAGCGGCTGTATAGAGAGCAATGCAGATTTTACCTGTCCGGGAGCCTGTTCTCACACAGGCACTGGGTGGTGCTGGAATTCGAAAGGAGTGATGTCAGGACAAGGGAGAGAGCTGGTTTGTAGTTAGTGTGTAAGGTGCTTTATTTTTTCTCCATTTTAAAAATACATTACAGTAGCTAACAGTCATTTGACTTTATTTTGCCAGAAAAAAGTTAAATCGTTTTTTCATTTGGCTTAAATTTAGGGAAACAGTTTTTTTAAATAGAAATCAAACAAAACGTATCGCAAAGGGACTCAGTCACGTGATTTGCATGAGGATTCTACGACACACATTGCAATGTGAATGACCACATGTGCAGGAAGTGCCACTGGATTCACCAGCTTGAGCAATGGGTTTCAGAGTGTTAGCATCAGCTGGAGACACAGCGGTGCATCCGCGAGACTGAGAGTTAGGTGGATAGAACCTTTTTAGATGTGGTCACGCAGCAGCTTGAGGAAGTGCGGGAATGGGTGACCACCAGTCAGAAGAAGGGAGACAGGCATGAAATGTGGAAAGCCACAGGTATGTAATAAGGAAAGAACCAGGCAGGTAATGCAGAAACCCTGTTTATCTGTGTTTCAAAAGGCTAAGGGTGAATATTGCTCTGGAGAGTGCAACCAGAGTCAAATTCCAGACACTGTGGGTGTCTCAGCTGCACAAGTGGGGAAGGGTAAGATTGCAAGAGTAATAATGGTAGGAGACTAAATAGTGAGGGGTGCAGACAGGAGCTTCTCCAGCTGTAGACGTGACTCCAGGATGGTGTGTTGCCTCCTTGGTAGCAAGGTCAAGGATATCACAGAACAGTTGCAGGGCGTTCTGAAGAGGGAGGGAAAACTCAGAGGTCGTGGTTCACACTGGTACTAACGACTTAGAAAGAAGGATGAAGTCCTGCAAAATGAATTTAGGGAGCTCAGCAGCAGATTAAAAAGCAGGACCTCAAAGGTTGCAACATCTGGATGGCCCACTTGTCACATGAAAGTGAGTATAGGAATATGAGGATAGAGAAGATGAATGCGTGGCTGAAGAAATGTTGAGGGCGGGTGAGGCCTTCTGGCTCCTTGACAGGGTATGTTTCTGGTGAAGTTGGCACCTGTACACATCGGACAGGTTGCACCTGAACTGGCACAGGAGCAACATCTTTGTGGGGAGGTTTGCTAGTGATGTTGGGGTGGTGTTGTGGGTGGAGGGTAAAACTAATTTGTTATTTTTATGTAATAATGAGTGAAGGTAAAGTAGAGGGCTGTGCACAGCCTAATATAGAAGAGGAACTAAGTGAGTCTGGAAGGCAGAGCCAACGTAGACCTGTTAAGGCACAGGGGAATAATGCAAGGCTGGTTTGCTGCTATTGTAATGAAAGGAGTCTTAAAAGTAGGGCAGATGAATTGAGGGTGCTGATTAACACATGGGAATATGATATTGTTGCTGTCACAGAGACATGGTTGGTGGTGGCGCAGGACTGGCAGCTCAATGTTCCAGGGTATAGAGTGTTCAGGCATGACAGGGGCTGATGGCGACTTGGTGGTGGGGGTTTAAAATGGAAGTTGGCATTGCACGATTGATCAAGAAGTAAATTAATGTCATAAGGAGTGATGTTATTTTAGAAGGTTCCTCAAATGAGGCCATCTGTAGAGAACTTAAATACAGTAGGCAATCACTTTGGTGGGGGTGCACTAAATGCCTCCAAAGAGTCAGGGGGGCTAGAGGAGGGGATGTGTAGGAAAATCTCAGAGATGTGTACAAGGGTAATAATAGTAGGAAATTTCCATTCACCGATGTTAACTTGGATAGTCTTAGTGTGAGAGGCTTCGATGTGGTGGAATTCTTAAAGTGCTTGAAAGAGAGCTTTTTGAGCCAACACTAAAGCCCTACGAGAGAAGGGGCGGCACTGGACCTAATCTTAGGGAATGAAGCCAGGAAAGTGGTATAAGTGTCAGTGGGGGAAAGCATTTTGGGGACAGAGACCATAGTTCTTGGGGTTTTAAGGTAGTTATTGAAAATGACAAAGATGGCTTGTAAATAAAGGTCCTGAAATTGGGGAAGGCCGACTTCAATATTTTATGACAGGATGTGGCCAAATTGGACTGGGAGCAGCTAATTGTAGGAAAGTCTACAACAGGCCTGCGGGAGTCATTCAGAAAGGAAATAGTGAGAGTTCAGGGCCAACATGTTCCCGTAGAGGTGAGGGGTAGGACAAACAATTCCAGGGGATACTGGTTGTCAAGGGATATAGAGGATTGGATAAGGAAAAAGAAAAGTGACTGATGGTAGATACAGGGGGGTTAACACAGCGTGGAAGCCCTGGAGAAGCATAAAAAGTGCGTGGTGGGGGAGGGGTGTGGTAGTTAACAAGTAGTTAGGAGAGCGAACAGGAGACATTACCAAACACTGGCGGGAAAGGTAAAGGAAAACCCAAGGCATTTTATAAATATATTCAGGGCCTGAGGGTAACCAGGGAAAGAGTAGGACCCATCAGGGAACAAAGTGGCAGATTGTGCTGTAACCGAAGGACGTAGGTGAGGTTATAAACGCTTACTTTTCATCTGTGATGACTATGGAGAGGACGATGTAGGTGTTGAAATCAGGGAGGGGGTCTGTGATATACTTGAACACAATAGCATTGAAAGGGTCGAGGTATTAGTGTTTTTTGCTTGAAAGTGGATAATTACACAGGCCCAGATGAGATGTATCCCAGGCTGTAATATGAGGTAAGGGAGGAGTGTGCAATGTCTCTGAAGCTTATTTTCAAATTATCTGGACATTTGAGGGGTGCCAATATACTGGAGAAGAGTGAGATAGGAGAAGCGTGGCCATTAGCAGTGAGAGAGTGAGAGAGGGGAAGCGGGGCCATTAACAGTGAGAGAGTGAGTGAGGAGCAACGGGGCCATTAGCAGTGAGAGAGGAGAAGCGGGGCCATTAGCAGTGAGAGAGTGAGAGAGGAGAAGCGGGGCCATTAGCAGTGAGAGAGTGAGAGAGGAGAAGCGGGGCCATTAGCAGTGAGAGAGTGAGAGAGGAGAAGGGCGGCCATTAGCAGTGAGAGAGTGAGAGAGGAGAAGCGGGGCCATTAGCAGTGAGAGAGTGAGAGAGGAGAAGCGGGGTCATTAGCAGTGAGAGAGTGAGAGAGGAGAAGCGGGGCCATTAGCAGTGAGAGAGTGAGAGAGGAGAAGCGGGGCCATTAGGAGCAAGAGACTGTAAGAGAAGCTGCAAGAGAAGCAGTGAGGCTGTTAGCAGGATTTGAGAAGCGAGAGGGAAATCACCCGGAATGATGTTGGAATCTGCAGCACACTGCCTGAGGGGGTGGTAGAGGCAGGAACACTCACAACATTTAAGAAGTATTTAGATGAGCACTTGAAACAGCCTCACATACAGCGTTAGGGGCCAAGAGCTGGTAAATGGGATTAGAATAGATAGGTACTTGATGCCTGGCATGGTCATGATGGGCCGAAGGGCCTGTTTCTGTGCTGTATAACTCGTATACTCTGTGACCCTCTGACTCGATGAGTGAGAGAGGAACAGAGCAGGCACTGAGAGTGGGAGAGTGCGAGAAACAGCCGTGCCATTAACAGTGAGGGAGCAGAAGGAACAGCGGGGACATTAACAGTGAGACAGTGTGAGTTGAGTGAGCGACCATTGGAGCACATGGAGAGAGTGGCCACAGAGCATTACTGAGCAGGGGAAGAGGAGAGAGCATGAAGCCAAGAGATCATTAAACCTAACAGCTGAAGTAGGCTATTCAGACAACGAATCTGTTCACCATTTAATGAGGTCATTGCTGACATGATAATCTTCAACTCCACTTTCCTTCCATTTTGCAGAACCTTTTGTTACCTTTTTGTTAAAAATCTGCCTATCTCAGCCTTGAATATAATGAGAGACCCAGCCTTCAACACCATCAACAGTAAATAATCCACAGATTCACTACGATCTGAGTGAAGAAATTCCTCCTGGAAAAACTCAGCAAGTCTGGCAGCATTGGCGGTTCTGTTTTTGTTTTGGATTTCCAGCATCTGCAGTTTTTTTGTTTTTAAGTTCCTCCTGGTCTCTCTGTTAAATAGGCAACCCCTAACTCTGAGATTATGCCGTCTGGTCCCCGACCCTCCGCAAGGGGAATCAACTTCTTAGCATCTACCCTGCCAAACTCCCCAAGAATCTTATTTGTTTCAATAAAGCTGCATCTCATTCTTCCAGACCCCAGTGAGTACAGATCTAATCTCCTCAATCTCTCCACAGAAGAAAATCCCTCCATTCCCGGCTCAATCTAGTGATATTTCTGTGGGCAGCCTCTAATGTCAGTATATACTTCCTTAGATAAGGGGCCAAAACTGTGTACAGTATTCTAGGCATGGCCTAACTTATGCTGTGCAAAGTATTAGCAAGACCACCCAATGTTTTCCTCCATTACCTTTGAATAAATGCCAACAATCCTGTCACCTTCCCTATTACCTGCTGAAATTATATGTTTGTTTTTTTTGGGGACGGACTCCCAAATCCCTCTGTGCTGCAGCTTCCTGCAGTCTTTCCCCATTTAAATAATATTCAGCTCCTCTATTCTTCGTGCCACAGTGCAAAACCTCACATTTTCCCACGTTATATTCCAGCTGCCAAGTGCTTGCCCACTGACTTAACCTATCTCTACCCCTCTGTGGAAACTGTGTGTCATCTTCACCACTTGTGGCAAAGGTTAGTTGCAAGCCAGAATTATGATTTTTTTTAAACCAAGAAAAGGTAAACAAAAATACATTAAAGATTGGGAAAATAAACATGACTGCATAGGCAGAATGACCTCCATCTGCTCTGATCTCTTCTGGCTTTATAAAACAATCAAAAAGAACATTGGAACACAGTGAGAGCGATGCCGAATTGCTAAAATATCAGGAACGGGTTGACATCTGTTTCTGTTGGAGCAGCTCAATAGAAAATGGAGCTAAATCCAGACATTTAACATCATACACTCACTACCAAATATCTTCAACCAACATCAAAACGCTTCCTGTTGTCAAACGATACATTGAGCAATAACTAGCAGGTCTTATAAAAACGTTACGTAGCAGCTGCTTTAAATATTTTAAAAATTGAAGAGAGAGGCTTAAGTGAATTAATGCCTCTTAGAGAATGAGTCTGTGAAAATGAGAATGGGGAACCAGGAAATGGCAGAGGAGTTGAATGAATGCTTTGCATCAGTCTTCATGGTAGACGACACCAATCACATTCCAGAAATACTAAATAATCAGGGGGAAAATGGGGGAAGGGAATAAAGAAATAACTATCACTAGAGATAAAGTGATCAAGAAACTAATGGAGCTAAAAGCCGATGAATCCCTGATGGGTTGCATCCTAGGATATTAAAGGAAGTATCTGTGCAAATAATGGATTCACTGATAGTAATCTTCCAAGAATCGTTTGATTCTGGAAAAGACTCAGAAGATTGGAAATCTGCCAAAGTAACAACCTTATTCAAAAAGGGAGGGAGAGAAAAAGCTCAGGTAACTACAGGCCAAAGAGATTAACATGCACTATTGGGAAAACGTTAGAGTCTATTACAAGGAATCTGAAAGCAGAGCATTTAAAATACACAATATAATCAAGCAGAGTTTGCATGGCTTGATGACGGGGAAATTGTGCCTGACAAATTTATTACAATTATTTGAGGAAGTGAAAAGCAGAATGGATAAAGGGGAAACAGGATATGCAATATTCTTGTATTTCCAAGAAGGCATTCAATAAGGTACCAGACACACGGTTGCTTAATAAGAGCTCATGGTCTTGGGGGTAGTACACTAGCATGGATAGAGGATTTGCTAACTAATAGAAGACAGAGAGCTGAGATAAGGGAGGCATTTTCAGAATAGTAAACTGTAAGTAGTGGAGCGCCACAGGGATCAGTGCTGGGACCACAGTTACTTACAATATATATTAATGGTTTATATGATGGAAGTGAATGTACTATCACCAAATTTCCAGTTATCACACAAATTGGTGCGAAGGCAAGTGATGAGGAAGACTCAAAGGGCCTACAGGGGCATATAGAAATGTTAAGTGAGTTGGCAAAACATGGCAGATGCCATATATTATCGGAAACTGTGGGTTTATGCACGTTGGCAGGAAGAATAGAGGAGCTGAATATTACTTAAATGGAGAAAGACTGCAGAAAGCTGCAGCAGAGAGGGATTTGGGAGCCCGCGCACATGAATATGAAAACGTTAATTTCAGCAGGTGATAGGGAAGGGAAATAAAATGTTGGCTTTAATTTCAAAGGGATTGGATTATAACTTGGAGTAATTCTGTTCTGGTTACTGACCTACATTCAATGCCATTCAGCACTGTCAGATATAACCATAAATAATTGTTAAAGACAAAACAAAACTGCGGATGCTGGAAATCCAAAACAAAAACAGAATTACCTGGAAAAACTCAGCAGGTCTGGCAGCATCGGCGGAGAAGAAAAGAGTTGACGTTTCGAGTCTTCATGACCCTTCATGACCCATCAAGTTCTGTCGAAGGGTCATGAAGACTCGAAACGTCAACTCTTTTCTTCTCCGCCGATGCTGCCAGACCTGCTGAGTTTTTCCAGGTAATTCTGTTTTTGTTATAAATAATTGTTGACTGGAGTCAGTTATTCCACTCTGGTTACTAACCCACACATAGTACAATTTGACACTATCAGATACAGTAATTGAAAGATTAGTGACTGTCGTCAGGCATTGAATTGTGTTTACTAACCCACAATTAAGACAATATGACACGAACAGATAAAGTCAGTGAATGGTTGGTGACTGGAGTCAAGGTATTCCACTCTGGTTATTGACACACACTTAGTACAATTTGACATTAACATATAGACTCAAAAACACATGGCCACTGGAGTGAGGTGTTCCAATCTGGTTACTAACACATACTTAGGACAATTTGACACGAACAGGCACAGTCTGTGACAGAGTGGTGACTGTGGCCAGGTATTCCACTCTGATTAATGACCCACACTCAGGGTGATTTTCCTCTGACTCCCACTAAACATTCCTTCAGAGATTTTGCCTTCACTAAGGTCTACCTTAACATTACACAATTTTCCACTGAATACTAGGACATAATTCATCAGAGAGCCTGCGAGTAACAATCAAAGGTTTATTTTCATTTGACAAAATTGAATAAAGCTGCAGTGACATTCAATACATTTTAATTCAGCAAATTATATCGCTGATTCAGTGTGTCTATGACAGTGAGCACCAGATCAGCATGTAATATTTTCAGTCACAGTTTAAAATGAGAGAGCTGCTCACATACAGATTTAGACAACTTCAGTAGTTATGGTCACTCACCAGGAACACCTATAACAGCAAGGATTGTGTAGAATATTTTCTCAGCCACATCAATTGAGTGCATCGTTTCAGTGCGAAGTGATGTGCCCCTTTGTGCTGCTGGTAATCTCTGCCTTAAACGCTGAGGTGATACATTCCCAAAGCCTTTAATTTATACCCTGTGGGATCTCCTCAGGGACGTTGAAATTGCAACATTGTTCAAGTTGTTTTTTAAAATATATGAACAAACAGATAATGACTTTGAGTTGAGTGAAACACAATATTTATTTTTAAATGGAGCTCCCAGGATCCAAGGACTGGACTCTACTTATCAAAGTAATTAACTAATAAAAAAAACAAGAGCTTGTGTTCAACCAAATAATATGCTGTCCACTCAATAACCATCAATCCCTCATCTAGATCTCCTATTGTTTCAGTGATATCCGTCACTTGACTGTTACCAAATACTGATTAAATTCCAAATGTTAGACTGCCTCTCTCCACGCTGTTCTATTACACCCTGTGGTGTAACTGTCCTCTTTAACTGTGGACATTCAGTTGTGCGATTACAGTGGGTTAAGAGTGGCAGTGTATTACTAAATTCAATGAATTAAATATCTGGAAATATTCAAAATCCCTCAAAAATTGATTCCACACCACAGTCAAATGTGAAACTATCTCACTATCAATCTCTCTCCCTCTCTCTCTCTCCCTCCCCCGGCCACCTGTCTCCCTTTTTCTCCGGGCACATCTCACTCTCTCCCTTTTGCTGTGACTCTCCCTTTCCTCCTCTGTTGTTCTTGAACTCTTGATCCCTCACTCTGTTTTTTACGCTCACTGTCTCTCCCATTACCTCGTTCTTCCTCTCTCTCTCTCTCTCTCTGGCTCTCGCTCACCCTGTCTCTTTTTCTCCCCTCTCACTTCCACACTCTGTTTATGTCCCACTTTCTCTCTCTCTCTCTGTCTCTCTATCCCTTTGTTTCCCTCTCCCTCGCTCTGTCTGCCGGTCTGTCTATCTATAGATCTACCTATCTATCTATCTATTTATCTATCTCTCTCTGAATTTTTGTGTCTCTCCTTCCCTCTCTCTCTTTCTGTCTCTCTCTGTCTCCGTCACTCTATATCTCTCTGCCTCTCTCCACCTATCTCACTAACTTTCTCTGCTTTTAGACTCTCTCTCTCTGTCTGTACCGCTCTCGCTGTGTCTCCATCTCTCACACATCCCTTCTCGCTGTCTCTTTCTCTTCCTCTTTACTCTCTCTGTCAATCTATACACCTCTTACTCTCTATCTCTCCCTCTGCGTGTCAATCCCTGTCTCTTGCTGTGTCTCACACTCTCGTCCTCCATCTCAGTCACTGTCTCTTTGTCTCTCTGTTCTATTTCCCTCTTTCACTTTCGCCTTCTCTCTCTTCCTCGCTTGATAAACTTTCCTTTGTCTGTTTCATTGCCTCTCTTGCTCTCTCTGCCTCTTTGTTGCCTCTGCTTGTCTGTTTGTCTGTTCCTCTCTCTTTCCCTTTCTTTTTTTCTGTCACTTCCTCTCTCTCTCTCGCTCGCTATCTCTATCTCTCTCTCTCCCTCCCTCTCTTTCACTCTCTCTCTCTCTCAGACCATGTCTCACTCTGTCTCTCTCTTTGCCTCTCTCTCTTTTATCTCCCCTTCTCTCTTTTTCAATGTCTATCTCTCTCTTTCTGTATCTCTGTTTCTCTCCCGCTATTTATCTATCATTCTCTCCTCCTCCCTATGACACCCTCTCTTTCTCTAGACCTCCCACACTATGTAACACAATCTGTCTCTCTCCTCCTCTTACTCTCTTAATTTATCTGCCTCTCTCTTTCTCTGCCTCACCCTCTCATTCTCTCCCATCAACTCTTTCCTTTTCTCATTTTGACCCCCCTGTCTCTCTCAGCCCTCTCTTCACTTTCCGTGTCAGTGTCTACATGTGTGTGTGTGTTTGTTTCTCTGTCTCTCATGCTCGAAACTTCCCTTTGTCTCTTTCTCTCCTTCTATCTCTCTCTCCTCTCTTTCTCTATCTATCAATCTCTTACTCTGTCTCTCTGACTCTTTTTCTCTGTGTCTCTCTCTCTGTCTAGCTGTCACACTTTGTGTCTAACCCTGTCTCTCTCTATGCCTCTCCCGCTCTTTTCTCTACCCCTCTTTTTCAACGTTTCTCTCTGTCTATCTATCTCTCTCCCCCTCTGTCTCTCCTCTCTCTCTCAATCCCTCTCGCTGTGTCTCTAAATCTCACTCCCTCCATCTCCCTCTGTCTCCTCCACTCGATGAATTTACGCATCTCTCTCTATTTTCGTTATCTCACTATCTCTATCCCTCTCTCTCAATTTCTCTCTCTCTCTCTCTCCTGCACACACACACACACTGAGTGTGCATGTGTGTCCATGTGAGTGTGTGTGTGTCGTTGCATCTCTCTCAATCACGTTTCTCCATCTCTTTCAATCTCTGTGTGTACCTCTGTTTTTCGTTCCGCCTCTCTTGCTCTCCTTCTCAGTTCCTTTCCCTAAAACTGACATTCAATCAGTCTGTCTGTCTGTCTATCTGTCTGTCTGTCTATCTGTTTATCTATCTATCTCTCTATTTATTTGTGTATCCTTCTATCTGCTTGTCTGCCTGTGCATCTGCCTTCCTGCCTGCCTACCTGTCATCCCATCTGTCTATTTATTGATCTGTGTTTGTCTTTATGTAACACCACCTTCTCCCTCTCTCGCTCTCTCTCTCTCTGCCACTCTGTCTCTCTCCCCTCTCGCACACTCTCTCCATTTGTATGCCAGTCTCTCCCAATCTCTCTCTCTCGCACCCTGTCTCTACCTCTCACTTTTTCCTTCTCGCTCTATGGCTCTCACTGTCTCTTTATCTTCCTTTCTACCCTCTCAATGTCTCTCTCTCCCTCTCTTTCTTTCCATCTCCCCTCTGCGCATCTATCTTTCTCATCCTCCTCATTCTATCTCTCTTATTGTCTCTCTGTTCTCTTTCTCTCTTCCACTCTGGCTTTCTTTCCCTTTCTCACTTGCTATACTTTCCTTTCACTATTTCAGTGTCTCTCTCTCTGCCTCTCCCTCTCTGCCTCTGCCTGTCTGTTTGTCTCTTGCTCTCCCCTTCCCTCTCTTTCTCACTTTCACTTTCTCTCGATCTCTCTCTCCAACTCTCTCTCTGTGTTTATCCCTCACGTTCTCTCTCTGTCTCATTCTCTCTCAGTCTCTCTCTCACAATGTGTGCCTAACTCTATCTCTTTCTATGCCTCTCTTACTCTCGCTCTCTGTCTCCATTTCTTGACCTGTCTTGCTGTGTCTCCAACTCTCATTCACTACTCCTCCCTCTGTCTCCCTCTCTCAGTGCACCACCTCCCCCCTCTCTCTCTATTATCTCTTTCTCTCAATCTCTTAAAATCACAGAAACAGAGAATCACAGTGCAGAAGAGGCCCTTCGGCCTATCTAGTCTGCACCGAAACATGAGAAATATATGAACTATCTACCTAATCCCATTTACCAGCACTTGGCCCATAGTGTTGAATGTTATGATGCGCCAAGTGTTCATCCAGGTACTTTTTAAATGATGTGAGGCAACCCACCACCACCACCCTCCCAGGCAGTGTATTCCAGACCGTCACAACCCTCTGGGAAAAAAAAGTTTTTTCTCACATTCCCTCTAAACCTCCTGCCCCGCACCTTGAAACTATGCCCGCTTGTGACTTATCCTTCAACTAAGGGTAACAGCTGCTCCCCATTCACCCTCTCCGTGCCCCTCACAATCTTTTACACGTCGATCAGGTGGCCCCTCAGTCTTCTCTGCTCCAAAGAAAACAACCCAAGCATATCCTTCATATCTTAAATGTTTCATCCCAGGCAATATCCTCGTGAATCTCCTCTACAGCCGCTCCACAGCAATCACATCCTTCCTATAATGATGTGACCAGAACTGCACACAGTACCACAGTACTCCAGCTGTGGCCTCACCAAGGTTCTATGCAACTCCAACATGACCACCCTACTTTTGAAATCTACGCCTCGATTGATAAAGGCAAGTGTCCCATATTCACCGCCTTTTTCACCACCCCACTAAGATGCCCCTCCGCCTTCAGATAGCGATGGACAAATACGCCAAGGTCTCTTTGTTCCTCAGAAATTCCTAGTGTCATGCCGTTCATTGAATGCTTCTGTAACAATTTACTCCTTCCAAAGTGTATCACCTTACACTTTTCAGGGTTAAATTACATCTGTCACTTAGCTGCCCATTTGACCATCCCATCTATTTTTTCCTGTAGCCGAAGGCACTCAACCTCACTCTTAAGCACCCGGCCAATCTTTGTGTCATCTCTCTCTCTTTCACTCTCTATCTGTCTCGCTTTCACACTTTGTGCCTAACTCTGTCTCTCTCTTTTCTCTCTCTCTCCCTCCCTTTTTCAATATTCTTGCTCTCTCTCTTTCTCTCTCTGTCTGCCTCTCTTGCTGTGTCTCCAAATCTCACTATTTCCTTCTCCCTCTGCCTCCCTCACTCGGTGTGTTTCTGCCTTTCTTTCTCTCAATCTCTCTGTCCCTCCCTCTCTTTCTCTTTCCCTCTTGCGCTATGTCACACACTGTATCTCCCCTTCTTCCTTTTTCAAACTCTCATTCTGCCTGCCTCTCTCTCTATTTCGTGCTCAGCCTCACACTCTCTTTCTCACCCAGCAACCCTCCCTTTTCCTCCCTTTCGATTACCCTTCTTCTCTCCTCTCTCTCTCCTCCGGTCTCTCTGCCACTCTAACTTTCTGTTTCTCTCTCCCCCTCTCACACGCTTTCTCTGTTTGTCTCTCTGTCTGTCTCCCTCTCTCTCTCTCTCGCTTTCTGTGCCTCTCTCTCTGTGTCTCCAGCTCTCATTCTTTCCTTCTCGCTCTATGGCTCTCGCTTTCTCTTCCTCTTTACTCTCTTTATATCATACTCTCCCTCTCTTTCTCTCTGTTTCTCCCTGTGTAAACATCTTTCACTCTATGCCTCGCTCTCGCGCCCTCTTTCTCTGTCTATCTCTCTTTCTATCTTTACTCTCTTTCCATCTTCGACTCGGTTTATCTCTATTTCTCACTTGCTAAACTTCCCTTTGAGCATTTCATGGTCTGTCTCTCTCTGACTCATCTTCTCTGCCTCTGCCTGTTTGTTTGCATCTCAATCTCTCCTTCCCTAGCTTTCTCTCTCTCATTTTCTCTCACCCTTTCTCTCTATCTCTTTCTCTCTCTCTATCCAACTCTCTGCGTCCATCTCTCATGTTGTCTCTGTTTCTCATTTCTCTCAGTCTCCCTTTCATATTGTGCGCCTAACTCTCTCTTTCCTTGCCACTTTCTGTTTTCACTCCCCCTTTCTATTTTTCAAACTCTCTCTCTCTCTCTCTCTCTCTTGCTGTGACTCTATCTCTCACTTTCTCCTCTTCCCTCTCTCTCCCTTTCTCAGTGCGCTTCCACCTCTCACTCTATTCTCTCTCTCTCTCACTTCCTCTCGCACCCTTTGTCATACACTCTGTATCCCTCCTTCTCCCTCTTTCAATCTTTCATTCTCTCTACCTGTCTCTCTCTTGCTCTCTCTCTTTATTGCTCCCTACCTGCCTCACCATCTCTACCTCTCCAATAAACTCTCTCCTTTTCTCCCTTTCAATCATCCTCTCTCTCTCTCAGCCCTCTCTATCATTTTTCTGCTTCGCTGCCTACACGTTTCTGTATATGTGCTTCTCTCTTTCTATCCTCTGCGTCTCAAATTCTAAAATTCCCATGGTCTCTTTTTCCCCATCTCTCGCTCTCTCTCTGTCAGTGTGTTTGAGTATGAGTGTACCTGTCTGTTTGTGGATGCGGGTGTGTGTGTCTGTCGCAGGGTCTCTATCTCTATCACTCACGTTTCTCTGCCCGTTTAAATCTGTGTGCTTATCTCTATGTGCCTTTCCCATCTCTTGCTTTCCTTTGCAGTCCCTCTTCCTGTATCTTCCTGTCTGTCTATCTATCCATTGATCTGCCTACCTGTTTGGCGTCTGCCTGTCTACCTATCTATCAATATATCTATCTAATCTATCTGTATATGTGTCTCTCTACCTCCTGCCTATCTATCAATCTATCTATCTGACTATTTAACTCTGTATTTTTGTATTTCTGCCACTCTCCATCTCTGTCTCTATCTCTCCCACTCTATCTCTCTCTGTCTCTACACCCCTCTCAAGCACTCTCTCTCTCTTTTTCTCTCTGCCTGTCTCTCTCTCTCTCTTTCTGGACCTCTCTCTCTGTGTGTCTCTATCTCTCACTCTTTTCTTGTCGCACTCTGGCTCTCGTTGCCTCTTTCTCTCCGACATTACTCACTCATTCAGTCTCTCTCCCTCCCTTTCTCTCTCGCTCTCCCTCTGCGTATCAACCCAGTCTTTCTCCTTTGTCTCTCTGTTCTCTTTCCCTCTTCCACTCTGGCTTTCTTTCTCTTTCTCACTTGCTAAACTTTCCTTTCACTATTTTCAGTGTCTCTCTCTCTGCCTCTCCTTCTCTGCCTCGGCCTGTCTGTTTGTTTCTTGCTCTCCCTTTTCCTTTCTTTCTCTCTTTCACTTTCTCTCGATCTCTCTCTCCAACTCTCTCTCTGTGTCTATCCCTCACGTTCTCTCTCTGTCTCATTCTCTCTCAGTCTCTCTTTCACAATGTGTGCCTAACTCTATCTCTTTCTATGCCTCTCTCCCTCTCGCTCTCTGTCTCCATTGTCGACCTATCTTCTTGTGTTTCCAACTCTCAATCTCTCCTCCTCCCTCTTTCGCCCTCTCTCAGTGCACTTCCTCCTCTCTCTATTATCTTGCTCTCTCACTCACTCTCTCAAATCACAGTATCACAGAATCACTCAGTGCAGAAGAGGCCCTTCGGCCCATCAGGTCTGCACCGAAACGTGAGAAACACGTGAACTACCTACCTAATCCTATTTACCAGCACTTGGCTCACAGTGTTGAATGTTATGACGCACCAAGTGTTCACCCAGGTACTTTTTAAATGATGTGAGACAACCCGCCTCCACCACCTCCCTGGCAGTGTATTCCAGACCATCACCACCCTCTGGGAGAAAAAATGTTTTTCCTCACATCCCCCTTAAATGTCCTGCCCCACACCTTGAACATACGCCCGCTTGTGAATTACCCTACAACTAAGGGTAACAGCTGCTCCCTATCCACCCTGTCCATGCCCCTCATAATCTTTTACACATCGATCAGGTGGCCCCTCTGCTTTCTCAACTCCAACGAAAACAACCCAAGCGTATCCAACCTCTCTTCATAACTTAAATGTTTCATTCCAGGCAACATCCTGGTGAATCTCCTCAACACCCACTCCACAGCAGTCACATCCTTCCTATAATGTTGTGCCCAGAACTGCACACAGTACCACAGTACTCCAGCTGTGGTCTCACCAAGGTTCTATGCAACTCCAACATGACCACCCTACTTCTGTAATCTACACCTCGATTGATAAACGCAAGTGTCCCATATTCACTGCCTTTTTCACCACTCCACTAATATGCCCCTCCGCCTTCTGATATCGATGGACGCACACGCCGAGGTCCCTTTGGTCCTCAGAAATTCCTAGTGTCATGCCGTTCATTGAATGCTTCCTTGTCAAATTACTCCTTCCAAAGTGTATCACCTCACACTTTTCAGGGTTAAATTACATCAGCCACTTAGCTGCCCATTTGACCATCCCATCTATTTTTTCCTGCAGACAAAGATGCTCAACCTCACTGTTAAACACCCGGCCAATCTTTGTGTCATCTCTCTCTCTTTCACTCTCTGCCTCATTCTTTCTCTGTCACTCTCTCTCTGTCTCGCTTTCGGACTTTGTGCCTAACTCTGTGTCTCTCTTTTTTCTCTCTCTTCCTCTCTTTTTCAATATTTCTTGCTCTCTCCCTCTCTCTCTCTGTCTACCTCTCTTGCTTTGTCTCTAATTCTCACTATTTTCTTCTCCCTCTACCTCCCTCACTTGGTATGTTTCTGCCTCTTTCTCTTAATCTCTCTCTCCCTCCCTCTCTCTCTCTTTCCCTCTTGCACTATGTCACACACTCTGTCTCTCCCCTTCTTCCTTTTGCAATCTCTCATTCTGCCGGCCTGTCTCTCTCTATTTCATGCTCAGACTCACTTTCTTTCTCACCCAGCAACCCTCTCCTTTTCTCCTTTTCAACCGCCCTTTGTCTTCAAACGCTTCTTCAATGAAGTGATACTTGCAGCCAGTATGGTCCAGGGCTGCTCTACTTCACACCAGCCACTTCTCCAGAGGTGGAGATGTCACGAGTCTCCACGGCAAGTCCCAGTCATCTATCGGAGGATGTTCTTCCTCCAGAGCATCTGAATTTTGATGCCTGTCTTTAACTGCTCTCAGCTTGACTGCAGCCTCCATCCCATTAGCACAAAGCAATCGGCCTCACCTCTGTGCAACAGGATATGGGGTGTCAATCCTGTGTTCCTTCACTCCAGCACCAGGAGGTGCCCTAATTGTTGGGCACGTCTCAGTCTCTGACAGAGACATTGAAAAATTCCCGAATCCACCTGGAAGGCAGCTTGGCTATTAGCATGTGGTCGGTGAATGGAATCTGTTAAAATCCTATCTATGGTGGGACAATGGGGCAGTGGCTGCCAACGGGTTCCCGTTCAGCTAGGACAACTAAAGCATTGCTGATGAGATTCCCTCTCGCTGTTACCGAGCAATGGCTGTTGGGGGGCGGCAGTGTGAGGGTGGTGTTGCGTGGGGGGGTGGAAGGGACGGAGCTGTCCCCGCTACCATTTTCAGTTGGGAATTTACTGTCTTCCATTATTGCCTCGGTGTCAGTGAAGAGTGGATACTCTTCCTTCATTTTCATGGACTTGTGATCTGGTTGACATGGATATCTGGGGCTGTGGTTCAAACCTACTGAAATGCAGTGGTGAGCTTTAACACCTTGACACAAAGGAAGAAGTAACATGTGCTTTGATGAGTACAGACTTCAAATCTCAGAATCAGTCAGACCGGAAGTGTTAGGGGAAAGAAGACCCACAGCAGGAGCTGCTATGACCATGCAGAAGAAAAGGACTGTTTCTCAGATAATGACCAAGCAGATAGCTCGTTAGAACCACAGACTGGGAAGAGTTAAAGATGGTGGAACCACCAGAGGGAATCTTCAATGGGAATTTCAGTCGATTATGTTCAAAGGCTTGAACAGTAGAGACTTTGTTTCACCTCGGTGAAGAAGGGAAAAGGGTTCCTGTTAGAGCTGGAATGCGCCAGACGTTAAGGTTAGGGCTACATGACTACAGAGAGTGTCTATAATGTATAAACTCAGAGTGAGTTTTTCTTTTTAGTTATGAAGTTAAAGTGGGATATATTCCCTGTAATTTAATGTATTAGTTGCCGGCTCATCAATGTTTAGTCTTGGTTGATTTCAGTGAACTTTGCACAGCAAAAGTCTTAAAATGAGAAAACTTGCTTTGCATAATTTTGCAAAGTCACTTCATCTTCAGATCTCTTTCTAAACGTTAGCAGACTTTGTGCAACAAAACACACAGGCATATGGTTCAACAAATGGAGAGAAATTGAGGATATATTAATTCCCCAATTGATCTGTTCTGCTGGTCAGGACAATGACAGAACATGCAGCCCACAGTCTGCTCCTAAATTTTCACAAAGTTGTTTCTCAGATCCTTAGAGCTCAAGACGATCAGGCAGTTATTATGGTCTCCTTCTTTACTGGACTGTTGAGAGCTCCGCTGGTTTCAGTGCTGCAGTTCATCACCACAGTGGTGAAAGTTTATTGAGGGATTTGCTGAACGCCTGTTCTGCTACCAGTGGTTGTGTCAGACCCCTGGAAATGTCTGGCAGTGAAAACAATGTCTTTCAGAATTAAAGACACATTGAATGTCCTACTGGAGAATGATCAGAACTCAGATAAAATAACACTTGTGTTATTGTCTTGTCTGCATATCACGGCAGTCAGGTTTAGATTCCTGGACACGTTGAGTTCCTGCACAACGGGTGGCGAGTTATTCAATAGAGAGCAACACCACCATCGAGATCGCGCAGCGGGATTTTCAACCTCACTCCTGGAAACTCCAAAATGTTTCCAAGTCTCCCAATGTGCCTGCAACCTGTTCCCATAATTGCAGAGTCAACTGCTGCTGTCCAGACCCTGAATGAAGGTGAAATCCCCAGGATACGAACCATCTGCACCTCTTCCTTTTTAAATCAATTCATTCTTCTCCCAAAATGAGGTATAAATAAAGCCTTGGTACATATAACAGGTTGTTCTACTGCAAATAACTACAGTGTGTACTGTAAATAAATATATTTCCTGGTTATGTCAATACTGAAGGAACAGAGCCTGGGAGAGCCAGAGGATCTGACACATGTCCAACCAGGGTATCAGACACGAGCAGTGCCAGGGGATCAGACACTTTCTGAACCAGAGGATATGACACAGTCTCTACCTGAGGGTCTGACATTGGCCGAATCAGGGGGTTTGACAATGATTGAATCAGGCGATCAGCCATCAGCGAAATGATGGAATCAGTCACTCACTGAACCAGGGGATCATTCACTCGCTGAACGAGGGTTTCAGGCACTCGCTCAGCCAGGGGATCAGATAATGGCTGAATAAGTGCCATAGAGTCACAAGTCATAGTTGTGCACTTGTAAAGTGCAGGAACAGGCCCATCAGCCCATCGTGTCTCTGCCGGCCACCAGCACCAATCTACTCTAATCACATTTTCCATCACTGGGCACATAGCCATGTCTGCTATGACGTTTCAAGTGCTCATCTAAATACTCCTCAAACGTTGTGACGTTTCCATCCTCTACCACCACCTCTGGCAGGGTGTTCCAGATTCCAAACCTCTCTGGGTGTAAAAAAAAATCCTCAACTCGCCTTACCTTAAATCTATGCCCCCTGGTTATTGACACATCATCTCAGGGCAAACGATTCTTCCCACCTCCACAATCTCTATCTCTCATAGTTTTGCCTACCTCTGTCAGGTCCCCCCAGCATTCTCTGCTGTAAGGAAAACAGCCCTAGCCTATTCAGCCATTCTTCACAGCTGAAATTCTCAGCCCAGCCAACATCCTGCTGTATTTCCTCTGCATCCTCTCCAGTGCAATCACAGTCTTCCAATAGTTTGGCGACCAGAACTACACACAGTACTCCAGCCGTAACCCAAATATCGTTTTATAAAGCTCCAACATAATCTTCCCAATTCTAAATTCTATGCCTTGGCTAATAAAGACACATATCCCGTAAGCCATCCTAACCACCTTATCTTCCTCCACTGCTGCCTTCAGGGATCAATGGACATCTACACCAAGGTCCCTCTGATCCCCTGTTCTTCTGAGTTTCCTACTATTCACTGTATATTCCTTTGCCATGTTTGGCCTCCCAAAATGCATCAGCTCACATTTTTCAGGATTAAATTCCATTTACCACCGCTCTGCCCGTCTTACCAGCCCAACTATATTGTCCAGGACTCTAAGGCTTTCCTCCTCACTAATTACGTCACCACCAATCTGCGACGCTACTGATCATAGCTTCTGTATTTACATCCAAATCGTTTATATACACTACAAACAGCAGGGGTCCCAGCACCGATCCCTGCGGTACGCCACTGGACAGAGGCTTCCAATCACAAAAGCAACCTTCGATCATCACCCTCTGTCTCCTGCCACGAAGTAAATTTTGGCTCCAATTTGCCAAATTGCCCTGGATCCCATGGGCATTTAACGTATTAACCATTCTCCCATGTGGGGCCTTGACAAAAGCCTTACTGAAGTACATGCTCACTACATCAACAGCACTACCCTCATCTACACAACCAGCCAGCCCCTCGAAAAATTCGGTCAAATGTGTTTGATATGACCTCCCTCTGAGAAAGCCATGCTGACCATCTCTGATTAACCCCTACCTCTCCAAGTGGAGATTAATCCTGTCGCTCAGACTTGTTTTTGTCAATAGTTTTCCAACCACTGATGTAAGACTCACTGGACTGTAATTACCAGGTTTATCACTGCAACACTGCTTGAATAATGTTTTTTCATTCCCTGTCCTCCAGTCCTCTGGCACCTCTCCTGTGGCCAAAGGTTCAGGAAAATTAGTGTCAGGGCCCTTCCATTCTCCTCCCTTGCCTCACAGAGCAGCCTGGGAAACACCTCATCTGGGCCTGGGGGTTTATCAATGTTCATTCCTGCTAAAGTCATTAACACCTCCTCGCTTCCAATGCCAATTTGTTCAAGTATATCACAGTCCCCCTCCCCGATCACTACACCTACATCTGACCCCTCCATTTTATGAACACAAGTGAAAATTAATAATTCAAAACATCACTTACTTCCTTCACCTCCACGCACACATTGCCACTTTGGTCCATAATGCACCCTACTCTTTCCCTGGTTATCCTCTTACCCTTATATTTACAAGAAGCCTTGTGATTTTCCTTTATCTTGCCCCTTATTCACCCTCCTAATTACTTTTTCAGTACCCCCTACACTTTCTACACTACTCTAGGGATTCCACTGTTTTCAGCCCTCTGTGTCTGACATGAGCTTTCTTTATTTTGCTTATATCCCTTGACATCCAGAGTGCACTGACCTTGTTGGTCCTACCCTTCACCTCTATGTGAATATGATGGCTCTGAAATCTTACTATTTCCTCTCTGTATGCCTCCCACTTTCCAACAAGTAGCTGCTCCGAATCCACTTTGGCCAGATCCTGTCTAGTCAATTTGAAATCTGCCTTCTCCAATTCATGATCTTTATTTCCGGTCTATCTTTGTCCTTTCCCATAATTACCTTAAATCTTACAGAGTTATGGTCATTATTTTGGAACTTCTCCCCCATTGACTCTTTTACCACTTGCCCAGCTTCATTCCCTAAGACTCGGTCCAGTACCGCCCCCTCTCTTGTAGGAATTGATGCATGCAGGCTCAAAAAAGCTCTCCTGCATGCATGTTAAGATTTCCGTCACCATCCACCACCCTCCCCCCACCCCACCCCCACCCCCCTCCACCCCCCCAACCTGCTCCATCTAAGCATTCCACACTAACAATATCCCCATTAATATTGGAGAAGTTGAGATCCCCTACTTTTATTGCCCTATTACATTTAAAATTCTCTGAGTTTTCCCTACATATCTGACCCTCTTCTCACGCTCCCCCCAACCCCACACACACCCCTACCCAGCACTGTTTCGTGTTTGAGGCTGTCACTGAAACAAATAATCAGATACTAGCTGAACATGAGGATGAGACACTGACTGAATCAGAGCACAAGGCACTGTATGGACCACTGGATCTCAGCCTGTCAGGATCAGCGAATATGATGCTCTCCGATCCAGAGGATCTAACTTGAACCACAGAATCTGACACAGTGTGCACTGTTGGATCCCATTCTGTCTGAATCAGAGCGCCTGGCACTGACTGTAACAATGGATATCACTCTGTCTGGGCTATAAGATCTGACATTTTCTGACATTTCTGATCCAGTGGATCTGATAGTGCCTGATCCAGTGGATCTGACTCTGAAGCAGAGGATGAGGCACTGGGTGAAACAGAACACAAGACACTGCCTGTACCATTGAATCTCACTCTGTCCGATCCAGATTACCTGACACTTTCTAAACTGGAAAACCTGACACTAACTGAAAAAGAGGATCTGGCCCTGCTGTAACCGGAGCATCTGACATTCTCTGAACCTGAGAAAATGACACTGCCTGCTGTAGGGTATCTGACACTGTCTGAACCAAAGCACCTGACACTGCCTGTAGCACTGCCTGAACGAAAGGTTCTAACACAGCCTGATACAGAAGATCTATTACTAATCGTTTCAATGTTTTGGGACTATCTGGAGCAGCGGAGCAAACTCTGTGTGAACCAGAAGTTCTGAAACTGTCTGCTCCAGTTGACATGATACAATCTGAACCATGGAATTTGACACTGTCCGATCTATCGGACCTGGCATGATCTGGATCACTGGGCATCACTCTGTCTGAGCCAGATGATCTGACACTGTCTGTTCCAGAGGATCTTACACTGTCTAACCCAGTGGACCTGACACTATCAGAAACGTTAGGCCTGATGTAATTGGACCCAGTGGATCTCCCTCGCTCTGCTCCAATGGATCTGACATTTCCTGAAACAGTGGATCTGGCAGTGATCCAGTGGATCTCATTCTGTCTGATCTGGTGGATCTGTTTAATATAATATAAAATATATATTTTCCACAATGGTTGAATCTGTGGACAACCTGGTACATCCCATGACATCCTTGCAGTTTAGTGGGAAAGCGTGTTCAGGATGCAGGAAACAGTCCAGTGAGTGAGTGAACTGAGAGCCCGGATTAAACTACATGCTGGGAATACCTTAGGACTCTAAAACAAAAAATAAAAATACCTGGAAAAACTCAGCAGCTCTGACAACATCTGCGGAGATGAACACAGTTAACACTTCAAGTCTGTATGACTCTTCAACAGAACTAAGGAAAAAGAGAAAGGAGGTGAAACAGAAGCTGGTTTAAGGGGGGTTGGGACAAGTAGAGCTGGATAGAGGGTCAGTGATAGGTGGAGATAACCAAAAGATGTCATAGACAAAAGGACAAAGAGGTGTTGACGGTGGTGATATTATGTAAGAAATGTGTTAATAGGTGACATTAAGGGTAGAAAGCAGGACGAGCAAGGTACAGATAACCCTAGTGGGGGTGGGGTGGGGGGATGGGATCGAAATAGGCTAAAAGGTAGAGATAAAACAATGGATAGAAATACATTTAAAAACAATGGAAAAAGGTGGGAAAAGAAAAATCCATATAAATTATTGGGAAAAGGGGGGATGGGAAAGGGGGTGGGGATGGAGGAGAGAGTTCATGATGTAAAGTTGTTGTTTTTCTCTTTTTCCTTAGTTCTGTTGAAGAGTCATACGGACTTGAAGCGTTAACTGTGTTCCTCTCCGCAGATGCTGTCAGACCTGCTGAGTTTTTCCAGGTTTGTTTATTTTTGTTTTGCATTTCCAGCATCCGCAGTTTTTTCCTTTCACCTGATTCTAGTTTGAGTGGAGAGCGCATGCGCGGACGGAAGAGTGTGGGGAAGAGCAAATAGTAACGCATGCGCAGATCCGGGATTGGAAAATTGCACGCGTGCGCATAACCGGTGGGGAAGGCGAAACATGGCACACATTTATCGAGGGCGCTTGGCGCAAGCGCGGAAAAGGAAGAGCCGAGCAGGGCGTACGGGGAGATGAGGGCGGGTCGAAGGGCAGGTGATTGCGCTGAGCACCGTCGGGCTGTGGGGGAGGAGAGGAACAGCCGGGATAATACATGCGAAGGGCGGGTTTGGAGACAGCGAACCGGTGAGCTGGCGGATGCCAGAGGGTGTTGGAAAAAAGGCACTGCGCATGTGCGATGGTTAAGGAGGCGGGACTGTAACATCGTGACGTATTGTGGCTGGACTGCGCGCGCGTGGCAGTAACAGGGGGACTGCGCATTTCCGGATGCGAGTGGCGGGAAGAGCAGCACGAGTTTGTTGATTCAAAAATAAACTATCGGGCAGCGACGCCTCTGCGCAAGAACGGGAGATCCAACCCTTCCATAGAGACAAACTAGAGAGAGATTCCTCACTGGGGCTGTGTCAGAGATCAACTAGAGAGAGATTCCACACTGGGAATGTGTCAGAGATCAACTAGAGAGAGATTCCACACTGGGACTGTGTCAGAGATCAACTAGAGAGAGATTCCACACTGGGACTGTGTCAGAGATCAACTAGAGAGAGATTCCACACTGGGACTGTGTCAGAGATCAACTAGAGAGAGATTCCACACTGGGAATGTGTCAGAGATCAACTAGAGAGAGATTCCACACTGGGACTGGGTCAGAGATCAACTAGAGAGGGATTCCACACTGGGACTGTGTCAGAGATCAACTAGAGAGAGATTCCACACTGGGACTGTGTCAGAGATCAACTAGAGAGAGATTCCACACTGGGGCTGTGTCAGAGATCAACTAGAGATATTCCACACTGGGGCTGTGTCAGAGATCAACGAGAGAGAGATTCCACACTGGGGCTGTGTCAGAGATCAACTAGAGAGATTCCACACTGGGGCTGTGTCAGAGATCAACTAGAGAGGGATCTCACACTGGGACTGTGTCAGAGATCAACTAGAGAGTGATTCAACACTGGGCCTGTGTCAGGGATCAACTAGAGAGGGATTCAACACTGGGACTGGGTCAGAGATCAACTAGAGAGAGATTCCACATTAGGATTGTGTGAGGGATCGACTAGAGAGGGATTCCACATTGGGATTGTGTGAGGATCGACTAGAGAGGGATTCCAGAGGGAAAGAGAGAGACAAAACAGAGCGAGTGCGCTAGAGGGGGAGAGGGAAAGAGTGAAATAGGGAGGGAGACATTGAGATAGAAAGACAGAGATAAATATATAGATAGATGGACACATAGACTGATAGATATATAGATAGACAGACATATCTGCAGAAAAGCAGATAGAGGGAGAGGGTCGGTGAAGGAAAGCAAGAGGCGGAGAGAAACACATACACAGATTGAAAGAGAGAGAAATGTGAGAGTGAGTGATATAGACCCTCAGACACACACACACACACCGACAAACACACATACTCACAGACAAAAGAGAGTGAAAGAAATGGAGAGATAGAAAGGAAATTTTAAAGTGTGAGAGGCAGAGGACAGAAAATGAGAAGCACGTACATACAGACACATGGTCACAAACACAGAAAAAGAAAGAACTGAAAGAGGTAGGGCGATCGAAAGGGAGAAATAGATTTGCTGGGAGAGAAAGAGAGGATGAGGCAGAGAGAATGAGAGATTGAAAGAGGGAGGAGGAATGCAGAGTGCATGACATAGGGCGAGATTGAAAGTAAAAGAGAGAGCGAGATGACAAAGTTTGGCCGGTTGTTTAAGTGAGGTTGAGTGTCTAGGTCTACAGTAACAAATAGATGGGATGGTCAAATGAGCAGATAAGTGGCAGATGGAATTTAATGCTGAAAAGTGTGAGGTGATACGCTTTGGAAGGAGTAATTTGACAAGGAAGCATTCAATGAACAGCATGACACAAGGAATTTCTGAGGAACAAAGGGACCTTGGCGTGTGTGTCCATTGATATCTGTAGGCGGAGGGGCATGTTAGTGGGGTGGTGAAAAAGGCATATGGGACACTTGCCTTTATCAATCGAGGTGTAGATTACAAAAGTAGGGTAGTCATCTTTGAGTTGCATAGAACCTTGGTGAGGCCACAGCTGGAGTACTGTGCTACTGTGTGCAGTTCTGGTCGCAACATTATAGGAAGGATGTGATTGCACTGGAGGGGGTGCAGAGGGAATTCACGAGGATATTGCCTGGGATGAAACATTTAAGTTATAAAGAGAGGTTGGATGCACTTGGGTTGTTTTCATTGGAACAGAAAAGACTGAGGGGGCACCTGATCGACGTGTACCCGATTATGAGGGGCATGGACAGGGTGGATAGGGAGCAGCTGTTATCCTTAGTTGAAGGGTCAGTCACAAGTGGGCATAGGTTCAAGGTGAGGGGCAAAAGATTTAGAGGGGATGTGAGGAAAAACTTTTTTCCCAGAGGGTTGTGAAGGTCTGGAATGCACGGCCTGGGAGGGTGGTGGAGGCGGGTTGTCTCACATCCTTTAAAAAGTACCTGGATGAACACTTGGCGCGTCATAACATTCAACGCTATGGGCCAAGTGTTGGTAGATGGGAGTAGGTAGGTAGTTCACGTGTTTCTCATGTTTCAGTGTTGACTCGATGGGCCGAAGGGCCTCTTCTGCACAGTGATTCTGTGGTTCTGAGAGAGTTAGTGAGAGAGAGAGATAATAGAAAGAGAGGGGGAAGCGCACTGAGAGAGGGTGACAGAGGGAGGAGGAGAGATTGAGAGTTGGAGACAAAGCAACACAGGTCGAGAAATGTGGAGAGAGAGCAGGAGGGAGAGAGGCATAGAAAGAGAGCTAGTTAGGCACACATTGTGAGAGAGAGGCTGAGAGAGAATGAGACAGAGAGACAACGTGAGAGATAGACACATTAGAGTTGGAGAGAGATCGAAAGAAAGTGAAAGAGAGAAAGAAAGGAAAGGGGAGAGCAAGAGGCAAATAGACAAGCAGAGGAGAGGCAGATATCGAGACTGAAATAGCGAAATGAAATTTTAGCAAGAAAGAGAAAGAAAGCGAGATTTGAAGAGGGAAAGCGAACAGAGAGAGAAAGAGAGATAGACTGAGAAGGAGGGCAAGAGACTGAAGCAGAGAGAGAGAGATAGATGCACAGAAGGGAGAGAGGGAGGGTGCGACAGAGAGAGTAAAGAAAAAGAGTAAGAGACAGCGAGAGCCATAGAGCGAGAGGAAAAGTCTGGGAGATAGAGACAGGGTGAGATAGGCACAGAGAGTGAGAGAGAGAGAAATTGAGAGATGCAGACAGACAAACAGAGTGTGCGAGAGGGGAGAGAGAGTGGCAGATAGAGAGAATGAGAGAGGGAGAAAGCAGCAAAACATAAAGACAACAATAGATAGATAAATGGATAGATTGGATGACAGGCAGGAAGGCAGATGGACATGCAAAAAGACAGGTAGGCAGATACACAAATAGACAGAGATAGGTAGATAAACAGATAGATAGGTATATAGTTAGATTGACAGGTAGATATATACATAGATAGATAGACAGGCAGACAGACAGACTGAATGTCAGTTTGAAGGAATTGAACTGAGAAGGAGAGCAAGAGGAGCAGAAAGACAAATAGGTGTACACAGATTGAAAAACATAGAGAAACGTGAGAGAGAGGGAGATGCAATGACACACGCACATACACATGGACACACATGCACACTCAGTGTGTGTGTAAGAGAGAGAGAAATGGAGAATGAGACAAATGGAATTTTAGGTTGTGAGAGGCAGAGGAATCAGAGAGAGAGAAACACGTACACACACACGGAGACACCCACACAGAAAGAGAGAGGTCTAAGAAAGAGAAGGCGATCGAAGGGGAGAAAAATATGGAGTTGCTGGGAGAGAAGAAGAGGGTGAGGCAGGTAGGGAGGAAGACAGAATGAATGAGAGATTGAAAGATGGAGAAGTAGAGAGGCAGAGTGTGTGACATGGAGCGAGAGAGTTTGAGAGAGAGATTGAGAGAGAATGATAGAGATAGTGAGAGAAAAAGAATAGAGAGATGCGTAAATGCATTGAGTTGAGGAGATGGAGAGAGTGAGATTTCGAGACACAGCGAGAGGGATTGAGAGAGGGAGAGAGGGGGGAGAGAGACAGAAAAGCGTTGAAAAAGAGGTGCAGTGAAAAGAGTGAGAGAGGCAAAGAGACAGACAGGGTTAGACACAAATTGTGAGAGCGAGACAGAGAAAGAGAGACAGAGAGAGAAAGAGACAGAGTGTGAGATAGACTGATAGAAGGGGAGAGAGAGATAGGAGAGAAAGAGACAAAGGTAAGTTTCAGGCGTGAGGGACAGAGAAACACACACATACGCATACATAGACACTGACACGGAAAGAGAGAGGGCTGAGAGAGACAGGGCGGTTGAAAGGAGAAAAGGAGAGAGTTGATGGAAGAGAAAGAGAGGGTGAGGCAGAGTGAATGAGCGAGAGGCAGATAAATTAAGAGAGTAAGAGGAGGAGAGAGACAGAATGTATTACATAAAGTGGGAGGGAAAGAAAAAGGGAGGGAGTCATAGGGAGGAGGAGAGAGGGAGGGTTAGATAAATAGCGGAGACAGAGAGATAGACATTGCAAAAGAGAAGGGGAGAGAAAAGACATAGAGGCAAAGAGAGAGACAGAGTGAGACACGGTGTGTGAGAGAGAGAAAGAGAGGGAGAGTGAGAGAGAGAGAAAGTGACAGAAAATAAGAAAGGGAAAGAGAGGAATAGACAAGCAGACAAGCAGAGGCAACAAAGAGGCAGAGAGAGGGAGACAGGCAATGAAACAGACAAATGAAAGTTTAGCAAGCGAGGAAGAGAGAGAAGGTGAAAGTAAAAGAAGGAAAGAGAACAGAGACACAAAGAGAAAGTGACTGAGAAGGAGGGCGAGAGTGTGAGGCAGGGGAAGAGACAGGGATTAACAGGCAGAGGGAGAGATAGAGAGAAAGAGGGGGTTAGAGAGACAGAGAGAGGAAAGAGGCAGCGAGAATGATACAGCGAGAAGGGCAGTGTGAGAGATGGAGACACAGCGAGAGAAGTACAGACGGAGTCAGAAAAACATAGAAAGTTACTGAGAGAGGTGGAGAGAGATAGTGACAGAGACATAGAGAGTGAGAGGTAAGGAAAGAGAGAAACAAAGAATCAGAGAGAGATAGAGAAATAGATAGATATATATAGATGGATAGATAGATAGCTAGACAGACAGAGAGACAGTGAGGGGGAGGGAACCAAAAGGATAGAGAGACAGAGAGAGTGAGAGAGTGTGTGGGACAGAAAGAGACAGTAGGGAAGTGAGAGGGAAGAAAAAGAGACAGGATGAGCGAGAGCCAGAGAGAGAGGAAGATGAAGAACGAGGTAATGAGAGAGACAGTGAGCGTAAAAAACAGAGAGAGAGATAAAGAGTTCAAGAGCGACAGAGGAGGAAAGGAAGAGACACAGCAAAAGAGAGAGAGTGAGGTGTGCACAGAGAAAAAGAGAGACAGATATCGGGGTGGGGGAGAGAGAGAGATTAATAGTGAGATAGATTCGTGTTTGATTGTGGTGTGGAATCAGTTTTTGAGGAATTTTGAATATTTCCAGATATTTTATTAGTTGAATTTAGTAATAAATTGTCACCCTTAACCCACTCTAATTGCACAATTGAATGTCCACTTTTAAAGAGGTCAGTTACACCACAGGGTATAATAGAACAGCGTGGAGAGAGGCAGTCTAACATATGGAATTTAATCAATATATGGTTACAGTAAAGTGACAGATATCACTGAAAGAATAGGAGATCTAGATGAGGGACTGATGGTGATTGAATGGACAGCATATTACCCGGGTGAACACAAGCTCTTGTTTTTTTTTATTAGTTAATTAATTTGATAAGTAGGGTCCAGTCCTTGGATCCTGGGAGCTCCATTTAAAAATAAACATTTTGTATCACTAAACTCAAAGTCATTATCTGTTTGTTCATATATTTTAAAAAAACAATTTGAACAGTGTTGCAATTTCAACGTCCCTGAGGTGATCCCACAGGGTATAAATTAAAGGCTTTGGGAGTGTATCACTTCAGCGTTTAAGGCAGAGAGATTACCAGCAGCACAAAGGGCACATCACTTCGCACTGAAATGATGGAACCAATTAAAGTGGCTGAGAAAATATTCTACACAATCCTTGCTATTTTCGTTGTTCCTGGTGAGTGACCATACCTACTGAAGTTGTGTAAATCTGTATGTGAACGGCTCTCTCATTTTAAACTGTGACTGAAAATATTACATGCTGATCTGGTGCTCACTGTCATAGACACACTGAATCAGCGATATAATTTGCTGAATTAAAATGTATTGAATGTCTCTGCGGCTTTATTCAACTTTGTCAAATGAAAATAAACCTTTTGATTGTTACTCACAGGCTCTCTAATGAATTATGTCCTAGTATTCAGTGGAAAATTGTGCAATGTTAAAGTAGACCTTAGTGAAGGCAAAATCTCTGAAGGAATATTTAGTGGGAGTCAGAGGAAAATCACCCTGAGTTTGGTCATTAATCAGAGTTTAATACCTGGACCCAGTCACCACACTTTCATGGACTGTGCCTGTTCGTGTCAAATTGTCCTAAGTGTGTGTTAGTAACCAGATTGGAAAATTTGACTCCAGTGATGATATGTTTCTGGGTCTATCTAATCAGAGTGCAGTCACCTGGCTGCAGTCACCAATCTTTCACTGCCTTTATCTGTTAGTGTCAAATTTTCCCAAGTGTGGGTTAGTAACCACAGTGCAATATCTGACTACAGTCACCAATCTTTCAATTACTGTATCTGAAAGTGTCAAATTTTCCTAAGTGTGGGTCAGTAACCAGAGTGGAATACCTGGCCCCATTGTTTATGTATTACTGGGTCTATCTGTCAGTGTAGCATTGTACTGAGTGTGGGTCATTAATCAGAGTGGAATACCTGGCCCCAGTCACAACTCTTTCACTGACTGTACCTGTTAGTGTCAAATTGTTCTAATTGTTGGTTAGTAACCAGAGTGGAGTACCTGACTCCAGTGACCCTATATTTCTGGGTGTTTTTGTTGGTGTGAAATTGTACTAAGTGTGGGTCAGTGACCAATGTGGTATACCTGTCCCCAGTAAACATGTATTACTGGCTTTATCTGTCAGTGTAGAATTATACTGAGTGTGTGTAATTAATCAGAGTGGAATACCTGTCCCCGGTAAACATGTATTACTGGCTTTATCTGTCAGTGTAGAATTGTACTGAGTGTGTGTAATTAATCAGAGTGGAATACCTGTCCCCAGTAAACATGTTTTACTAGGTCTATCTGTCAGTGTAGAATTGTACTGAGTGTGGGTCGTTAATCAGAGTGGAATACCTGTCCCCAGTCACCACTCTTTCACTCACTGAATCTGTTAGTGTCAAATTGTACTGAGTGTGGGTCAGTAACCAGAGTGGAATAAATGACCCCAAACAACATTGATTTATGGTTATATCTGGCAGTGCAGAATTGCATTGAGTGTAGGTCCCCTCTCATTCTATTAAACTCCAATGTGTACAGGCCCAATCTAATCAATCTCCCCACGTGTAAAAAGTCCCTCCACATCCGGCACCAGCCTTTAACCTTCTGTGGGCTGCCTCCACTTCCAGCATATCTTTCCTCAAATAATGGGACCAAAATTGTTGACATTATTCTGAGTGAGTGCCTTGTATACTTCTAGCATGACTTACCCATTTTTATAATCCATTCCCTTTGAAATTAAAGCCAACATTTTATTTCCCTTCCCTAAAACTGCTGAAATTAAGGTTTTCATATTCATGTGCGCGGGCTCCCAAATCCCTCTCTGCTGCAGCTTTCTGCAGTCTTTCTCCATTTAAGTAATATTGAGCTCCTCTATTCTTCCTGCCAATGTGCATAAACCCACGATTTCCAATAATATATGGCATCTGCCAAGTTTTGCCAACTCACTTAACATTTCTATATGCCCCTGTAGGCCCTTTGAGTCTTCCTCACCACTTGCCTTCGCACCAATTTGTGTGATAACTGGAAATTTGGTGATAGTACATTCACTTCCATCATATAAACCATTAATATGTAAGTAACTGTGGTCCCAGCACTGATCCCTGTGGCGCTCCACGACTTACAGTTTACTATTCTGAAAATGCCCCCCTTATCTCAGCTCTCTGTCTTCTATTAGTTAGCAAATCCTCCATCCAAGCTAGTGAACTACCCCAAGACAATGAGCTCTTATCTTATTAAGCAGCCATGTGTCTGGTACCTTATTGAATGCCTTCTTGGAAATACAAGAATATTGCATATCCTGTTTCCCCTTTATCCATTCTGCGTTTTACTTCCTCAAATAATTCTAAATAAATTTGTCAGGCACAGTTTCCCCGTCATCAAGCCATGCTAACTCTGCTTGATTATATTGTGTATTTTAAATGCTCTGCTATCACTTTCCTTGTTATAGAGTCTAAAGTTTTCCCAATAGTGCATGTTAATCTCTTTGGCCTGTAGTTACCTGAGCTTTTTCTCTCCCTCCCTTTTTGAATAAGGCTGTTACTTTGGCAGATTTCCAATCTTCTGAGTCTTTTCCACAATCAAACGATTCTTGGAAGATGACTGTCAGTGCATCCATTATTTGTGCAGATACTTCCTTTAATATCCTAGGATGCAACCCAACAGGGATTTATCGGCTTTTAGCTCCATTAGTTTCTTGATCATTTTTTCTCTAGTGATGGTTATTTCTTTATTCCCTTCCCCCATTTTCCCCCTGATTATTTAGTATTTTTGGAATGTGATTAGTGTCGTCTACCATGAAGACTGATGCAAAGCATTAATTCAACTCCTCTGCCATTTCCTGGTTACCCATTCTCATTTTCACAGACTCATTCTCTAAGAGGCATTAATTCACTTAAGCCTCTCTCTTCATTTTGTATATTTAAAGCAGCTGCTACGTAACGTTTTTATAAGACCTGCTACTTATCTCTCTATGTATCGTTTGACAACAGGAAGCATTTTGATGTTGGTTGAAGATATTTGGTAGTGAGTGTCTGATGTTAAATGTCTGGATTTAGCTCCATTTTCTATTGAGCTGCTCCAACAGAAACAGATGTTAACCCGTTCCTGATATTTTAGCAATTCGGCATCGCTCTCACTATGTTCCAATGTTCTTTTTGATTGTTTTATAAAGCCAGAAGAGATCGGAGCAGATGGAGGTCATTACGCCCATGGAGTCATGTTTATTTTTCCCAATCTTTAATGTATTTTTGTTTACCTTTTCTTGGTTTAAAAAAAATCATAATTCTGGCTTGCGACTGACCGTTGCCACAATGTACGTATTTCTTTTTCAGCTTGATTCTATCCTCAACTTCTTGGGTAAACTATGGTTGATTATGTTCATTCTACAATTCTAATTCTTCACAGGGATATATCGCTGATATGAGTCATGAACTATTTTCTTAAACGTCTGCCATTGTTCATCAACCGTCTTTTCTGTTGAACTCCTTTCCCAGTCTACTCCAGCCAACTCTGCCCTCATTCCTTTGTACTTATCTGTTTGTAAGTTTAGCACAGTTGTTTCGGATCCATTTTCACTCTCAAACTGAATGCTAAATTATACCATATTATGATCATTTTTTTCCTAAGGGACCTTTTACACTCAGATCATTTATTAACCTGCCTAATTACACATTAACAGATCCGAAGTAGATTGATCGCTGATTAGATCCACAGCAAATTGTTCTAGGAAACTCTCCCGGATACACTCTATGATTTCCTGATTGTGGCTACATCTGCCAGTGTGATTTTCCCAAACGACATGGAGATTCAAGTCACCCATGATTAATGTACTTCCATTTTTTCATGTCATAACTATCTCCTGACTTATTCTCTTTCCTATGGGGTAGCTACTGTCAGGCGCCCTGTAGACTACTCCCACCACTGTCTTCACCCCCTTGTTATTTCTTACCTCTACCCATGTGAATTCTACATCTGCAGATCCAAAATAATCTCTTGCTATCGAACGTATTTGATCTGATCGAAAAAAGCTATCCCACCACCATTTTCATCCTGCCTGTCCTTTCGAAAATCACATGCCCCTGAATAATTAGTTATCAGCTTTGATCTCTTTGTAAACAGGTCTCCGTAATGGCTATAAGATCATTCTTATTAACCTCTATTTTTGCCTTTAATTTAATTGTTTGGATCTGAATACTGCCAGCAATTAAGTAATGAGGCATCAGTTTTGACTTGTTTACCATTTCCCCATTTGACTCAATTTGCTGTTGTGTTTTTTATGTTTCTACACTCTGTCCCTTTCTGTCACATTCTGGATGTCATTACCTAAATAGCTGCCCTGCAAAATTCCCAAATCATTTTGCTTCTTAAACCTACATATCCCCTCTCCAGAAATCCCGCCCACCTATTTATCATAAAATACTCTCTAGAGCCCTAGTTACTCAATTCACCACGACGTTGGAATCTGCATCTTTAAAGTGAAGCCCTTCCCAGCGGAATAGCTCCCTCCTATCCCAGCACTGGCGCCGGTGCCCCTTGAACTGAAACCCATTTTTCCTACACCAAACTTTGAGCACATATTTAAATCCGTGTCTTTTTTTATTCTATGGCAGTTTCCCGTTGTTCAGGTAGTAATCACAAAATTTTTATCTTAGAGGCTTTGTTTTTTAATTTAGCACCTAACTGTTCGAATTCTTTCAGCAGAATTTCATTTCTAGGTCTGTCAATGTCGCAGGCATCAACGTGGATGGTGACAACTTGATTTATCTCCTCCACTCCAAGTTCCTCTCCAGCCCTGTGGAGATGTCCTGGCACCGGGCAGGAAAGAGAGCCTTTGGAACTCATGCAATGAACAATACCCTTCGCCAGTTATACTGTCCCCTACCACTACTGAATTTCCTAATTCCACCCCCAGCTTGAATGGCTGCTTGTACCACGGTCATCCTCCCTGCAGTCCCCGCTCTCGACCACACATCTTCCAAGAACCTAGGAACTGTTGAACAGTTGCAGGGGCCGAGGCCCCTCGAACGCGACCCCCTTGGTCCCCAGACCTACGTCACCTGCAGTCAGACCCTCCTGTCTCTGATCCCAGACCAAATGTGAATTTCCTGATCTGAGGGGTGTGACCACCTCCTGGAGCAAAGTGTCCAGGTAACTTTCCCCTCCCTGATGTGGCGCAATGTCTGCAGCTCGGACACCAGCTCCTTAACTCGGATCCGAATGTTCTCGAGCTGCAAACTCTTGCTACTGATGTGCTCTCTCTGGATCACCTTGGTGTTCAACAGGCCAACGTGCTGCTGCAGCTACAGGTTAGCTGTCCTGCCATCGCTAATGTACTTTAATTAATTAATTAACCAATTATATTAGCATCCCTGCTCGTTACACTTGAATAATCTCCCCCTAGAAGCACTTGATTGTTATTATTATTTTGCACAACAGTACCGAATTTATACTTAAGCTTTTTTCAGAGGAAAAGTACCCTGCAGACCTCAAAACAAACTAAAGACTTCACTTTTACTTTAACGACTACACATACCCACCAATTAGCTGTTCTCGTGCACTTTTCCCTCTCTGCTCTTTCAAGGTCTATCACCTCTCGCCAGACTCTAATGATCTCTTTTTAATGGGTGATACAAAAGTAGGTGGAAAGGCAAGTGGTGAAGATGACACAAAGTTTCCACAGAGGGGTAGAGATAGGTTAAGTGAGAGGGCAAGCACTTGGCAGTTGGAATATAACGTGGGAAAATGTGAGGTTATGCACTGTGGCACGAAGAATAGAGGAGCTGAATATTATTTAAATGGGGAAAGACTACAGGAAGCTGCAGCACAGAGGGATTTGGGACTCCGTCTGCATGAATCCCCCACCAAAAAAACAAACATATAATTTCAGCAGGTAATATGGAAGGTGACAGGATTGTTGGCATTTATTCAAAGGGAATGGAGGAAAACATTGGGTGGTCTTGCTAATACTTTACACAGCATAAGTTAGGCCATGCCTAGAATACTGTAAACAGTTTTGGCCCCTTATATAAGGAAGTATATACTGACATTGGAGGCAGGCCCAAAGAAGTATCACTAGATTGAGCCCAGGTATGGAGGGATTTTCTTCTGTGGAGAGCTTGAGTAGATTATACCTGTACTCACTGGATTCTGGAAGAATGAGATGCAGCTTTATTGAAACAAATAAGATTCTTGGGGAGTTTGGCAGGGTAGATGCTGAGAAGTTGATTCCCCTTGCGGAGGGTCAGGGCCCAGAGGGCATAATCTCAGAGTTAGGGGTCGCCTATTTAACACAGAGACCAGGAGGAATTTCTTCGCTCAGATCGTAGTGAGTCTGTGGATTATTTACTGTTGATGGCGTTGAAGGCTGGGTCTTTCTTTATATTCAAGGCTGAGAGAGGCAGATTTTTAATTAAAAAGGTAACAAAAGGTTCTGCAAAATGGAAGGAAAGTGGAGTTGAAAATTATCATGTCAGCAATGACCTCATTAAATGTTGAACAGATTCATTATCCGAATAGCCTACTTCAGCTAATAGGTTTCATGATCTCTTGGTTTCATGCTCTCTCCTCTCCCCCTGCTCAGTAATGCTCTGTGGCCACTCTCTCTGTTTACCCCAATGGTCGTTCACTCAATTCGCACTGTCTCACTGTTAATGTTCCTTCTCTCTCACTGTTAATGGCACCGCTGTTTCTCGCACTCTCCCACTCTCAATGCCTGCACTGTTCCTTTCTCACTCATAGTGTCAGAGGGTCACAGAGTATCCGAATTATACAGCATAGAATCAGGCCCTTCGGTCCATCATGAACGTGCCAGGCGTCAAGTACCTATCTATTCTAATCCCATTTACCAGCTTTTGGCCCCTAACCCTGTATGCGAGGCCGTTTCAAGTGCTCATCTAAATACTTCTTAAATGTTGTGAGGGTTCCTGCCTCTACAACCCCCTCAGGCAGTGTGCTGCAGATTCCAACATCATTCTGGGTGATTTCCACCCTGCCTCTCAAATCCTGCTAACAGCCTCACTGCTTCTCTTGCAGCTTCTCTCACACTCTCTCGCTCCTAATGACCCCGCTTCTCCTCTCTCACTGCTAATGGACCCGTTGCTCCCCTCCCACTTTCTCACTGCTAATGGCCCCGCTTCTCCTCTCCCACTTTCTCCCTGCTAATGGCCCCGTTTCTCCTCTCTCACTCTCCTCCAGTACACTGGCACCCCTCGAATGGACAGATCATTTGATAATAAGCATCAGAGCCATTGCACCCTCCTCCCTTACCTCATATTACAGCCTGGGATACATCTCATCTGGGTCTGCGGATTTATCCACTTTCAAGTAAAAACCACCAATAACTCGACCCTTTCAATGCTAATTTGTTCAAGTATATCACAGACCCCCTCCCTCATTTCAACATCTACATCGTCCTTCTCCATATTCATCACAGATGAAAAGTAAGCTTTTATAACCTCACCTATGTCCTTTGGTTACAGCACAATCTGCCACTTTGTTCCCTGATGGGTCCTACTCTTTCCCTGGTTATCCTCAGGCCCTGAATATATTTATAAAATGCCTTGGGTTTTCCTTTACCTTTCCCGCCAGTGTTTGGTAATGTCTCCTGTTCGCTCTCCTAACTACTTGTTAACTACCACACCCCTCCCCCACCACGCACTTTTTATGCTTCTCCAGGGCTTCCGCGCTGTGTTAACCCCCCTGTATCTACCATCAGTCACTTTTCTTTTTCCTTATCCAATCCTCTATATCCCTTGACAACCAGTATCCCCTGGAATTGTTTGTCCTACCCCTCACCTCTAGGGGAACATGTTGGCCCTGAACTCTCACTATTTCCTTTCTGAATGACTCCCGCAGGCCTGTTGGAGACTTTCCTACAATTAGCTGCTCCCAGTCCACTTTGACCACATCCTGTCATAAAATATTGAAGTCGGCCTTCCCCGATTTCAGGACCTTTATTTACAAGCCATCTTTGTCATTTTCAATAACTACCTTAAAACCGCAAGAACTATGGTCTCTCTCCCCGAAATGCTTTCCCCCACTGACACTTATATCACTTTCCTGGCTTCATTCCCTAAGATTAGGTCCAGTGCCACCCCTTCTCTCGTAGGGCTTTAGCGTTGGCTCAAAAAGCTCTCTTTCAAGCACTTTAAGAATTCCACCAAATCGAAGCCTCTCACACTAAGACTATCCAAGTTAACATTGGTGAATTGAAATTTCCTACGAATATTAGCCTTGTACACATCTCTGAGATTTTCCTACATATCTGCTCCTCTAGCCACCACCCCCCCCCCCCCCCCCCCCCCCCCCACCCGACTCTTTGGAGGCGTTTAGTGCACCCCCAGCAAAGTGATTGCCTACTGTATTTAAGTTCTCTACAGATGGCCTCATTTGAGGAACCTTCTAAAATACCATCACTCCTTATGTCATTAATTTACTTATTGATCAATCGTGCAATGCCAACTTCCATTTTAAACCCCCACCACCAAGTCGCCATCAGCCCCTGTCATGCCTGAACATTCTATACCCTGGAACATTGAGCTGCCAGTCCTGCGCCACCACCAACCATGTCTCTGTGATAGCAACAATATCATATTCCCATGTGTTAATCAGCACCCTCAATTCATCTGCCCTACTTTTAAGACTCCTTTCAGTACAATAGCAGCGAACCAACCTTGCATTATTCCCTTGTGCCTTAACAGGTCTACGTTTGCTCTGCCTTCCAGACTCACTTAGTTCCTCTTCTATATTAGGCTGTGCACCACCCTCTACTGTACCTTCACTCATTATTACATAAAAATAACAAATTAGTTTTACCCTCCACCCACAACCCCAACCCAACATCACTCGCAAACCTCCCCACAAAGATGTTGCTCCTGTGCCAGTTCAGGTGCAACCTGTCCAACGTGTACAGATACCAACTTCGCCAGAAACATACCCTGATCAAGGAACCAGAAGGCCCCCCTGCCCACAACATTTCTTCAGCTACGCATTCATCTTCTCTATCCTCATATTCCTATACTCACTTTCACGTGACAAGCAAGCTATCCAGAGGTTGCAACCTTTGAGGTCCTGCTTTTTAATCTGCTGCCTAGCTCCCTAAATTCATTTTGCAGCACCTCATCCCTCTTTCTGCCTAAGTCGTTAGTACCAATGTGAACCACAGCCTCTGAGATTTCCCTCCCTCTTCAGAGTGCCCTGCAACTGTTCTGTGACATCCTTGACCCTGGTACAAGGGAGGCAACACACCATCCTGGAGTCACATCTATGGCTGCAGAAGCTCCTGTCTGCACCCCTCACTATTTACTTTCCTACCACTATTGCTCTTGCACTCTTACCCCTCCCCACTTGTGCAGCTGAGACACCCACAGGGCCTGGAATTTGACTCTGGTTACACTCTCCAGAGCAACATTCACCCTTACCCTTTTCCAACACAGCAAAACAGGGTTTCCTCATTACCTGCCTGGTGCTTTCCTCATTACATACCTGTGGCTTTCCTCATTACACGCCTGCCTACCTTCTTCTGACTGGTGGTCACCCATTCCTGCACTTCCTCAAGCTGCTGAGTGACCACATCTAAAAATCTTCTATCCACCTAACTCTCAGTCTCGCGGATGCACCGCTGTGTCTCCAGCTGACGCTAACGCTCTGAAACCCATTGCTCAAGCTGGTGAATCCAGTGGCACTTCCTGCACATGTGGTCATTCACAATGCAATGCGTGTCGAAGAATCCCCATGCAAATCACATGACTGAGTCCTTTTGCCATATGTTTTGTTTGATTTTTATTAAAAAAAACTGTTTCTCTAAACTTAAGCCAAATGAAAAATGATTTAGCTTTTTTTCTGGCAAAATAAAGTCAAATGCGGTGACTGTTACCCACTGTAATGTAGTTTCAAAATGGAGAGAAATGAAAGCACCTTACTCACTAACTACAAGCCAGCTCTCTCCCTTGTCCTGACATCACTCCTTTCGAATTCCAGGACCACCCAGTGCCTGTGTGAGAACAGGCTCCCTGACAGGTAAACTCCGCATCGCTCTCTATACAGCCGCTCAGCTCCCTCACAGGTAAACTCCGCTACACACTTTATACAGCCGCTCTGCTCCCTCACAGGTAAACTCCGCAACACACTTCATACAGCCGGTCCACTCCCTCACAGGTAAACTCCTGCTCTATATGCACCTACACCACTCTTGCTCTTTATACAGTCGCTCCGCTCCCTCACAGGTAAACTCCTGCTCTTTAAACACCCGCTCACATCGGGATCTTTTTTGTTGTTTCTCCTTTATTGTTTGTTTAATTTCCCCCTATCCTTAAATTACTAAATTTAATAATAATCAACAAGTGATTGTAACTCAGCTGCTAATTTCAATCTAAAAACAAAGCTAAAATGTGAAATACTCACCAGCCAGTCGCCTGCATGTCCTCCTATGGCCAAACTCTGTTTTGGTGCTGAAATCCTGTCCTCCCTGTGAGGGACAGAAATGGAGAATGTTGAATCAATAATTTCCAAGCACTTCTCCCCTCTCTCTGACAGTTAATTTACTGGGAATTGTGATCCTATCCCGGGGACAGAGCGGCCTCTCCACCTGCACCACTCGCTACCTGGTGGCCATGGCAACGGCGGATCTACTGGTCATTATCACAAACGTCATACTGAACAAGATCAATTATTATTATTTCCCACTGAGTTTCCTGCACCTCACTCCTGTGTGTCGTGTTCGCGGTGTCCTGCAGGTTGCAGCCCTGGACTGTTCTGTCTGGTTCACCGTCACTTTCTCCTTTGATCGATTTGTGGCCATTCGTTGCCAGAAGCTGAAAACAGAATATTGCACCGGGAAAACAGCGGCTGTGGTTCAAGCGACAACCGGTATTCTGCTCGGTTTAAAAAACATCCCACACTACTTTACACTGGTACCTGGACAGATAATCGACAATGTACCGTGGGGCTGTTTGACAAAGCCAAGCATTTTTACTGATCACAAATGGGTTGGATATTTCTGGTTTCAAACGGTTTTAACCCCATTGCTCCCATTTGGTTTAATTCTGCTGATCAACGCTCTGACAGTCAGACACATTTTAGTGACCAGTCGAGTCCGGAAGGGACTGAGGGCTCAGAGTAAGGGAGAGAATCGCAGTGACCCAGAGATGGAGAGCAGGAGGAAGTCTATGATTTTACTCTTCACCATATCCGGCACATTCATCCTCCTGTGGTCGATGTATGTTATAAAATTCTTCTATTTGGATGTGAGAGAGTTAGTTTACCTCACCTATCCTGAATATGTCTTACAACAAGTTGGATTGATGCTGCTGAATTTAAGTTGTTGCACAAACACATTTATTTACGCTGTGACTCAGTCCAAGTTCCGAGAGCAGATGAAGAAAGCGGTGAATTATCCGGTTACATCAATTATTCAATTAATGAAGAAAAAAAACTGACTGTCAGATGCCTCGGCCAATCAGAGAGTTCCAGCCGCTGATAGACAGGTGCTTCCGCCAATGAGGAAGCTCCGCATGATGACTGACAGTCACCTCACCCAATCAGGGATTGCTACTGCTAACTTACAGCTGCTTGTGCCAATCAGCCTCATAACTGAAAGGCGCAGTAGCCAATGGAGCAGCATCAGATGTTCATCCACAGCCACCTCAGCCATTCAGGGAGAACCACTCGCTGAATGACAGCTACCTGAGCCAGTCAAGGTGACCTACTGGCTGACTTGACAGTCACTTCATCCAATCAGGGAGCTGCAGCCTTTTTGCCCAGTCACGTAGGCCAGTCAGGGTATTCTTCCTGTGTTAAAAATAAAAACAAAAAACTGCGGATGCTGGAAATCCAAAACAAAAACAGAATTACCTGGAAAAACTCAGCAGGTCCGGCAGCATCGGCAGAGAAGAAAAGAGTTGACGTTTTGAGTCTTCATGACCCTTCAACAGAACTTCAACAGTTCTGTTGAAGGGTCATGAGGACTCGAAACGTCAACTCTTTTCTTCTCCGCCGATGCTGCCGGACCTGCTGAGTTTTTCCAGGTAATTCTGTTTTTGTTTTATTCTTCCTGTGGGCCTACATTCATCTCAACCAATCAGGGAGCGGCAACTGCTGACTGATAGACAGTTCAGCCAAACAGTTCATTCCAATAGCTGACTGGCATCTGCTTCATCCAATCACAAACCAGTGACTCACAGATAGTTCAGCCAATCAGTGATCTTCACTATGGACCACAGCCCATCAGGGAGCTGAACAGCATCACTGACAGCCATATCAGCCAATCAGAAAGCTCCGACCGCTGCCGTCAGCACTTCAATTAATCAGAAACCACAAACCAATTCCCACCATCTAGCGCGGAGTTTTGTTCAATCATAGCGTTCAATAATTGACTGATAGCTCCTCAAACAAATGGAGAATCCCGAAGGTGTGAGGGACACCAGCCCTGCCCGATTGGAACGTTTCAGCATGAGAGTGACGGCTCTAATATCCAATCAGAGAGATGCAACAACCCTGGAATTTCCTGGAGTAATGAAAATCCCGCTTCAAAATCCGACCAATAGCCGAGCGCCTTGCTCACCTCAGCAAAAGCTATCCCTGCCCACTTTGCGATTGACAGCAGTGTAAACCAATGGCTGAGTTTCTTGCAGATCCTTGGCCAAATGAAATTTGGCTCAATTGCTTCGATTCGGAAAGGGTCACCAACAGCCCACCGTCATGATGTCATGACGCGCGATCCTGGCTGGAGGTTGGTCAATGATCCTTAAAGCAGGGCGGCACTGGGAATTATGGCAGTGCAACTATATTTCACTGATTCTAATTAAAGCTGGAACCGAAAGGCAGAAATTCAGAGATTGAAATAGGAGGGACACAGGGAAAAGGAAGGATCAAGTTAAATAACAGAATCACAGAACTGTTACCAAGTTGAAGGCGGCCATTTGGCCCATCGTGTCTGCACTGACTCTCTCAAGGAGCAACTCACCAAGTTCTGTTCTCCAGCCTTCTCCCCATAACCTGCACTTTCTTCATTTTCAGATAACAGTCTAATGCCCGAATGAATGCTTCATTTCAACATGCCTCCCCCAGTTCTCAGTCACTGTTTCACAGATTCAAACCACTCGCTGTGAGAAAACATAATATTTAATTTAATCAGTGTTTCTTTTCTTGATGACCTTAATACTGAGCTTCCTCACCCTGAGTGTTTCCACGAAAATGAACCGTTTCCCCTTGTTTAATAAGGATCACTCATGATTCTAAATAGCCATATCAAATATTCTCTCAGCCGTCTCTTCTACAAGGAAAACAATCCTAACTTAGATTCATAGAGTCATAGATGTCAACAGCACAGAAAAAGGCCCTTTTCGGCTCATCGAATCTGCGCCGAACAGACAAGTACTTAACTATTCTAAACACACTTTCCAGCACCAGGTCCATAGTCTTGTAAGCCTTGGCATCGCAAGTGCACATCCAAACCTATCTTAAATGTTATGAGGATTTCTGATTCAACCACCGTTTCAGGCAGTGAGTTCCAGATGCCTAACCCATTCTGGGTGAAAAAATTCTTCCTCACATCCCCACTAAATCTCCTGCCCCTTACCTTAAATCTATGCCCACTGGTTATGGATCCCTCCACCAAGGGGATGAGCTCCTTCCTGTCTACCCCATCTATGCACCTCCTAATTCTACACACTCAATCATGTCCCCCTTCAATCTGCTCTTCTCCAGAGAAACAAAACCCAGTCTATATAATCTCACTTCATAACTAAAGTTAAAAACTAAAACTAAGGCAAAATCCTGGTAAATCTCCTCTGCACTCTCTCTACTGGAATGACATCCTTCCCATAATGCGGATTCCAGAACTGCACGCAATACTCTAGCTGTGGCCTAACCAGCATTTTATATAGATCAAGGATAAACTTCCTGCTCTTATACTCTATGCCTCATCTAATATTGGCAAGTATCCCATATGTCTTCATAACCAGCTTATATACATGTTCCACTACCTTAAGGGACCTGAGGATATGCACACCCAGGTCCCTCTGATCCTCGACACTTCTCAGGTACAATTCATTGTGTACTCCCGTGCCTTGCTTGTCCTGCCCAACTGAATCACCTCACACTTATCTGGATTAAGTTCCATTTGCCAATGATCAGCCCATCTGACCAGCGCGTCTATAGCCTCCTATAATCTGGGGCTATCCTAGGCACTATTTACCACCCCAACAATATTTGTGTCATTTGCGAACTTAATGATCAACCATCATACATTCAATTCTAAATCGTTTATATATACCACAAACAGCAAGGGACCCAACACCAATACCTGTAACTTCTCCAAGCTCAAACCTGGAAACATTCTCTTGAAGCTTATCTGTCCTCTATACAGTAACTTCACATGCCTTGCCCAGAGCTCGATGTAATACTTCAACTAGAGTCCAAACTAGTGATTTATACAAGTTGAACTAACTTCCTTGCACTTATACTCTATTTTACGATAAATACAGCCTTGCTTTAGTTACTGATTTCTCAAAATATACTGCCGCCTTCAATGGCTTGTCCCCCTGCTCATACCCCCTTCAGAGATGTATCCTCCATTTTGTGCTGTCTCTCCTCATGTTCTCACTACTACAATGAATCATTTCGCATCTATTTGTATTGAACTTCAACTACCACCTGCTATCCATTCCACTAACTTGTCCGTGCCCTTTTGAAATGCTATTCTATGCTCCCCACAGTTCAGAAATCTTCTGATTTAGTTGCTTATCAGCTGAAATACCGATATACCTTTCTTTTCTCCCCATGTAATGTTTTCAAGACCAATACAACAATTAGCTTTACTTTATATCCTGTTTATTCGTTATCATGACCAATTCACGATTTACACTAAATTGACCCGTCTGTGTGTTGGCTATCAAGTTAACTTTTACAAGTCAGATCGAACATTAAACCCTGTGGATCAGTCATTATGCCCAGTAAAAGAAACACGTACAATTGTATTCCTCTGCATAGGGTCTGAAACTCAACTTAGCAACCAAATGTCAATTTATGCTAGAGTGTATAATTGATCTTAATTATTTAGCATCTATGTGTTTTTGTGTGTGTGTGTTTGTGTGTGTGTGTTAGTGTGTTTGTGCACGTCTGTGGCTCTGTGCGTCTGTGTCTGTCTGAGTGCCTGTCCGTCTATGTGCACGTGCGTGCGTACATGTGCGTGGGTGAATACTTGAGTATACGTCCACCTGTGTGTATGGCTATCTGCATGTATGATTTTTGTGTGCGTGTGTAGGTGTTTGTGTATGTTTGTGCGTGCCTATCGGAGTGCACGCATCTGTTTATGTATCTGTCCACTTGTATGTTTGTGTCTCTTTATATATGTGCGCGTGTGTGAGAGAGAGAGTGTATATCTCGCTGTCTGTCGATCTGTGTGTGTGTGTGTGTGTGTGTGCGTGTACGCAGTGTGTTTCTGTGCCTTGTGAACATCACAGCATCCTACAGTGGGAGAGCACTGAAGGTGAGTCTGTTTTGTGTAGGTGCCTGTGTCTGTCAGCCTGTTCGTCTTCCTGTGTGTGTGTGGGAGAGAGAGAGAGCGGGAGAGTGAAAGAGTAGGATAGAGAGAGAGGGAGAGAGAGAGAGATTGTTGTTGCAGGATACACAATATTTTTTATTTAGGAAATACCTTGTTAATGTTCTGCTGTCAATCTGAGATCTGTGTAAAAAAAATTACAACGCAGTGCTTGTTGTGAAATGAGAATTATAAGCCTAACCAGTTTGAAAGTGTGTTTAAAATTATCAGAGTAACGCATGCTGCATCAAAAGAGATTGAATGTTGATACACTATTAGTCCAAATGGAACAGTCATGTACAAAAACCAAAAAAAAAGCTGGAAAAACTCAACAGGTCTGACAGAATGTGTGGAGAGAAAGACTGAGTTAAAGTTTTGAGTCCATATGACTCTTCTTCAGAGCTCCCAAGAGTAGCCATGCTGAGTCGATACACTAATACTGTCTTTCTCTCCACAGATGTTGTCAGACCTGCTGAATTTCCAAGCATATATTTTTTGCTTCAGATTTCCAGCATCCGCATTATTTTGCCATTATGTAACAGTCATGTACTGCACCTTAACATGTTTGATGAATAAAGTATATAATTTTTTGGAAAACTAGAGTTTTACACAGTTTCCATTCTCCTTTCTCCAATTTATCACAGACATTCATTGTGTCCATTTCCTCCAGTCTTCGCCCTGACTTAATTGCCTAACGTTTTCCAGCTCTGAAATAAGCTCAATGACATGAAATATAAAGTCAGTAAGTTTTGAATAGAAATACAAGGAAATAGCCAGGTCTTCAGCAGTCAAAGACGTGTCTTACGAATGTCAGTTACAGGACTGAATTAAGACATTCTGAGACGCTGAGGCATGTCAAGATTAAAATGGCTCATTCCGTAAAAGGTTTCTGTTCTAATGCTCACAGAAAGTGGACTGCAAATTTTATCTTCACAAATTTGCAACAGTAAAGGCACAAATATCACATTAATTTGGAACTAAAATATGTCTTATAAAATAACTGTTTGCATTAGATAATAATTTCAAATAAATATATGTTCACAATTAGTTAATTGGTAAAAATGAAAACTTTTGACGACAGAAACAGAAAAGCTGTTAGACCAATCAGCAGCTTATTAAGAGGAAGCAGTAATATAAACTGCAGCAAATCTGTTTGCACATCATATGATTCAAAAACATTGAAACATTTTATTTCATGATATTTGGAAAGCAACATCACCGATGATGTCCTCAAATAATAAGCTACCAAATGTATCACTTTGGATGTACATAATGCTGAGGGCAGATCACTATCCTTGCAGCAAACTTTAGTCAAATTAATGGAACTCACTCCTGGAGAACTGAGCCGAATTTCTCAAGTAAATGTCTGTAAACATGTGTCATTCTTACAAAGATACATTCCGTTTAAAGTTTTGTAAACACTTCGAATTCTTGGATTTCAAAACTTACATATCCAAAAATGTAGATATTGATCTTGTGCCAAAGAGAGAAGGAATCCGTGCGCAACTCGACCTGAGGCACAACTGATGCTGCCGTGCAGCTGGGACCAGTAGGCTGCTGGATTTATACACGTAGTTTGCAAGTTAAACATTCAACATGGGACACATTTAAGCTACAGGAAATAATTATATGGACAGCAGCAAGGGGATCTGAATGGAATCCTTCATTTTGTATGAATTTAATATTTATCACTGGGGTTTTACGGCATTTTTTAAATTAATCATTGTTACACCTGCACAAATACATGAACTTATTCTGAATAGTAACTCTGTAACGAAATAGATAAGAATGTATTTCGCATATTAGAATGAAAAACCCATATATGTAGTGTAACATGCCAGTTTCAACCGATTCTGTCCAATTACTGCCCTCCCAGCCACCGACCGCCCGCCCCACATGCTTGAAAGCGTGAAATCGCGCCGGCCCGGAACATGCACGGACCTACTTTTCAGGACTAAACAGGATGGAGACCCAGAAGAGCTCGTGGACATTGGGAACAATTGAAAACTTTAGGCATGGTGGTTTCCTGAGCACCATATGGTGCCGATTATATCAGCCATCTCTCCAATGGACCCTCAAGCACTTGTCTCCCCAGCAGCAGTCACATCACTCGGGTGGTCTCTCCAGCAGTCGTTACATCGCTCAGGTGTTTTCTCCAGCAGCAGCTACATAGCTCGGGTGTTCTCTCCAGCAGTAGTTAAATCGCTCGGATGAACTCTCCAGCAGCAGTCACATCACTGAGGTGAACTCTCCAGCGATATACAGCTGAAGTAGACCTGGAGTATGTCGTTTGGCTAAAGCTTTGCAACCGGGGCATGTGTGAAGGGCAAATGACAAGCATCCAGAGAAGGCTTCTCACACGAGGCTCACAAGCACTCAGGCAAAGGCTGATTCATCCCTGTGTGCACAAGCTTCTGGGTGGCATAGATCCAGCCTGGGCTGTCCCCCTGAACATAGGGAGTGTGCTCATGAACAAAAAATAGGAAAAGGAATGAGAACTCTCAAGCCCGGCGTGGAAAATCCCGACTTCTCTCTCAAACCCACACACACAAATACACAAATACATACTCACTCAATTACACACACAAACCCACACACATGCACAAACACAAACACGCACACAATAACACGCAGCCATAGATATTAACTCAATCTCACACTATTATATTGTCAAACACACTTTCTCAATCATATCCACTATCTCGCCTGCACTCAGTCACAGTATCATACACTCATACACTGACCCTCACACACGTCCACTCACAGACACATTTTCACTCACACACTCAAATCCCAAGCTCACTCAATCTGACAGTGAAAATGTCACACATTCTCTCTCTCAGAAACATACACACACACACGCACACACGCACGCACACACACACACACACACTATCATAGACTGACATACACTCACCTTTTCCCCACAATCACACTCACACACAGATTCTCTCTCACATATTTTCACGAAACCTCATGCTCACACAATCCCACACAGTCCACATCTCTCTCTCTATCTCACACACACACAACATGCACACACTTACACAGGCAGACACTCACAGACATTCTGTATTCCACATTTTTTCTCTCACACAGACATTCACTCACTCCCTCACACACATTCACAGAAGCACTCACACATTAATCTCAAACACACACTCACTTCGTCAGACAAGCACACTCCCAGAATCAAATACTCATTCACTATCACATTGTCACAATGCCACACATTCTCTTTCACCCTCAAACACACTTTCACTCACACAGACTCAGACTCACATGCACACAGACACACAACATGCACACACACACAGATTCTGCCACGCAGTCGCAATATCATACACTCAATGTCTCACACACATTGACACTCTCACTCTCTATCTCTCACAAGCAGGCACACACACAGATTCACAAACTTAGTCATAAACACTCACAAAAACCTATCAGCTCTCACACTTGTACGCACTCACATATCACACTCACTCACAAACTCTTGCAGAGAAGCAGTCATGTGCATCAACAGGCAATAGCAAGCACACGTTCAGAAACACTCTCCCTCTCTAATACGCTCACTCACACGCACATTCACACATTCTCTCAAGCAATCTAAATGTCTCACATGCTGCTGTCCCACCATACACAGGCACACATTCGCACAATCAGGCACTCTTTCACACAATTACAAAGTCACTTTCGTAATCTCAAAATGACACACTCTTAGGCACACACTATTAACGCACACATAAACACATACTTCCTGAATCACAAATACACAAAGTCATAGTCATACTGACTCACAAGCTCTCCCATGCACACTCTCCAACACTCACTCACACACACACTCACAGGCTCTCAGAAACAAAGTAATATATTCGCACCACACTATCACACACACAGATACACACTTGCTCAATCTTACCCTGTGTTTGTCTATGTGTGTCTGTGTGTATGTGTTTTATGTGGATGTGTTTTTTGTTTGTGTTTGTGTTTTATGCACGTTAATATCCCGAGCGTCTGGGAGTAAGTCTGTTTTTGTGCGTGTTTGTGTGCAAGGGTGTGTTTTCAGGTAGAAAATCAACCCCATGATCTTATTGTATGCCGGCCAGACTCCAATGCCCGAACGGCCTCCTCATTGTCCGAATGACTTAACTCATTACTCACCTTAAGGATTTCTATTTATCCTAATTGATCATAGTGCAATGGCGGGCGCTATTCCCACAATCCGCCACGGCTGGGAAAGCCCTCTATCAGTGAGCAGGGCCGCACTGGACTCTGGGAGAATGATCCGACTGCACATGCGCAACAATACCTGTTTAACAGGAAGCTGATTCTCATTTTTCATTTAATTATTATCACTATTATTAGTATTTACCACCTCGACGGTCAGAATTCCAGTTCCTTCTCCATTCTGAAACGTCGATTATTTTTTTCTCTTTGTCGATTTAAAATAAATGCCGGGAATAAAACACTAAACCCAGGAAGCCATTGCTGCCGACCTGTGGTCAGGGTCCGACAAAGAGCAGCGTTGGATACAGCGGGTGGGCAAGAGTTAACACTGGGAGGACCAAAAAGAGACAGGAGGGCCAGGCGAAGTTCAGAGCGGCACGTAGCGGTTAGGAGGTGAAATGACACCAAGCGCAGTCTCCCTCTTCCCAAAGCCCAGATCAGTTGTCAGAGGAAGGAGGAAATGTCTTCAAATATGACCTTCAGCTCCTAAACACAACAACAAAAAGAACCATTCACGCTGCACAACAGATTTACTCTCCATTCCCCACCTATATCCGTCCTTATCACATCAACTGTGGTGTGAGAGAGTTTAAGTCTTTTCCTGTTGAAAAATTTCAGATATTAAAAGCAATTAAGGGCTTTAGAAATAGGAGCAGGAGAAGGATATTGGGGCCCTCGATCCAACTCCACCATTTAATAAAGTCATCGCTGACCAGATTGTGCCCTTAACTCCAAATGTTTGCTCCATTTCGATATCTGTCGCCCCACTGCCCTCTGTTCCCTTGTCAATAAAAGCTCTGCCGATCTCAGCATTGAGTATGATCAATGACCCGGATTCCACTGCTCACTGGGGAAGGGAATTAAGGAATCAGGGAAACAAGGAATCCCTCATCATCTCCGTCTTAAATGCCTGACTCATTTTCTTAAATTATGCCACTAGTTCTGATTCCGGCACAAAGGGAAATATCCTCCCAGCAGACACCCGGTCAAAGCCTCTCGGAATTATACCTATTCCAAGGCGACGCTGAACTCCAATATGCATCAGTTCAAAGGGCTGAAAATTTGTTCATGAGACAACTTCATCACTGGAATCAGCATCTCTGAGCTGCCTGCAGTGCAAGCATTACCCTCGTTATGTCAGGAGACCAAAGTGAGTAAAGGAGATTAGAAGAAAATGGATTCAGCGATGAGGGACCTCCGTTAAGTGAATGGATTGGAGGAGCTGGCATTGCTCTTGAAGAAGAAAAGCTTGTGAGACTAGGTAGATGTGACTGAATCATGATTGATTGAGGCAGAGTAGATAGTTATTCTTCAAGTTGGCAGAAGGGACGAAACTCAGATGGATTTGAGTTTATTTGTTTGCCAAAGAAGCAAATATGACATGGGGAAAACCCCTTTAACACGGTGAGGAAATGGGGTCTCAAATGTTCTGTCCGAGAAAGAGGTGGAGCAAAGTTTAATCATGGCTTCTGAGAGGAAATGGGACGGGAAGCTTAAGGGAAAATATTTGCTGGGTTTCAGGGAAAGGGTGGACAATTGGCAGTAGTGAGATTGCTTCTGCAGTGTACTTTCACATCCAGTGCCGAATGCCTTCCTTCTGTATTGAAACCATTCTATGATTCACACACAGAGCTGGGTATCAGTTATGCTGACTGCTCCGTGGCATCCCCTGTTTAAATCTGATTTCTGCTCCAACACATCCGTGCTCACTTTAAGAGCAAATGATTGATGACAGAATTGGAACCGCCCAAAGGGTGTGTTGAATAATCTCAGGAGTGAAGACTCCTCATCAAGCTTCACGTTCTAGTCACCATATCTGGTATCAAGCTGCGTAATGCTTTGGCCCCAGCCAGTTCTGGCATGGTCCCTTGCACTGTTGGAATAACATAGTCAGTGCTCTTCATTGTTTGAATTAGGTCTTTGGGATCCAGGCAAATACTTACTCACCAATTTGCCTTCTCTCTCACAGCATTTCAATTTACCAACCTCGAGGCTTGGTGACTTGGGTAATTATTTTCTTCTCTCTATCTCTTGGAGCTCACTTTCAAGCTTTCCTTTCAGCTCTATTGGTAATTTACATGGGGTATGAAACAGTGATATTCTCTGGATCAATCATCATGTGATACTCAAAATATTCAGAGCATTCACATATCTTATCTAAACACTCTGGGTCCAATTGGACCAGATCTTTCTTTCATCTGCTTGGAGGACGCTTTTTCAATGAATGTATTATTTTCAATCCTCAGTGACACCTCATTCATTTCTTGATTTGCTGCGATCAGATACAGCTTTTCACAACTACTCAACCCCCGGATAGCAGGTCCATCTGTTTCAGTGGCATATAAAATTTAATTAATGTCACTTCCTTTTAGTCCCTTTCTCTTTGCTCGTCCCCAGTTCTGAAATATCAGTTCCCCCTTAGACCACCAAAGTAAGTTTCCTGGGTTTCATTGCATCTTTATTCAGGGAACCATTCCCTTTCAAACTTTCAGCAAATATTTCCTGGTTTTAGCCTGAACGTTTTAACATTTCTTGCTCTGGCATTAAGCTTTGGATTAATGTTTGTGAGCGTATTTCCCATCTCATCCAGGTCTGAGTAGTTGTGTAAATTACTTCTGTCCAGGTAAAGTCACATCTATAAATGTTATTCAGTTGTCTTGTTCCAATCTTGTATGTATCCTCAATCTCATTGTCATTTCCTAGGGAATGGAGTTTTTGATTTCTTCTCTTTTATATTCACCCTGTTCCTCTGCCTCTGATAATTTGTTGACCGTGTTCTTTCTTTGCCCCCATGCATCTGTTCCCAGTGATTGTGTTGTCCACAAGCTCAGCCTCCAAGTGTCTGTGGGCTCTGTTTGCCACCAGTTTCTGCAGGCAGGTACTACTGTGGGTCAACGTTGTATCCCAGCACTGTCAGTCATGATCATGATCACATTGTTCATTTACATTTGGAGACATGGAAGGTTGTGGGAAACAATAATTTCCATCCATACTTCCCTGATGGTTTATGGGTTGGCAAAGCTGGTGCTCAATGAAGAGGAAACAGGTGGAAACCTGGTCCAATATGTCAACAATGCAAAAGCCTCAACTGCCGAGGTGGCTCGGCATGTAGCCTTTGAGTTTGGGAAGATGGAAGTTCCTGCCAATCAGGGGCAGGAAACATGTTATTGTAACTGGATCTGAATTTGGAGTTGGAGAGAAGATGAAAAAAAAGCTCCAGGGAGACGGATTGTGGGAGTCGAGCCGAGTGAGATGGTCACGGTTCCATTGACAAATTAAATAGGTCATTGTGACTTGTCAAGTGGGGGGTTGTGGTCCTGTTGGATGGCGATACCTTCAGATATACAAGTCATAAAATCATAGAGACCTTCAGAACAGAAGAAAGCCCTTCAGACCATCGAGTCTGCACCGGTCAAACAAGTACCTGGCAATTCTAATCCCATTTTCTAGCACTAGGCACACAGCCTTATATGCCAGGGCATCAGAATTGCACATCCAAACACTTCATAGATATTATGAGGGTTTCTGCCTCTAGAACCCTTCCAGGCAGTGAATTTCATATTCCCACCGCCCTCTGGGTGAAAAAAAATTCTTTCTCACATCCCCTATAAACCTTCTGCCCCTTACATTAAATCTATGCCCGCTGGTAATTGTTCCCTCCACCAAGTCAAAAAGTCCCTTCCTGTCTACCCTATCTATGCTCCTCATAATTCTATACATATCAGTCATTCCTCCCCCCCACCTCAATCTCCTCTGCTGTAGGGAAATTAACCTCAGTGTATCCAATCTCTCTCCATAGCTAAAACTCTCCGCTCCGGGCACAAGCTGTTAATTCTCCTCTGCACTGTCTCCAGTACAACCACATCCTTCCTACAATGCAGACTCCAGAACAGCATGCAATACTCAAGCTGTGACCTAACCAGTGTTCTATAGAGTTCCAGCCTAAACTCCCTGCTCTTATATTCTATTCCTTGGCTAATAAAGGCAAGAATCCCGTATGTCCCCTTAACCAACTTATCTACCTGCCCCGCTAACTTTAGGGATGGGTGGACATGAACACCAAGCTCCCTCTGATCCCCGGTTCATCGCAGGTTCCTTGCATTCATCGTGCATTCCCTGTTTGTCCTGCTCGAGTGCATCACCTTATACTTATCCAGATTAAATTCCATATGCCACTGATCAGCCCATCAGACCAGCCCGTCTATATCCTCTTGTAATCTAAGGCTATCCTCCTCACTATTTACCAACCCACCAATTTTCATGTCATCTGCAAGCGGCCAGCTGGATGAGCTCAATAGTATCTCAAAGACTTTGTGACACGGGAGACACGATGGAAATCTCTCCATAGGTCTGGGTGCCCCCCAATTCGAGAATGAATCTACAGTGAGTTTGAAACATTTCCAGGCGAGGCCTCCTCAATGCTCCGCAACAACAAACCAGGGAAATGATTCTTGTTATTGTGTCCGTGGACAGTCTATACATGGCCCAGCCAGAACTGGACACATTTTTGCGCCTTGTTGTTGAATTCGGCAAGATCTGCAACAGTGCAGGGTTACTCTAGCAACAGGCATTGCAGGAGATGTTGCATAGCCTGTGGCTCAGTTCCACATTCACAAGTTGTCGGGCTGATTGTATGTCCCCATTTGCTTAGTGACACCTTTGAAAGACCTACACCAGTCCTAAGTCTGTTAAGGCACTTCCAGGTTACCCAGTTGCAATTAGCTCCTAGGGGAAGGCTTTCATCCGGGAGAATTCCTATCGCTGGGTTTTGTTTGAAACTGGCGAGCTGGTCTTTCCACAAGGTGATGCGGGCTTCAGATGGGGTTGATTGTAATGGAACAACATTATTCATGAAGCTCTTCGGTTACTTTAGGCGGCTGGGTGTAGGTGTATGACCATGTAGAGGGTGCCTCTCATCTGATGTTTGACGGAGTGGCTCTTTCTTGCTGGCTACCATTCTTCTTATATCAGGGGGAGCGATACCCGCCAGGATATACAGGCTGTTGATGTCTGACCCGGTGGATCTGGCACTATCAGAAACCTTAGGCCTGACGCAATTGGACCCAGTGGATCTCCCTCGCTCTGCTCCAATGGATCTGACACTTCCTGACACAGTGGATCTGGCCCTCTGGGATCCAGTGGATCACATTCTGTCTGATCCGGTGGGATCTGTGTCTCTGTAAAGTGTTTAATATAATATTTCCCACAATCCTTGCCCAGTTAGTGGGAAAGCGTGTTCAGGAAGCGGGAAACAGGCCAGTGAGTGAGTGAATTGAGAGCCCGGATTAAACTTCATGCTGGGAATACCTGAGGACTCTTAAACCAAAAAAATAAACATACCTGGAAAACTCAGCAGGTCTGACAGCATCTGGGGAGATGAACACAGTTAACGCTTCAACTCCGTGTGACCTGAAGCGGCGCGGACAACAGGCGATCGCACTGCACGGGCGCGGACCGTCGTCGGGCTGTGGGGGAGGGGAGGGGAGGAGCAGCCGGGATAATACGTGCGAAGGGCGGGAATTGGAGACGGCGAACCCCTGAGCTCGCGGAAGGACACTTTCCGTGCCGGAGGGTGTTGGAAGGATGACAATGCGCACGTGCGGTGGTTGAGGAGGCGGGACTAAGAGACACATCGTGGAAGAATGCAGCCGGACTGCGCGTGCGTGACCGGCAGTGGGACTGCGCATGCCCGGATGCGGGTGGCGGGAAGATCAGCGCGAGATTGTCGATTCGAAAGTAAACGGTCGGGCAGCGACCGCGCCTGCGCAACAGCGGAAGATCCAACCAGTCCAGAGATCAACTGGAGAGGGATCTCACACTGGGTCTGTGTCAGAGATCAACTAGAGAGAGATTCCACACTGGGACTGTGTCAGAGATCAACTAGAGAGGGATCTCACACTGGGGCTGTGTCAGAGATCAACTAGAGAGGGATCCCTTATTGGGGATGCCTCTGATCAACGAGAGTGTGAACCCACATTGTGGGGAGTCAGAGATCAACTAGTGCGGGGCCCCAGATTGGGAGATGTCAGGGATCAACTAGTGAGGGATCTTGCACTGGGGAGTTTCTCTGATATACTGGAGAGGGATCCCAAACTGGGGAGTCTCAGGTCAACTGGAGAGTGATCCAGCACATGGGATGTATCAGAGATGAACTGGAGAGGGATGCCACACGAAGCGGTGTCTGAATTCAATTAGAGGGGGTGATTGAACGGAGTGTGGCGAAGCGAAGGCACGGTGCTTGTGTATCAGAGAGATCATTAATGATGCCACTGATCTATTTCAGAGAATTTCACAGGGTTGGCAGCCCAGATACAGGCCTCTCGGCACCTATGCTTCAGACCGGTGATCCTTCCCACACCAGCCTTCTCCCACCCACTACTTCATCCCCCCCATCCCCGTATCCTTCTATTCCTTTCTGCCTGATTCATTTATCCAGCTCCCCCACCCCACACCCCCTCTATGTTCATCGTCGCCATTCAGCTCCTCCAATCCCTTTGGGAGCTAGTTCCACATTCCCACCACTTTCTGATGAAGAATTTCCTCCTCAAATACCCGACTGGATTAAAAGTTTAGATTTAGCTCCAAAACCATTCTTTGCAACCCGGTTGCACTGCAGCCCTATGTTACCACAGTGACTACTCATTAAGAAGGAATCCATTGGTTTTCCTTTGGGAACATTCTGAAATGGTGAAAGTCGCTGAAGAAATGCAAAACTTTATTTATATTTTTCCATTTGCAGAATCCTGCACTTTGATCCCTGGCTCTTCACTCAAGACTCTAAGTTGGGGAAATGTGATTTGTGCTGACATCACACTGTCCAGCACGAAGCCATTGTGACATAGTCCCGTGTTGTCAAGGCACCCGCCATGTGTGTCGACACCAACCTGCATCACCCACTTCCATAGTTACACCCGTTCACTGAATGTTTACCATTGTATCGATGTTCTATCTGCCAACTGTCTACAGGGGCAGCAGCTACTGTAGGTGAGTATTGCATTTTCCCCATCCCCACTGACCCCACACCACCGACCCCACAACCACTGTCATCAAGAGTTATGTCAAGATGGATTATCTTTTTGTTTTTGAGGACATGAGTTGTTTTTGGGGGCAAATAAATTCCGTCTCTGTTTCCCCATCGGTCAATGAGGTGGTGAATGAAAATGGAGCGAGGGGGAAGTCCGGCCCAACATGACACGAGGTGAGTAACTCAGCTTCCACGGCACCTGAGGAGGCAGCACCAGAGATTGGGAAGATGGAAGTTCCAGTCTAGCAGGTGGAAGTCACCGTCATGTTAACACGATCTGACGCTGAGGAGAAGATAACTTCCCAGGCGCTCCATCGATCCCAAATGAGCAAGGGAGCCATGTTAACTGGACAACGAATCATTTCATGATGACTTTTGAAAAGATGGATTACGACCTAGTGGGCTGGATCAGAAATACCAACCTCCTGCTAGATGGTCTCACAGGTACCTCATAGTCTCTGTGACCCAGGGGATGAGGCAGGTATCTGCCCAACAATCTTGGCACCTCCTCCCACGGAGATTGAAGGTACACAGGAGCTCCGATCAATAATTCATCGGCGTCTGCTAACTCACACGAGGCTGGTGGCCCACTCACTGGTAGGGCTGTTGCGTGCAAGCAAACTGTAAGGGTCTACCGACAAGGGTTTAGATAGGGCTGCTTTTCACCAAGGCCACCCTACAACCGATGATTTGGTGAACGATCCCCTCCCCCTCCAAGTCCCCAGCACTTGTGGAAGTCTCTTCCCTTGGACAGTGGGGCAGGACACTGCAAAAGGCCAAGACACAACATGACAAAGTGGCTTTACAACCACTAGGGAGACTGCAGGCATGAGCCCTTCTGACAGCATTAATGGTCTACCAAGTAGGGAAATTAATCTGGATGACAGTCCCAGCGAGTTTGGAGCATCAGATGAAGGCTTCTCCATTTCCACCCAATAGCAGTGCAGGTAAAATGGAGGAAGAGAACAGACTGGTCATACACAGAGACATTCACGACAGACAGTGCGTTCCCTGTTGGAGCGTGTGGGGAATAATTTCCTTGCTGGGAAAGGGACAGGTGAGCTGCAGGAGGTGGACATTGAACACCGCACGGGCACAGTCAGAAAGAATCTCAGGAACAGAGCCTTGGCGCTGTGCCTTTGCAAGATGGGGTGTGAGTTCCCATGAGCAAGAACCCTTGCCGAAACGGGACAATTTCAAAACAATTCCGTTTACCGACTGCACTCCTGGGGATGGATGCCCGATTAGCTCATCAGCCAGAAGGTGGAGCAGAGAACAGAAAAGTTCCCCCGGTCACACTGAGCTTCTCTGTGAGTGCTCTGCCGTGCAGTTTAAAACCAGGAGACTGGGAACTTGGTCATCCTATGCAGGCGGCTGGGGATAGAGCCACAGGAACAATCGAACCAGTGACATGGAACCCAGACCTGTGCTCAGTATTCCGAGTGTGATGCAGAAAGTGGAATTTTGCACAATATCCAGTGAGGTCTAACTCAGGTTCTATATAAGTTCCAAATACCTATCCTACTTTTCAATTGTACTTTTCTCATTATCAACCACAAAGCTTTGTTTGTGATTATTATAGCGTTGCTCACCCGTGTTGCCACTGGTAATGTTTTGTGAATCAGTAACACGTGATATCCCTTTATTCTATGCCTTGTTACGAGGCGTATTTGTGAAGGAGTGGTTGCGCCTTCCAGTTGCAATCCTCTATACAGATCCACATTAAACTTCAGTTGTCATTTCCATGCACATTCTGCAAGTTTGTTCATGCTGTCATGTATTTTGTGGCAGTCTTCCTGGGTATTCAAAATGAGGTGGGAAACACAAAGATTGATGGGTGACCCCAGAAAAGTACAACTACAATTTCAACTGGGTAGACTTAGGGATGATGTTTCCACTTGTGTAGTAGGGGGAGGGGGGGTTGCTGAGGTAAAGAGACCAGAACATTAGGATGCCATCAATATAAACATACTCACTATTAAGTCCAACTGGGGTATTCAGGGAAAGCTTCTTTACTCAGAGAGCGGTGAGAATATGGAACTCACTCCCACAGGCTGAGCTGAATCGTGACGATGCATTTAAGGGAGGGGTGGGTGAATCTGGACAAACACGTGAGGGAGAAAGGAATAGAAGGATATGAGGATGTGCAGAGATGAAGTGGGGGTGGGCGGAGACTGGTGTGGGGCAGGGATACAGGCAAGGAGCAGGGGGGCGCTGAATAGCCAGCTCTAGTGCAGTGAATCATCTGTAGTCCTTTGAAACAGAGCAATTGGTGCATTTGGTTCTATGACACTGTCTGGTAGGTGCATTTAGTGGAAATCTTGGGCTTGTTGAGAGATGAAATTTTGTATCTTACCTTTATGAAAAGAGCTCAGTGGGAATTAGTGTCATGTCGGGAATGTGTTGCCACAATATAATGGTGGGTAAAGGAGCGCCTACAAGTCCCTTTTGTGTCTCAATGAAGAAACAGTCCTCAGTCATATGATAGGCTTCGTCAAGGCAAACATTGACCAAACCAGAATTGTGTTGCTGAGCTCACACCAACCGCCAACAATGGGCTCCCAACTTCCTTACAAGCATACCGCCAGTAAGGTACTTTTTTGATGTGTAGTCAAGATGGTGGCCAGTTTTTGCAGAACAAGATCTCAGAGACAGCACGGGTTCAGATATAGGCCATGGTGCATGTGGGGTCTGACTGATGGGATGTGATGGGTATAGGAATGTCACTGATGGGATGTGATGGGTGTATCTGTGACACTGATGGGGATGTGATGTATGTAGGAATGTTACTGATGGGATGTGATGGGTGTAGGAGTGTCACTGAAGGGATGTGATGGGTGTAGGAGTGTCACTGATGAGATATGATGGATGTAGTGATGTCACTGAAATGATGTGATGGGTGTGGGAGTGTTACTGATGGGATGTGATGGGTGCAGGAGTGTCACTATTGGAAAGTGATGGTTGTCGGAGTGTCACTGATGGGATTTGATGAGTGTAAGAATGTCACTGTTGGGATGTGATGAGTGTCGGAGTGTCACTGATTGGATGTGATGGGTGTAGGAGTGTCACTGATGGAATGTGACGGGTGTAGGAGTGTCCCAGATGGGATGTGATGTGTGTAAGAATGTCACTGATTGGATGTGATGGGTGTAGGAGTGTCACTGATTGGATGTGATGGGTGTAGGAGTGTCACTAGTGGGATGTGATGGGTGCAGGAGTGTCACTGATGGGATGTGATGGGTGTAGGAGTGTCACTGATGGGATGCAATAGGTGTAGGAGTGTCACTGATGGGATGCGATGGGTGTAGGAGTGTCACTGATGTGATGTGATGGGTGTAGGAGTGTCATTGATTGGATGTGATGGGTGTAGGAGTGTCACTGATGGGATGTGATGGGTGTAGGAGTGTCACTGATGGGATGTGATGGGTGTAGGAGTGTCACTGATGGGATGTGATGGTTTTACAGCAAGTGATTAGGAGCACACAGAATGTCGGCGTTTACTACAAGGGCAATGCCATTTAAGAGCTGGGATAATTTGATAAAATTGTACATGGAGTTGGTGAGACCACATCTGGAACGCTGTGCACAGTTTTAGTCTCCTTATTTGGAAGGGTCTTATTGCATTAGCAGCAGTTCAGTGAAGTGCTCTGAAGTGACTGCTGGGACGACGGGTTACTTTATAAGCTAAGGTTGGACATGTTGGGCCTGTATCCATTGGAGTTTAGAAGAATGAGAGGTGAACTTATTGACAAATTGAAGATATAGAGAGTTTTCACAGAGAGATTGTTGAGAGGATGTTTCCCCTTGTGGGAGAGAATAGACTTAGGGCACACAGTTAATAGGGATCTCAATTTAAGACGGAGTTGAGAAGATTTGTTTTTTCTTTCAGAGGGCGGTTAGTCTGTGGAATTCTCTTCTGTAGCGAGCAGTGGAGTCTGGCTCATTGAATATGTTTATGTTAGAGGTTGATAGACTCTTCACTTACAAGGGAGTCAAAGGGTGTCGGAGGGAGGTGGGAATGCAGAGTTGTGCCACCATCAGATACTGTTGAATGACAGGAGCAGGCAGGAAGGACATACTCCTGCTCCTAATTCCTATTTCCGTATGTGTTGCGTTATCATTGATTATAACTCTTATAACTCTTGTTGCTTGTATTCAACGGTGACTGATTGCCGCATTTTTTGCCCCTCATTCGCTCAGCAGCCAATAAGAGTTGAGCTGACGGTGGGGATTATCGCCAGCAACAAATAGAAAGCTGTGCTGTAAGAGTGGGCGTGGCCAAGGGTGCCTGTACCACTTGAGGAGTGAGGGCGATGATTTCTCCACACGCAACAGGAGCAGTTCAGCAAGATGGTGGGTGTCCACTGCTCAGGCGGGCCAGCTCGGTCTTGTGTGCCTGTGTGACTCTCCAATCCCTGCAGGGTTTCAGCCAGCACGCCTGTTTGCAGTACCAGTTGCTGGCAATGCGCTTGTGCCTCATCACCTGTTCCCTCCCTCCTTCAGTGCCACATGCCTCACAGCCCAGGAGAGTCCGAAAGAGATTGGGTGGGATGGAATGTGGAGAAAGGGCAGCTGGTGCCACTGAAGCCATAAATGTGAGAGGCGTGGAAGGAGTGAATATAAAAAAGTGTCACATTTTTGGTGTACAGACGCATGTGGTAATGTTACTGCAATAGTCATCCAGTGCGCTGAACGAATGATCCACGATGTACACAACGAGAAATAGAAGGAGGCCATCCTGCCTGTCTTGTCCATGCTGGATTTCTACAAGAACAACTCACCTAACCCCACTCTCCCTGCCCATTCCCTCTTGCTCTGCCACTTTCTTCTCTTCAGGTAATAATCCAATTCCCTCTTTAAAGCCTGGGCCCATCCTACCTCCACCACACAGTCAGGCAGCTCGGTCCAGATCCTAACCACTTGCTGCATGAAAAAGCTTCTCCTCACATCTCCATTGCTTCTTTTGCCAATCGCCTTAAATCTGTATCCCTCTGGTTCTCGATCCTTCTGCCAATGGGAAAAGTGTAGTAGACAGAATTGAACACAGCTTCCCCCACTATCACCATCCCAGGGGTTACAATTGACTAGAAACTGAACTGCATTAGCCATATAAATACTGTGATGACAAGAGCAGGTCAGAGGCTGGGAATTCTACAGAGAGTAACCCTCTTCCTGGCCCCACAAAGTCTAAACAGCATCTACAAGGCACAAGTCAGGAGTGTGATGGAATATTTTCCAGTTGCCTGGATGAATGCAGCTCCAACATCATTCAAGAAGCTTGACACCATGCGAGACAAAGCAGCCTGATTGATTTGCACGCCATGCCCAAACATTCACTCCATCCACCAGCGATGCAGTGTGGCAGCAGTGTGTACCGTCTAGAAGATGTACTGCAGCAACTCACCAAGCCTCCTTCAACAGCACCGCCCAAACCTGTGACCTCTACCACATAGAAGGACAAGGGAAGCAGACACAGGGGAACACCTCCACTTGGAAGGTCCTCTCCAAACAACACACGATCCTGACTTGGAAATATATCGGCCATGCCTTCATTTTCAATGGGTCAAAATCCTGGAACTCCCACCCTATCAGCACTATGGGTGCACCTAAACCTCATGGTCTGCAGCGGTTCATGAAGACAGCACACCACCACCTTTACAAGAGACATTTAGGGATGGGCAACAAATGCTGGCCTTGCAAGCGATGCCAACATCCCATGAATGAATTAAATAAGGAACTGAATGATGAGGGAAACAGGGTAAAAACGGCTTGGGACATTGAATGATGAGGTATTGGAAGGAGTGAAGGTGGAGTGTGATTCTGAATGATGAGGACGCATGTGGAAGGGCATGGGACCAGGAATAGCTAAGGACACCAATAATGTTTCTTGGAAAGCATTTGAGGCTGTATCAATGAATATATTCAAGATGGATTCTTGATGGAGAAGGCAATCAAGTGTTGTGGGGATTGGCGATCAGGAAGGTGATGTTGAAGCCACAGTCAGATCAGGCGTGATCTTATCGATTGGAGAATCAGACTCGAAGGACCAAATGGCCTGCTCCTGCTCCTAAGCCTTCTATTCCTACAAGTAATTGTTGAGGCAAAGAGTGAGAGAGATGTAGATCCATGATATAAAGAGTACAGAGAGCATGAGGCCGTGAATGATGAAGGTGACAGGGCAATGAATGAGTTAGCCAGGCATAGGGTGATGGAGATTAGCACAGAGTAAGTTGCATGCAGGATGAAAATGGCTGCCGGTACAGGCAGGGCAAGTTGGCAGTGTACAGTGAGTGGGGGTCTGGAAGGGCAGTGCATGGGACGGAGTGTGGCAGGTCATTTAAAGGGATGGTGAGTACAGATTGTACACGGAGCAGCATGGAGGGAGTGGACAGGTAGTAAGTAGCCATCTGTGTAACATCTGCCTTCCACCCTCCCACTGAGCTGATCAAGCACTGCCCACAATGACCCATGGAAATAATCAAATGTTCTCTCCACTGCAGCGCCAGTGTCTTTTGCTCCACATTGGCCAGGCCGGTGTGCAGATTGGCAATGCTTGCTGGGAGCTGTACTGCCTGGAGCACCAGATCAAAACAGAAGGGACAATGCACAGTCACAGGAGTACCAGAGGAGGCGAGGACTCCTTCAACACCTTCTTCGGTGTGACGGGGGCAGGTAGACACTTTCCCCAAGCCGTGTTTATCGATTTGGAGCCAACTGTGATTGGTAAGATTACCCATGGATTTAGCTTAACTCATGGTCTGTACAACAAATGGAGGAAGAAAGGAATGGGGTTCCTGGAGGAGCTTTCACAATGTCACATATTGTTTTATAGGCAATGATGTACATTGGAATTATACTCCCAGCTTTAATGGAGGAAACAATATTTGATATAGAAAATGAATTGATTTACAAAATAATATGACGTAAAAAATAACGTGAGGAAAATTGAAATCCTTGTTTAAGAACAGATATAAATCCAATAGAAGCAGTTCAGGGAATGTTCACTCGAGTGATACCTGGGATGTGGGGGTTACCTTTTGAGGGAATGTTGGAGAGGCTGGGCCTGTATCCATTGGAGTTTAGAAGAGTGAGAGGTGATCTTGTTGAAATATTTAAGATCCGGAGGGGGTTGACAGGATAGATGCTGCGAGGATGTGTTCCCCTGTGGTGTGGGGGATTAGAAGTAGGGGACACTTTTTAAAAAATAAGACACCTACTATTTCGGACAGAAATTAGGAGAATTCTCTTCTCTTAGTGGGTTGTTAGTTTTTGGAACTCTCTTCCGCGGAGAGCGGTGGAGGCAGCGTCATTGAGTATTTTCAAAGCAGAGGTGGATATCTTCTTGACAAAGGGAGGCAAAGGTCATCAGGGTAGCTGTGAATTTTGAGGTTACAGTCAGATCAGCCATCAGCATCTTATTGAATGGTGGAGCAGGATCAAAGAGTTGAACAGCCCATTCCTGTTACTAATTCATGCGTTAGTATGTAGGTGGAACCCCTTTCTATGTGGGTGTGCATATACCAGCTGGACTGTAACATTGAAGAAGGCAGCTCACCACCATCTTCTCAAGTGGAAATTAGGAACGGGCAATAAAGGTTTGGTTTCCCAACGACAATCTCATCCCATGAAGAAATAAAAGCAAATAGTTGTTTGTTAGCACAGAACTTGAGTATTGCTAAAAAAGGTGATATGCTGTGGAAGCTTTTCATCTTGCACTCATCAGGACAGATTCACAAGAATACCAATTGTAAAGGGAACGACAATGTATACTGCATGGAGAAGAGAGTGCTGATTGTTTAGCACGTGGACTCTGATTGGTAGAGATGTTGTCATAGAGAATGCAACAGGGAACAGTTAACTGCCAAGCATTTGTTCAAATTCTAACCAGGCAGGTTGACTCTTAATTGGTCAAGGCATTGCCATGGGAAATGAACCAGGGAATGACTGTCCCCCAAGTTTTTATTTAGTTGAAAAAGTCACAGTGCATAGACATGAATTTTCTATAATAATGTAAAGGCAAAATACTGCAGATGCTGGAAATCTGCAACAAAAACAAAAAAATGCTGGAAACACTCAGCAGGTCTGTTAGCATATGTGGGGAGAAAGGCAAAGCTAACATTTCGAATCCGAATGGCTCTGAAGAAGAGTCAGGTGGACTCGAAGCATTAGGTCCACCTGACTCTGTCTTTCTCTGCACAGTTGCTGTCAGACATGCTTCTTCTGTCTGTGTCCAACATCAGATGTGATTCCGGGATAGGAAAACACTTGCTAAACAGCCCTGATTGTGCTCAGAATTACACTGAAAACCAATTGAAGGTTATCAGCCGGGTTCACAGCGCGGCTCACTTACACATGCTAGAAGCCACACACACTCACACACAGGGCCCTTTCCTGTGCTGACAGAAACGCAGTGGGGAGCTTCCCTGCCTCTGAGCCAGAAGCTCTAGGTTAAGTCCCAATTCAGGACTTGATGGTCATGGGAGGTGTGCTACAATGGCAGGCAGTAAGAGCGGGAGAGAGTCCCAGTCAGCCGCCTTCATAAGGCAATGGCAAACCTCTCCAGTATCTTGCCAATCATAACCATTGGCCAATCCAATGGAACACAGAGAACAGGAGTAGGCCATTCTGCCCTTGAACCTGCTCCGTCATTCAGCGAGAATATATCTGATCTTCTACCAAAGCACCATTTTCCCACCCTATCCCCATATCCCTTGATACCTTTAATATGAAAACAACTGTCAATCTCAGTCTTGAACACACTCAATAAATGAACCTCCACAGACCTCAGGAGTGGAAAATTCCAAAGACTCATTACCCTCTGAACAAAGAAATTCCCCCTCATCTCAGTCCTAAATGGACTACCTCTTATTCAGAGAAAGTGACCTTTGATTCTATCCCGCCCGTCGCCCCCGTACCCAGGGCAAACATCTTTCTGCATCTGGCATATTGAGCACTGAGAATTTTGCACACTTCATGAAGTCACATCACATTATTTGAAACTCTAAAGAATCACTCTAAAGGCCCAGTCTCCTCACTCTCTCCTCACTGGACACTCTCGTCATAGAAACCAGGAGAAAGCGTAGGATTAGGCACTTTGGGCCTGCTCCTCTAATCATTAAGGTCATGGCTGATTATCCAACTAAAGAGCCTGCTCCCACTTTCTCCACATGCCCTTTGATCCCTTTCGCCCCAAGAGCTACATGTAACTCCTTCTTGAATGCATACAATGTTTTAGTCGCAACTACTTTCTGTAGTAACGAATTCCACAGGCTCAGCACTCTCTGGGTGAAGAAATTTCTCCTCATCTCAGTCCTAAATGGTCTACCCCATATCCTCAGAATGTGACCCGTGGTTTTGGACTACCCCACCATCGGGAACACCCTTCCTGCATCAACCCTGTCTAGTCCTGTTAGAATTTTACATGTTTCTATGAGTTTCCCCAACCCCCCCCCCCCCCCACCATTCTTCTGAGCTCCAGCGAATATAATCCTAATTGACTCAATGTCTCCTCATATGTCAGTCCCGCCAACCCAGGACTCTGTCGGGTAAACCTTTGCTGCAGTCCCTCTACAGCAAGTACATACTTCCTCAGATAAGGAGACCAAATCTGCACACAATACTCCTGGTGTGGTCTCACCAACGCCCTGTACATTTGCAAGAAGTCATTCCTGTTCCGGTATTCGAATCCTCTGGCTATGAAGACCATTACACCATTTGCCTTCTTTACCGCCTACTGCACCTGGTTTACAGCGTCTAGTTTTTAAGGACACACAGGTATCGTTGCACATTGCCCTCTCTCAACTTATTTCAGATAATAATCTACCTTCCTGTTTTATCTACCAAAATTGATAACCTAACATTTTTCCACTTTATGCTGCACCTGCCCTGCATTTTCCCCCTCACTCTACTTGTCCAAATGACACCGAAGCATCTCTGCATCTTCGTCACAGCTCACCCTCCCAAGCAGCTTTGTGTCATCTGCAAATTTGGAGATATTACATTTAATTCCCTCATATTAATCATTAATATGTAGTGTGAATAACTGGGGTCCTAACACCGATCACTGCGGTACCCCTCTAGGCACTGCCTGCCATTTGGAAAAAGACCCGTTTATTTCTTTTCTTTGTTTCCTGTCTGCAAACCAGTTTTCTATCCATCTCAATACACTAACCCCATTCTCATGCGCTTTAATTTTACGTGCCAATCTCTTATATGGTACTTTGTTGGAAGCCTTCTGAAAGCCCAAATAAATCACATCCACTGGCTACCCCTCATTAACTCTATTAGTTACATCCTCGAAAAATTCCAGTCGTTTTGCCAAGCATGATTTCCCTTTCTTAAATCCATGCTGACTCTGTCCAAATCTGCCACTCTTTTCCATATGCTCAACTATTACATTTTTACAATGGACTCTAGAATTTTCCCCACTACCGACGTCAGGCTGACTGGTCTATAATTCCCTTTTTTCTCTCTGCCTCCCTTTTTAAATACTGGGGTTACATTAGCTACCCTCCAATCTGTAGGAACTATTTCAGAGTCCATCGACTCTCGAAGGATGACGACCAATGCATTCACTATTTCAAGGGCCACTTCCTTAAGTAATCTGGCATGTAGATTATGAGACCCCGGGGATTCATTGGCATTCAATCCCATCAATTTCCCCAACACCATTTCCCTACCATACTGATTTCTTTCAGTTCCTCCCTCTCACTAAACCCTGTGTTCCACAACATTTCTGAATGTTATTAGCGTCCTCTTTTTTGAAGACAGAACCAAATTATGTATTTAGTTGGTCAGCCATTTCTTAGTTCCCCGTTATAAATTGTCCTGTTTATGACTGCAAGGGATTGACATTTGTCTTCACCAATCTTTTTCTCTTCACATACTTGTAGAAAATTTTACAGTCAGTTTTTTATGTTCCCTGCAAGCTTACTTTCGTAATCTATCTCCCCTTGTTTATCAATCCCTTGTTCCTCCTTTGCTGAATTCTAAACAACTCCCAATCCTCCGGCCTGTTGTTTCTCCGGCCAATTTTTATGCCTCTTCATTGCGTCTAATACTATCTCTAATTTCCCTTCTAAGCTATAGTTTGGCCAATTTTCCTGTTTTACATTTGCGCCTGACAGGAATAAACAATTGTTGCAGTTCACCCATGCGTTCTTTGAATGTTTGTCATTGCCCATCCACCGTCATCCCTTTAAGAAACGTTTCCCAATCCAACATAGCCAACTCGTGCCTCATACAATCCTATTTTCCTTTATTAAGACTCAGGACAAAAGTCTCAGAATCAACTATGTCACTCTTCATCTTGATGAAGAATTCTATCGCATTATGGTCACTCAACCCCAAGGGGCCTCGCACATCTGGATTGCCAATTGTTACTTTCTCATTACACAATACCTAGTCGAGGTTGGCCTGTTCTCTCGCTGGTTCCTCAATGAATTGGGTCAGAAAAACATTCCGTATACAATCCAGGAATTCCTCCTCTACTGTATTGTTACTCATTTGTTTTGCACAATCTAATTGCATATTAAAGTCATCCATAATTACAAGCCTCTCTAATTTCCTGTTTAATGCCATTCCCAACATCACCGTTACAGTTTTGGTGTCTACATCCAACAGAAGGCGCTGGTGAGAAGTGACTGAAGCATTCTGGGAGAAGTCATCACAGCCATCACGACTCAGGAGGGAATTGAGGAGGACCCAATGTCAAAGAATAGAGCAGCCCCAAACATTACATTGCTGTAGTGTTTCCATCCCTCCCTCCTCCTCCACCTAGAAAAGAGAGAGAGGAAGAGGCAGTGCCTTCGGGAGTGCACCAGACAGGTGAGGCACTCTTCTGAAAGTGGATTTTAAAGAAAACCAGCTGATTGGTGAGTAACTCCTGGGAACAGACTCCGAGGGAGGAGCACCGGAGCAGTGAGTATAAATCTAGCTTACCTCTGGGACAGCCTTGTCTTCAGGGAGCAGACTCGGAGGGAGGAGCACCGGAGCGGTGAGCATAAATCTAGCTTACCTCAGGGATTCACGGCCTTGTCTCCAGGGAGCAGACTCGGAGGGAGGAGCACCAGAGCGGTGATCTCGGGGCACAGAGTAATTGAAGCCAAAACTGAAAAAAGTGACGTCACAGGAAAGTTGTGACCTGATTGGTTGGTAGGAAATATGCACCAAATTTGAAAAAAAACACTGCAAAGTTAATTAATAAATTAATTATCTAAGTAGAGATGGCTGGGCAGGTGATGTGCTGTAGCTGTATGATGTGAGAGCTGGCAGATCCCATTGCGAGCCACAGTGACCACATTTGCAGCAAGTGTGGTTGCTGGAGGAACTCCGGCAGAATTGAAGAGCTGGAGTCTGAGCTCCGGACGCTGCGGCGCAGCCGGGAGGGGGGAGAGTTACCTGGACGCTTTGTATCAGCAGGCGGTCACACCCGGTAGATTAAGTACCTCAAGTCTGGTCAGTGGTCATGGTCAGCAGGATGTGACTGCAAGTGAGGCAGGTAGAGGGATCCTGTGTTCAGGAACAGAGGCGCCTCAGCTCTTGACCTTGTCCAACAGGTACGAGGTACTTGCTCCCTGTGTGGATGAGGAAGAGGGCTGTAGGGAGAATGAGCACCAAGGCACAGGAGGCCATTCAAGGGGGGCAGCTAAAAGACAAGTGATAGTTGTAGGGCATTCTATAATTAGGGGAATTGATAGCTTCCTTTGTCAGCAGGATCGAGAGTCGCGCATGGTATGTTGCCTGCCCGGTGCTAGGTTGAGGGACATCTCTGACCGGCTTGAAAGGATATTGGAGAGGGAGGGGGAGGATCCAGTTGTTGTGGTCCACGTCGGGAAAAATAACATAGATAAGACTAGGAAAGAGGACTTGTTTGGCGATTATCAGGAACTAAGAACTAAATTAAAGAACAGGTCCTCAAGGGTTGTAATCTTTGGATTACTATCGAGCCACGTGCAAATTGGCATAGGGACATGAGAATAAGGGAAGTAAACACGTGGCTAAAGGAGTGGTGCGGGAAAGAGGGGTTCCATTTCGTGGGGCACTGGCATCAGTATTGGAACAGGAGGGATCTGGACCGTTGTCACGGTCTCCACCTGAACTGATCTGGGACCAATATTCTAGCCAAAAGGGTAAATAGGGTGTTTGACAGCACTTTAAATTAGAAAGTAGGGCGGGGGAGGGAAGGGTAAAACTCCAAGCAGTATGACTATTGGGAAACAAAGCAGCAGGTTAGCGTGTGCGGGTGGTGGGGTGGGGTTGGGGGGAGAGGTGTGTGTGGATTCAACTTCATGGAAAATTATGAAAAAAGCTTTAAAGAAAGGAGAGCCCAGGAGAGGCTATTAAAGTCTCTAGAACACAAAATAGGACAGAGTGTTTAAAAGGGCTAGGAATCTAACTTGAAGCACATCAGATAAAGGGATGACAATGAGAAAGGGGACGGGAAATACAGGACTGTAGGTGTTGTATCTGAATGCACGCAGTATACGAAATAAGGTAAATAAGCTTGTGGCGCAGATTGAAATTGGCAGGTATGATGTGGTGGGCATTATGGAGTCATGGCTGCCAGGGGATCAGGATCCAAGCATCTCCATCCTATTGAAAAGATAGGCAGGTTGGCAGAGAGGATGGGGTTGCTTTGTTAGTAAGAAATTAAATTAAATCGATAGCAAGAAATGATGTAGGGTCAGATGATATAGGAATAAAAACAAAAAACTGCAGATGCCGGAAATCGAAAACAAAAACAGAATTAAAAACAAAAATAAAAACAAAAAATTGAGGATGCTGGAAATCCAAAACAAAATTAGAATTACCTGGAAAAACTCAGCAGGTCAGGCAGCATCGGCGGAGAAGAAAAGAGTTGACGTCAACTCTATTCTTCTCCGCCGATGCAGCCAGATCTGCTGAGTTTTTCCAGGTAATTCTGTTTTTGTTGCAGATGATGTAGAATCTGTGTGGGTAGAGTTGAGGAACCGTGAAGGTAAAAAAAACCTTAATGGGAGTTATGTACAGGCCTCCAAACAGTAGTCAGGATGTGGGGCACGAGATGCACTAGGTGATAGAAAAGATGTGTAAGAAAGGCAAGTTTACAGTGATCATGGGGGATTTCAATATGCAGGTAGACTGGGAAAATCACGTTGGTAGTGGATCCCAAGAAAAGGAATTTGTGGAATGTCTATGAGATGGCTTTTTGGAGCAGCTTGTGGTGGAACCCATTAGGGAACAGGCAATTCTAGATTTAGTGATGTGTAATGAGGCAGATTTGGTAAGGGAGCTTAAGGTGAAGGAACCCTTAGGAGGAAGTGACCATAATATGATAGAATTTACCCTGCAATTTGAGAGGAAAATGCTGGAATCAGATGTAACGGTATTACAGTTGAATAAAGGCAACTACAGAGACGTGAGGGAGGAGCTGGCCAGAACTGCCTGGGAGATGAGCCACACAGGAAAGACAGTGGAACAGCAATGGCAGGAGTTTCTGGGAGTAATTTGGGAGACACAGCAATATTCATCCCTAGGAAGAAGAAGCATACTAAAGGGAGAACGAGGCAACCATGGCTGACAAGCGAAGTCAGGGACAGCATAAAAGCTAAACAGAAAGCACAGAATGCGGTGAAGAGCAGTGGGAAACCAGTGGACTGGGAAGCCTACAAAGACCAACAGATGACAACCAAAAAAAGAAATAAGAAGGGAGAAGGTTAAATATGAGGGTAAACTAGCCAGTAATATATAAGAAGATTGCAAGAGTTTTTTTTAGATATATAAAGGGTAAGAGAGAGGCAAAAGTGGACATTGGGATGCTGGAAAATGACACTGGAGAAGTAGTAGTGGAGAACAAAGAAATGGCGGAGGAACTGAATAGGTTCTTTGCGTCAGTCTTCACAGTGGAAGACACGAGTGACATCCCCAAAGTTCAAGAGAGTCGGGGGGCAGAGGTGAGTGTGGTGGCCATTACCAAGGAGAAGGTGCTAGGAAAACTGAAAGGTCTGAAGTTGGATAAATCACCTGGACCAGATGGATTACACCCCAGAGTTCAGAAGGAGATAGCTAAAGAGATAGTGAAGGTGTTAGTGGCGATCTTTCACGAATCACTGGAGTCAGGGAGGGTCCCAGAGGACTGGAAAATCGCTAATGTAACCCCCTGCTAAAGAAGGGAGTGAGGCAAAAGACAGGAAATTAAAGGCCAATTAGCCTGACCTCAGTCGTTGGCAAGATTTTAGAGTCCAATATTAAGGATGAGATTTCAGAATACTTGGAAGTGCATGGTAAAATCGGGCAAAGTCAGCATGGTTTCATCAAGAGGAGGTCATGCCTGACAAATCTGTTAGAATTCTTTGAGGAGGTAACAAGTAGGTTAGACAAAGGAGTGCCAATGGATGTTATCTGTTTGGACTTCCAGAAGGCTTTTGACAAGGTGCCGCACAGGAGGCTGCTCCGTAAGATAAAAGTCCATGGGATACAAGTCCATTAGAGGCAAGGTATTAGCATGGATAGAAGATTGGCTGTCTGGCAGGAGGCAGAGAGTGTGGATAAGGGGGTCCTTCTGGAGCGACTACACGAGTGATGTGACTACTGCTGGAGAGACTATTGGAGCGATGGCTGAGATAATCGATACCATGTGGTGCTCAGGAATCAACATTCTCAGAAGTTCTCCAATCATTCTCAGTGTCCTTGAGATGTTCCAGGCCTCCATCCTGTTAAGTCCTTAAATGTTGACCCGGGCACGTTCTGGAGCTACGCGATTTCACGTTTTCAAACGCGTGGGGGGGGGGGGGGGGGGTGGCCTGAGGGGCTTGGAGGGCAGTAATTGGCCATAATTGGTACAAATTGACAAGTTACACTACAGATATGAACTCTTAATTCTAAAATGAGATAAATTCTATCATATATATACCGTTCAAGGTTACTTGTCATACTGAGCTAATGTATTTGTGCAGGTGTAATAATACTGATTTTCATTATATCATAAAAAGCCTTTTGATAATCATTGAGTTCAGACAACATTAAGGCTTCCATTCAGTTGTCCTTGCTGCTAAGCCATATAATTATCCTTTGTGGCTTAACCATGTTCCACGTTGAATGTTTAACATATATACTTTGTGTATAAGAACCAGCAGCCTGTTGGTCCCAGCTGCCACGGCAGCATCAGTTGTGCCTCTGGTCGAGTCGCACACGGATTCCTTCTTTCTTTAGCACAAGGTAAATATCTACTTTAATGATTGCGTACGTTTGGAAGTACAAGAGTTCAAGCCGTTTAGAAGCTTTGAACGCAATATATGTTTTAAGAGTAACACACACTCACAAAACCTTAATTCAGGGATTCCGCTCAATTCTACAGCATTGAGTTCATTAAAAATGACAAAAGTTTTCTGCAAGGATAGCTTTCTGCCCTAACCATTATTTGCACCATAAGGGATAAATTTGGCAGCTTATTATTTGAGGACTTCATTGATGATTTTGCTTTCCAAACATCACGAGGGAAAACGTTTTAATTGTTTAACTTCATGTGATGTGCAAACTGATCTGCTGCAGATTGCGTTACCCGTTCCATTTAATACACTGCTGATTTGGGTAACAACCTTTCAGTTTGTGTTGATAAAAGTTTTCATTTTTACCAATTAAGAAATTGTGAACGTACTTAAATTTGAAATTATTATCTAATGCAAACAGATATTTTGTAAGACGTATTTAATTTCCATTGTAATGTGTTCCTTGTGCCTTTGCATATTTGTACATTTAAAATTTTCAGATCTACATTCTCAATCCACTTTCTGTCAGTATTATAAATGGAAACTTTTATTGAATGGGCCATTTTAAGCTTGGCATAGCTCAGGGTCTCTGCATGTCTTAACCCAGTCCTGCAACTGACATTCATAAAGTACGTCTTTGTCTACTGAAGACCTGACAGTTTCCTTGTATTTCTATTAATAACTCATTGACTTTATATTTCGGGTCATTGAGGTTACATAAGAACTGGAAAAGGTTAGGCACTCAAGAGGGTAAAGACAAAGTGAAGACGGGAGGAAATGGACACAATGAATGTCTCCGATGAAATGGAAAACGGAGAATGGAAACTGTGTAAACATCTCCTTTTTCTAAAAAATATTTGCTTTACTCATAACACATGCTAAGGTGCAGTACCTGACTGTTCCATAAAGGCAAAATGCTGCGGATGCTGCAAGCCTGAAACACAAAACAAAAACGTGCAGGGAAGCAGAGCTTTGAAGAAGAGTCATACGGACTTGTAACGTTATCCCTGTCTTTCCCTTGACAGACGCTTTCAGATCTACTGAGTTTTTCCAGCACTTTTTGATTGTGGTGCACAACTGTTCAATATTGACATAAAGCGTATGAATGTTTAATCTCCTTTTAAACAGTATGTGTTCCTCTGACAATTTTAAACACCCTTACAAACTGTTTTGGTTTATAGTCCTCATTTCAGATGAAGCACTGCCTAGTAGTTTTTAACACAGATATTAGATTGACGGAAGTGCAGAACAATAACAAGATTTAACGGGTAATAATATAATCGTGTGTGCTGAAATAACAATCTCTCTCCCTCCTTCTCTCTCTCTCTGTCATGCACACAATCACAATCTCTCTCATACATACACATGCGCGCATATACAAACACAGGCAGACACTCTCTCTCCCATTCTCTCTCCCCCCCTCTCTCTCTCTCTCTGACACACCCAAGCATATGTACACAGACACACACACACAGAAACAGGTAGATGAAGAGATAGGCAGGCACAGACAAATACACAGAAACAGACTCACCTTCAGCAATCTCCCTCTGTAGGATGCTGTCATGTCACATGGCACAGAAACAAACTGCGTACATGCACACACGCTCTCACACACACACACACACACACACACACACACACACACACACACACACACACACACACACACACACACACATACATACAGTGATGGACAGACACATACACACACTCTGTCTCACACACACAAACACAAGGTCGTACACAAACGTACAAATGGACAAAAACATAAATAGATGCATTCACTCATATGGCACGCACACACATGCACACGCACACAAACAACACATATGCAGACAAAGATGCACACAGGCGGACAAGCGCTCATAAACGCACTCCTACACAAGTATGCACGCACTTACACATAGGCGGACAGACTCCCAGACTCACACACACACTCACTGCCACAGACATATGCACAAACACACAAAATCACAGATACACATGCATACACATATTCACAGACGGACAGAAGAATAAGTAGACTCATTCACTCATGCAGTCAAATACACACACGCACACACAACCTCACCTTCAGAAATCTCCCTCACCTGAGGTCTGTCGTGACCGCGCACGTGCGCGCACACACACACACACACACACAGACACACACACACACAAACACACAGACAAACACACACACACACAAACACACAAAGACACACACAAACACACAGACAAACACACACACACACACAAAGACACACACACACGCACTCACACACGCACACACACACAAAGACACACACACACAAACACACAAAGACACACACACACATACACACACACACACACAGACAAACAGGCGCACACTAAATAATAAAGATAACATAAACACTGCAGTATAAGTTGACGTTTAATTGCTAAGTTAGGCTTGATACACAATTCAGAAGAATAAAATTGTACGTTATTGTTTTATTGGTCATGATAACTTATCCATAGTGTGCAACGTTCGATCTTAATTGTAAAAGTTAAGTTTATGGCCAACACACAGAGGGGTAAAATGGCTGTAAATCGTGAATTAAACATGACAACTAGTATACAGGTTATAAAATTAAAGCTAATTATCTAATTCAGCTTGTAAACATTACACGTGGAGAAAATAAAGGTAATCCTTTATTCTACCTGATAGGCATCTGAATCACAAGATTTCTGAACTGTGAGGAGGATAGTATAATACTTCAAAAGGGCATGAAGATATTAGTGGAATGGATGGGCAGGTGGTGGATGAAGTTGAATGCAGAAAGATGTGAAATGATTCATTTCGGTAGCAATAACATGAGTAGATACAGCATAAAAGAAGGAATGCATCTTGAAGGGGGCAAGAGCAGAGGGACAAGCCGTTGAAGGTGGCAGGAAAGTTTGGGAAATCAGTATTTAAAGCACCCAGTACCCAAGGCTGTATTTATCAGGAAAACAGAGTGCAGGAGCAAGGAGGTTGTGTTCAACATGCATAAAGGACTAGTTCGGACTCCAATCTAAATATTACTCGAGGAAAGTGAAGTTACTGTTTAGAGTGCAGCTACAATTCAAGAGAATGGTTCCAGGGTTGTGGAAATTCAGTTATGAAGATTGTTTGGAGAAATTAGGATTGATTTCGTTGGAGAAGAGACGACTGAAACATGACTTGATAGAGGCAAAAAATTGTAAAAATCCTGAGTGGCCCAGATTAATTAAGGGGAAAGGGTTCTGTTTCGTGAAAGCACTCAGGGTGAGGGGGCTCAGTTTTAATGTCATTACGAAATGAAGCAATGATGACATGAATTATATATTTTTTCACTCAGTGAGTTGCTCGGATCAGGATCAAAGTGACAGAGTGTGGTGCAGGCAGGTTCAATTGAAGCAAACATTATGTGAAACTGAAGGAAGTGCAGGTTATGGGGAGGAGGCGGGAGAATAGAACTTGGTGAGTTGCTCATTCAGAGAGTAGGTGCAGACACGATGGGCCAAATGGCCGCCTTCAACTTGGTAACAGTTCTGTGATTCTGTGAGTTAATTTCCTCCTTCTCCTGCCCTGTGTCCCTCCTATTTCAGCCTCTGATTTTCTGCCGCCCGGTTCCAGGTTTAATTAGAATAATTGTAATATAGCTGAGCTGCTGTAATTCCCAGTGCCGCTCCATGAAAAGAATCGTTACCCACTCTCTCGGGAGGGTGGAGCGTGATGACATCATAATGGTCATCATGACGTTATGACGCTGGGAAGACGGTGACACTGCGGGGATCGAAGAATAGGCCCGAATTTCGATTGGTCAATGATAGGCAAGAAACTCAACCATTGGCTTATGACACTGCCAATCCGAAAGTGGGCAGAGATAGCCTTTGCTGAGCTGAGCACGGCGGTCGACTATTGGTCAGATTTTGAAGCGGACTTTTCATTCCTCAAGGAAATTCCAGGCTGGCCGCATCGATCCGATTGGATATTATAGCTGTCACTCCGACACTGAAACGCTCCAATCGGACAGGGCCGATGTCCGAAACACTTTCCGGACTCTCCATCAGTCAAAGAATGAATGTCCTGATTTGGAGGACACTCTGTGCTGGAGGGCAGAAATTGGCTTGGGATGGTTGATTGGTTGATGACCGGTCAGTCAGCGGCCGGACCTTGCTGATTGGTTCATGCGGCTGTCCGTGATCATGTTCAGTTCTATGGCGGGCAGAATACTTGCAGATTGACTGAGCTATCTGTGAGTCACTGGCTGCAGCAGCCTGATTGATTGAAGTTGTTGCCAGCCGGCGGGTGGGATGAACTATTCGATTGACTTGGCTATCAGTCAGCAGTTGGCGATCCCTCATTTGCTGAGACGGCTGTAGGCACACAGGAAGAACATTCTGACTGGCCAGTGTGACTGTAGGCCAAAATACTGCAGCTCCCTGATTGGATGAAGCTACTGAAAATGAGCCAGCAGTTCACCTTGCATGGCTCAGGTAGCTGTCAGTCGGCGAGCGGCGCTCCCTGAATGGCTTAGGCGCCTGTGGGTGAAAATGTTCAACTACTGCATTGGCTGCAGCACCCGTCAGTTCCTGAATGACGCAGGCAGATGTCGGGTGGTGGCGAAGCAGCCTGATTGGCTCAGGCCACTGTTAGTCAACAAGCATAACTCCCTCATTGACGGAAGCGCCTGTCCATCAGCTGGCGGAGCTCTCTGATTGGCTGACGTGTCTAACAATCAGTTGTTTTTCTTTATTATTTGAATAATTGATGTAATCGGATATTTCACCGCGTTCTTGATCTGCTCCCTGAACTTGGATTGAGTTACCACATAAATAAACGTGTTTGTGCAGCAACTTAAATTCCGCAGCATAAATCCAGATTGTTGTAATATATATTCAGGATTGGTGAGGTAAATTACTCCCCTCACAGCATTGTAGATGAATTGTATAACATACACCGACCAAAGGAGGAGGAAGGTTCCAGATATGGTGAAGAGTAAAATCATAGACTTCCTCCTGCTCTCCATCTCTGGGTCACTGCGATTCTCTCCCTTACTCTGAGCCCTCAGCCCCTTCCGGACTCGACTGGTCACTAAAATGTGTCTGACTGTCAGAGCGTTGATCAACAAAATTAAACTGAATGGGAGCAATGGGGTTAAAATCGTTTCAAACCAAGAAAACCCGACCCATCCGGGGTCAGTAAAATAGCTTGACTTTGTATAACAGAACCACGGTACATTATCGATTACCTTTCCATCTTCAAATGTAAAGTACCAGGTGATGTTTTTTAAACTGAGCACAATGCCGGTTGTCGCTAGAACCACAGCCGCAGTTTTCCCGGTGCAATATTTTGTTTTCAGCTCCTGGCAACGAATTGCAACAAATCGATCAAAGGAGAAAGCAATGGTGAACCAGACAGAACAGTTTGTGGATGCAGATATCAGGACAGATTTAACACGACACACAGGGGTGATGCCCAAAAAACTCCTTGGGGAATAAAAATAATTGATCTGGGTCATTATGGGGTTAGTGATAATGACCAGTAGATCTGCCGTTGCCATGGCCACCAGGTAGCGAGTGGTGCATTTCGAGAGGCCACACTTTCCCCGGCACAGGATCACAATTCCCAGTAAATTACCTGTTCAGAGAGAGAAGGGAGAAGAACCAGTAAGTTACTGATTAAACATTTTCCTTGTCTGACCAAGAAAGTAAGGACAAGATTTCAGGACCAAAACAAGGTTGTGAGGGGTGATGGGGGAGTTTGATGGTGCTCGAGATTAAAATTGCAGGCTGGGACACAGCAATTGTAACTGGAACATTTGAGAATGGAGCGATTGAGGAACTGAGAATTGCAGATCAGTTAATTTGATGTCAGTGGTGGCAAAATGTTAATTTTGAAATTTTGGTGATCCTGGAAGTGTCTGATTTAAACTGCTTTACAGGATTAATTCTGACCGGTTTCGCAAAACACGGGTCAGTAGGAATCAGGGGGAAACTCCCCGCTGGTTGGTGTCATAGCTAGCACAAAGGAAGATAGATGTGGCATTTGGAGGTGAGTCATCTCAGCTCCAGGAAATCACTGCTGGAGTTCCTCAGGAAAGTGTCCTCGACCCAATAATCGTCAGCAGTTTCATCAATGAATTTTCTTCCATCATAAAGTCAGAAGTGGAGATGTTCGCTGAGGATTATACAATGTTCACACCATTCGCATCTTCACAGATACTGAAGCAGCCTGTGTCCAAATGCAACAAGATGTGGACAATATCCAGTCTCGCGCTGACAAGTGGAAAGTAACATTCGCACAACGTACGTGTTTTAATGATTATTTCCATCAAGAAGGAACCTAACCATTGCTGCTTGACATACAATAGCATTAGTATTGCCGAGACAGCCAATGACAACATACTGAGCGTGTCTGTTGAACAGAAACAGAACTGGACTAGCCACATAAAAATTATGGCTCCATGTATAGGTCAGAGGCTAGGACTCCTGCAATGAGCAAATCACCTCCTTTCTCCCCAAACACTCTCCACCATCTATAAGGTGCAAGTCAGGAATGTGAAATGATGCTCCCCACTTGGCAGCTCCAATTTCACTCAAGAAGCTTGTCACCGTACAGGGCAAAGCAGCCCGATTGCTTGTCATCACATACATAAACATTCAATCCTTCCACCACTGAGGCACAGGAGCAGCTGGGTGTACCATTTCCAAGATGCACTGCAGCAAACCACCAAGTCTACTTAGACAGCAGCTTCCAATCGAGAGACCGCTACCTCCTCGAAAGAAAGCGGCAGCAGAAAATGGGAGCATCACGACCTGTAATTTCCCTTCCAAATTGCTCATCTTCCTAACGTGAAATATTTCACCATCACTCCTTTGACACTGAGTCAAAATTCTGGAACTCCCTCCCTAAAAGCACAGTTAGTGTACCTGCACAACATGGACAGGCATCGTTCAAGAAGACAGCTCACTGGCACTTCCTCAAGAGCAATATGGGGTAGGCAATAAATTCTGACTCAGCAAGTAAAGGTCACACTCCCTAAATGATTAATGAAAATCCCCAGGAATAAAGTATCTCCAGTACTGGACTGACCCAAGTCACATTATTCCCAGGAACAGAACCTTTCCCGTTTAGGAAACTCTCCCACACATGTTCTTTCCTGTAATTGCTCTCCTCCAGGTTTGCAACCTTGGCAATGCTCACCCCCTCAGGAATATTTCCTGTCCAGGTCTGGTTTCTCCAGAGGTCGGACTCTTTCTGGAAACATTTCCTCTCCAGTTGTTCCCTCCGCATATCATATGCTGCAAAGGAATAGGCCCTTTTCAGGATCGGATGCTTCCTACATCACATTTTACTGAGGAGTAGATCGTTACCACGTTTGGACACTTCACGGGGCACACACTTCCCAGGGAGAGAAATGGTCCAACCGCCAAAGAGCAAACCCATCCCAGAAGTATAAGCTCTCCATGTTCACATCTACCATGACAGTCTTTCCCAAGAATAGACTCTCTCTCCAGGTTTAGTCACTCCTTATGAAACACTCATCCCAGGAATGAATCACTTCCAATTTTGGATCCAATCCAAGGCATTCACTTCATCAGTATTAGACTCTACACATTCGGACCTTCCCTACAGCACACTCTTCAGAGGAAAATGCCTTCTCTAGGTTCAGACCATTCCCACAGCACTCTCTTCCCGGGGCTAGACCTTCTCCAGTTTCGGGCCATGCCCACAGCATGACCTCCCAAGATGGAAACCCTCTCCAGGTTCAGAAACACCCTGGCCACATCTTGGCAGTTATATAACATCTCCAGATTCGGGCACCCCCCAGTGCAGTCGCTTGCCAAGGAAAAGTACCTTTCCGGTCTCAGGCACTTCCCAGGTCTCATACATCCTCGGAAGTGAACATATTCACATTCGGTCGCTCCCCAGGTCACGTAATTCCAGGGAATAGAAACCCTCCCGTTTCAAAAATATTCTGCTCACACTTTGTTCAGTAATAGTCCTCCTCAAGGTTCACACACTCCCCAGGGCAAACTCTTGACAGGAGTAAACACTCTCCAGATTCAGTCTCTCCGCTGGGGTCACTATATGCAGGAATGCACCCTCTCCAGACTCAGAATGGCACCCCCTACAATGTGGTACTCTTCCAAGGAATAGATTCTCTCCACATTCAGACACCTGCATGTCACACTCTACCCAGGGATAGGCCCTCTCCAATTTCAGACACTCCCCATGTCACATTCTACATAGGAATAGACCCACTCCGATTTTAGCACTCCACCTTTTCACACTCTAAGCAGGAATAGATCCTTTCCAATTTAAGACAATCCCAGTGTCACACTCTTCCCAGGATATGAGCCGCGACAGTTTCAGCCCCTTCAGAGGTCACAGATATTTCAGGAATAGAGCCAACCAGGTTAGGAGACTTCCCAGATCAAACCATTCTCAGGAATGGCCCCTCTCAATGTTCGGAAAATACTCAGGGCATCAACTTCTCAGGGATAGCCCCACTCCATGCTCCCATGGACACAGTCTAGCTACAAATTGACAAATCTTCATTTTCTTGCCCTTCCCGGGGCATTTTCTCCCAGGAACAGCCCCTCTCCTGCTTTGGATCACCCACGGGTCTTAATCATCACATGGAAGAGCCCTGTCCATTATAAAGATGTTCACCAGCGCAGGTGCTTCTGAGGAATTTCATCAAAGTTTGAAAGCCCCATGGCAGACTTCCCAAGAATGTTCAACGAATGGCCTACTCCTGCTTCTATGTTCCTACCTTCAAAAAAATAGACCCTGTCCAGATCTGGTGACTCCCCAGGGTACACACATTGCAGTAATGGACACTTTCTAGATTCGAATACTCCCCAGGTCACATTCCTCATGAGAATAGACCCTCCCAGGTTTCAACACTCCCCATGTCATTCACTTCCGAGAATTTGACACTCTCGCAGTTGCAAAACCCACCCAGTCAGACTTTTTTCAAGAATAGAAAAGTAGGTTTTGACACTCTGCAGAAGGCTCTTGTCAGGAATAAACCCTGCCCGAGTTTACACCCTACCTAGGACACACTATTTACTGAACTGACCCTTTCCAACTTCAGGCACTCACCATCTCACACACCTCCAAGGAAGAGGCGTGCTCCAAATTTGGATCCTCGCCAGTGTGCACTTCCCAGGACTGTACCCTGTCCAGTTACAGACACTGGTCAGGTCACATTCTTCAAAGGAATAGGCTCCTTTCGTTTCGGACACATCCCAAGTCACACATTTGTCATGAACATTACCCCTCCAGATTTGGATCCTCCCCAGTGCACACTCTTCCCAGGAAAAGACACCTTCCAAGTTCATGTCAACCCCAGGGCTCAGTTTTTTATTGATTAGAACAACTCCAGTTCTGAAATTCTCCAGCATAAAATTTGCAGGAATCCTTCTCTCAGGGTTGGACAGACCACAGGACACACTCTTCCCAGGAATATACCCTTTCCATGTTGAGACACAGTTCATGCACATACTTCCCAGGAAGTACAACCTTCCAGTTTCACACGTTTACAGGGCAAACTGCCCAGCAATGGACCCTCTCCAGTTTCGGACACTCCATATGGTACAATTGTCCGTGCAATAATCCATCTTCAGGTTTAGAAGTTCACCAGGACTGATGTGACTAGAACAATCCCTTTTCTAAGTATGCACTCTTTCACAGGCACAATCAGCCCAGGAACACAAACTCTCCAGGTTTCGATTGTCCCAAGGGCACATTCTGCGAGGAGATATGCTGCAGATTCGGACTGCTACGGCTCATCCCTCCCCCTCCCACACAAGCATGGTCAAACTGTTCAAAGGACTACAACCGCTGTCAAATCGAATTCCACCCTGGGATGCTTCCTTCCAGGAAGAGAGCCTCTCCACGTTTGGATATTCCACAGAATTAAATAGACGGTCCACCTCACCAAAAATGTGCATTCCCAGACTTGCATCCCTGGACATTCCCCAGGATTGACTCACATCCAGGATTAGAGATTTTCTCACTTATTGGGCTGTTCATCATTGGGACCTTCCATCACAGAGGATCATATTGTCACCGTCATTGAGCATATTAAAGGCTGATAGAGTCAGATTTTTGTCTCCAGGGGAAATTAATAGATCTGAGGAGTGGGCAGGAAAGTAGAATTGGGGAGAACACCAGCTGTGATCATTTTGAATGGCGGAGCAGACCCAAGGTGTCGTATATACTCTTGCTCCGATCCCTCATGTATGGTGTGCTCACTCTTGGGTTCCAAATTACTTTGGCAGTTTGCACTTTTACGGTGCGTGTCATATTCTGGAGTTATGGATAGAAAAGGTAGAGTCTCCAACTTTCATTTCCTTGCATGTCTGACCAGGAATCACTCCAAATCCTTCCACTTGACATTGGTGTTTGTTGGAAAGATTCTCAGGTGAAGACTCTACCTATTTAGCCATGTTATGAACAGAAGTCCCTTGGGCATCATGTCCTGGGGTCGGTCAAAATCCCAGGGTCTCAGGTTGGGAGGTAGGGAAGCATCACAATTTGCCAGGATCAGGTGTCATCAGGATCATGTACCTCTCAGGATAAGACGCCATGTCAGGATGAGACCACTCAGGATTGAACAACGCCAGGATCACAGCCCTATCACTGTATCAGTGCGAGCGGACCTGAAGGGCCTTTGGCAGTGAGAGACTGTGAGAAGCAGCGGGGCAGTTTACAGAGACAGAGGAGAGCGAAAATGCTGCGAAGCCACTAGGAGTAAGAAAGGGAAAGAGGAGAAGCGGGACAATTATCAATGAGGGAGGGCGAGAAGCAGCGGGGGCATTAACAGGAATGGAGAGAGAGGGGAGCAGCAGAGCCATAAAAATTGAGAGAGTGTTATAAGCATCGGAGATATTGACTGAGAGATTCTGAGAAGCAGCTGGGGACATTAACTGTGAGAAGCGGCGGGGCCATTAACAGTGAGATTGTGATAGAAGAGCAGCCAGGCCATAAAAAGTGAGACAGTGAGAGAAACAGCTGAGCGATTAACAGTGAGTGAGTGTGAGAAGCAGCGGGGCCATTAACACAGAGAGATAAAAGGGCAACGGGGACATTAACAGTGAGAGAGTGAGAGAAGCAGCGGGCCCATTAACAGTCAGAGAGATAAAAGGGCTACGTGGACATTAACAGTGAGAGAAGCACTGTGCCCATTAACAGTGAGAGAGAGATAAAAGGGCAACGGGGACATTAACAGTGAGAGTGAGAGGAGCAGCGGGGCCACTGACAGTGAGAGAGAGGGAGGATTTGCCTTCACTCAGGCCTAATTTAACATTACACGATATTCCACCAAATATCAGAACTCAACTTATCAGAGAGCCTGTGAGTTACAAACGTTTATTTTCATTTGAGAAAAGTAAATGAAGCCGCAGAGATATGTCTAAGCATTTTAATTAAACATATATCTCTGATTAGGTGTGTCTCTAACAGTAATCATGAGCTCAGCACCGAGTATTTTCAGTGACAGTTTAAAACCAGAGAGTCACTCACACACAGACTTACACAACTTCAATTGTAATGGTCACTCACCAGAAACACCTATAACAGCAAGGATTGTGTAGAATATTTTCTCAGCCACATCAATTGGTTCCATCGTTTCAGTGTGAAGTGATGTGTCCCTTTGTGCTGCTGATAATCTCTGCCTTAAACGCTGAGGTGAAACATTCCCAAAGTCTTTAATTTATACCCTGTGGGATCACCTCAGGGATGTTGAAATTGCAACATTGTGCAAATTATTATTCTGAAATATATGAACAAACAGATTATGACATTGAGTTCAGTGAAGCTATATGTTTATTTTTAGACTGAATTGTCAGGTTCCAAAGACAGGACTCTACTTATCGCGTTAATTAACTTATAAAACCAGCAGCTGTATTCACCCGGAAATGATGCTGGCCACTCAAACACCATCAGTCCCATCTCTCTTTCTCGTATTTTTCAGTAACATCCGTCACTTGAATGTTACTATTGATTGATTCAATTCCAAATGTTAGAGAGTCTCCCTTCACGCTGTTATATTGGACTCCAGGATTTAGCTGTCTTTATTAATATTGGACATTTAGTCATGCGATTGAAGTGGGTTTCGGGTGACAAATTATTACTACATTTAACGAATAAATTATCAGTAATTATTTGTGATCCCCAAACAAATGCGACTCTATCTCACAATTTCTCTCTCTCGCAATCAACTTTTCTCTATCTCTTTCTCTTCATGTGCGTTTCTCTCTCTCTTCACCTATCCGTGTCTCTCTCTATCTTCCTCTTCCTCTGCCTCTCTATCTCTATCTCTGCCTCAACCTCTCACCCTCCTTCTCAGTGCCTCTCTCTTAGCTCTCTGTAGTTATCCCTCTTTCACTCCCGATTTCTGTCCCTCTCCCTCTCTCTCTCGTCCTCTCTCTGTCTCTCTTCCCCTCCGTGTGCGTCTCTCTCTTCACCTTTGTGTTCCTCCCTCTTTCCTCCTCTACCGCTGTTGCACTGTCTCTCTCTCTCTCTGTTATTTTCACGCCCCCTCTCTACCTTTCCCCCGTTCTTTCTCTCTCCTTCTGTCTCTTTGGCTCTCTCTTTCTGTGCCTCTTTCTCTCGCTCTCAGTCTCTCACTTTCCCGATCTCCCTTTCTTTCCCATTCATTTTCTCTCTCTCTCTGTTTGCTCTCTCTCTCTCTGTCTCTTTCCACCTGTTTCCCTCTCTCAATCACTCTGCCTCTTTCCTTCTCTCTCTGGCTCTCTTCGCTTCTCTCTCCTTCTCACGCGGTCTCCTATCGGTTTCTCTTCATTTATCTTTCTCTCTCTCTCCCCTTCACCCCCTCTCTGTGTCAACGTCTGTGTGCGCCGGTTGGGCGCTACTTTTCTCTCTCCCCCTTGCTCTGTCTCTTTCAATCTGTGTGTGTGTGTATCTGTGTGTCTTTCTGCCTTTCGCTCTCCTTCACAGTCTTTCTCCCTCTATTTGTTTGTCTGCCTACCTATCTACCTACCTATCGATCGATCTATCTATCTATCTAGCTAGCTTTCTATCTATCTATCTATCTATCAATCTCTGCCTTCTCTCTCTCTCACTTTCTCTCTCTCATGCTATCTCTCTGTCTCTCTGCCCTTCTCTCTCACACACTCTGCTTTTCTAACTCTCTCTCTATCTTTCTCTCTGTGTTTCTTTCGCTGGACCTCTATCTCTCACTCTTTCCTCCTGGATTTATCGCTAATGCTTTCACATTCTCTATCTTTCCACTCTCAATGTTTCACTCTCCCTCTCTCCCTCACTGTCTCCCCGTCAATCTCTCTCTCTCTCTGTCTCTGCCTCCACCTCCACCTCTCACCCTCCTTCTCAGTGTCTCTATCCTTTGCTCTCTGTGCTCTTTCAACACCCGCTTTCTCTCTATCTCGCTTGAGTAACGTTTCTTTGTCGATTTCATGGTCTCTCTTTCTCTCTCTCTCTATCTCTCTCTCTCCCTCTCTCCCCTCCCCTCCCCCCTCTCTCTCTCACTCTTCACCTTTGTGCGCTTTTCTCTTTCCTCCTCTATTGCTCTTGCACTGTCTATTGGTCTCTCTGTTTTTCTCACTCTCTCTCTCTCCCTTTCCCCTGTTTTTTTCTCTTGTTCTCTCGCTCTCTCTCTGGCTCTCTCCTTCTTCCACTCCATCTCACTATCTTACTTCCCCGCTCTCTCTATCTGCCCCTTTGACTCTTGCTCTCTCTCTCTACACATCTGTTTCCTTCTCTTACTCTCTCTATCTCTTTTCTTCTCTCTCTGACTTTCTTCACGTCTCTCTCCTTCTCATTCCATCTCCCTCCCTGTTTGTCTTCATTTCTATTTCTCAGTCTCTTTTATCTCTCTCCCTCTCCCCCACCCCTTGCCCTCACTCTCTTTCCATATGTGTGTGTCAGTGGGACTCTAACTCTCTCTATCTTCTGTTTTGCCGTCTCGATCAATCTATGTGCGTGTATCTATGTCTGCCTTCCCCCTCTGTCACTCTCTTTCACAATCCCACACCCTCTGTTATGTATCTACATCGATATCTTTCTATTGATCGATTAATCTATCTTTCTATCTATCTATATATCTACTTCTGTCTTTTTTGGTCTCTCTTTGTATCTCTCTCTCACTATCTCTCCCTCTCTCTTTCACACACTCTCACCATCTCTCTTTCTATTTCTCTTGCACATGTTCACAGTCTGTTTCTCTGCATCTCCCTCCTTCAGTTTCACATTCTCTCTCTCCCTCTCTCTCTCTTCTCTCCCTCTCTCTCTCTGCCTCACCCCTTCCTTCACACACAGCAACTTCCTTTTTTTCTCCCTGTCGTTCGGCCTCTCACTCAGGCCTCTCTCTGAATCAGTGTGGGTGTCTTCGCGTGTGTGTTCATCTCTCTTTCTCAGTCTCTCCCTTTCTCTCTCTCTTGCTCTCTCTCTCTCTTTCTCTCTCCGCCTATCTCTCTGTCTCTCTGTCTCTTTATCTCTCTGTCTCTCTCTCTCTCACCCTCACATTGTGTTTCTAACTCTGTCTCTCTCTTTCTCTACCTCTCTCTGTCACACCTCCCTCTATTTATCTATTTGCCTTCATACCTCCCTCTCTTTGGGTCTTTCTCCTGCTCCTTCGCTCTTTCTTTCACTCTACCCTCTCTCCCTCTCTCCATCCCCACCTCCCCCTCTTTTTCTTGCTTTGTGTATGTGTTTGTGTATGTGTATGTGTTTGTGTGTGTGTGGCAGCTTCTCCCTCTGACGCTATTTCTCGCAATCTTTGACCCTCTCTCTCCCTAAATCTCTCTTTGTTCCTTCCTGAGCTGGAACCTCATCTCACTCTGTCCCTCTATATAGCGTTGCTGTTCCTTTCTTCACTGTCTCTCTCTGGCTCCCTATCCCTGTCAGTTTTGCTCTCTATCTCTCTCTCTCCACCTGTCTCTCTCCCTCTCTCTCTCTTTCTCTCTCTCACTCTCTCTTTGTCTGCCTCTTTGTCTCTACAAGTTTTGCTTTTCAATTCACCCCCTTGGTTGGAATCACACCAGAATTAATCTGTGCAGCAGTGGGTGGGAAAAAGGATGATATACCATCGGCCGCACTGGCGGCTTTTCACACCATATGGTCCACTTCCAGCCTCATTTATTATGCAGCCACAGGGAGCACATACTCACTTGTGGGCAGCCTCTGAATTGCCAGCCGTGCTGCTAACACACCGTTTCCTCTCTCTAGATGCCACATCGAATCTGCAGCTGTGCACACAGTTCTCAATGCTTGCAGCTCAGGACTGCAACAGTGAAGACATGGCCCTGAAAAGCAAGAAGTGAACATTGAGCTGTTACTGCAATGTCTTTAGGTGGCCTGCCATGATGTCCTCCATCCCCAATCTGGCCGCAGGAAGTGCTGCAATCTCACCACTCTGGCTTGGAAGCGGTGACAGTGGTGGTCACTGACAATGCTGCAGTGAAAAGATTGGCCACTGAGTGACAGAAGGAGTGTGAGAGATCACAACCCTGCCACCAGGGTAAGGCAGCCAACTGACCACTCAACATTTTCACACTCACCAGACCTTCAAACATTCACTGACATCTCTCTCACTGCCAGTCAGGGGACATCACCACTCTCACTCTCACACACTTTCTCACATCCCCATATGGCCTCAACTGCTCTGGAGGATGCCTTCTCATCCCTGAACATCTTGAGGCAACTTACACAGACCAAAATGTGACCCCCACACTTCCTTTTTGAAAGACCCCTTCTACAGTACTGACCCCGCCTTGCAGCCGCTTCCCTTACTTGAGGTCACTTCATCCCCTTCAATAAGCAAGTCCTCGCCCTGCAACCATTGAAAATACACCCGTTCTTTACGCTGGTCTGGAAGGTTGTGAGCAGCCTGTTAGTCTCCCTAAAATGATATGGTGCTGCCTGCGAAGCCTGGCGCTGATGACAGCGAGTTCTGCTCTAAATAAGGTAATGATAATAAACTCAACGTTTCCAGCAAATTGCAGATCTCAGTTGCTTGTTCCTTATGTACAGTTATGAAACCCATCGGCATGATTGCCCGGATGGTCCTGCGTTCTGGGATGATTCTGGCGGGAATGGCTCATAACGATTTACAGAGTTATTAAAATGAGTCCCCAGACATCTACGGTGGGAAAGGCGTCCCGGCATTGACGGGAGCAGCGGGTGATTGCAAATTGGTTCCACAGCGGCGCAAAAGCGATTTTTGCTCTTCCTGCCAGATTGTCCGCTAACGCCGACTGTGACACCTGATACCAAAGGGAATGGAAAGTTCTGCCCGATGTCTCTTTGCCTCTCTCTCCCTTTCTCCCTCTGCATCCCTCCCTCCCTCTCTGCTCTACCCCTATGTATGTCACTCTCTCTACTGTATCTCTTTCTCAATCCCTCCCTCCCACCTCTCCCTCGCCACCTCTCACTGTCACCTTTTTTCTCTCTCCCTTTCTCCCTCCATTTCTTTCCATGGGTCTCTCTCTCTTTCTCTCTCCCTCTATCTCTCCTCTCTGTCCTCTCTCTCCTTCCTCTCCCTCCCTCTCTCTCTCCATCTCACTCTGTCTATCTTCCCTCTGTCTCTTTCCCTCTGTCTGTCTGTCTCTCTCACTCTCACTCTCCCCTTATATCTAAGTTTTTTGCAACACTTTATCTCTCTCTCTCCATCTCTCTGCCTCTCCCTCTATCTCTGTATCTCTCTCTAATGCCATTTCTCTCTCTTTCTCTCTCTCTCTGTCTCGCTTTCCGTCTCCCTCTGCATTTGTCTGTCTCTCTCACCACCCATCACATTGACTTTCCTTTTCCCTATGTCTCTATTTGTGTCTCTTCCTATATCTGTTTCTTCCTCTATCTCTTTTTCTATTTCCCCAAGTCTCTGTCTCTCCATATATCTATCTGCCTCTCTCTCTCTCTGACTCACTCTGTCATCTCTCCGCCTGTATTTCTGTCTCTCCCTGTCTGCCTCCTCCAACTGTATCACTCTCTCTTTGTCTGTGTTTATTTCAATGGCCAACAAACATGAAGCTGCCTTGATGTTGCATGGTGGTGGACCGTCAGATCCGGCCAATTGGAGGTGAAAAATGTCGTAGGTGTCTTCTTTCCCTCCACACCGCCCCCGCTGGAAATATGAAAGTAAATAGGAAATGTCAGGAACTCGTGAATGGTTCAGTTCCCCCAGTGACAGCCCCACCACCCGCTGCAAATATCAATTAAAACAAGAGAAGCCTGGGAAATCTCAGTGATAAAGTTGTTCACATCACATAATGAATTGAATGACTGCAGTCAAGTCTTATTTAAGCACACTCATGCTCTCTGAAATTAATTGTTGGCCATGGCAGACATATCAGTGACTGTGCAGGAACACAGGAGCTTCAGCATGAAGGCCATATCATGAACACAAGAATGCAGAAGTGCAGAATAATACCCCAACATTTTCATCCTCCATCATATAGAATAAACCGATTACATGGACCATATCAAGGTAAAATTGGCCCAGAGAACAAACAGCAAAATGATGGACTTCCTTTGACTCTCCAACTCTTCAAATCTCGGCACTGTTGTGAGCCCGGGGTGTCCTTTGGGCTCTGTTGGTCACTAAATTGTGTGTGATGGTGAAACGTTGAGCAGCAGAATCAGAACAATTGAAACACCGGGATTTGAATTTTGTGGAGGAGTTTGACTGTGGTCCAAAGTGAAGATTCCAGAACATAAATTATTACCCCAAAGAACTGAGGGTTGCACATCAGCTGATACCCACCATTAAAATAATAGACCAGAAAACGTTCTTCAAACAGCTCAGCACAGTCACAGTTCCCAGCATCACAGCTGTTGTTTCCTCATAGCCAGATTTATTTTTAGCTTCAGGCAACAAATGGCCAAAAATTGGTCAAAGGTGAAAGTGACAGTGAATCTTACAGGATAGTTAGTGGCTGCCTAAAACGGGATGGCATGTATGTTACAGGTGGGGATGGACTTCAGGGAATAAAACTGATCCCAACAGACAATCGGAACGTCTCTCAATTTTATGTTGAATATAACACCCAGGAGATCCGCCAAGGCCATGGCCAACAGTTAACAAGTGAGCCATTTGGAGAGACCATAACTTTTGCACTTGAGTATCACAATCGTGACTGTTGGTAACTATACGATAGGGAAATACCCATTGAAATTACACATCAAGCTGTCAGCAAGGTTTACAGCCTGATTCAGAAGTTATTGAGATGTGAAGCAGCACCCTGTGATGTTTTGAAATACATTCACCTGCAAGAATAAATAAGATGGTATGTGATACAATGGAATGACTCAAAGATTTACTACCAAAAACTGCAGGTCGGAGAGCGGCGAGACAGGAATGATGGGGGTGGGATGGGGGGCAGATATGGTGAGCCTAACCATGGAACCACGGTGGATCCATGTGTTATCGGGGGGACCAGGTGTTATGGGTGAAGCCAGTATTAATGGGGGAAGATGGGTTGACAGGACAGGATGTGACAGATGTGTTACGAATATGGGAAGAATGTGTGATAGTTTCTCCCTATTTCCCAGCTGTCTATTGATGTTTTTGAGAGGGAATGTTTTTATCCCTCCAGTGCTGTATATTTGTTTTAAGAATAGGTACACAAGAGACATTCTTGCAAATTTAAAAATCAAATGAAGAAACAAATATTTTTTAACACAAAACCCGAAATGCATAAGAAGATAAGAAATAGGAACAGGATTCGGCCCCTCCAGCCTGCACCCCATTCGATTTCATCATGGCTGAGGTTCCTGTGTTTCGATTTCCACTTTCCCATCCAATCCCTAAAACCTGGGATTTCCTTGCCGAAGGAGAATCTATCTATATGTTCCTCACCTCGCCAACACCACCTTCAGAGGCAGAGAATTCCAAAGTCGCACAACCCTCTGAGAGAAAAATAATATCTCCTCCTCTCTGTCATAATTGGCCACGCCCAATTTTAAATCTGTGCTCCCCCTATTTCTGGATTCACACACCAGAGGAAACAATCTTTTGATGTCCACCTTGTCAAGGCCGTTCAGGATCTTGTACACTTCAATCAAATCACCCCTCATTCTTCTAAACACCTGCAGAAAAAAGCCCAGTATGTCCAATCTTTCCTCATAAGTCCACCCAGTCATTCCAAGTGTCAGTCCAGTTAAAGTCCTTTGAATCGCCTCAAATGCATTCACAATCTTTCTTAATTAATGACACTGAAACTGCAAACAGTATTTGACGTGTGGTCTCACCAATACCCTGCACATTTGAAGCATAACATCCTTAATTTTATGATCAATCCCTCTATTAATAGATGATAGCATTACATTAGCCTTATTAATTACTTGCTGTATCTGCAGTCTAATGTTTTGTGTCGCCTGTGCTAAAACACTTTGAGCGCCCTGCACCTCAGAATCAATCAGCCATTCAAAATGTAACAAACACTTATTCCTCAGCAACACAGACACACGCCGATCAAATATGATTTTCAGAAATTTAACATGCACTTTGATTATTAGATGTGTAGAACTGAAACAGGCCACTTTTTTACACTCCATAAGGTGATGATTGAAAATGTTGCAGGCCTGAAGAGTTCTCTGCTCGTTCTTCATTACAAATGAAGGCTGAAATATTTTGGATTGTAGGATGAAGTGTGCTTGAGCCCCTGTAATGAAGACATTTAATTAGAGGAAAACATATTAAACCGTTATCAAGAAACTTCATCTCTTTATTGCAGCTGCTAAGGAAGGAAAGCTCCAAAAACCCATTGATCCCAAAGCCCATCCAGCACCCTCCAACTCCCCCTGTCCCTTTGACCCCATCCCATCTTCTATTCCCAACCCAGCAGTGTATTCACCATACCCCTTGACCTGCCCCTCTCTGATGCTGGCCGTTCAGTATTCAGACACAGTTTCATACCCTTACGCCCTCACTCCAATGAATTCCATGCTCCACAAAAAGCTGAACTTTCTTCCACCTCCTATGTCTCCGTGCTGACTTCGTTGGACAGGACTCCTCCCCCGTTCAATGGTAACTTTCACTCGCCTCCATCAGTCTCCCTCCACCTGGACCCCTCACTCTGGCCCCTTACCTGCTCGTAAACATCTCATTGAGAACAGTCAGCATGACACCAGCCATCTCAATTTCTCCGCTCCTCTCACTCAATCTAACCTGTCTCATCCTGAAATTGCCACATTCTGTTCCCTCAGGTCCAACCCTGACTTTCTTATCAAACCTGTGTACAAGGGTCGTGCTGTTGTTGTCTGGCGCATTGACCAGTACCTCGCAGGGGCTGCGCGCCAACTTGCAGGCATTTTGTGCCACCTCCCCCTGGACCATGACCCAGCCGAATATCGAGCCATTTTTTCCAGGACTGTCGCTGATTTCAACCCCTCTGGAGATCTCGCTTCCCCAACTTCCAACCTCATAGATCCCCAACCTCACAGAGCCTGCTTTTGCCTCCTCCCCAAAATCCAGAAACATGACTGACCCTGTAGACGGATCATGTCAGCCTCTTCCCATGGAATTTATTTCTTCCCATTTTCACTCCGTTCTCTCTGCGCTTGCCCAGTCCCTTTGCACCTATGTCCACGATTCCTCTGATGCTGTACATCATATCAGTTTCCATTTCCATGGCACCAACCACCTCCTCCTCACCATGGACGTCCAATCCCTATACAACACCATTCCCCAAAAGGATGGTCTGAGGGCTCTCCGCTTATTCCTTGAACAGAGGCCCAAACAAGCCCCATCCGCCACCAATCTCCTGCGTTCAGCTGAACCTTTTCTCTCAACCAACAATTTCTCCTTAAATTGAAGCAAAATGATGCAGATGCTGGACATCTAGTACAAAAACAAAACTACCTAGAAAACTCAGCAGGTCGGACAGCAATTAACGTTTTGAGTCCCAATGCCTCTTCATCTGAAATAAGGAAAAATAGAAAAGAGGTGAAATATAAGCTGGTTTAAGGGGGTGGAGTGGTGGGACTGGTAGAGCTGGAGAGAGGGCCAGTGATAGGTGGAGATTGCCAAAATATATCTTAGCGTAAAGGACAAAGAGGGGTTTATGGTGGTCATATTTGCCATGAAATGTCCTAATGGCGACACTAAGTGTGGAAAGCAGGAAGAGCAAGAGACTGATAGCATTAGTGGGGGTGGGGTGGGGGGATTTGAAATAGGTTAAAAGGTAGAGATAAAACAATAGATTTAAATACATTTAAAAATAATGGAAATAGGTGGGAAGAGAAAAATACATGTAAATTGTTGTAGAGAGCTCATGACCTAAAATTATTGAACTCAATATTGAGTCCGGAAGGCTGTAAAGTGCGTAGTCAGAAGATGAGGTGCTGTTCCTCCAGTTTGTGTTGAGCTTCACTGGAACAATGCAGCAGGCCAAGGATGGACATGTGGGCATCAGAGCAGGATGGAGTGTTAAAATGGCAAGTGACAGGGATGTCTTGGTCATGCTTGCAGACAAACCGACTGTGTTCCACAAAGTGCTCACCCAGTCTGCTTTAGGTCTGTACAATGTAGAGAAAACCACATTGGGAGCAACGACTGCAGTAGACTGAATTCAGGGAAGTGCAAGTGAAATGCTGCTTCACTTGAAATGAGTTTTTGGGACCCTGGATGGTGAGGAGGGTGGTAGTAAATGGGCACGTGTTGCACCTTCTGTGGTTGCATGGGCAAGAGCCGTGGGAGGGGGTCGAGGCATCGGGGGTGATGGAGGAGTGTCCCAGAGGGAACCATCCCTGCAAAATGCTGCCATTGGGGGTGAAGGGAAGATGTGTTTTGTGGTGGCATCATGCTGGATTTGGCGGCAATGGCGGAGGATGTTCATTTGAATGCGGAAACTGGTGGGGTGATAAGTGAGGGCAAGGGGAACCCTATCATGTGTCTGGGAGGGAGAAGAAGGTGTGAGGGCAGATGCCTGGGAGATAGGCCAGACATGGCTGAGGGCCCTGTCAACGACCGTGGGTGGAAAACCTCAGTTAAGGAAGAAGGACGACATGTCAGAGGAAAAGTTTTTGAAACTTTCATCATCAGAACAGATGGGACAGAGGTGAAGGAACTGAGAGAATGGGATGGAGTCCTTACAGGAAGCGGGGTGTGTGGAGTTGCAGTCGAGGTAGCAGTGGGAGTAGGTAGGCTTGCAATGAATATTGGTGGACAGTCAATAACCAGAAATTGCGACTTAGAGGTAAAGGAAGGGAAGGGACGTGTCAGAGATGGACCACATGAGAATGATGGAGAGGTGGAAATTGGAAGCAAAATTAATATTTCTTTTCCAGAACCATATGAGAGCAAGAATTGGCACCAAAGCAGTCTTCGTTGTACTAGAGAAAGAGTTGTGGGAGATGGCCTGAGTAGGACTGGAACAAGGAATGTTCCACATACCCCATAAAGAGACAGGCATAACTGGGGACCATGCAGATACCCAAAGCCACACCTTTTATTTGGAGGAAGTGAGAGGAGTTGAAGGAGAAATTGTTCAGTGTGAGAACAAGTTCAGCCAGACAGGGGAGAGTAGTGGTGGATGGGGATTGTTCGGGCCTCTGTTTGAGGAAGAAGCGGAGAGACATCAGACCATCCCGGTGGGGGATGAGGTGTAGAGGGATTGGACATCCATGGTGAAGAGGAAGCGGTTGGGTACAGGGAACTGGAAATTATTGTTATGATGTAGGGTGGAGAGGAATCACGGATGTAGGTGGGAAGAGACTGGACAAGATGAGAGAGAATGGAGTCAGACAGCAGGAAATGAATTCCATGGGGCAGGAAGAGGCTGAAATGATCAGTCTGACAGGGCATTCCTGTTTGTGGATTTTGGGTAGGAGTGAGAAGCGGGCCGTCTGAGGGTGGGCGGCTATGAGGTATAGTTGTAAAGGGACGATCTCCAGAGCAGATGAGGTCAGTGACAGTCTTAGATACAATGGCTTGATGTTCAGTGGTGGGGTCATGGTCCAGGGGGTGGTAGGAGGAAGTGTCTGTGAGTTGACGCTCAGCCTCTGCGAGGTAGAGGTCAGTGTGGCAGACAACAACAGCAGCACCCTTGTCAGCAGGTTTGATGACAAAGTCAGGGTTGAATCTGAGAGAACGGAATGTGGCAAGTTCAGAAAGATACAGGTTACAGTGGGTGAGAGCAGCAGAGAAATTGAGACGACTGATGTGACACCAACAGTTCTCAATGAAAAGATTAAGAGCAGGTAAAAATCCAGAGGGAGGGGTCCAGGTGGAGGGAGAATATTAGAGGTGGGTAAAAGGATCTGTTGAACAGGTAGAGGACTCCTGCCCAAAGTGAGCAGGGAGGCGAAGGCGGCAGAAGAAGAGTTCAGTATCGTGCCGAGCCCGAAATTCATTGAGGTGAGGATGTAAGGGTATGAAACTGAATGCTTTGCTGAGCACTGAATGTTCAGCATCGGAGAGGGGAAGGTCAGACGAAATGGTGAAGAAACGGCCGGGACTGGGATTGGAAGACATGATGGGGACTGAGGGATGGGCAGGGGTCGAGGGTCCTTGATGGGCATTGGTGTCGATGAGTTGTTGGAGCTTGTGTTCCTTTGCATCTGAAAGAAAGATACAATGTTTCTTGTTGAGGTGCTGGATGAGATGAAAATTGAAATGAAACTGGGGGCATGCGCAGCTTAGAAATAGGGTGCTGCTGGAGGGAGAGATCGAGTGTGTTCATATGGTGGTGCATGGCACTGAGTCTGGACCTCAGGATGTGACGGGAACAGCAGTCCAAGGAGAGTTGTATGTCCCGGAGATGCTTGTAATCCTTGGTGGGTTCGAAACATGAGGGCTGGAACTTCAGCTGGAATCCACGAGGGGTAATTCGGAGACGGAGACAGTCACAGAAGAATGAAATATGGCTGTGAAAGTGAGTTTTAGTAAAAACCTTGTCAAACACCAGGAAAGAAATGGAAAGCAATGAAGATGAACAAGGTTACCTTGACTACAGCTCCTCACACGCCGCTTCCTGTAAGGACTCCATCCCATTCTCTCAGTTCCTTTGCCTCCGTCGCATCTTTTCTGATGATGCCACTTTCAAAGACAGTTCCTCTGACATATCTTCCTTCTTCCTTATCCAAGGTTTTCCACTCACGGTGCTTGACAGTACCCTCAATCGTGTCCAGCTCATCTCCCACGCATCTGACCTCACACATTCCTCTCCCTCCCAGAACCATGATAGGGTCCCCCTTATCCTCACTTATCACCCCATCCGCCTCTGCATTCAAACAATCATCCTCCGCCATTTCCGCCAAATCCAGCATGAAGCCACCACCAAACACATCTTCCCTTCACGACCCCTGGAGGCATTTCACAGGGACTGTACCCTCCGGGACACCCTGGACCACCCCTTGCTCTGCCCCTACACCTCAGCTCCCTCCCATGGCACCTGTCCATGCAACACCTGCCCCTTTACTTCCTCTCTCCTCACTGTCCAAGGCCGCAAACACTTCTTTCAAGTGAAGCAGCATTTCACTTGCAGTTCCCACAATTAAGTCTACTGCATTCACTGCTCCCAATGTGGTTTTCTCTACATTGGAGAGACCAAACGCAGACTGGATAAACGCTTTGTGGATCACCTTTGATCTGTCTGCAAGCATGACCCAGACCTCCCTGTTGCTCGCTATTTCAACACTCCACCCTGCTGTCATGCCCACATGTCTGTCCTTGGCCTGCTGCAATTTTCCAGTGAATCTCAATGCAAACTGGAGGAACAGCACCCCTTCTTCCGATAAGGCACTTTACAGCCTTCTGGACTTAACACTGAGTTCAACAACTTCAGATCATGATATCTCTCTTCCTTCCACAAACCCTTTCTGATCCCACTTTTTCCTATAATTTATGTATATTTTTCTTTTCCCAGCCATTTCCATTATTTTTAAAGAAATTTCCATCCATTGTTTTATCTCTACCTTTTAGCCTATTTCGTTTCCCCCATACCCCACCCCCACTAGGGTTATCTGTACCTTGCTCGTCCTGCTTTCTACTCTTAATGTCCCCATTAGCACATTTCTTAGCTAATATCACCACCGCCAACACCTGTTTGTCCCTTTGTCTGAGATATATTTTGGCTATCTCCAGCTATCACTGGCCGTCAATCCAGCTCTACCTGCCTCATCCCCCCACCCCCCCACCCCACCCCCTTAAACCAGCTTATATTTCACCTCTTTTCTATTTTTCCTTAATTCAGATGAAGAGTCATTCGGACTCGAAACGTTAACTGTGTTCCTCTCCTCAGATGCTGTCAGACCTGCTGAGTTTTGCCAGGTATTTTTGTTTTTGTTTTAGATTTCCAGCATCCACAGTATTTTGCTTTCATCTGTATGTGTGTGTGTGTGTGTGTGTGTGTGTGTGTGTGTGTGATGAAGCATTGCGAACCTATGGCTGTGTTTCCGAAAACATGTGAGTTTGTGTGCGATGGTGAGCATGTGAGGGAGAGAATTGAAGCTTTGTGACTGTGACGCTGTGTATTTGTTATTCAGCAAGTGTGTGTTTGTGTTTGTGTGTATATGTGTGTGTGTGGGGTGGGGTGAGGGCATGTGACAGTGAGAGTGTTTGAGAGAAAGTGTAAATGTGTGCGGGAGTGAGAATGTGCGAGAGAGAGAGTATGTCAGACTGTGTGTTTGTGAGTGCCTGCCGATGCCCATGAGTGCTTGTCTGTGAAAGTTTGTGAGTGACTGTGATAGGATATGAGTGTGTACAAGTGTTAGAGTGTGAGAGCTGCGAGCGCTTTGTGAGTGTGTGGAAGTATGTGAACCTGTGTGTGCGTGCGTGTTTGTGAGTGATAGATTGTGGTAGTGTCAATGTCTGTGACATTGACTGTATGATATTATGAGTGTGTGAAAGAATCTTTGTGTCTGCATGTTGGTGTGTTTCCATGCACATGTGAGTCTGAGTCTGTACGAGTCAAAGTGGGTGTTGCATTGTGACGGTGTGATATTGGATGAGTATTTGATTGTGGAAGCGTTCTGTGTGCGAATGCCTATGTGTGTAGGTATGACTGTGTGTTCGTGCGTAATGTGTGGGGGAGTGTGTGTGTAAGGGATTGAATGTGTGAGTGAGCTTATGTTTGCGGGTACTTGTGTGAATGAGTGTGAGGGAGTGAGTGAACGTCTTTATGTGAGAGGAAGAATGTGATTTACAGAGTGCCGGTGAGTTTCTGTATGTGTGTGTTTTTGCGTGTACGTGTGTGCGTGTGAGAGGGAGAGAGATATGGTCAGTGTTGGATTGAGTGAAAATGTGAGTATGTGTGAGTGAGAAGGTGTATGAGAGTGTGGTTGTGTGTGGATGCATATGAGTGTATGTGAGAGAGTGAAAGTGCATGATTTTTTCACATATTTCATGTAGAGTGAGCTTTCAATTTGTGTGTTTGAATGAAAATGTGCCTGTAACTGGGCGTCTGTGAGAGTGAGTGTGTGAGGGCGAGTGTGAGTGATCATTAGTGTGAGTGCGAGCAGGCGAGATAGTGCATGTGCCTGAGAAAGCGTGTATCAAAATTTAATTGTGTGAAATTAAGTGAAAATATATGGCTGCGTGTTATTGTATGTGTTTGTGTGTGTGCGCGCACGTGTTTGTGTGTGTGTCTGTGTGTGTGTGTGTTTGTGTATCGAGGAGTGTGTGTGTGTTACAGAGAGAGGATGGGGGTTTCCACGCTGCGTCTGAGTATTGTCATTGCTTTACCCAGTGGTTTATCATCAATAAACTCCCAATAGTGAGTGGGGCAGCCGAGGCTGGGTCGATGTTACCCAGATGCTTGAGCACACATGAAGGAAGCGATATTCGCCAGGGCGCTTGTAAGCCTTCTGCGAGTAGCCTCCCCTGGATGCCTGTTGTTTGCCATTCACACAATCTTCGATTGCAAAGATTTGCTTTGGCAGAACGCCATGCTGGAGCCCCCTTCAGTAGTATTTCACTGGGGATTTCACCCGACCGATGTGACTGCTGCTGGGGAGTCGGTCCGTACGTTGTAACTGCTGCTAGAGACACCACAGAAGCGATGTGACAACTGCTGGAGAGACCACCCGAGTGTCGTACCTAGTGCTGGAGAGTCCACCCGAGCGATGTGAATACTGCTGGATAGGCCAGAGGAGCGATGTGACTAGTGCGGGAGAGAACGACTGACTGATGTAACTACTGATGCAGAGACCACACCAGTGTTTTGACTACTGCTGGAGAGAGCACAGGAGTTATGTGACTATTGCTGGAGAGTTCACTGGAATGATGGGTGAGATAACCGATACCACATGGTTCTCAGGAAACCACCATGTCCAAAGTTCTCAATTTTCCCCTGACCATGAGCTGTTCCAGGCCTCCATCCTGTTATGTCCTGAGAAGTTGGTAAATGCATGTTCCGGACCAGCGGGATTTCACGCTTTCAAGCGCGAGGGCCTTGCGGTCCGAGGTCTGGGAGGGCGGTATTTGGTCATAATCTGTTGCAACCGGCAGGTTGCACTACCAATATGGACTTTTCATTATAAAATGGGAAAAATATGCATATTTGCATTGATATATATCGTTACAAAGTTACTAGTCATGCTGAGTTCACTTATTTGTGCGGGTGTAACAATAAATAATTTCATAATGTCAGAAAAAAACTTTGATAAATAATGAATTCAGACAAAAATGAAGGATTCCATTCAGTTGCCCTTGCAGCTATTCAGACCATTATTATCTGTGGCTTAACCGGGTCCCACGCTGAATGTTTCATTTGCAAACTGTGTGTATAATTACCAGCAGCCGGCTGGTCCCAGCTGCACGGCAGCATCAGTTGTGCTTCTGGTTGAGTCGCACACGGATTCCATATCTCTCTGGCACAACATAAATATCTACGTTATTGGACACGTACGTTTGGAAGTAGAAGGGAACAAGGCGTTTAGAAGCTTTCGATTGAACATATTGTTGTAAGAGTGACACACGCTCAGAAAAACTTACTTGAGGAACTCTGCTCAGTTCTGCATGACTGAGTTGAATAAATTTGACTAAGGTTTTTTTTTGCAAGGATAGCGATCTGTCCCTAGCATTATTTGCATCGAAAGTGATAAATTTGGTCGCTTGTTTGAGGATATCATTGATGATTTTGCTTTGCAAACATCACGACACAAAACGTTTTAATTTTTTAGCTCCATGTGATGTGCAAACAAATATGCTGCAGTTTGTGTTACTGATTCCTCTTAATAAGCTGCTCATTTGTGTAACAGCTTTTCTGTTTGTGCTGATAAATCTTTTCATTTTCACCAATTAATAAATTGTGAACGTGTTTTTAAGTTCAAATTATGATCTAATGCAAGCAGATATTTTGTAAGCTGATATTCTCTTCCATTGTAATGTGTTAAATGTGCCTTTACCTTCGCATGTTTACAAATTTAAAGTTTTCAGATCTACATTCTCAGTCTATTTTCTGTGAGAATTATTAATTAGTACTTTTATGGAATGGGCCATTTTAAGCTTGACATACCTCAGGGCCCCCGTATATCTTCATCCAGTCCTTAAGTGACTCTTATGAGACAAGTCTCTGTCCACTGAAGACCTGACTATTTCCTTGTATTTCTATTAAAATCTTTCTTACTTCATATTCCAAGTCACCGAGATTAGATCAGAGGTTGAAAAGGTTATACACTTTAGAGGTTTAACAGTGTAGACGGACGGAAATGGACACAATGATGCGATAAAATAGATAACGGATAATGGAACCTGTGTCAAACTCTAGTTTTCCAATAAAAAAGCATATCCTTTATTCATCAAAAACTGTTAAGGTGCAGTACATGTCTGTCCAATAAAGGCAAAACGCTGGAGATGCTGGAAATTTGAAACAAACAAAAAAAGAGCTCTGAAGAAGAGTCATACGGACTCGAAACGTTATCTCTGTAGTTCTCTCCACAGATGAGGTCAGACCTGCTGAGGTTTCCCAGCATTTTTTGTTCCTCGGTGTCTGACTGTTCCATGTTGACATCAAGTGTACTAACATTCAATCTATTTTGATGCAGTATGTCATTCTGACATTTTTAAACACACTTAATAAAACGGTTAGGTTTAGAATTCTCTTTTCATATCAAACACTGGCCCATAATTATTAACACAGAGATCAGCGTGACAGCAGTGTAGAACAATAAAAAAAATGCTAAATAAAATATGGCTGTGCTGGAAGAACAATTTCTCTCTCTTTCTCCCTCTATCTCTATCTCTATCTTTCTGTCTCTCTCTCTCTCTCTCTCTGACACACACACACACACGCACACAAACACACATGCACTAAATAATTAAGGTACATTATACACTTCAGTTTGACCTGACATTTAGCTACTAAGTTGGGCTTGATACCCAATGCAAGGGAATTCAATGGTACGTGTTTGTTGTATTTGCCATGAAAACTGATCAACAGGTTGTAATGTTCGATTTACTTGTAAAGGTTAACTTGATAGTCAATATACAGGCGGGTAAAGTTACTGTAAATCGTGAATTCGTCATGAGAACTAATATGCAGGATAAAAAGTTAAAGCTAATTGTTGTATCGGCATTGGAAACATTACATGGGGAGAAAATAAAATTATTCCCTTTTGGACCCGATAAACAACTAAATCAGAAGAACTCTGAACTGTGAGGAGGATAGTATAGGATTTCAAAAGGACATGAAGAAGGTATTTGAATGGGTGGGCAGGTGGCAGATGAAGTTAAATGCAGAAAGATGTGAAATGATTTATGTTGAACATGAGTAAAGACAGCATAAAGGAAAGGTTACATCTCTGAAGTGGGCAAGAGCAGAGGGATGAGTCACTGAAGATGGCAGGATTGTTTGAGAAAAACGTAATTATAGCATTCAGTATCCCAGGCTGCATTAACAGAAAATATAGTACAGGTGCAAGGAGGTTACGTCCAACTTGTATAACTCACCAATTAGGGATTCCAATGGAAATATTACGTTATGTATCTGGGCACTACACTTTAGTAAGCAATGCGAAGTTACTGCATAGCGTACAGATAAGATTCACGAGAATTGTTCCAAGTCTGAGGAAATTCAGTTATGAAGATAGCTTGGCGAAGGTAGGGTTGTTTTCCTTGGAGAAGAGACGGCTGCGAGGGGATCTCACAGAGGTATTTACAGTCATGAGTGATCTAGATTAAATAAGGGGAAACAGTTCCTTTTCGTGCAAGTACTCAGGGTGAGGGCCTCAGTTTTAAAGTCAATAGGAAAAGAAGCAATGTTGACAAAAATTATACTCTTTTCCCACGCGATCTGAAAAACAGTAATTACAACATTCATTGTGGAATTAGACTGTCATCTGAAAATGAGGAACATGCAGGGTGATGGGTGGAAGGCGGGAGAATAATTTTACGCGAGTTGCTCATCCGGAGAATCGGTACAGGCACGATGGGGCAAATGGCGTTATCCAACTTGGTAACAGGGCTGTGATTCTGTGACTTAATTTCCTGCTTCCTCTTCCCCGCCTCCCTCATTATTCAGTCTCTGCATTTCTGCCGTCCGCTTCCAGCTTTAACTAGAATCAGTGAATTAGAGTTGCACTGCCGTAATTTTCAGTGCTGCTCCGCTCTAAGGATCGTTGCCCGCCCTCCCGCCAGGATCGAGGATCCCGCGTCGTCTGGTCATTGACGGTGCGAAAATGGTGACACTGCGGGAATCGAAGAATAGGGCCCAATTTCGATTGGTCAATGATCTGTAACCAACATTGCCTTCGGCTTGCGCTACTGTCAATCACAAAGTGGGCAGGGATAGGTTTTGCTGAACTGAGAAAGGCGCTCGGCTATTGGTCGGGTTTTAAAGCGGAATTTTGATTGCCACAAGAAATTCCAGGGCGGTCGCATCTCCCCGATGGGATATTGGAGCTGTCAGTCTGACAATGAAACTCTCCAATCCGACCAGGCGGTTCCTATCACATTTTCCGGACTCTCCACTTGTATCAAGAGCCGTCAGTCAAAGATTAAACGCTGTGATTGGACGACACTCTGCTGGACGGTGGGAAGTGGCTTGGAATGGCTGGTTGGTTGATGGCCGGTCAGTTCGCTGTGGAACATGCTGATTGTTTCATGCGGCTGCCCTTGAACGTCTGCAGCTCCCTGTTAGGTTGAAACCTCTGTGGTCACAGATGAGGCTCGTTGATTGGCTAAACTATCAGCGAATCACTGGTTTCAGCAGCATGATTGGATAAAGCTGCTGTGAGCCAGCGGGTGGAATGAACTGATTGCTTGAACAGTCTAACAAACATCAGTTGGCGATCCCTGATTGGCTGAGACGGCTGTCGGAAGACCACCCTGTCCAGCACATGCGACAATGGGCCAAATTAATGCGGCTCCATGATTATATTAATCGTCAGTCAGTCAGCCGGCAGGACACCTTGATTGGCTCAGGTAGCTGTCAGTCAGCGAGTGGTGCTCCCTGAATGGCTGAGGCGACAGCGGGTACAACCTGCCGATGCCCCATTGGCTGCCGCGTCTGTCCGTTATGGGGCTGATTTCTCTGATTGGCAAAGGCAGCTGTCAGTTAGCGGTGGAGCTTTCTGATTGGCTGGGGCATATCCACCTGATTGTCTGAAGCAGCTGCCAGTCAGCCTGTGGAGCTTCCTGATTGGATGAGGTTTCTGCCAGTCAGTTATTTTTCCTCATTAATTGAATGTAACCGGATATTTCACCGCGTTTTTAATCTGCTGTCTGACTTGGACTGAGTCACTCCATAAATAAATGTGTTTGTGCAGCTACTTAAACTCGGCAGGAAATATCCAACTTCTTGTAAAATATATAGAGGGTCGGTGAGGTGAATTAATTCACTCATATCATTATAGATGAATTTTATAACTAACACCGACCACAGGAGGATGAAGGTGCCGGATATGGTGAAGAGTAAAATCATTGACTTCCTCCTGCTCTCCATCTCTGGGTCATTGCGATTCTCTCCCTTACTCTGAGCCCTCAGTCCCTTCCGGACTCGACTGGTCACTAAAATGTGTCTGACTGTCAGAGCGTTGATCAGCAGAATTAAACCGAATGGGAGCAATGGGGTTAAAACCGTCTTAAACCAGGAAATTCCAACCCATCCGGGATTAGTAAAAAAGCTTGACTTTATATCACAGAACATCGGTACATTGTCGATTATCTCTCCAGGTCCCAGTGCAAAGTGCAAGGGGGTGTTTTTTATACAAAGCAGGATACCGGTTGTCGCTAGAACCACAGCCGCTGTTTTCCCGGTGCAAAATTTTGTTTTCATCTTCTGGCAGCAAATGGCCACAAATCGATCAAAGGAGAAAGTGATGGTGAACGAGACAGAACAGTCCATGGCGGCAACCAGCAGGACAGTACGAACACGACACACAGACGTGATGCCCAGGAAACATGCTGGGAAATAATAATAATTGACCTCGGTCAGTATGGGGTCAAAGAGAATGACCAGTAGATCCGCCGTTGCCATGGCCACCAGGTAGCGAGTGGTGCAGGAAGAGAGGCCACATATTTCCCAGTAGATTAACTGTAAGAGAGACAAGGGAGATGAGTCTGGAAATTCACGATTAAACATTATCATGTCTGACCCAGAGAGTAAGGGCATGATTTCAACACCAAGAAAGGGAGTAAGGAAAGATGGATGTAAAATTGCCGGCCGGGACGCAACCAATGTAACATTTAAGAAGAGTTGGACAGAGACAATGAGAAGACAGACCAGTCAGTTTGACATCAATGGCAGGAAAATGTTAATTTAAGTAGTTTAGTGATCCTGGAACTGTCTGATTTAATCTGTTTTGCTGGGTTATTCCTGCAGGCCTCACAGAACAAGTGCCCATGGGAATCAGGAGGAAAAATCCCTGCTGGTTGCAGTCATTCCAAGCACAAAGGAAGATGGTTGTGGCAATTGGGGGTCAGGCATATCAGCTCCAGGACATCACTGAAGAGGAGCCTGATTATAGTGTCCTCAGCCCAACCATCATCTGCAGTTTCATCAATTACCTTGCCTCCATCATAAGGTCAGAAGTGGGGATGTTCACTGATGATTGCACAATGTTCAGCATCACTCACGACTCCTCAGGTACTGAAGCAGTCCGTGTCCAATGCAGCAAGACCTGGAGAATATCCAGGCTCGGGCTGACAATGGCAAGTAAAAAATCGCACCTCCTAAGTGTTTCGATGATCATTTCCATCAAGAGATAATCTAACCATTGCCCCTTGACTTTCATTGGCATCAACACTGTGGAAACCGCCACTGTCAACATGCTAAGCAATACTTATGACCAAAATCAGAACTGGACTAGCCATATAAATAATGTGGCAACAGGTGCTACAAGGTTAGGAATCCTGTGCTAACTCAACTCCTTACTCCCCACACATTTTCCAACATCTACAAGGTGCTTGGCAGGAGTGTAATGGAATACTGCCTGATGCTTCCAGCTCCCACAACACTCAAGAAGCTTGCCACGCCAAGGACAAAACAGTCCGCTTGTTTGGCATCCCATTCAAATACATTCACACCCTCCACCAACGATGCACAGTGGCAGCAGTGTGCACCTAAGGCAACATGCACTGCAGCCAGCCACCAAGGCTCCTAAATCAGCACCTTCCAACCTTCCAAACAAGACTACCTTCTGGAAGGGAAACAGCAGCAGATAGATGAGAACACCATGAGCTGGAGGTTCAACTCCAAATCACATGTCTTTCTGAATTGAACTATACCGCCGTTCCTCCACTGGTGCTGGGTCAAATTCCTGGAACTCCCTTCCTAACAGCACTGTGAGTACAGCTCCGTCCAAGGAGGCAGCTCACCAGCACTTTCTCAAGTGCAACTTGTGCTGTGCAATTAAAGATCGCCCAGCAAGAGAGGGCCACATCCATTAAATGAACCTAAAAATCTCCAGGAATCGAGCCATTTCCAGTACTGGACGCCACCCCCCCCAACCACGTCACACTCTTCCTACGAACAGACCCACTCCCGTTTTGGAAAGTCTATCATGCTAGCTCTTCTCTATAATTGACCTCCTTGAGGTTTGGAACATCAGTGATGCAACCACCCCAGGAATATTTCCAACCAGACCTGGTTGCACGTCAGGTTACAATCTTCCCAGAAACATTTAATCTCCAGAAGTTCCCTCTGTAAATCAAATTCTTCCCAGGAATAAACCCTCTTCAGATTCAGAGTCTCCCCATATCATGCTCATTCAAGGAATAGACTCTGTTCTGGCTCAGACGGTGCCCAGCTCACGCTTTTCTTAGGATTAGACCCTCACCATGTTTGGAGACTCCTCAGGGCACATGCTTCTGAGGAGCATAAACTATTCAGGTTCACAACTTCCAGGACAGACTTCACCAAAAATTAGATCGCCCTAGGCTTAGTCCCTCCTTATAAAACAATCTTCCCAGAAATGGGCCCTCTTCAGTTTTGGACCAAATACAATACGTACACTTAACCAGGAATGGACCCTCTCCAGTTTGGGCCATCCCCACAGCATACTCTCCCAGGAATAGACCCTCTCCAAGTTCAGACCGTTCCGATGGCACAACATTGGCAGGTGTAAACCCCTTCCAGTTTCAGAACCTCCCCTGCCACATGCTTGGCAACAATAAACCATTTCCAGATTCGGACATTCCCCAGTGCACAATCTTCTGAAGGAGTAGTCCCTCTGCAGTCTCTGCGACTCCCCAGGCCTCATTCACCCTGGGAACATACCATATTCACGTTTGGTCACTCCCCAGATGATAAACTTCAAAGAATACATACTCTAATTTCAAAAATCTTCTGGTCACGCTCTGTTCAATAATTGCCCTCTTCCAGGTTCAGACCCTCCCCAGCGCACACTCTAGCCAGAAAAAAAAAACCCTCTCCAGTTTCAGATTCACTGCAGGGAACAGTATTTGCAGAAGTTCTCCCTCTCCAAGTTCAGACACTCCCCGTGTCAAGCCCTTCCCAGGAATAGACCTTCTTCAATTTGAGACACACCCGATATCACACTAAGTATTGGAATAGACACTCTCCATTTTCAGGCACTCACTATGTCACCTTATCACGAAGAATGGACACTCTAGAAATTCAGACGCTGTCCATGTCGCACTCTTCCCATGATATGAGCCTGTACAGTTTCCGACTTTTCCCATGTAACAGACATCCAAGTAATGGAGCCCTGCAGTTTCAGATAGTTCCCAGAACACACCATTCTCAGTAATGGCCCCTCTTCAAGTTAGGACACTACCCAGGCCAACACATCTCAGAAATAGTCCCTGTCCATGTCCAGAATCTCCCGGGGATGCAAACTAGCCACAAATGGAGAACTCTGCAGATTCTGGCCATTCCTGGGGAATTTCTCAGAGGAAAATCTCTCTCCAGCTTTAGAATATCCCCAGGTCTCATTCATGCCATGGAAATACACTGTCCATGTGCAGATCTTCATCAGGCAGACAGCTGTGAGGAATCAAAGCAATCCACGTTTTGAGAGCCCCATTGCAGACTTTGCAGGAATGCTCCCTGAATGGCCTACTCCTGCACCTATGTTCCTATTTTCTAAGGAATAAATGCTGTCCAGATCTGAGCACTGCCCAGGACCCACACTCTGCAGTAATAGATAGTCTCCAGAATCAGAAAATCTACAGATCACATTGTTCATAGGAATACCCACTCCCACGTTAGGACGCTCCCCATGTCACTCACTTCCGAGAGATTGATGCTCTCCAAGTCACAACACTCTCCTAGTCTCATTTTTAGCTAGATTAGGTCCGCAAGATTTGCCACTCACCAGAAGACTCTCTTGTCAGGAATAAACACTGCCCAAAGTTAGACCCTAACCAGGGCACGCTATTTCCTGTACAGACCCACTCCATTTTCAGGCTCTCACCATCACATACTCCTCCCAGGGATAGACTTACTCAATTTTTGAAAAAACCCCAGTGCACAATTCCAAGGACAGGACCCTATCCAGTTACGGAGACCTACCTGGTCACAACCTTCACAGGAATATGCTCTTCTCATTTCGGAAACAACTCAGGGCACACAGATCTCTGGGGGAATTCATCTCCAGCTTTGAATCCTCCCAGGGCACACTCTTCCCAGGAAAATTCCCATTCCACGTTCAGATACTCCTCAGGGATCACGTTCCTCAGGAATAGAAACACTACAGGTCTGAAGCTACCCCGGGTATACTTCTCAGGATTCCTTCTCTCTCAGCTTTGGATAGTCCACCTCGCACACTTCCCAGGAATACACTCATTCCATGTTCAGGCACTTTCTTGACAGGAATTACCAATCTGCAGTTTATCACCTTTACAGAGCACACTTCCCAGGAATAGAACTCATCCTATTTCAGATATTTCCCAGACTGCAATTTTCAAAGGAACAGTCCCTCTCAAGGTTTAGATAGTCACCAGGGCAGACGTGACTGGCACAGTCCCGATCGAAGTATGCACCATTTCCAGGGCACAATCACACCAGGAATAGACACTCTCCAGGTTTGGATACAAAGAAGGCATATTATGTGTGGCGTTAGACTCCAGAATCGAACTGCTACCACCTGACCGTTACCCACCAACACCAGCATGGTAAAATTTTTCAAAGTAATACAACCACTCTAAACTCAGACTCCCTCCTGGGTGGCTTTCCTTCCAAGGAAGAGAGACCTTACAGATTCGGAAATTCTCCAGAATTGGGTCAAGGTTTCACTGTGCCCAAAGCCTCCACCCCAGGGATGCATCTTCAAACATTACCCAGGATTGATTCCCATCCAGGATCAGGTATTTTCTCACTTAGTGGGCTGTTCATCTTTGTACTCATCGATCTCAGGGGCTTAATAATGCTCCCTGGTTGAGAAAGTTGAAGGCTGAGAGAGTCAATTTTGTCTCTCTAGGGGAAGACAATAGAGAAAAGGAATGGGCAAGAAAGCAGAGTTGAGGCAGAAAATCTGTTGTGATCATATTGAATGGTGTAGCAGGCTCAACGTGTCGTGTATACTCTTTCTCCTATGCCATATGCATGGCGTGTTCACTCCTGGATTCCAAGTTGCTTTGACAACTTGCACTTTCACGTGCCAGTTACATACTGAAGCTATGGATTGTCATGGTAGAGTCTCCAACATTCTTTTCATTACATGGCTGACTGGTAATCGCTCTCGCTCTTATTGCACGCCATTGGTGTGTGTTGGAAGTGTTTGAAGGTTGATAACCAACCTGTTTGGTCATGATATGAACATATCTTCCTTAGCCATCATGTCTGGTCTTGGATCAAATCCCTGAGCTTCAGGTTGGGAGGCCAGGAATCCTTCCAATTTTCCTGCAGCTGACGCCTTCAGGATCATGTACCTCGCAGAATCGGACGCCATGTTAGGATCAGACCCCTCAGAATTAACTCCCTCATGATCAAACCCACATCACATTCAAAGCCCATCAGGATCAGGTTTACACCTCCCCATGATCTGATCACCCACGGAAATAGAGCCCACTCCTCAGATTCACAATTGGTCAAAATGAGTTCCCATCAGAATGAGTCACTGCTCGCAGTCAGACTGCCAGCATCCACTGGAGCAGCTCCGTCTGGGCCAGCCTGCTCTCAGGACCAGCACCCACCCCCCCGTCTGCAATCAGACTCCCCTCAGGATCAGAAGGCCTCCGCACCCTCAAGGTTAGATCCTCCACAGAATCGGATTTCCATTGTGTCCTTGCAATCAATTCACACTCTATTCAGCCTTTGCTCACACATGGCAAAATGCGCAGAACTACAGATATGAGGTGAGAATGTCTGCCATTGACATCAAGACAACTTTTTACCATGTGTTGCATCAAGGAGTTGAAGTATAACTGGAGTCAATGGGAATGGGATGTTTGGGGGGCGGGGGGTAGGGGTGGCGGGTGTAATTGCCGCTTGATGGATTCATACTTAGGGAAGAAGATTGTGGTGGTTGGAAGCCAATCATCTCACTTCCCGGGCATCAACGTAGGAGTTACTCAGAGTAGTGTCATCAGCCCAAACATCCTCAGTTGCTTTTTCAATGACCTTGCCCCCTTCATAAGCCCCGAAGTGGGGATGTTTGCTGATTGTTGAAAGTGCTGAGCATGATTCACGACTCCTCAGGTACTGAGGTAGTCCGTGTGCAAATGCAGAAAGACCTGAACGTTACCCATGCTTGGGCTGAAGAGTGCAAGTAACATTTGTGCCACACAATTGCCAGGCAATGACCATCTCCAACTAGTCAGAATCTTAGCATCACCCCTTGATAGTCAGTGGCATTTGCCTTTGCTGATCATCCACTGTCAACATCCTGGCGTATACCATTCATCAAAAACTGAACTGCACTATCCTTATAATGATTGTGGCTATGAAAGCAGATCAGGGCCTCCGAATCCTGCAGCAAAAAACTCACCTCCTGACTGCCTAAGGCCTGTCCAAAATCTACAAACACAAGGCAGGAGGGTAATGGGGAATACTCACCACTTCTCTGGATCAGTGCAGCTGCATCAAGAATCAAAAGTTTGGATTCATCCATGACAACGCAGCCTGCTTGATTGGCACCGCATCCACTAACATTCAGTCCCTGCATAACTGCTGAACCGTGGCAGCAGTGTGTACCATCTACAAGATACACCCGTGGAAACTCACCAAGGCACATTTTGCAGCACCTTTCACCACCCACGACCGCTATATTTCTAGAAGGCCAAGGGCAGGGGACACATTGGAATACCACCACCTGGTAGTTCCCCGTGCAAGCCATGCGACATCGTGACTACGAATTATATCGACCGTCCCTCCCTTGTCCCTGGGGCAAAATCATGCAACTCACTCCCTAACAGCAGTCTGGCTCTACCTACACCACATGGACTTCAGCAACTGAAGAAGGCAGCTCATCACCTTCTTCTCAAGGGGCAACTAATGGTGGGCAATAAATACTGGCCTAGCCAACGATGAGTCTATACCATAAACGAAAAAAAAATCTCTTTATGTTCTCAACCTCTTAGAATCATATCCCTCAGTATCAGACAAACCTGCCCACCATCAGGATTAGACAGCTTCAGGATCAGTCGCCTTTTCCGGGATTTGACTAATCCTCGTGGTCAGAAACATTTTGTGGAAGAACACCCCGCAAGGATCAGATAGGTGGTGTTTACGCACAGTGACCTTCCTGTATATGCACAGGTATCATTGATGGTGGCAGAACATGTTCAGAGAGCGGTGAATCAAGCAGAAGGATCTTTGGTTTTATCAACTGTAACACAGAGTGCAAAAGCAAAAGTGTTATGTTAAATATGCATGCAACACTGGTTCAGTCTTAGATGGAGTATGGCGCACAATTCTGCAATTCACACTTTCAAAATGATGTGAAGGCATTAGAGAGGTTATATGAAAGATTCATGTCAATGCGTCCTGTTATGTGGAAATTCATTTACACAGAATCCTGGGAGAAGTTGCTTTCTATGGAGAATGGAATGTTGAGAGAAAATTTTGCAGCGATGTTCATGATCATGAGTGGACTGGACAGAGCAGATATAACAGCAAAAAACAAAAACTTCCATTGGTGGAAGGATCGAGAACCAGAGGATTCTGACTTAGTTTAATTGGGAGAGAAGGAATGGCCGCATAATGAAACACTTTTCTGTGCAGCGAGTGGTAAGGCTATGGTATGCCCTGCCTGGCAGTGTGATAGAAAGAGGTTCAATGCAGGCATTTAACAGGGAAATAGACCGTGATGTGAAAAGACCAACGGGGAGAAGATGGGCACTGGCACTGGTGAATTATGACTCCAGAGGGCGTGCACAGGTACAAATGTCGGGCACGGGTGCGGTGATTGAGATTCATCTGTGTTCTAACCATTCAATATTCCACATAAACTGCGATAAAGGAAGAATGAATTGATAGTGATACAGAATGAGAAACAGGAGCAGAGCACCTGAGGGAGTAGAGTGCTGAGAGTGTGGATTCATTCACTGAGAGAACCATTAATCGTTCGCCCTCACCCTTCGAAATGTTTGGCAGCTTTTGAAATGGCTCTTTCAACTGGCCTCGAGTGGGGTGGCACTGCAGTCACCTGGCCCCACTTCTTTCAGTTCTAATGCTGAACAGAATAGCGCATCCAACGTTTTCTCTTCCTGTTCCTGCACAATTTCCTTTGGTGTCCCCTAAGGATCACTGATTGGGCCCTCCTTTTTCACATCAAAATATTGACATCTTCTGATGTTATCTGAACTTGCTCTGTTAGTTTTCTCTTATGTACTGATGACACCACACTTCATCACGCCATGTCCCTCGACAGCTCCATTGCCTCTTCATTATCAGACTGTTTCTCTGGCATTCAATAGTGAATGAGTTGAACGTTTGTCCACGTCAATCCTGGAGAGGACAACAATACTGCGCCCAGATCCTGTTCCAAATCCATTCCCTAACTGTTGACTCCATCCCTCTCCCTGATGACAGCCGGAGGCTGGACCAGACTCTTGGCAACCTCAGTACTACAATTGAATTTGAGAAGATTTTACAAATAAATACCACAGCAATCAATAAGACTACATGTATAATCTTATTTCCGTCTCTGTAATATCGCCTAAACGTGACCCTGTATTTAACATATATTCCAAATGTTGTGGTTGTGTTCGATTGGACAGCGTAAAGGGAGATTTAGTCGGTATCTCATTGGAATTGTACTTGCCCTTGGAGTGTTTGATGGGAACATTGCAATGGGAGCTGTACACTGTACCTAACCCCATGCTGTGCCTGCCCTACAAGTGTTTGATGGGGACACTGTAAAAGGAGAATCAACCTAATCTAAACTCACGCTGTATCTTTCCTGGAATGTTTGAAGGGTACAGTGTTGTGGGGGCTTTACATTGAATGTAACCCCTTTCTGTGCCTGTCCTTGGAGTGAGTGTTGGAGACAGTGTCGATGGAACTTTACTTTCTATCCATCTGGCATTGTGCCTGCCCATGGAGTGTTTGATGGCGACAAATTAGAGGTAACTTTACTCTGTATCTAGCTTATGTTGTAACAAATTTATGAACAGTATAAATTAAGATTATTGTTATTCCACATGTCTCATATCCTGGGCATTAACTCCATGACAATGCCTTTGTTGATATCATTGTTATTGAAAAAACAAACGTCCCAGTCTTTTCAGGCTGCTCTGTGTCTCACTGCGGGTAGGATTGCTCAGTCAGTGTTTTCACAAGATAGCTTTGAATGCTGCTATTGACCCACGTGAGCTGTAAATACCTTTCGCATTGATGATCTCCCTCAATACACTGTAAAGCTTGAAACCATTCTTCTCCCTGCTGTATTCTGTGGCTGAACCAGAAATTTCACAGTCTCAACAACCTACTGGTCCCTTTGGAAATCTTTGGGTCCTGTCACAAGCTGCCATCTCCATTAGAATGATTGCGTCTGCAGTGCTTCGATTCAGTTGCTACTGAGACATTCATTTATTTAATTGTAACGCAAGACCTGAATATTATAATGCTTACCTGGGCAGATGTTGATCTCACACCCATTGTAACCTTGTTCTCACCCAAAATCTTGCTGCCCATAGCATAGCTCACATTGAGTCTCGCTCACCTATCACCCCTGTGCTTGCTGAACTGCACTGATCCCATCCCCAACGTCCCCCACCAACTGCTAATGTCACAAGTATTAAATGTTCAACCTTATACTTATTCCCAACCCATTGCGAAGTGGCCCATAAGGGAATTACATCCACAAAATGACATTTGCATGTATGTTTGTGCTCAGCATTTTATTATAACTGCTTCTCACTTCTAGGCTGGCAGTTAGGTTCCTGAAATTGGGATCATGGGTTCAAGAAAAACTGGGATCTGGGTAGAATTCACCATCATCTCCATGTTTCCCTTCTCCAAGTGACACACAATCCATCCTTGGACACATATCACTGTCCTTCATCACTACTGGGCTCACATGCTGAAATATTCTCTGCAATTGTATTGTGGCTCAATGGTAACCCGGTGGAATGGAATGGTTCAAGTTAAAAGTCCTCCATTTGCCAATGGTAACCAAGGAGGAGCAAGTAATTTTGACAATGTCAATCATATCATTAGAGCAAATAGACATGGAAATAGTTTTTATTTTAAATGGCTGTGGAATTCACAAAATGAAACAGGGGGAGGTCTACAATGTGAAAATGCAGATTACTGCCTCACCAGCCTCTTATGTTTACCTTCTGCCCCCGCCTTTATCAGAGTAGAAGTAACATCAGCCTCTGGTTCATAAACCTGCTAAGACACAATTGAAAAATGAGACACGAATTTAATGGCTTCTGTTGTCAGAAAATCGGGGAATCGGGCAGCTAAAAGGGGAGACGATTTGGGCCATGATCCTGTGTAGCTATTTGAAAGAGCTATGCATTAATTCCCTCCCTCCTGCTTTTTTCCATTACCTATGCAAATCCCCCCGGCCCTCATTGATCCAATTCCATTTTGAAATTATGCCTGAATCTGCTTCTACCAATTTTTCAGGCAAGCAACGCAGATTATAACTTGTGTAAGTAAGAAATTTCAGCCTGGTATTCTTTATTTTTCTGTTTCATCAATCACCTTAAACCTGTGTCTCCTAGTTACTGAGCCGCATATGAGTGCTACCAGTTTCTCCTTATCTACACGGTAAAAACCCATCATGACTCTGTAAGCCGCTATTGAACATGCTCTGCACCTGACCTGTTCCAAGGAAAACAGTCTCACCTTTTCCAACCTCTCCACGTGACTGAAAACCTCTGTAACATTCCAGTAGATCTCCTCTTAAGACTTCACGGTTCTGACATTCTTTCTGAGAATTAGGAATATTACTCCAAGTGAGGACCAACCAGCGATTTATCAAACTTTAAATGACATTCTTGCTTTTCATTCCATTACTCTCTTTAAGAAGAGAAGCAGATTCAACGTTTCTGAACAGTCTTATTTTTGTTCTTCCACATTCAAAAACTTAATTACATAAAACACTTATTTTCCTGAACCGCCTTTCAAGTTGTCCTAACTGTCCCCTTCATAGTTATTTGTATGTAATTGCATTTTCCACTGCCTGCTCATTCCATGCATCTAAAACTGCTACACACCGTTTCCAACTTTTCAGATTAAGGCCGAAAGTTCCCTTCCCAGGCCAGGATCACAAAAACAGGGCAATTGCTGGTTCTGCGAAACGACCTTTTACAAAGGCAGCCCTTTGTGGACGAGTGATAATTTCTATCTTCGGAGGAAAATGAACATAGTGTTTATTTTTGCAATTACTCTTCTTCACTTCCTAAATACAACTGAAACCAAGATGTTTGCTGTTGGTTCATATACTTGATGATCACTGGCCACTTGCTAGCTGGCTCGCACCGACACACACACACACACACATACACATGCTCCAAGGCCCCAGAGGCAGGTTCATTGAAGCATGCAAAAGGAAATTAGACTGTTATCCGAAATAGAAAAGAAAGTGCAGGGTGATGGGGGAAGGCCAGAGAACAGACCGAGGTGAGTTTCTCATTCAGAGAGCTGGTGCAGATACAATGGGTCAAATTGCCTTTTTCTGCGTTGTAACCTTCTTGCTCTTCTTTGGGTCTGACTTATCTCACCCTCTGAATTTAAGCCGTCCAGTTGCCGCGTTAATTTGCATCGGAGAAATATTGTTGCATTACTGTAATTCTCAGGCTTGGCCTAAATAGCCAAGTGGTTATGGTACTGGGTTTGTAACCCCAAGATTAAGAGTTCAAATCTCACAATGGCAACCTATGAAACAATGTAACTTCATCTGAATAGGAACAGATGGAAACGGGTTTGTACTCGAAAGAGTTACTGTAATTCTCAGTACGGCTCCGCTGTACGGATCATTGTGCCATCTCCCTTCACAATCATAAGCGTCATGACGCTGTTCAGGGATTGACACTGCGGGAATCGAGCATTGGTGCCGAAATTAAATTGTCCAATGAGCTGCAGAGAATCTCACGAAATGTTTTAAGTTATTGTCTGCCAGAAAGTGGGCGGGGATAGGTAATGCTGACCGGAGCTGGACTCTCTGCTACTGTTCGGAATTTAAATTGTAGTTCATGCTGTTCCAGAACAAGCAGCGCGAACTCTGCCCTCTGATTGGCGATGACAGTTGTCACTATGGCACCGCAAACCTCTAATTGGACACGTTAACAACTAGCCTGTCACACATTAGGGCCTCTCCATTTGATCCAACAGCTGTCGTTCAGAGAGCAAACGCTATGATTGGATAACCCGCTGGGCAGGGGGTCGGTCGGATTGGGATGAGTTATTGACTGGGCCCGGATCAGGTCCAGGGAGGAGCTTGCCGATCGGCAATTGAGGCTGTCAGTGATCTGGTTCAGTTCGCTGATGGGTCGAACTGGCTGTCGGTCACAGGTGGAGGTTTATGATTTTCTCAGCCGGCTGTGGGTCTCTGGCTGAACCTCTGTGACTGGGTGAAGCCGTTGTCAGTCAGTGAGTGGTTTGAGCTGATTTGCTGAGCGTCTATGCGTCACCAGCTGTGGATCACTGATAGCTGAGGTGGCTGTCAGCCCCAGGGGAATCTCCTTGATTGTGCAAGGCGGCGGTCAGCCAGCAGCATGAGCTCCCCTATTAGGTCAGGCGGCTGTTAGTGGGACTGGACACTTGATGGGGTTGGACGCCATCCCCTGAATATTGAACCCCCCCCCCCGTGATAAACACCCTCAACCTTAAATCAGAGTCATGGCCACCATAGAAAAGCTAAACAGGTTCTGAACCTCCCCATGTCACACTCTTCACAGGAACGCACCCTACATTGATTTGGAACGGTCCAGGGCAAACTCGTCCATGGAATATAGCCTCTCCATATTCAGAATATCCCCTGCGCATACACTTCCCAGGGCAAGCCAGCCCCAGGAATTGATTATCTCCAGACTTGGGCAATCCCTATGATTCAGTCACCACAGGAATTGACCAGCTCCAGTTTCAGACACTTCCCCGCCTCACAGCAACAACACGTTTAAAGCATCGCCCGGTTTCAAAAAAATACTTGGTAAACTCTATTGTTTCATAATCCTTCTGCAGATATGAACCCACCCCGGAGCACACTTCCCAGGAACATACCCTTTCCAGGTTTGAACCCTTTGTAGGGCATGCTCATACCAGGATTAGACTCTCACAATTTTCAGACACTTCCTAGGTCACACACTTCTAAGGATTGACAGTCACCAGGGTACACTGATATGAGGCCCATAAACTCCCCATGAATGAAACCTCCCCAAGGAACACATTTTGAGGAATACTCCATCTCCAGGTTCGGACTGCCTCCAGGACACATTCTGCCCAGAGATAAACCCTGCCCAGGATCCAGCCTCCCCAGGGTACACATATCCCAGGAATTTAAACACTCCAGATTCGTACATTCCACACGTCACAACCTATCCTGGAATCAAACAACTCCAAGGGCATAGTTTCGCCCTAGGAATGCATCTACTCCATTCTCAGGAACTTTTGAAGTCACACTCTTCCATGGAAAGAGACCCCTTCCATAATTGGACACTCACCAGTCACACCATTCGCAAATATTGAACCTCATCAGTTTCATAAGTTTTGAGGTCACACTGGTCTCAGCAGTAGACTCTCTGCAGGTTCAGACACTCCCCAGGTTAAAGTGCACGCATGAAACACGCTCTCGAGATTCAGACACAGCCAAGGGCGCACCATTCCCAGCATTTCAACCTCATATTTGCATAACTTCCTCATTGCAAACTCTTTACAGGAATAGACACCCTCCAGATTCAGACGCACCCCAGGCAACAATTATCGGAGGAACAGACCAATTCCAATTTTGGACTGGTTCACATTTTCTAGGAATAGAAACATTCCAATTTTGGAAGCATCCCATGATACAGACTTTCTAGGAAATTTCTTCTTCCAAGTTTGGACACACCACAGAAGACTCTCTTCCCAGAAACTGAAATTGAAATTCTCCATTTTTGTAACAACCTCAGCCCACTACCTTCCTAGGAAGCGATGGACTTCATCTTTTGAATATTCCCAGAGCAAAATTGACCACTGAAAAGATCCCTTTAATTTTATGACCTACTTCAGGTTGCATACTTCCAAAGAATAAACATTTTCCTTGTTTGGAAAGTCAGCAAGGAACACTATTTCCATAGAATTGACACTCTCCTGATTCAGACACGCATCAGAGCACACTCCTACTGTGAATAGAATTACTCCCCGTTTTTGGAAAAAGCACCGGAGCCCACTCTTCCAGCTAACAGTCCCTCTTCTGCTCCTGACAATCGACATGGCACCCCCTTTTAAGCAATAGGCCCTCTCCAAATTATGACACTATCAAGGCCACATTCTTTCCTGGAATGCGTCCTCTCTGGGTTCAGATGCGTCACTGTTTCTGCACTTATGAAGAATGGAATCTCTGCCAATGTCAACGCTCTCCCTGGGACAGAGATCCAATAATATTCCAATGTCGTGAGAGAAAATTCAAATTGGCAGCTGCGAATTTGCCCCAATCACAAGGACCTAAATCAAAGAATAAAGAGGGCAATAGATTATTCCCACATTGCAAGAGACCATGCCAGAACTTGGAGGGGTAGAATCTTGCAGCAAACTCGATAAGCAGTATGGCAGTGGAACGTGAAGCTTGGTGAGGAACCTTCACACCTGCGATAATTCAACACAACACTATGGATGGTACAAACTCCCGCATCTGTCTTTTGGCCTTCAAATGAGTCCTGGTGTGTTTCAACTGAAAGCAGACTTATAAAGGGGATGCAAAGGAGCAGTCAGCATATCTGATGATATCAAGCTCTCTGTGTGAACCATAGAATGGTTATGTCAAAGAGGGAGGACATTCCGCCCATGCAGCCAGTGCCAACACTCTACAGGAACAATCTCACTACTCCCACTCCTCCGCCCTTTCCTGGTAACCCTGTAAATAAATCCCTTCATGTTCCCATACAATTTCCTCTCGAGGGCCATGAATAAATCTTCCTAAACCTCATTCTCAGACCCTATCTCCTCACTGTGATAATGAAGTTTTCCTTCAGGTCACCTGTGCTTCCTTTGCCAACAATTTAAACTGATGTCACCTGATTCTCGGCCCTTCTGCCAACTAGATGAATTTCACCGTTTCAACTCTGTCTAGACTCACCATGATTTTGATTTCTCTTACTAGTGGTCCTTCATGATTGAATCCGTTCTCGTCACATTTTTTCTCCTCATTTTGGTCGCCTTAATGAAGGAGCGCAGTGCTTACACTACAGGCAAAGCGGATATGTTAATTCGAGGGATGAAGGTGTTATCTCATGAGGAAATTTTCAGCAAGTTGAGCCGAATCTCATTGGTTTTCACAGTTGTCTTTTAACAGGCTTTGAGGCTTTGAATGGGTGGCTGCTGAGAGGATGTTTCCCTTTGTGTTGGAATCCAGAACTAGTAGCACAACTTAATAATATGTCAGCAATTCAAGGCAGAGATGAGGAAGATGTTATTTTCTTTGTTAGCTCTCTTCCGCAGTGGGCAATAGAAGCTGGGTCATTGATTTTATTCAAAACTGAGCCTGCAGAGATTTTATCGACAACGGAGCGAACTGTTAAGGGGAAAAGGACAAAAAAGTGGAGATAAAGGTCGGAGATGAGATCACAATTTGATCAGCGATGGTCTTATGAAACGGCGGAGTAAGCTCGAGGGGTCGAATAACATTCTCCTGCGCTTTTTTCTAATGTTCTTAATCCCTTTTGCTATCTGAAATCTTCCAGCAGAAAACGGTGTGAAGTATCTCACACCAGCACTGAAGTGAAAGTCTGATGTACAGTGTGGGGAATGGAGACTAAATTGTTCTTGTTCTTGTTGAAATTGGAAGATGAAGTTTATATTTGAAGAGTTTCCCAGTACCTCTAACAACTGAACTGTGCATTGGGAGGATAGGCTGTGTTTGCTGCCGTATCCTCTCTTGCCCGCTAGGGGCGACTCTTACTCTCGCCTGGCTCTACTCTTCCTTTGCTTCTCTGTTGCCAGCTCTTGATCCGGCCGCTGCTACTTGTGGAAGCCCCGGCACAGGTGGGCAGCCATGAGGGCGTGTGGTCACGGTGACTCTGCAGCCATGGATTTCAAATCGAAAAATGAAATGGAAGAAGCGTCCCTTCAGAATCAAGAGCGAAGTCGCACTTTGACTATCAAGGAAGTAAATTATATTAAGAAAAATGAAATGAACAGTGAGAAGCAGTTGCCGACCAAGCGGGCGCTGCTGCTGCGCATGTGTACTCGGTTCACCCTCCCAGTGTGCAGTGCTGCCCGTATCACTGATAGATGTCTTTCCAAGCCACCGGAGGTTGTGGGAACAGGAGCCGCCATTGTCTGCCAGCAATTAAGACAATTACATTTCCGTCTGCAGCGGAGCAAATAATAAAATACATTGGAAAATGATGAGGCCATTCAACCATTGGAACCTGTCCACCATCCAATGATATTAGGGTTGAACTTGTACTTCTAATCTCCCTCCCTCATACACACACACAGACTCGCTCCCACTCACACAACATACTAACACACACAAAACACTCGCACACAAAGAAGCACACACAGAAAGCACACACAATCGCATGCACTCACACGCACACTCGCACTCACAGACATACTCACAGAAGATTGAGAGTGCGCCAGCATCTAACTGTGTTTGTGCGATGGAGTGAGTGCGAATATGTGAGTTTGTGTCTAAGAACATGTATGTGTGTGAGGGAGAACGTGTGAGGGAACGCATTGAGGATATGTTTGTGAGGGAGAATTTGTTAGTTATTGCGATTCTGACTTTCTGTCTATGTGATTCAGGGAGTGAGAATGTGGGTGCTTTTCTGTGCGTTTGTTGAGTGCGTGTGAGTATGATTGCATTGACAGTGTGTGTGTAATGATGTGTGTCTGTGAGATTGCGAAAATGAGTTTATAATTGTGTGAGAGAACGAATGATTGTTCGAGCGTGTGTGTGTGTCTGTGGGAGGTGGGGGTGGTTGTGTCTCTGACAGTTAGAGTGAGACAGAATGTGTGAATGCGTGTGTGAGTGTAAGAATGCAGAGTGTGTCAGAATGTGTGATTGTGTGTGTTTGAGAGAGAGACAAAGAGAGACAGAGAATGAGAGGGAGAGAGAGAGATAGGTAGATTACTGGAGAGATAGATAGATATGGATGGTGTGAGTTTGAATGAGTGTGTGATTGCGCGAGAATGTAAGATTAAGAATGTGTGTCACAGCGTGATTGTGTGTGAATAAGTGTGAATGTATGTCAGTCTATGATACTGTGAGTTCACATTTGTATGTGTGAGAGAGATAATGTGTGATATTTTGACAGGACGAGATTGAGTGAGCTTGCAATATTCGTGTGTAAGTGAAAATGTGCCTGTGAGTGGGCAACTGTGAGAGTGAGCCTGTGACGGTGAGCGCGAACGTCTGATAGCGAGGGGATGCACAGGCAAGATTGTGCATGTGTTTGAGAAAGAGTGATTGACAATTTAATGATGTGAGTTTGAATGCATATGTGATAGTGTTTGAGTTTGAGTGTGAGTTCATGTGTTCTTGTTTGTGTGTATGTTTCTATGTGTGAGACAGAGAGCAATTGTATCTTTGTGTGTCTCTGTGATTGTGTGTGTGTGTTTGTGTGTGCGTGTGTGTGTGCACGTGTGTGTAATTGTGTGAGGTTTAACTTTTGTATTTGTGAATGTGTGTGCGGGAGTGATAGAGGCCTGGATTTTCCACTCCAGGCCTCAGTGCTGTCATTGCTTTTCCTAGACGTTAATCATGGGAACACTCCTTATAATCAGGGGACAACCCAGGCTGGGAATATGTAATCCAAAACTTGTGCGCATAGAAAGTAGTCAATCTTTGCCAGGGCACTTGTGAGCCATGTGTGAAAAGCACTTCTGGATACTTGTTGTTTGCCCTGCACTCCCTCTTCGATTCCAGATCTATTGCTTCAGCGGATCGATGTGCCACGGTTCCCCTTCTGTTGCCCAGTTGAGCTGACCTGCAGCTCTGCCCACCCACGATGACCTAAATCCCATCCAGCATCTCGATACCTCTAACTCGAGGCTCTGGGTGGTCGTGAAAGTCAACAGAGCAAATTAGTTTTGACGTTTGGTCGAGATCTCCTCAACCTCCCCCGTGACCAACACCCTCTGCCCCCATAAACTTTGACCTCTCCACAGTCACCCGTGAAGCCCCATCAACTTTCATCCAGTAAGTTGACAATCCACATTGCCTCCCTTCACTAGTAGCCAAACCCCCTGCGGTTGTAGAGTTCCCCCCTCGTCCTGCCCCTGCCGCAGAGCCCACGTTAGCGATGTGAATACTGCTGTGAAGAGCATTCAAATGATGTGACTAGAGGGGAGAAACGATCCGAGTGATGAGACCGCTACTCAGAAGTTGACCCGAATAAGGTGACTACTTCTGGCGAGATTATCCGATCAATGTGACGACTGATGTAGAGTCGCCCCGAGTGATTTCACTGCTGCTGGAGGCACCACCTGAGTGATATGACTACTTCTGTGGTGCCGACCCAAGGAATGTGGTTGCTGCTGGACAGCACATGCGATGGATAGGACTGCTGCTGGACAGACCGTCTGATCCATGGGAATATTGCTGGAGCGGCCACAAGAAAGTTGAGACTAATGCTGGAGAGTCCAAATGGCCTAAGAAACAACTGCTGTAGAGACAAGTGGAGCAATGGAGCTACTGCTGGAGAGTCCTCCATAGCGATGAGACACATGCCAGAGATACAACCTGACGGATGAGACAACTGCTGGATAGACCTCCCAAGAGTAGTGAATACTGTTGGAAAGCCCTCCTGAGCGATGTGACTACTGCAAGGAGAGGCCATCCAAGTGATGTGACAACTATTGGAGAGACCAGCCAAAAGTAGAGAATAATGCTGGAGAGCCCAGCAGAGCAATGTGTTTATGGATAGAACACCCGAGTGTAGTGAATACTGCTGGAGAGCCCACCACAGCAATGCTGCTAAACCTGGAGAGTTCACATGAGCGATGTGACTACTGCTGTAGAGTCTGCAGGATTGATGTGACTACTGCTGGAGAGACCACCCGAGGGATGTGACTACTGCTGGAGAGACCACCCGAGTGACATAACTATTGCTGGAGAGACCAGCTGGTCGGTGGGATTACTGCTGGAGAATCCACCCGAGCGATGTGACGTCTGCCAGAGAGACCACCCAAGTGTAGAGAATAATGCTGGAGAGCCCACCACAGCCAAATCACTACTGCTGAAAATGAGTGTATAGGGTGGAGAGGGAAATGGAGAGAGGTTGACTGAAAGATGGAGATAAAGAGAATGTGAAAGAAAGACAAAATTTAAAAGAACAGAGACACAGACGGAGGGATAGAGAAAGGGAGAGAGAGGAGAATCACACAGAGACAGACATTACAGATGAGGGACTCAAAAGTCAGGGAGACAGTTAGAGGGAGAAAAGGAGAACCAGACAAAGAGTGAAACACATGTCTGAGACTGAGAAAGACAGGGAGAAATTAAAGAGAATATAGTCACGATTACAGATGTTCTTTTTTCACTTCCACACTCTTCATCATCCCCTTTATCGAGGGGCACCAGGACATGGGTATTTGCAGTTCATGTGATGGGGAGGCGGTAAAGAAACAGAACAGGGGCTGTGATTCTGAACACATCATCTCTCTTTCTCTCTCTCTCTCTCTCTCTCTTTCTCTCACAGACAAACATACACACAGACACACACACACGCAAACACACATGCACACACATGCACGCAGTAACATTATTGACACTGATCATTTACATGGGAAAAGAGAAATGGCTGCTGAGCAAAACTTTGTTTACACTCAGATAAGTCACTCAAATGCACCACTCCTCTCAAATCACAGTTCATTCAGTCAGCTCCCAGCTAGGACATACCTCCCCAAGTTTGGGCCAGATCAATGATCATCTTTGTGTATCTTGGGAGCTGCAGGTGACTATCAGTCAGACAGTTTAGTGCTGAGTTCCAAAGGCCTGAGTTCCATAAATTTGGCTAAAGTTAACTGCAACGATCATGACCTGACCTAAGCATGATGTTCTTCCAAAGTGATAAATTTGGTAGCTTATAATTTGTGAGCATCATTGCTGATTTTGCTTACAAACATCATGACAGATATTTTCTTTAGCATCATATGACGGGCAAACAAGTATACTGCTGTTTGTCGTACTCCTTCCACTTAACATGCTGCTGATTTGTGTAGCAGTTTTTTTTTTTGCTTGTGTTGGTAAGAAAAGTTTTCATTTTAACAATGAAGAAATGGTGAACGTATTTTACTCTGAAACTATTATACAAGGCAAAAAATTATTGTGTAAGGCAGGATTGTAATATGTAATGTTCGAAAGTAATATGCTTTTGTGTCTATAAAAAAGACAGTTTAAAGCTTTCAAATTTATATGCTCAGCGCCCTTTCTGTGAGAACTGTAAATGAATGCTTTTATACAATGTGATGCTTTAAGCTTGATGCATCTCAGGGCCTGGCATCCCTTATCCTGCCCTGCAAATGATAATGAAAAGGCAAGTCCTTTTCTACTGAAGACTTGATTATTTCCTTGGCTTTCCATTTAAACCTTACTAAAATAACGCTTCTGGTTCATGAGCTTGGAATACAGCTGGAAAAATAATGCTTCTGGTTTGTGAGCTTGGAATACAGCTGGAAATGGTGAGGCACTTAATCTGTTTAACACAAAGACTGGAGGCGGGAGGAAATGGATCAAAAGTGAATGTCTGTTAAAAAATGGAAAATTGAGAATGAAAACTGTGCAAAACGTATTTCCAAAAATATATAGTTTATTCATCAAACACCTTCAGCTGCAATACATGACTGTTGCATTTTGACATAAGGTGCAGTGATGTTTAATCTCTTTTGGTAGAATATATTTCATTGTGGGATAATTTAATACACTCACAAAATGATTAGATTTACAATTACCATTTCATATCAAACACTGTCTGATCCTTTCGACAACAGAAGTCAGATGGAAGGCAGTGCAGAACAACAACAATATATTTCCTACATTAAAAAAATGTGCTAGACCAACAATCGTTCTCTCTATTTCTCTCTCACGGACACACACGTATAGACAGACAGATACATAAGTGGACACATTCAATCATATTCATGCGTGTGCACACACATACACACATGCTTAGAAACAAACACACACACACACACACACACACACACACACGAACATGCACACACAATAACAACACACATGCAGGCAGACACAAACAAAGATGGACAGACGTTCACATATGCACACACGCACACAGGCAGTCATACAAACAGAAGAACAGAAACATAATTAGACACATTCACTCACACAGTCATACAGGCACAAAAACAGCCACATGTACACAATACACTCGCACACACACAAAGACATACCCATAACCTCACCTTCAGGAATCTCCCTCTGTTTTGTTCTATGAAGGACACATTCACAGACACATGCAAACACACACACACAAACAGACACCTATACACACAGACACACATACACGCTAAATAATGCAATATAAATCACACACGAGAGTATAAACTGACATGAAGTTGCTAAATTGTGCTTGCTACCTAATGCAGGGGAATTAAATTGTACTTGTTTGTTTTATTGAACACAATAACTCATCCAGAGTGTAACTTTCGGTCTTGCTTGTGAAAGTTAAAATGATAGGCAGCACACAGAGGGGTAAGTTTCCTATTAATCCTGAATTGGACATGACAGGAAACACACAGGGTATAAAGTTGAAGCTAATTGTTGTAGTGGGCTTTAAAACATTACATGCGTGGGGGTCCGGTTGAGTTTGGGAGGAGGTATGGGGCGATGAGCCGAATTCTGTATTGGAACCGATTAGCAACGAAATCAAAAACATTCTGAACTGTGATGAGGGTATTATGGAGGGCATGGACAAGTTGGTGGAATGATGGAAATGCGGCAGATGAATTTCAGTGTAGAGAAATGTGAAATAATTCATTTGGAAAAAAAAAAGATGGGGTTAGCCCAGCATAAAATAAATGATATATCTATGAGTTGGGGGTTGAAGTGGAGAATAGAAGGCAAGTCATTGAAGGTGGCAGGACCGTTTGCAAGATCGGTGAATAAAGCATGGAGTATCCTAGGCTTTACTTATTAGGAAATAGAATACAAGAACAAGGAGGTTATGCTGAGCTTGTATCAATCACGATTTGAGCTTCCATTTGATATCTTACGTCAAGTTTTGGGCGCAGTACTTCAGCAAGGATGTGGAGTTGCTGTATAGAGTTCAGAAAAGATGCAAGGGATTGTTTCTAGGGTTGAGGAGCTTAAGTTATGAAGATATATTTGAAAAGATAGCATAGTTTGCCTTGAAGAAGTGACTGTTGAAAGGCGATTTGATAGAAGCTTTTAAAAGCTTGAGTCACCCAGAGGAGATAGGGTCCAACGGAGCCTTTTCATGAATGCATTCAGAGTGATGCGGTTTCAGATTTAACTAGCTCAGAAAATAAACAATGGTGCCATTAATTATACATTTTAACACAGCTAGTTGTAAGGATCTGAAACACAGTGACTAAGATGGTGGTGGAGGTAGTTTAATTGAAGCATTCATTAGGGAATTTGACTGTTATCTGATAATGAAGAAAGTGTACGATTATGGGGGGAAGGCAGGGGAACAGAATTAGGTGAGTTCCTCATCCAGAGACAAGCAGATCGAGGATAAGGACTCTTGCACTCAACAGGAGGAAGAGCATCCAACAGAGGGCGGTAGTGAGAAGTGACTGAAGAATTGTGGGAGAAGTCACTGCAGACACCACGACTCAGAAAGGGATCGAGGAGAAGGACTCTTGCACTCAACATGAGGAAGACCATCCAACAGAGGGTGGTATTGAGAAGTGGCTGAAGAATTCTGGGAGACACCACAACTCAGAAAGGGTTTGAATGGTAGAACTCTTGCAATCAACAGGAGGAAGAGCATTTAACAGGGCGATAGCGAGAAGTGACTGGTGCATTCTGGGAGACATCACGGCAGACACCACGGCTCAGAAGGGGATAAAGGAAGATGCACTGTCAAAGAACGTTATACCCTAAACATTGCATTGATATAGTGTTTCCATCCTACTGAGGAAGGAGCTAGAAAAAGTATTACGTAATACTGTACAAGTATAATTGTTCAAGAAACAAGCTTCCTAGCTAACATAAATAATGCCCCAAGCTGGCGTATTTTTTAAGGGAGTTACTAGCTTAATCGAGAGGGATGTCATAGTAGGAGATCTCAGAGCTGAGGTATGATCATCCTGCACTAGGTGGGAAATAAATGGTGCTTCCAGCCTCCCTGTTGACCATGTGCGCCGAAAGTGTGTCTAAATGCAGCTTCTAGCTAACCAGATTTCAGAGCTGGAGCAGTGGGTCAAGTCATTGTAGAACATCCGTGATGCTGAGAAATTTGTGAATAGCACGTGTAGAGAGGTGGTCACACTGCAGTTTTAAGATTACATAGGCAGAAAGGGAATGGGTGACTATCACAAACAGAAAATGAGTCAGGAAGGTAGTGCAGGAGTTCCCCTGTGCTCATCCCCCTCTCTAACAGATACACCACTTTGAAAACTGTTGGGGGTGATGGCCTCTCAGGGCAAAATAGCAACAGCCAAGTTCACAGCACCATGGGTGCCTATGCTGCTCTGAGGCATGGGAGTAAAACAAGTGGCAGGGCAATAGTGAATGGGATTCAATAGTTACGGACAAAGACAGATGCTTCTGTGGCCGGAAAGATATTTCAAGGGTGGTAACTTTCCTCCCTGGGGCCAGGGTCCGGGATGTGAGGGAGCGGCTGCAGGATATTCTGGGTAGGGAAAGTAAGCAGCTAGTGGTCGGGGTACTCATTGGTACCAATGACATATGCAAACTAAGCAATGAGGGCCAGCAAGCTCAGTACAGGGAGTTAGGAGATCATTTTAAATGCAGGACCTCAAATGTAGTAATCTCAAGATTACTCCCAGTCCCACGTGCTAGCGAGAGCAGGATTAAGAGGATAGACCAATTGAACAGAAGGTGTAGCTAGGAGGGTTTCAGATTATTGAGGCACTGGGATCGGTTCGGGGAAGGTGGGAATTGTACAAGCCAGAAGGGCTGCACCCAAGCAGAGTTGGGACCAATGTCCTTGCGGGGGCATTTGCTAGTTCTGTTGGGGAGTAATTAAACTTCTGTGGCAGGGGATGGGATCCCTGGAGTAGGATCAGATGGTTAGAATCAGATCAGAAAAATGGAGGTAGAACATTGGCTAGGGAAGTTGTGATAGTCATGGAGTTACGGGAAAAACAAAGATTAAAAAGTGTCCAGCAAATGAAATTTACGGGGTTAAGCAGTTTATTCTTTAATGCAAGGAGTATTACAAACAATCTAGATGAGCTAAGGGCACAGGTGAGCTAATGGCAGCAGGATGTCATTGCTATAACGGAGTCCTGGATAAAGGAGGGGCAAAACTGGTAGCTAAATATCCCTGGTTATGGAGTCTTCAGATGTGATAGAGTAGAAGAGAAAAAAAGGGGGAGGGGGTGTGGCGGGCGGGGGTAGAGGGGGGCTGGTTGTGGTGGGTAGCACGAATTGTTAAAGAAGCAATTCCATTTGTGAGAAGGGAAGATATACTAAATGGGTCAACAAACGAGACTTTATGGAATGAGCTTAGAAATAAAAAAGCTGCAGTCACACTCCACACTCCTGGGACTATACTACAGATTACACTATACACCCCCAAAGAGTTAAAGGGAGATAGAAGAACAAATATGTAGGCAAAGTTCTGCTTGTAAGAACAAGAGGGCAATAATAGTAGGAGACTTCACCAATCCTAATATCAACTGGGATTCAAGCAACATAAGAGGCACTGAGGGAGAGAAATTCATGCGGTGTGTACTGGAAAAAAATTCAGCCAATTAGTGAGAAACCAAACAACAGTGATGCATTTCTAGACCTAGTCTTGTGGAACGAAGAAGGGCAAATGGGTGAAGTGACAGTTGGCAACCATATCGGGGACAGTGATCTCAATTCAATTAGATTTAGCATTACCATGCAAAAGGACAGAGATAAGGCAGGAGTAAATGTCTTGAAATGGGGGAAGGCACATTTTGCAGAGAAGAGAAGGGACTTGGCTGAGGTGGACTGCTGTCCCATCATGCCTGCACCATAGATCCATAGAAACATAGAAAAGTTACAGCACAGAAGTAGGCCATTCGGCATATCTTGCCCATGCCATCCCGAGAACACCCAGGTGCCCTTTCTAAACCGACGTTCCTGCACCCGGCCGATAACTCTGTAGCTTACAGCACTTTTGGTGCAGTTCCAGGTAATTTTAAAAGAGTTTAAAGTTTCTGCCTCCACCACCGACTTGGGCAGCCAATTCCAGAGGCCCACTACAGCACTGCTGGAGGATATAACAGTGGAAAAGCAGTGGGATTCACGAAAAAGTGAGATCCTACTTGCACAAAGTGGACATGTCCCCTACAAAAATAAGAGTGGTACTGCAAAATCTAGGGGGAGATCAAACAGAAAAAGAAAGTGTACGGTAGGCACAAAGATCTAAGCAGTGCAAATAGCCTAGATGAATGTAGGAAGTGACAGGAAGAAGTAAACAAGGAAATAAGGAAATCAAAGAGAGGGCATGAAAACAGATTAGCAAATAAAATTAAAGATAACCCAAAGATGGTTTACCAATACATTAATGCTAAAAGTTTAGTTAAAGAAAAATTGGGAGTAATCAGAGATGAACATGGAAACCTGTGTGTAGATGCAGAGGTTGTGGGAAGGGTTTTGAATGAATTTTTGCCTCCGCTTTTACAAAGGAAAGGAAGGATGTAGATATAGTAGTCCAGGAGGAGCACTGTGAGATATTGGACGGGACAGTTATAAAGAGAGAGGAAGTGCTCGAAAGGTTGAAATCCTGGAAAGCTGATAAGTCACTAGGGCTAGATGGATCATTTCTGAGGCTGCTGAAGGAATTCAGGGAGGAGATAGCAGATGCTCTGAGGATAATTTTCCAATCTTCACTAGATACAGGGGAGTAACTGGAGGACTGGGGAAATGCAAACGTAGTTCCATTGTTTAAAATTGGATCAAATGAAATGCCAAACAATTATAGGCCAGTTATTCTTATATCTGTGGTGAGGAAATTAGTAGAGTCAATCCTGAGAGATAGGATTAACTGTCATGTGGAAAGACATGGAGTATTCAGGGATGGTCATCATGGATTTGTGAAAGGACAGTCTTGCCTCACAAATTTGATTGAATTCTTTGAGGAAGTGACAAGAAGGGCTGATGAAGGTATTGCAGTGCATGTTGTGTACGTGGATTTTAGAAAGGAATTTGACAAGGTCCCACATGGAAGATTGGTCAGGAAAATAAAAGCCCATGGGATTCAGGATAATGTGGCAAACTGGATCAAATGTTGCTTTTTTAAAAGGAAAAAAAGGCTAATGGTCGATGGATGCTCTTGCCAATGGCATGGTGTTTCAAGTGGTGTTACACAGGGCTCGGTGTAGGGACCCTTGCTGATTGTGTTATATATTAACGATTTGGACGTGAACGTTGGTGGCATGATTGGGAAATTGGCTGGTGACATGAAGATTGGCCGAGTAGTGGATAGTGTGGTGGATAGCCATAATCTCTAAAAGTTTATTAGATGGGTTGGTGGAGTGGGCGGTAATGTTGCAGGTGGATTTTAATATAGAGAAGTGTGAGGTCATACATTCACGAAGGTCAAACAGTTACAGGGCTTACAAAATAAATGGGAATACACTAAGAGGGGTAAATATTGTGAGGAATCTTAGCGTACAAGTACACAGGTCCCTGAAGGCTGCAATTCAAGTATACAAGGTTGTAATTAAGACATATGGAATGCTGTCCTTCATTGGCAGAGGTATAGAATATAAGGATATAATCCTGGAATTGTATAAAACACTGTTGAGGCCACAACTGGAGTATTGTGTGCAGTTCTGGTCACCACATTTCAGGAAGGACACAATAGCTCTGGAGAGAGTGCAGAGGAGGTTAAGAACAATGTTGCCAGGGTTAGAAAAGAGCAGCTACGATGAGATTGGATAGGTTGTGATTATTTTCCTTAGAACAAAGAAGGCGGCGAGGTGACTTGAATGAGGTGCACAAAATGATAAGAGGAATAGATGGAATGGATAGGATAACATTTTTTCCCTTGATAGAGAATTCTGGAACCAGGGTCAACGATTCAAGGTGAGTGGCAAAAGGTGTAGGGGGAGATGAGGAAGAACTTTTTTATGCAGAGTGTAGTGGGTGTCTGGATTTGGCTATGGGCTGGGTGCAGGAAGGTGGGTTTAGAAAGGGCACTTGTGTTTCCTCCGGATGACATGGGCTCTCACTGTAAGACCGAAAGTCTCCAATTGGACACAGTTGATGTTCCTCATAGTTTCGTTCTTCTGCATTTTTATGAGCAACGGTCAGTAAAGGATCGTACGAAATTATTGAACAACACTCCTTTCTAAGAGGAAGGAATTGGGTTGGGATGAGTTCAATTTGTCACCGATCGGAGCTAGCTTATTGACTGATGGGGTTGTGAGTAATCGGGTTCAGCTACCTGTCGATTTGAAACGTCTGTCGGTCACAAGTGAAGAAGATTGATTTACTGCGGCATTTGGGAGTCAGTCGACATGGCTCCATGATTGGATGAAGCAGTTGTTATCCAGCGGTGGAATTAACTGATTGGCTAAATAGAGTATCAGTCAGCGGGTAGCGCCATTGGCTGAGATGGCTGTCAGGCATCAGGAGCTTACTGATTGGCCAATGTGGCTATGGGCCAAAACCTAAGCTCCTGATTGGACGAAGCAACTGTCTGTGGGCTGGCAGATCTCCCTGATTTGCTGGTACAGTGGTCAGTTATCGAGTGGAGAGCCCTGATTCGATGTGAAAACTAACAGGCCTAGCGTGCGGAGCTCCCTGATTTGCTGTGGCGGCAGCCAGTTAGCGGTCAGAGCTCTCTGATTGGCCCAGGCTTCAATAAGTCAGTTGTTTTTCTTCATTAATTGAATAATTGATGTAACCGGATATTTCACCGCGTTCTTGATTTGCTCTCGGAACTTGGACTGAGTTACCCCATAAATAAATGTGTTTGTGCAACAACTTAAACTCCGCAGCATATATCCGAGTTGTTGTAATATATATTCAGGATCGGTGAGAAAAATTAATCCTCTCGCATCATTATGGAGGAATTTTATAACATACACGGACCACAGGAGTATGAAGATACAAGATATGGTGAAAAGTAAAATCATAGACTTCCTCCTGCTCTCCATCTCTGGGTCACTGCGATTCTCTCCCTTACTCTGAGCCCTCAGTCCCTTCCGGACTCGACTGGTCACTAAAATGTGTCTGACTGTCAGAGCGTTGATCAGCAGAATTAAACCGAATGGGAGCAGTGGGGTCAAAACCTTCTCAAACCAGGAAAATCCAACCCATCCGGGATCTGTAAAGGAGCTCGGCTTTGTATTGCAGAACCACTGGACATCGTCGATTATCTCTGCAGGTTCAAATGTTAAGCACAAGGGGATGTTTTTTAAACAGAGCAGGATACCGGTTGTCGCGAGAACCACAGCCGCAGTTTTCCCGGTGCAATATTTTGTTTTCAGATTTTGGCAACGAATGGCCACAAATCGATCAAAGGAGAACGTGACGGTGAACCACACAGAACAGTCCATGGCTGCACCCATCAGGATAACGGAAACACGGCACACATTGGTGAGGTCCAGGAAACAAATTGGGAAATAATATCCATTCATCTGGGTCAGTATGGTGTCAGAGATAATGACCAGTAGGTCCACTGTTGCCATGGCCACCAGGTAGCGAGTGGTGCAGGTGGAGAGGCCACACTTTCCCCGGGACAGGATCACAATCCCCAGTAAATTAACTGTCAAACAGAAAAAGGAGACGATCCTGGACATTAATTATTAAACATTCTTTGTGCTTGGTCAAAGGGGGAAGGGAAAAGAGCCTGACAAATAATGATTACACATTTTCAGTATCTGATCCAGGCAGCAAAAAGAGGATTTAAGCATCAAAAAAGAGTGTGAGAAGAGATGGCGAAAGGGTGGTGCTGTTCAATTTTGAAAATGCTGGTTAGAAAACAGCAAATGTATCCATAGCTTTTAAGGAGAGATAGAGCAACTGAGAATGACAGGCCACTCAGTTTGACTTTAATGGCAGGAAAATGTTGTTAATTTAAATATTTTAGTGAGCCTCAAAGTCCCTGATTTATTCTGTTTTACAACGTTATCACTGAGCGGCCGGGTTTCCCAGTGAGACTTCACACCCGACACACGGATGTCCATGATTGGCGATCGGATCTGTCATCCGTCCTTCAAACTAATTCTCAGACCCCACCCGGCATTGGACAATTCCATGGACTGGGTTTCGACGCCACTCCCTGATTATTGGAACCCTCCCCCCTCCGTGATCGACATCCTCAAATTGGAGTCAGATCCCTCCCCACCATAGAAAAACTAAATTGGTTCAGATCCTCACTAGGTCACACTCCTCGCTGGAATAGGCCATCTCCAGTTCAGGACACTCCCAGGGCGTTTCATTCCCAGGAACAGACTCTCTCCAGGTTTAGAAACTCCCCAGGGCACACTCCTCCCACATATGAGCCCTGACCCGGATAGGGCAGTCGCCATGACACATAGTTCACAGGAATAAACCTCTTGGGGTTCAGACAGGCCACAGGGCACACTCTTCCCAGGAATTGCCTCAATCCAGGTTTGCACACTCCACAGTTTACAACGTTACCAGGAACACCCCTTCACCAATACTGTAAGCTCCACAAGTCACATCCTTCCCAGGCATAGACCTGCTAATGGTTTGGAAAGTCGACAGCTCAATCTCTTCTCTATAATTGTCCTCCTCTAGGTTTGGAACCTTAGTGACACACACTTTCCAGGAATATTTCTTCTCCACATGAGGACCGTCGGCATGGGCCATTCTTCCGAGTAATATTTCATTTTCAGGTCTGTTCCCTCTGCAGCACACAATCTTCGGGGTCAGCAGCTCCCCAGGTCACACTCATTCAAAAAATCGACCCTGTTCAGGAACAAACAAACTCCAGGCCACACTCTTCTCAGGAACAGACTCTCAACAGTATAGGTCACTCCCCAGGGCACCAGGCCCCTAGGAATAGGAACGCTTATGGCACGGATTTGACACAGAGAACACTCTTCATGGGCTCTCTGAATTGACAGCATCCACGACACTCTTTTCCCAAGAATAAACTCTCTCTCTCAAGGTTCAGGAATTCTCTATGGCACACACGTTCTAGGAATAGATAATCTATAGATTCAGACGCTGCTCAGTGTACACACTTCCCAGGTATTCTAAGTGTCGCCAATTCAGGACAATCCCAGTTCACATTTTTACAAGAAATAAACCATCTTCAGGTTCAGAAAATCCCCAAGGCATATCATTACAAGGAACAACCCTCCCCACATTCGCAGACTACCCTCTGTACAATCATCCCACCGCTAGTCCCGATCCAGATTTGCACATTCCCCAGACCACATTCTCCCTGGGAACAGAGCCATTTAATTTTCTTTGCTCCTGCCTCACATACTTCCGAGGAATATAAACTCCCCCAGTTTCATAAAATTCCTGGCCACACTCTTTTCAGTAACAGTCCTCTCCCACATTCAAATGTTCCCCAGGGTACACTCTATCCAGGAATCAACTATTACCAGTTTCAGGCCCTCCCCAAGGACACGCTTTGGAAAGGTACACCCTATCTAATTTGAGAAATCCCTCTCTCCCCGCCCCGCCCCAAGTGGCACTCTTACCAGGAATAGGCCCTCTAAAGTGCCAAGCACTCCTCAGGTTACAGGCACCCCAGGACTAGAACCCCTCCAGGTTTAGATTCTTCCCAGATCACACCCTTCTCAGCAATGATATATCTCCAGCTTCAGATCCTCTGCCGAGTACACACTTCTCAGGGATATTCCCACTCCGTGTTCAGAATCACCAGAGGTCACATTCTCTCCATGAATTGATCAAATCCACTTTCACACCCACCCCTGGGCAACGTTCCCCAGATTTGGGGTGCGAGCTGAGCAGGTTTCTGCAGGATTAGAAACTCCACTGTACGTACCTGTCCCATGGAAAGTTCCAGTCCAAGCTCTCACTGGAGCATACTTCTCTAAGGATTCGAACAAACCCAGGCTTTGAAACCCAGAATGCACACTTGCCATTAATGTTTACAGAATGGCCTACTGCAGCTCCTTTGATCCTCTGTTCCCTGGAATAGACCCTGTCCAGGCCAAGGAATTCTCAAGGGACCCTACCTAGCAGTAGGCAGTCTCCGCATTTGAACATTATCCAGGCCACTGTATTCCAAGGAATAGACATGGGTACTGACGCTCGCCATTTCACTCACATCCAAGGAATAGACACATTCACGGTTACAAAACCTTTCCAAACATAACGTTTCAGCAATAGAATCAAGAATTTGGATAATCTAGAGGAGATTCTCTTGCCAGGAATCAACCCTGGGCAAGTTTAGACTCTCCGCAGGGCACATAATTTGCTTCACTAGACACAGTACATCTTCACATACTCACCATCTCACACTCTTATCAGGAATAGGCCTCCTGCAGGTTTGGAACATTACTCCTGTGCACTTAGCAGGACTAGGCCGTCGCCAGTTATGTAAACTCACTAGCTCGCACTCTTCCCAGAAATATACCCTTCCACGTTGGGGCACACTCAACAGTACAAGCCTCTCAAGAACAAATCTTATCCAGGTTTGGAAATTTTCAAGAACATCCTCACTCAGCAATAAAACCTCTCTATGTGTGGAACCTCCCCATGGCACGGTCTTCCCAGGGAAAGAGCCACTCCACCTTCAGATTCCCCCAAGACTCACGAATCACAGGAATAGTACCAGTCCAGGTCTGAATCCCACGGCGGCAATCTTCTCAGGAGTATTTCTGTCTCAGGTTTGGACAGTAATAGAGATTTTCCATGTCCAGACACGCTTCAAAACACATTCTTACTAGGAATTTTGTATCTGCACATTGACATATTTGCAGGGAACGCTTCCCAGGAATAGGCATTCTCCAGTTTAGACCCACGCCAAATCACACTCTATACATATATAGCCTCCCTCCTGGTTTGGACTATTCTCATATCACGCTGTTCTGAGGAGTACAATGTGCGCCGGTTCCTACCCATTCCAGGTGAAAACCTGAACAGGGGTAGACCTCCATCTGCTTGCATTTGTTCAAGGAATAGTCCCTCTCCAGGTTTAGAAACTCACCAGACAGTCCCTCACGAAGTATGCAGAATTCCGAGTGTACACTTACTCTAGGATCAGACCCTCTGCAGGTTTGGACACTCCCAAGGGCACATTCGGCCCAGAGTTATACTCTCTACAGATTTGGACTGCTGTCTCCTGTCAGTGCCACCACCACAAGAACCACCCCCCAAGCCTCAGAAACAAGTTCATATTCATCAAACAAATTCAAACGCAATAATTTCAGACACTCCTCAGGGGCTTTCCTTCCATGAAGAGTGACTCTCGAGGTTCGGACATTACCCAGGATTTGATCAATGCTCCACTTCACCAAAGAGCTTCAGCCCCAGACCTGCATCTTTGGACATTCCGCAAGATTGCTTGCAATCCAGGATCATGGATTCTCCCACTTAGTAGCCTGATCGTCATTGGAATAACCTGCAGCAGAAGATTACAGATGCACCATCGTGCAGTATGTTTCAGGCTGAGAGAGCCTGCTTTTTGTTTCAAGAAATCTGAGGAGTGGGCTGGAAAGTGGAGTTGCGGCAGGACATCAGTTGTGATCGCATTGAATAGTTAAGCTCGCAGAATGGGCCATATATACTCTTCCTCGTAACCCTTTTGTATGGTGGGTTGCAGGGCACTCCGCTTTTACATGCTGCTGTGGCAACTGGCACTTGCACGTCCATGTTATATTCTGGAGCTATGGATTGTGGTGGTAGAGTCTCCGACTTTATTTTCATCACAAAGCTGGCCAAGAGTTGCTCCCGCTCTTACCACCTGCCGTTGGTGTGTGTTGGAAGAATTGATACTGAAGCTGATTGGCCCTGTCATGAATGCAGCTTCCTTGGCCATCAACCCTCGGTGCGGATTCAAATCTTGAGCTCCAGGTTCAGAGGCTGGGAGGCATCCCACTGCACCAGGAAACTTATGCATAACAAATACTTTAAGCTTCTTGAATTTGAGTGTCACCTTTATGCAGGGGCGATGCTAATCTTCCCTGTATCGTTCTCATGTTAGCATATGTGCTGTTGTAGCGGGCTTATTCCAGGTCCAGACCCTAATAGGATCGCAGCCTGCCTGGGATCGGACAGTGGCCAGGATTCGGCATGATCCATGGATGTGATCCCAATAATGAACAATTAACTTTCTGATCAAAATGACCCTAATAAAAATGGGCCCCTCAAGAAATTGAACTTGCCAAAGGATCAGGCCCTCACTCTCTGGTCACAAGACCCCTCACAGTGTTCACACCGCCGCATAGTGATCAGTCACCCGACTCAGGATTAAACACCCTCATGGCCTGAAAGCTCCTTACGTTTAGAAACCACCTGGAGCAGGCCCATCCTGGCATCAGAACACCCTTCAGGATCTAAGCCGACCTCAGCAGTGTAAACCCTCAGGGTCTGACCCCAATCATTTCAGGCCTGTTCAGGTTCAGACCTCCTCCTTGGGATCAGACATTCGTCTGTGATCAGACCTCCAGAGGATCTGACACCCTACTTGGAATCTGAACAGCCACCCACCAACATCTCACAACAGAATTCCCTGGGTTCAAACATCAGTCAGGATCAGACTACCATCAGATCACAGTCCCTCACCAGCAGACAGCCACTCAGGGCCCGACAGGATTCCCCTTGAGTATCTGACCCCATCTCAAATTCAGACTGCCCCCCGCCCACAACTCCACATCATTGCCCACCTTCACCCATCCCCCGCCACGCCCTCAACCCAACATCGGGCACCCACTCAGGAAAAACCTCCTTCCCTGGGAGCAAGACCCTTCAACGTAAGACCTCCAAGGCTCCTAACACCAGCAGGATCGAACACAGTCAAGATGAGGCCCCCTTCGAATCCGGGCCCTGATTATCAGAACACGCTCACTAATCATACTCCCCTCAGCATTAGACAACCTGCTCTGCCTAAGGCCCCTTCTCAGGATGAGTTTTCCTCAGGAGCAGACAATGCTTCGGATCGGATCACCCTATGGATTAGACCACCAAAATGATCAGCTCCCCATCTGGTTCTGGCTCTCGCAAGAACTGGTTCTGGCTCTCGCAAGAACATACATCCCTCAGGATTAGGAGTCCTCTCAGTTTCAGACCTCCCTGGGATCAAGCAACCTCAGGATTACACCCCCATCACTATCAGATTCCCATCAACTTCAGAACTCCACACACCAAAATGACACAGTCCTCAGGAATTGACTCCACTCACCAGGATCACAAACCCTCAGAATCAGTTTCTTAAACTATCCTCAGTTGCTTCATAAGTGGCCTTCCCTATAACATTATATCAGGAGTGCGAATGTCCACTGATGACTGAACAATGTTCAGCAAAGTTCACGACTCCTCAGATACTGAAGTAGTCCATGTCGAAATGCAACAAGTCCCGGGCAATATCAAGACTTGGGCTGACAAGTGACATGTAACATTCGCGCTACGCTGTGTCCAGGAAATTTCTCCCTTAAGCAAATGAGAATCTAACTACCGGCCCTTGATATTTAATTGCATTGCCATTGCTAAAATGGCCCACTATCAATACTCTGGGTCTTCATATTTAGCATAAACTGAAAAGGACAAACCACCCAATTATTGTGGCTACAAGAGCAGGCCACAGGATAGGAATCCTTGGTAAGTAGGAGGCAGTCAGGCCTGCGAGGGACTCCTCTCACTGTGAATCAGATAAATAGAGGGCAAGGCTCTGGGCCTTCACTCACCTTCCAGGAGCAGAGTAGCTGGAGCTACGAGGAACAATGCTCATTGGCCGGGGCTAAATTGCGTGCGGGTCTCTGAACCTCACTCACTTTACGGGAGTGGAGAAGCCGGACCTGCGAGGGGCAACACAATTCAGGCAGTGGATAAATAGACGGTGAAGTTGGGGCCTTTACTCACATTACAGGAGCGGAGACAGCCAAACCTGCAAGGGACACTCCTACTCGGGCAGTGGTGGAACAGAGGGCGAGGTTTGGGTCCTTCACTCACCTTACAGGAGCAGAGACAGCCAGGCCTGTGAGGGGCAAAGAGACTCGAGCAGCAGTTAAATAAAGGGCAAGTCTCGTGGTCCTCAGTCATCTTCCAGGACCGGATACGTTTGTGCAAGCGAGGGACACTTCTAAATGGGCAGTGGGTAAGTAGATGGCAGGGGCTGTTCACTCGTCTTCCGACAAGGAGAGAGCCGGACCCTCTGTGAGGGAGACCGTTACTTGAACAATGGTAAATAGCGAGCGAGTCTCTGGCTCTCTTCCCTTACCTTCCGAGTGCGGTAAGAGCTGGGCCTGTGAGGGACAATGCTATTGAGCTAGTAGGCTGAGTTTGAAAATCCTGGAGTGACATCACAGGAAAATGGTAAATTCTTAGCTTGGTGAGAGGCTGCTGTTTGAGAGTGCCGATAAATACCTTAAAATTGGAACATGTATTACTTTGAAAGAAGTAGTTACTTGGGTTTCAGTAATGAACATCTGCATTACGGAAGTACATTTAAATCAATTTAAAGTGAATAAAATAATATAGTAAGCCAAAATGATATTTGGTAAGTTTAGTAAAGCTAAGTTACGAGTAACTTATTCCACACGTTCAATTTACTGGAAATGTAATAAATCGTTTTTGGTTATGGGATGGAAGGTCATGTACACAAATGGGTCATACATCCTGCCATATGTGTGAGGTCATTGACGCACCATGTGTCCCTGACAAATGCCTTTGTAGGCAGTGTCCCCAGCTGCACAAGTTTGAACTTGAGCAGTGGCTGGAGCGACTGTTGTGCATCCTTGAGGCAGAGGACTACATGGATAGCACATTTAGCCAGGTGGTCACACGACAGATCTGAACTGTACAGCCAGAGAAGGAATGGGTGACTGCCAGTTAGTATAAGATAACCAGTCAGGCCGTACAGGATCCGCATGAGTTTATCCTGCAAACTAATACTTTTCCATTTGGTTGCTGATGAGGGCAATGGTTCCTCAGGAGAGTTCTGCCAGAGTCAAGTCTGTGGCACCACGGGAGGCTCAGCTGTACAGGGTGTCATGGGAGAGTCATGGGGTGGGGGTGGGGGGGGTGGTGCAGTGGGGCAGATGGCGAGAAGAAGAATGGAAGGGAGATTGTGGAAAGGGATTCAAGGGATCAGACAGATGTTTCTGTGACAGTCTTGGTCACTCCAGGATGGCGAGTTGCCTCCCTGTCCCATCGTCAAAAATGTCTCGGAGAAGCTGCACGATATCAATGGTCCCCATTGTTAGGAACAACATAGGTAGGAAGATGGGTGAGGTTCTGAAGACAAGTTTCATGGAGTTAGGAAGGGCATTACATGAAATTGTATCTCAACAGAAGTTTTCTCAGCATTACTCCCAGTGTCATGTGCTAGTGAGAGTAGGAATAGGTTGATTGATCGATTAAATGCATAGCTGAAGAACTGATGTAGGAGGCAGAGCATCAGATTTTGGATTCATTGGGAGAGGTTCTGGGCAGGAGGGACCTGTAAAGGCTGGACGGTTTATATTTAAACAGCACTGGGAATTACATGCTCGCAGAGAGATTTGCTAGTGCTGTCGGGGTGGCTGTAAACTAGCTTACTGGGGGAGGGAAACTGAGCTGTGGCCCAAACAATGAGCAAGTAAAGTAGATAACAGGAAGTAGTATTGAGATTAGAAGGCAGGAGAAAGCAATCAGAACATTGAGTTTGCTTCAAATGCTGAATGATGTCAAAAAGATAAAGTTAAGTTCAATCTACCTGACTGTGAACAACATTAAAATTAGGCTGAATGATCTAAAGATACAAGGAGAGGTAAATAGCTATGATATAATTACCATAACAGAAGCATGGCTGCATGGTGACCAAGGCTGGGAACAGAATATTCAAGGTTATTCATCATTTAGGAAGGACAGACAAGAAGGAAAATATTAGGAAAATATTAAAGTTACGCCATTACTAAGTGATGGGGCCAGTGCATTTGAAAGGTAGGATCTCAAATCGGAAGAACAATGTGTGGAATCTGCTTGGGTGGAGCTAAGAAACAGCAGAGGACAGCAGACATTGATTGAAGTTATTTATAGGTCAGTAAATAATAATTTTAATGCGGGAAACGGTGTGAATCAGGAGTTGATTGTAACATGTAACATGGTCAATAGAATAATTATGTGTGGCTTCAATCTGCTGATGGACTGGGTAAACGAATTAAGCACTAATGTTGTGGAAGATGAGATTCTGGCATATGTTAGGAATGCTTTTCTAGAGCAGTATGTTGAGGAGCCAACAAGAGGACAGGCTATTTTAGGTCTAGTATTATGTAATGTAAAAGGACTAATTAATGATCTTATTGCGAAAGAACATTTAGGGATGAGCGACCACAATATGATGGATTTTTATTTTATGCTCGGAAGTGAGGTAGTTCATTCTGAAGCAAGAGTTTTAAGGTTGACTAAAGGGACTTATGAAGGCCAGAGAGGCAAATTGTCTGTGGTGGATTGGGAAAATAAATTAAAAGATAAGAACGTACATCAGCCATGGATAGTCTTCAAATAACTTTTACATAGCACAGAGCACCTATACATTCCTTCAAGGTGCAAAAAACACAAAATAGTCAGGGAAAGGTGGCTGAGGAAGAAAGTTAATGATTGTATAACAAAAGAGAATAGGCTTTGGAAGTTACCACGAGTAGTAGTAAAACAGAGGGTTGGGGAGGATTTTAGAATGCATCAAAGGAAGACCAATGCATTTCCAATGAAATGGAGAATAAAATATGAATACAAACAAACAAAAATAAACCTAACAACGGACTGTTAAAATGCTTTATATGTATCTAAAAATGAAGCATTTGGCTATGACAAAGGTGGGTGTATTAATGACCGAGTCAAGGTAATTCATTATGGGGAAAAGCGAAATGACAGAGAAGATAAATTATGACTATATATCTTTTTGCACTGAGGGAAATACAGCAAATCTCCCAGATTTAGAGACCCAAGGGACTAGGAAGAATGGGAAGTTGAAGCAGATTAGTGTAATTAGGAAGGTTGTATTTGAGAAATTAATTGGAATAAAAGCTGATAAGTCTGCGGGACCTGATGTTCTGTGTCACTGAGTGTTGACCTTTGTTTCTTTAGAGGAATGGATGCATTGGGGATCATTTTCCAAAATTTTATATGTTCTGGAATGGTTCCTAATGATTTGCAGGCTGCAAATGTCACCTTACTATTTAAGAAGTGAGGGGGAGAGATAACAGGGAAGTACAGAGCTGTGAGCCTTACATCAGTAGTGGGGAAAATGCTACAATCTATTAGAAGGGATGTGATAAATGGATGCTTTGATAATCACAATCTGATCTGGTACAGTCAGCAAGGATTTGCGAATGGGAAAACATATTTGATGAACGCGTTAAGTTTTTTGAGGCTGTTGCGAACTGAAATGATAAAGGAGACTCTATGGGTGTGATATACTTCATGTTCAGAAGGCTTTTGATGACGTCCCCCACAGGAGAGCCATCAGCTAAATTTTAGAAATAACACATGAGCTAGGAGGCAGTATACTGGCATGGAATAAGGATTGTCAAACAGGCAGGAACAGAGCGTAGGAATAAATGTGTAATTTTCACATTGGCAGGATTGGAATGGTTGTGCATTGGAAGGATCAGGATGTGAACCCCATTGATTGGCAATATATATCAATCATTTGTGTGTGGGATTGAGATGAAGAGGAATTTATTTACTCAGTTGGATGGGAATCTTCGGAATTGTATAACCAGAGGGCCGTGGAAGCTTAGTCATCGCGTATGTTTAAGGTCGAGGTTGAGAAATTCCTGAGTAACAATGAATTATAGAGTTATGGGGGTAGTGTGGGTAAAAAGCAATGAAGTGTTTGATCAACAATGATCATATTGAATGGTGAAGCATGCTTGAAGAGCTGAATGACATTCACTTGTTCCTATGTTTTAATTCACCACCTGACTCTTCAAAGCCTGCCCAACATCCACAAGGCACAAGTCAGGAGTGTGACTTAATATTACTCCCTTCACTGGATGAGTATAGCTCTAACAACCCTCAAGACTACGGACCATGCTTGATTGGCTCCGCCTCCACAAACATTCACTCCTGCCACCGCTGATGCACAGTAGCAGCAATGTTTATCATCTACAAGGTACACTGCAGGAACTCACTAAGGCTTCTCAGGCAGCCCCTTTCAAAACCCGCGACTGCTGCCATCTGCAAGGGCAAGGGCAACAGACCAGTGTGAATACATCAGCCGTTCCTTCACTGTCACCGAGTCAAACCCCTGGAGCTCCCTCCCAAACAGCACTCTGGGTGTACCAACAGCAGATGGACTGCAGCGGTTCAAGAAGGCAGCTCAGCACCACCTTCTCAAGGGCAATTTGTAAAGGGCTATAAAATGGCAGACTAGTCAGCGAAGCCCACATCCCGTAAATCAGTAAAAAAGATAACGTTTTTGATCACAATCTCTCTGAATCAGGATCAGAACCGACTCAAGATGAGTCACATCGGCCCACCCACAGGATCATATGCCCTCGGAATCAGATGGCTTGCCTGGGATCAGGCTCACATTCAGGATCAAGGAACCTCCCGGGATAAAAACATCCTCCGTGTATCAGCCACTCCTCAGGACCAAAAACCCACCACCTACTGTTATAGACATAGCTCAGGTTCAGGCTGCATTCAGGATCGGACCCCTCACCCCGCACCAGCCCCCAGATTGATCATAAAAGTGAAATACTGAGGATGCTGGAAAACTGAAACAAAAACAGAAATTGTTGGAAAACCTCTGCATGCCTGGCAGCATCTGTGGAGAAAAAGACAGATTTAACGTTTTGAGTCCGTATGACTCTTCTTCAGAACCCCATCAGGATCAGCCTTCCTGAGCACCTGTCTCCCCTAGTGCTCTGCTTCTGGGAAAGAGAAACTGCTCATTTGCAGATGAATTCACTGGGTGCAGATCATCTCTCTTCTCTCATACCTTCCATTGTCAGTAGTGAATACAGTTGCTGAATTGTAAGAACCTCAAGCAAATCACTGTTTCACCTGCAAAGTCTGTTTAGGATCTTGGTAAGTGGAATGGAGTGAGTAAATAGACAGTGGTTACAACTCCTGTAGTTACACAGGGAGGTGAAGAGGGGCAAATGTTGGGTATGATTGAGGAGTGTTTTCAGGGCGAGGTAGCAAATTTTCATGCAATAGCATTTAATAGAATACACTATAGCTTTGACTAGGGGATTAATTGTCCTTTTTAAATTAATATTCACTCTAGTTAGCTGAGAATGTAAAGGTGCCATTTTATCATAGCACTGATTTAAACAAATTATTGCTGCCAGTTGTACAGTTCACAGCCTCATTAATTATACTAGACCTCATTTTATTTTAAATTAGTAGGCAGGTGGCATTCGTTCTTTGAATTAGATAAGTTGAAACTCAATTATTTAATGACTGAATGATGGGAAATGTATCAATTAGTTAAAAATGTTGAAGAGATTTCAACAATTCTTGAGTTTGGAGAATTTCCTGAGATGGCGTTTTGCAAAATTTTGCCAACTCAATGAATTGAGCCGGCATTATAATTCAATCCACCTTTATAACTCCCAGGATATTATTACAGCATTGTAAAGGGGGGTGGGAGGTCGTGAAAGTAGCGGGATGTGGCAGATATGTTAGAGGATGATATGTTGGATGTGCAGGCTTGTGCTCTGGAAGATGAGTACACGTGGAAGTCTACCATTGCCCCTCTTGGAAGGGGAATTGGTAAATGTAGTAACATGGGAAATTGCATGGGCATGGTCGGGAGTCCTGTTAATCACAGTGAAGTGGAGTCTGGGCTGAGGAATAATGGAGAAATTTGAGGAGCACTGGCGTGGAAGGGAGCATCGACAGAACAGATGGAATAGAGGTCGAGAAACTGGGAGCAGTTGGAACAGAGATTTTGCCGCAGCGGGGGAGGGTAATCATGGGAGCTGTGGGTTTCAATGAGCAAATATGGGAAACTAGGGGACAACCAATGCATTGAAATGGAGGGAGTGGCTTTGAAGAAGGGAATGCAAATGTTCGAGATGGACCCTGTGTTTAAGCAAGGCAGGTGGTACATGCCAAGCTGTTCAATTCCCAAAGAGATTTTTTTTTTAGAAAGCTGAAATGAATATTTATTAATTAAAGAGAAAGACTGCCACACACACATATGTGTACAAATAACTACCATAATAACTTTTCAATCCCCGAATTATTCTGACTCCCAGTTATACCTCTGTTAGGGCAACAGTATAACACATAGATTTAAGCAGACCAAGGCAGAGTAGACACCCTAGACAGTCCAATTCAAAGAGAGATTGTGCTTTCTCAGCTTTGATCCTGGAGACAGCTGTTTGGTACAGACAGACTGGGGGCTTTTTCTCACTTGTTTCAGGTCTTAGGATTAATACAAGCAGGCCCTCACTGTTCATAAATATATTCCCCCTTGAATGCAGATTCCCATGTGTTCACTATGTCATTGGATTTTGCATCTCAAATACTAAAATTCTTTCAAAGTACCAATATTTCCAGCGATCTCTGGAAAAAAATAAACACATTCTTTCTTAACTTCTTCTGGCTAAGTTTAAAATTTCACCCTCTCTTTTGAATTAAATCTACTCTAGTTTATTTAGAAATGAAAATGATCTTACACCTCCCTTTCTGAAACTTCAGTTATGCAGACCTATTTTGCATTAAAAAGCGAGCTTGCTTTTGTTACATCAAAGCGTTGGGTCCAGTTGGCATCAATTCAGTGAAGTCCCTCTACACACACAGGCACAGACACACACACACACGCACACAGACACAGACAACCATACACAGACACACACAGACAGACACACCCAGGCACAGAAATGCACACACAGGCACAGACACACACACACAGGCACAGAAATGCACACACAGGCACAGACACACACACACACACACACACACACACACACACAGGCACAGGCACACACAGGAACAGGCGCACACACACACAGCCACAGACACACACACACAGGCACACTCACACTCACACAGACACAGACACACACACACACACACACACACACAGCCACAGACACACACACACAGGCACACTCACACAGACACAGACACACACACACATACACACACACAGGAACAGGCGCACACAGGAACAGGCGCACACACACACAGCCACAGACACACACACACACAGGCACACTCACACATGCACAGACACACAGGCACAGACACACAGGCACAGACACAGAGACACAGGCCTAACTATTTCTGTACTTTACAATAAATTCTAGATAAGAGTTTGAAAATTATTATATTTTCCTGATATCCCGCTCCTTATTGGAAAATTTACCGTTATAATTTTAAAAAGACTGGCTTTATTTCATTAGCCATCTTAGGCTCCCTATTATAGTTATTCTTATAGTTATACTGTTGCTTCGCGAAATGGATGCATTAACATTTCAAAGTACCTAAACAATTCATTGGATTCAACAAAAATCATTCCAGTTTTTTGACCAGGATTTAAAATGTCCCATTTTCAATTTAAGCTTCAAACTCTTGACAATGCACCTGCCTATAAATTTTCTCATCCAGGCCAATGTATAATCGTAGATGATATGTTTGAAGTAATAAGTTCCATCTTAATAGCCTTGCACTTCTGTCTTGGGATTTGACCAGAACGATTAATGGATTGTGGTCTAGATAAACATTTGTTTCTAATGAATTGTTTGCAACATAAATCATAAAATGCCGCAAACTTAACACCAAACCTAAAGTTTCCTTTTCTAATGTTGAATATCTTCTCTGTTGTGCATTCAACTTTCCTTTTTGAAAAAAAATACACAATGAGTCTTTCAATTCCAGAGTCATCTTCTTGTAAAAATACAATCCCTTGTGTAAAGGGCTAATTTCAATTGCCTGGCGTAATTGGATGTTCCCAAAACTGGCGTCATAGTTTTCAAACTGTCAAATGTCTTCGCAAACCCCTGTGCAAATTGAAACTTATTGTTCGTTTGTAATCGTTCAGTCAATGGAGAAATCACACTGCTAAAATTTGCAACACATTTCTGTTAAAACCTACTCATGCTCAGAAATCTGAAAACACCTTGTTTAGTTGTAGTCATGGAGAAATCCACTTTACACTTTACTTTCCCAGCTCTCTGAGCCACCTTATCATATCCAGTGACATATACTGTAAAGGTAAATTTCATGTTTGCAAATTCACTTTTAGCCAAGTTCATCACAAATTAGCTTATGACATCTATTAATTAATTTTTCCAGATGTTGCAAATGCTCCTCCCATATCTGACTTTAAATTATCAAGCCGTCAATATGAACACACAATTGATTAGACCTGTTATTACATTGTTCCTCATTCTTTGAAACGCCGCAGGTTCATCCTTCATACCAATTGGCATGATTTTAAACTGGTACAGTTCATTTTGCATCACAAAAGCCGATATATTATTTGCGCTCTCCGATAATGATCCCCTGCCAATATTCTCTTAACATGTCAACCTTGGTGATAAATTTTGATTTTCCCAATTTCTCAATGCAAACTCCCAACCGCAGTGAAGGATTTGAATCCACTTTTGTCACTGCATTCACCTTTTGCTAATTCACGCACAGTCTTTGTGTTCGACTCGGTTTTGCCTCCAGCACCATTGGTCAACACCAGTTAATGAATCTAAGCTCAATGATATCATTTTGAATCATGAATTCAATGTCCTTCTGTACTGATGGTAACTTTGCTGGAATTAACCTATAAGGCTGTTGCCTTACCAAAGTTAAAACTTCGACAGGCACATCATTAATAGCTAAATTTGCCCTCCACAACTCATTTCCAAAAAATCTTTGTGGGACTGCACTAGCTTTTCCAACTCACTTTGACACCTGATTGGAAGATAACTCGGTATTAAAATAATATTTTCAAGTACCCCGTCATTATCACATTTGATCAGAGGAAAATCAATTTTGGAATGCAAGGCAGCGCCATGGTCAAAAGTCCAATGGCTTGTGACAGGATCAGAAAATCCCGGCAGTGGGCGGGTTCAGAAATTACCGTCGTTAATTTCTACCTCTTTCTCATTATTTACCACCATCAATATATCTATTTTGTCGTGTTCCCTTTCAACGTTTTTTAAAGCATATTTACATGACACACCCCCTGCTTCTTCCTTCATTCTGGGGTATTTGTCAAATAAAGCACTTCACTCTGTTTCTTTTCAATCCAGCAAGGCCCACTAAATTTTTTCCTTTAACATGAATCCCAGTATGGGTAACAAAACGAACACTGTGTCTGCTCAAACACATTTACGAGCTGTACTTTCCCTGCCTGTCCTCACTTTCAAAACTTGATGTGATATCTTTAAATGCTCCCCAGCCAACTCACTTGCTCTGCCCAATCTTCCTCTGAATGTGATGCATAACCCAAGAGAGTAGTTTCTGAGTTTTAATGAAGCTGCTTCTCATAAATCAATTTCAGTGGTCTGCTTACCTCGTGGCCATGGACCAATTCGAAAGGATTAAAAGCAGATGATGGATTAGGAGCGTCCCTATTAGCAGAGAATACAAATAAATCCCCCATCCCAATCATGTGGATAACTTTGACGATGTGTTTTCAGCACATTTTTTTAGAATTCGATGCCATCTTTCCAACGTCCCTGGTGGCTCTGGATGATAACCTGTTGACTAAAACGATTTTATACCCAAACTGATCATTATTTCCTTAAGAAGCTGTGAGATGAAATTTGAAACATGGTCTGATTGTATTTCCATAGATTGACAATATCTTGTAAAAAACATGTTATATCTTCCACAACTTTCTTGGTTGGAATAATTCTCAAATTTATCCTTTCAGGAAACATTGTAGACACACCCATTACTCTAAGGAAGCATTGATTCCCCTTTTAGCCTAAGCGACATGTCCTACACAATCAATTGTTTCCCCAGTAAATGTTTCCTCAAATGCTGGAATTGGAATTAAAGGTGCTGTCTTAGTATTTTCCTGTAGTTTCCTATCACCAGAGATGTGTGACATGCTTTATGGAATTTGATTACAGCCGTATCCAAACTGGGCCAATGTAAATGTTCTTGTAATTTCTCCTATGTCTATACAATTGGGAAATGCAGACCCCGTCCTCCCCAATTGGAATTTCATGTGCAACCCTCAGAAAATCTTTTCCACATCCAAATGGGATATCAAACTGAAGCACCTCTTAACCTCTTTCCTCTGCTAGAACATGATACAGCCGCCATTTTCTCACTCAAACGTTACCCTCAAGGTAATAATATCCTGTGATACTTTCTGTCTCTGTTTTTGAGTCAGCTGTCTAATGTAACTGTTTTCATAGCGAATCCGTTTCCTGCAACCCCAGTAAATGCCTTCAGCTAAACAACTCAGCTGTGTTCTTTCTTCAAGAAAAATGTTATTAACACTATGTTAGCTAAATTGACTTACGAACTTCTTCCTACATTTGAATTTTCTGTTCTTCTTGTTTCAATCTGTGTGCCTGTGACCTTGTTATCAGACATCAGCAAGCAACCCATGATGCTATCTCTGCAGCACTTCTGAATAAGAAACCTCTACAGACTGCTCAGCTCCCCGAGACATCAATCAGATCCGTCACCCAGCTTTCTCATTACCGAGAATTATTTGAACCCCTGCAATGGGCATTTTTTTCCACGACTCCAACAATCACCTCAAGTGCCTTCCACTTACTAATTAAAATTTACTTCAGAAAGGGAGTAGTTTTAGCATCTCCATGAAAGCCACTTATATTCATGTGCTCACGCAATATAGCCTGTGAAGAACAAATATCTCTACCCCACAACATTATGCATCGTTAAATATTAATAGCATTGTCCATTCCACCCTGTACGTATGGAATGACTGGTCCTTCTCATGCAAAACGTTTAAACATGTCTCTGCTGAATTCTCTTGGGGTAACTTGAAACACATCACTACTGATTTATCTGTCCCTGAGACGTCCTGTTTTATCTGTACAAAAAGCAAGGCTTTTCCCCCTGTACCAGAACCTCAAAAACCAGAGTTCATTTCCTTCCAGAGGTCTTCGTCACCCCAAAATTCTAATAGAATTTCCCAGCAATATTCAACACACTGACTTCATGTCACAATGTAATACCTCTATTTTACAATGTCAATTCTGGCCCCCAGAACCTTCCTTTTAATTTTTGAAAAAAATACTTCCTAGGAATTTTCACCTACACGTTCCCTTACTACACACTTAACTTTCACCTTTCCAGCCTCTATAAATTTATGGTTAAAAAGGGTGACTAAAAAAGGTTTAGCTCTATGAAGAAACTGATAGTCATCTGATATCTCCGCTACTTGTCATCCCATTTGAACCCTCTGTTCCTTCACATCAGCCTCGTTACTCAAGGAATATAATCTTTAAATGTTTACAAAGCAATTACTTCTCTCAGAGCTGCATATTTTCTGTTTATATTTAACACCCTTAACCAACGCTCAATATTAGTTATTTTTACTTTCTCAAACTTAGTGTACATTTGTGCAGCCTGTTTTTGCCATATTCCTAAATTTCTGTATACATGCCTCAGGAACCAAATCATATACACTCAATACAGACTTATTCAACACATCACAGTTCAACCATACCTCAAATGACAGTGAAGCATGAACTTCATGTATTCCATCCAAAAACCTGGATAGTAACAACAATGTCTTAACAACAATGTCCAATTTCACTGTGGCCATTTCATCTTTTTGGCAACTTCTCAAATTAAAGAAATAATGTGTCAACATGCCTTTGCTCTAACATTGGAGCAGATTACATAAATGTGAACATCTCCCCACTGGGCTTTGAGCCGGAGATATGTCTTTCCTCATCTACTGGCGTCACTTTTTTAACTTCCAAAATTTGGGAAGGAACTCTCTGTATCTCTTTCTCTCTCTCTCTTTCTCTCCTTCTCTTCCCGCCCCCATCGCCCCGCCAAACCCCCACCCACCCCCCCACCCCCCCCCCCCCGCCCCCCACCCCTCTCTCTCTCTTTCCTCCTTTTCAATCCTCACAATTTCTATTTCCCGTTCCTGTTTTCATTCTCCGTCCTGAATTTCTGCCTGTCCTGTTTCGGATACTCTTTCTCTTTCAACTATTCTCTTCTGCTGCATCTAGCTGATTTTTATTTTCATTTGCAATTGAATTTGAGTGCATTCGAACAACCCAGCCGTCCGAGAACTCGGTCCCTCGGGTGTGCATTCCACTTTTAAATGCTGTGCTATATTTTCAGTTATGTATGTTTCCATTACCCATGCAGCTAATCTTATTTGTACCTTATCAGGAAATTCTATTATCTTAGCTTTACTGAACCATTGGTAAGCAAACCAAAGTTATAACTTCAACTCCCAGGCAAGACTTAGTAAGTGCCAAAGCAACACTGAAGTCTCACAATTTAAAAAAAGCTCATGCCAGTTGCTGAACTCAAAGTGCTTCTCGTGCTCGTAAACTTAGGATTCACCAACTTCAAGCCAATCCAATATTTTCAAATATATCACACAAAGTGCCCGCAGTATTTGTTATGGACAAGTGGATGTAAATGCAAAGTTGTCCAAATCCCCGACTGAAACTTGAAACGGACGACAGAAGTTTTTTTTTGCAATTTGTATTTATTTCGAGATGTGGGCATCGAATTCAGTAATACTAAGTCCACCTGGTCTTCGAGGTTTTTCTTTTACAAAACTAAATTAAACATGTATTAATAAAACATTGTAAGCAAGTTAATACCTCTAAAAATACTACTATAATAACACTTGAATCCCTTAATAAATCTGAATGTCACTTACAGCTGCGTTAATGAAAAAGTAAAGCACATAAATTAAACTGACCGAGGTAAAACACACACGCGCTGGACAGTCGAATTCAAAGTAGGAATCTTATTCTCAGCATTAGATCCTGGAGGCGTAGTTTCCTGCATACAGGTTGGAGGCTTTTTAAACTTGTTTTGCATCTTCGGATTCGGACATTAGTGTTCACATAGCCTTCTCTCCTTTATACAGAGATCCCCCTTTGAATGCAAATTCCCATTGCCCGCTCTAACTTTGGAATTTATTGGTCTAATAATAAAATTATATCATAGTACCAGTTTTACCAGTAATCTGTTTAAAATAAAACACGCTCTTCCCTAACTTCTCCTTCCTAGGTGTAGCATTACTATCTTTTTAATTCAAGCTACTCTACTTTATTAAAATATGCAGATTACCTCACAACTCCCATTCAAAACCTTCAGCCATATTTCCATTACAAACCTGGCTTTTTTTTTTGGTACATCAAAGCCGTCAGGTTTAAAGATTAAATCTTTAATTTAATTATGCGCCCCTTCCCACACACGCATATGCGCATGTGCATGCACACAGGCACACACCCCACTGTTACGCTACTTTGTTAAATATTCCAAGTAGCATCATGAAGATTATTATATCTTCCTAACACCTGCCAAAGAGGATGTGTGATTGAAATCGGAAGAAAAGTTGATCAAATTTTCCAAATAAGGTCAAAATCAGTAAAAGGCAGCGATGGCCATCAAAATACCTGAATAGCACCGAGCTGGTCATAAGAATACCCAATTGAAAGAATGGGATTGAAACAAAGGCTATTCCATATATTCTATACAAGTGCACCTTGAGTTTGGAATATCCCAGTGATTACAGCCGAAACCCACACAACCTTTCTTTGTAACAGGTTTCTGTACAGACAGCAGGCTGAGGAAACTGTGAGGGTTTTCATTCGCAGACCACAGCCGCAGAGGAAGAGAACAATTCCAGTCAGAATGGGAGAGTGAATGAAAATGTACGATTCAGTTAGAAATTGGGTGGCTCAGAATATCCCAACAGGAGCTGGTGGAGGGAAGCTGAGCGGCAAATGACCATATCATGTATTTTTAGGCTGCGTACTGTTTATTATATTCTGTTTTTCATGATGCTTTTTCTTTGGTATGTTGTGTTTCACAATTTGCATTAACAACGTGGGATTCTGAAGCTGAAGGATAATTTCAAAATTTACGGACCAAGCCAACATGAAAATACAGTGAATCCAGAGGAAATACATACCCAGTGTCAGATTAAGGGCAGCTCCGGTTTACTGACCTTTGGAGTGGAAAGGACATACATGGTAAGAGAATGAACTTGACTTCTGGAACACAACTCCGAGGTCAGAAGGAAGGAAGTCATTCGTTTTCTGGGACAGTCGGGTCAGAATGAACCAGCGGATGAGGATTCAGCACCTGGAGAAGGGAGGGAGTTACCTGAGGGGTGGAACAGAACTGTCAAAGAACAGTGAATCAAGAGAAACCAAGAACATCAATACATTTAAAGCAGATGTTTGGTGAAATAATCCAAGAGAGGATAAAACAAATGGTTTGGATGGATTTCATAAAAAGTACCTTAAAACAGTTAACACAGCGTCAGTGCTTGCCAACATAATGAGGTTAATATCAAAGGGAAAGCATCAAGAATCATAGAATATGATAAACAATAGGCAGCACATATTCCGAAAACAAGGAAACACATGACCAAATGCATTGAATTATTATGTAATACTAAGAATTTGTAGATTAGATTAGCATGGCAGATACCAATAACTTTGATTCTGTAAAGGCCTTCCATAACATAAAAAACAAGCACCTCATGACTATTCCCAGAGCAATTGCAGTTAGAGGACAAGCAGCAGAACGGACAGCAAGCTGGCTATAAGAAGAGAACACATGGAGTAGCAGTTAAAGGGATTTATTCAGATGGGCGGAAGGTGGGGAATGTTGTGCCACATGGATCATTGCTGGGATCACTGCCCTTCACAATTTACATAAACAACGTTGAATTGTGAAGCAGGAGGGACAAGTTCAAAATTTTCAGACCAATACAAATTGAAAACACATTGAATCCAGAGGAAAAATACAACAAAACACCTGAATACATTAAAAATAATGAATTAACTCGAACAGTGAAGATTTCGATGGTAAACTAATTTCATGTTAGCTCAGCTTCTGTTGTTGTAGCTTGATCAGGACAATAAGTTACCCAAATACTCCTTGGAACTTGAGTACCTGAATGGGGAAGTGGGGTAAATTGTTCAGGGAAACATTTCCATGCATCAGTTCAATCAGCAACACTGGTTAATAAGACAAAGAAAACATATCCAAACATAGCATTGGAGTTCATTTTTAGCGGAAAGGATGTGAGAAACAATCATTGAGAGGACTGCAATACTGTAAGAATGCAGTCGCGATGTTTAAATGTTAGGAAGTAGTTGCAATATAATTGTGTTGGCGCAGCACAATATTATAACGAGGAGTATGGAGGCAGTTGACATCATGTAGCCATCACCAAACATCTTCAAATAGCACCACAAAACTTCCTATTCTCAAATTATTACATTGATAAAACACACAGGCATCTCCATGGAATGGACTGGTCAATCACTACTGAAAAATTCTTTATTTCAAAATAGAACAAATGTATATAATTAAGTTAGTGACACACACTCAGTACAATTCTACAGACAGATGCTTTCAGCCACACATGGAAATTCTGGTCAGTATTCCACTCTGGTTACTGACTCAGACTCAGTCGAGTTCTAAGTTAACAAATTCGCCGTAACCTCTGGTAACTGTAGTCATGTATTCCACATTGGGTGGTAACCCATATTCAATATGATTCCACATTGACTAGTAATCCATACTCAATACGATTCTACACTGATACATAATTGAGGTTGCAAATGGACATCAGGGCCAGGCATTCAAATCTGTTTAGTTAACCATAATCAGTACAATTCTACACTGACGTATAAACCCATAAAGACATGGACATTAGGGCAGGCATTGCACTCTGTTGACTGATTTTCGATCAGTGCATTTCTACACCAAGATAACCTTAGTAACACATGGCCGATAGGGTCAGGTATTCAAACCTCCTTTGAGACCCACACTTTGTACTATTCCACATGGACAGATAAACAAGCAATACTGGGTCAGAAATCCCACTCTGTTTGCTGAGCTACATTCAGTGTGAATTTATTCTGACTCTGGCTATTATCTTCCTTCAGAGCGCTTAGAATCAATGATGTCTGATTAAGCATGACACAGTTCAGCTAAGTGCATTAACTTGATAATTCAGAAAGCTTGAGAGTTGCAAATAGTGGTTAATGATCAATTGACGAAATATAATAAAAACATCCAGATAATTCAGTAAACTTGATTCAAGCAAGGTATTTCAATAATCAAATGATAACGTTGACCACAAGATCAGCATGTAGCATTATCAATCAGAAAGCAAAACCATAGAGCATTTAAAAGCGAGATTTACAGAACTTTAGTGGTTATAGTCACTTACCAGGAACTCCAATTATAGCAATGATCGTGTAGAATACTTGTTCGATGAGGTCTAATGTTTCTAGCATTTTCAGTGTGAAGTGAGCTGTCCTCCGTGCTGCTGATCGTCACTATGTATTAAATTAGGTGGTGATACATTACCAAGCCTTTAATTTATACACTATGGGATCACCACAGGGGTAGTGATGTTGCAACACCGTTTTTTTTTTAAGTAAACAGATTAATTCAGTAAATTCCCTGATATAACTTATTTATTTTAGATTGAGTTGCTACATTACAATGATTGGACTATAATAATAAAAAGCATTAACTAATACAATTCAATAATGCATTCTCCTACCAATGGAGCATTCAACTCAGATGCCGCCATCTAACATTGAGGACTGGGACTAGTCAGAAAATAAAATCCACATATTGCTATGTTTCTTACTGGGCTTTTTATTCTGGGATGTAGATATAAATTTCAGGTGCAGACATTCAGTTAAGTGGAAGAAGTGGGTTCCCTGCAACTATTCACATAACAAAAAGCTAATAAAGCTTATGAAGCTAATTCAACATCAAAAAATTATCGCACACCTCAATGAAACAGTGTATCTCAATGTAATCATTCACCTACAACTATTGTAAAAAGTTAAACCAATAAAACATCTGTAGAAATATTGACTCTTCAACAAACACAAATCCTTTAAACAATACAGCCATAATAATCGATAATGCAGTGACAACTAGTGCACATACTCAAACTCTAACTGATACAGGCACATCAACTGATACCGAACCTCCAACTGATGCAGAGCGTATAATTGATAATCACCCTGTGCCTGATACACATCCTCCAATTGATACTGACCCTTCAACTGTTACAGACCCTTCAACTAATACAGACACTCCAAATGATCCAAGCCCTGAAACCGAAACAGACTGTCCAATCAATTCAGACCCTCTAACTAAACAGGCCTTCCAAATGATAGAGAGTCTATGACTGATACAGAATCTTCAACAGATAAAGGCCCTTGAACACATATGTTTATATAAATGCTCCAATTAATACATTCTCCCCAAATGATACTGACCTTTCATTGGTACAGACCTTCCAAATGAAACACATTCCAACTGATATGGACCCAACAACTGATTCAGAAGCTTCAAACGATAAAGACCCTCCAACCGTTGTTGGCCCTTCAATCAATACAAATATTTCAACTGATATAGGCCTCAATGAGTTTGATAGCCTCAAACTGATAGATATTCTCAATCTGGTACAGACCATCCGGCCGATGCTAAATCTCCAACTGACACAGGCACTGCAACTGATACTAACCCAACAGCTGATGCAGAGTCTCCAACCGCTACAGAGACTCTAACCAACATGGAAAATCCATTTGATACAGGAGCTCTGTCTGATACAGACCATCTGTCCGGCAGATGCACTCAAACTGAGAGGGAGACCACACCCAACCCAAAAAAGAACGCTGAGCCTCCCAACCATACACACCTCCAAATGATACGGACCCTCCAACCACTCCAGGCACTCTAACTAATGCAGACACTTCAAGTGATACAGGGACTACAATGAATGAACACTTTCCATCTGATAAAGAGCTTACAAACTGATAAGGGCACTTCATCTTATACAGACCCTACAAATAATATACACCCGCCAACAAATACGGACACTCCAAACCACGGAGCAGGTGCAACTGATGCAGGCCCTCCAGTCCATACAGATCATCCAACTAATACAGAGGATCTAAGTGGCACAGACTCCTCAAGTGATACAGACATTCCAAATGATACAGACAGTGATAAAGATGCGGACCCTTCAAGTAATGCAGACACTCCAAGCGCCACAGGCTTCCCAGGTTATGCCAAGATCCCAAATGATACAGAACCCCAAATAATATCGACTTTGCAAGTGATACAGACCCTCCAACTTGAACAGGCTCTGTAACTAATACCGACTAGCCAAGATACACAACAGTTACAATCACTCAATTCAATGGAGACACTCCAACTGATACGACATTCCAACTGATACAGGCTCTATAACTGATTCAGACCCTCTAAATGATACAGGCCCAAGAACTGATGCAGACCCTCTAGAAAATATAGGGCTTCCAACTGAAACACGTCTCAAAGGGTTGAAAACAATCATACACAAGCCACAGCAACATGTAAACTAACTCTATGACTTCAAGCAGGGTGTTAATTCATGGGGGCTGCATGAGGCAGCTGACCACCATTCATCGTGAATGCTTTTTCAGTATCCATTGGTTACACATACAAACAAGTGATTGCCAAGGGCTAAACTACCAAATAGTAAAAATGAATACTATTAATGAGTGCTTTCAGATGGAGGGATGTCATTGTGAGGTGGCAGTGCTCGTATGGGAGCTGCCTTCTTCAGATGGAATATGCCCAGAGGAGGAGGGCGAAGACTGAGGGAAGAGTCCCCTAAAGCTTTGGATAGACAGCAGAACATTGCTTCGGAATATCCTGAGGTCAACATGCTCTGTGTCAATGGTGTGCCAATGGGATTAGTAAACATGCTTCAAGAGACTAAGGGGAATATACCATTAGTGTCAATGCAATTAATGCATCATATGTACAACATTGCTTCTAAATATACTTAAAATGTCTTCAAAACACTTAAAAATAAAGGGATGCCCAACTTAGCGAATCTAACATTTTTCAAGACAGATAGGGGAAGAGGGAGAATCATATACAATGGGGAGAGAGAGACAAGCACAGAGGGGAAAGTTGAAGACACAGAGAGGGAGAGAGTTAGGAGAGAGTGAAGCAGATGTTGGGAGAGGGGAATCATTAGCATTAAAGGGCAGTCACAGATTCAGAGGGGGGCAGACAGAGTTGAAGAGGATGAGAGGCACAGGCAGGGAAAGTTTCATATGAGGGAATTAGATACATAGACAGAGGGAGATATGCAAATATAGAAGGAGAGAGACACATATACTGCCGGAGTGGGATTGGCAGGAGTGAGCTGGTGACACAGAGAGTTGGTGGCAGGAAGGGGGGTGGGGGGGGGGGGGGGGGTCGCTGGGGGGGGTCTGGAATTACAGATTGAGGCTGCAGACACAGGTACAGAGGGAGAGACAATGGGATAAATAATTTGAGATCTAGAGACAAAGAAACCGAGATGCACAAATCCAGATGAAAATACACAGATTGAGAGGGAGAGACATACAGATGCAGATATGGAGGGCCAAAGCTGCAAAGGAGGATACATAGAAATACAGAGTGCAGAGACACAGAGGGGTGTGTGGATTTACTGATGCAGAGGGCGGGAGATAGTGATACAGACTTTCAGGGACACAGAGTCTGTGAAAGATGCAGATACAGAGGGGAGATTATACGATAGAGAGAGTGTGAGGCAGAGATAGGGAGTTGGAAAAACTCGAATACAGATCAGGGAAAGAGACGGATACAGATGGGGAGATGTAGAGAAACAGAGATTGAGATATACAGATGAAGGGGGTGGGGGCATACATCTACAAAAGGGAATAAAGGCAGATATGGAGTGAAATATACAGACCCAGTCGTGAAGCGATACGGGTACAGAGGAGGACTTACATATATAGGTAAGGAGTGATATAGATGCAGAGGACAAGACATACACACATTGTGGGAGAGAGGGAATGAAACTAAGAGGCACTAATATGGTAAAGGCAAAATTCTGAGGATGCTGGAAACCTGACACAAAAACAAAAAAGGCTGGAAAAACTCGGCAGGTCTGACAGCATCTGTGGAGAGAAATACAGGCACTAATAACAGTTGAGGAGAGACACTGATACAGCGAGAATGAGCTATCAATACAGCAGTTAATGGACAATGGTACAGATGTGGAGAGATACAGAAATAAATAGAGGGAGATACAGATATAGGGAGGGATGTACAGATACAGAGGGGGAGATATCAGATACAGAGGCCGACGGATACAGAGGAGCAAGAAACAGATACAAATGTGGACATATACAGATAAAGAGGAGGAGAGATACACATGCAATGCAGAGTGATACAGATACACAAGGTGAGAGATAAAGATACAGAGGGGAGAGATATAGTTGCAATAGGGTGATAGTTACAATATAGGGGGGCAGGATACAGAGCTGTAGATACACAGGCATGTGTGGGGGAGAGGGGCAAAAATGACAATTTCAGGAACGCAGGTCCATTTAAAAGTTACCGGGAAAACATTCAGAGTGAATTGAGAGCAGGAGATGCTCATTGATGCTTATGTGCTGAGCTTTATTTTTTTCCCTTACGGTGAATTTACCTTGGAGAGTGGAGATGATGCAAAATGTAAGAGTGGGAACTCGAATTAGCACTGAACTATTTATTAACCATAAAACAGTTGTGACTCACTTATTGTCTTTTGTGACTTGATTCAGTAAATGGATACCCACCTTTTAAACACAGATACAGAGGAGGAGAAATGCAGATGCTGATGTGCAGGAAAACAGTTTTCAGAGGGGGAAAGATTCCAGTACGGAGGGACAGACACACATACAGAGGGGGCGAGACATGATACAGCTGGGAGGCAGAAATGCATATACAACTTTGGAGCGATTCATAAACAGGGGGGCAGAGAGGGAGAGGTAAAGATGGTGAGTGATGCAGATATTGAGGGAGTAAGTTTCGGATTAAGAGGGAAAAGATGCACATAAAGGGAGCAGAGACATAGGCTAGGATGTTCCAGTCCTGCACTTCACTGGGACCATCCGCTCCCATTGGCTGGGCCAATGAATCTCTTGCAGCGGGTCCACCAAATCTGGGCTGGAAATTCCCAGCCACAAATTTAGATTCAGTGAAACACAGAAACAATGGGGAGAGACACAAACATAGAGCAGAGAAACGTTGAGAGAGAAAGATGGAGAGGAACACATTGAGAGAAACAGAGATACAGATATAGTTATAATCCCAGCTGATGTTTTTACTGAACAAGTCAGGTCCCAAATTGGAACCAGAATGGATAGAGCATAATTTTTAATTTCAAACAGTGGAAGGGACCTATTGAACAAATTCACAGGAGGATGCTGTTGACTTTTCAACAAATGGATAAAGCATTTATTAAATATGAAACATTGAATATGTTACACTAGGCAATCAGAAGTTGGAAAGATTGGAGCACAGATTCCAGGAACAAATGATTGAAACTGTTGCTATTCACTTGATCATAGCAATATCCTTACAGACCCAGCAATCCAGTGAAGAGGCATCACTATTTCCAAACTAAGGCTGGAGCTGGTTCACTTACAAGTAGTTTACTTTTTCAGTGGACTTCTGAACTAGAGGTCATTTCACATTTGTTATCTCTCTTGAGACATTCAGGAAATTAACTCTAAAATCACTATTACTTTAAGGTTAGAGTAATACATGTGAATTCCTTAAAATTATTTCCTCAGCAGCCTGACAGAATTTCTAGTTACACAGAGTTAGATCTTTCTATCACCACTTTCTGGTGAACACATACCAATTGAACTAAAACTGCCTTTCTGTCTCCCCCAGTCTCCCTATGGATCTCTCACTGGACCCCGGCTGCACTGCAATGTGACTGACTTTCTTTTTCTTCTATCGCATTAGTTTGGTTTAACTTCCAAAAACTACTATCCCTTGCTAACCCGCCTATTCATTTCAAGAATTGTAAAAACTGTTTTAAAATGCATGTACACCAGCAGGGTGACATACATCTCACAAAGAAAAATCCAAATGAAACTAATTCACCTTTCTCTGCACACACATAAAAAATAATTAAACTCAGATGTGTATCTAGACCCTTACACACCCTCGCTGAAAAAAAACATGTAAAGAGGAATTTTCCTTTTCTATTACCATATCCATTTATGACTTTATCACAGATTTTACTCTTATAGTAATAATGTATTTACATTAAAGATACAAGGCGTTTTCCCAAAGATTCATTTCCTACAGATGTCCATTTTGATCGCAATATCCTTCTTCCTCCCTATTTCCTCTTGACAAAGCATCGGGAATGTTACTGTCTCTTTCTGCTACATCAGCAATTTTCAAATTGCATAGTAAGTTGAACTGCACCTAAGTAGTTTCAGGTTCTTATAATGAATCTTTGCATTACTGGTTACAAGATTATGGTTTTATAAATAAGTCTCTGCAAAGTTGTTGGACTTCAAGATGTTGTTGGGCCAACTTTAAACCTAAATTCTCCTTTTCCAAACTTAAGAATTTCCACTGACAGCAATTAAGCCTTCAAGAAAATTAACTGGCCCCATCTCATCCACCTGTATTAAAACAGCACAAACACCTATGTCGTTGGCATCAGCAGCCAGTTTAAATTGGTTAGCATAATTTGGTGCTCCTAAAATCTATGCGGTTGTCAGAACAGCTTGCAAGCTATGGGGGCCACTTTTGGGACTCTTCTGACCATTCAGATTTCATGCCAAACTTTAATAAGATTTTCAAAATATCGCTGACATTTTCTCTTCTCTGGAGTGCTCACAATTAAATTAGATCATTGATTTGAAAAGGTCCAGTGAATCTCGCTTTTAAAGGTTCACCAACGATAAGTAACAACGCTAATACATTGACCCTCGTAACAAAATTTCGAACTTAATAATTTTTCCTGCCCTCTCTTTCATTCTTTCTTAAATGATTTTTCAAAAACACACTGGCGAACTCACATCATTTGGTTAATTTGCCCAGGAATTTGGCACGCAAGTTAAAATTGTGGCCTCTGAGGTTAGGTGCGTAACTTTTTATTTAATTAATTTGAGGGATCCTCTCACCTCATGCCCTCTAAGAGTTCAAAATGACTCAATCCGCTCGGCTCATCCCTGATAGCAAACATTGAATATGGAATCCCTTTATCACAAACTTTAGAACATTCCTGGCCATCGGCTTTAATGATGGACTTTAAGGATTGATGCCATCTTTCTAATTCTCCTTCTGGCTCTCTGACTATGGATGTACACTGAAGTTGTTTTATTTCCAAAAGATTAATTATCTGGTTGAATATTTGTGATTACTGCTCACATTGTGTGTTATTCGGTCACCCATACCATGTAAACAATTGAAACAACATTTCCAGTACTATTTTCATCGTTATTTTCCCAAGGACACTGCTTCAGGAAATCTTGTTCAACTGCCACGGTTGTTAAAATATACTGCTTCCGACTTTTGGTTTTCAGTAGGGGCCATTTGCAATATGTTAAGCTCCTGTTAAATGTTCTTCAACAGCTGATTTTGGAATTAAGGGTGCAAGTTGTATCGAAGCTTTTAGTTTCCCCACTATCGGACATGTATTACATCTCTGGCTGAACCTGACCCCGACTTTCTGCAAGCCAGCCCACAATGTTTCAGCATTTTGGCTAGCATTTTTTTAAATACCTAAATCACCAGCTATTGGAATTTGATAATTTGCTCTTAAAATGTCATTCCGATATTAAGATGGAAATTACTCCTGATGATCTGCCCCCATTGATCAACGGCTGGTATTTGAGGTGGTCTCCTTTTTTCCCATCTGCACTTGTCTTTTAAATAATAACGCTCATGTGCTGGTTCTGATTCAGTCTTTTAGTGGCATGTTTGATACAACTCCCTCAATTCAGGATCGCCCTTTTGCCATGCTACTAGAGAAGATGGCTAAACATGGCAACGCCTTTCTCTTTACGTTACTTTTTTTTTTAACTGAAGTTTCCAAAACATAGTGTTGGATAACGTAATTACTGCATTAACTCCATTTTGTGGAGCTTCTTTATTTTCCTGTCAAATTTTGTCAGTCCGAGACCGAGTCAGTGCACTGTGAGGAATCAATCCAGGGTGTTCGTTCTGTTGCATCTAATTTTCTTTCACTTCCGTTTGTTGTTTCAACACACTCAGTGAGGCGAATATTTTTGAAAAAAGCCATATCATTCCTCAAGATAAAGGCACTTCCTTCTTTAGGGATATTTTGCACTGCTCCAATGGCAGCCTCTCCACTTCCAAAGTCACCCATTAATCCGAGTCGATATAATAAGACGTGTTAATGACCTCCATGTATACCTGCAATGTATATTTTTAATTAATCAGCCCCTCTGGAAGACAAATTGCATAATCAGCCAGCATCAGTGACTGCCTTTCTCCAGTGTCCCTCAATATCTTTATTATTTGCCTCCTTGATTAAAAGAATACGGAAATGCAGTTCCGATACCAACAATATCTTTAAGCTTTTCCGTCACATTTTTATTTATTTTATTGGAGGTGTAATGAAACACGTCTCCCTTCGAAATAAAAACATCCGGAACCTCCAGAAGCCTGACACCATTGTAAGCAATCGATGAAGATTTCCTTGACTATTCAGAGCCATGTCTTCCTTCCTACTGGGTTCTGAAGCAACACCTTTCATCCGTACCATTGCTATGGATTAGCAGACATTTATTTTACTGGTAAAAACTTTTCTGAACATTACATAGGGATTCCTATTACTGAAATAGGTTCCACATTTAATTTCCAGCAACTAGTTTTAACATACCCAGTTCTATTGCAATGCTAACGTATCATTTTCTTTATATCACTTTCAGGCTCTAGCATATATGCTTCATTCAGCGTTCGTCATTTTGTCCCCTCTAATTAGTTTCTTTCCATCTACAAACTTTCTATTCCTCGAATTTTCTTGTTGATTCCCATATGACCATTTCTTCACATGTAACTTTGTTTAAAGTATCACAGATATTTGACAAATGTTCCACTTTTCACATCATTGTTTTGTGACACTCATCTAAGTAATATTAATATTTACTGGAAAACTATTTCAGAATTCTTCCATTATCATGGTTTCCCTCACATTCTCAAACGTTTTCTCTAACTTCAGTGAATAATGCATAAGATCAAATCATGTACCCTTGTGCTTTTCAAATTCTACAGACGTCTGAATAGGTTATTTCTTATGGCCCTAAATTATAAATGACAAAAATCAGAGACAAGCTCTTAAGTGTTTAGCACTTAACTATTAACTGCTTCGTTGATTGCCAACAGTTCTCCTGACAGACTGCTGTACAGATGTTCCTAGGGGACACTTTGTAACATTAAGGTCCATGCATCATTTGGCCACAACAACTGTAAAACTATCTTTTCAAATGTGCTGTCATATTTTTCAACTACACCTGCTGCAAATATAGAAACTAAACGAAGATCTTTGGTTAAATAAATTTCCTCAGGGGAATCACAATCATCCCATGAGCTACTGTCTCATCTTTCTTCCATTTATACTGAGATTTTCCATTGGTAGGAACTGTTGTCTGATATATTTTCCTCTTTCAAAGTCAGACTTGACTGTTATTCATTTCCATTTATTTTCCTTTCTCATTCTTTACAATTCAAGGTTTTTTTCTTCATTTCTCTTTCTCTTCTTTGATTATCGAATTTACTTCCTTTTAAAAATTGCACTTGAATCTTAGCAACATCTAGCTGTAATACATAAATGTCGATTCCCGCTCTTTATACTTAAAAGTTGGGTAATTACATTAATCATATCCTTACCGAATCCTGTTTTTATTTCCACATCGAATTTAGCTGCTAACTCTCTCAATTTAGCTTTATTCAAAGATCTCCATTAATCCATCATTTTATCTTGTGCTCTGAGAAAAGACTTAGCAACAAACAAAGGCATATTTAAAATTCCAACCCATATAATATGCTTTATATTAAATGCTGTTTCTAAACAATTTAAGTCTGCCTCCTAGTTTCATCAATGAATTTAAGGTCTGACTTGAATTCAAATATCATTTATCCCAGTAGAATCCCCACTTTAGCTTCTATTGGAAGTTTGTTCAGAATTTCAGCAGAGCATTTGTTCTAGTTTATGTGTTTGTTTTAACTTCCCTTCAGTGCTAATCCCTCGGTAAGCTATCACTTCAATTCAGGAGTTGCAACACATTATTAAAAGTGTCATGATTCAAACAGGGCCTCAAACTTGCCGGCATCCATTTCAGTTAATTAGAAACTGTAAATGAAGCTATACTCCATTTCCAACATTCTTAACCCACACATTTAATAGCAAATAAGCACATATCAATATCAAGCTCTGAATATTACCCTAATTACATCAAACAATCTGGGGGAATAGAACGGGCTTAGATACGGAGTAAAGTTTTCTCTACACTTTTCCCATCAATCACTCCCAGGCCAGATGCCGCATAAAATTAGATATAGAGCAAAGCTCCCCCTGCATTGTTCCCATCAAATAACCCTATGAAAAGTACAGTACAGCCTTAAATACAGAGCTAAGATCCCCTTGGACTGCCCTGGTGAAACATCAAATAAGGCATGCACACAGAACACAAACACAAATGAACAGGAAAACACGCACACGTGGACATGGCCACACATTTACTTCAACACACACACATGTACACACACACACACACACAGCAGCACTAACACACACACATGCTGACATACGCAGAGGCACCCACACTGACACATAAAGAGGACTCATTGTGACATAAACACACACACATGGAGGTACACATATACACATGAGTGAACACATTCATATGGACATCAGCACACAGATACTGAATCACACACACTTTGAGACTGTGATGAAAGTATAATAATTTTCACAATATACATCTGGTTTATTGTCAAATAGATTCATGGGTTTGCTTGTCGTTAGTTCTATGTGTGTGATTTAATTACATTTGGAGTCAAGAACACTGCAAGCTTGAAATCATCAAACGAAGCTAGGGTTAGAAGTGTCCTTGACATCCTAATGAGTAAACATGGAATCTGGCTTAGCATGCAATGTGTGAAGCAAATTTGCATTTTTAGGTAAACAAATGGACTTTTGGATTTCAAAGGGATTTCAGTCTGTTTACAACTAGCCAGAAGAACAACGTTAATGAGTTTGTTTATTTTAACAAATGTTCCTGACATTATTGGCAACATTGAGTTTTTATATATATATTATGAGAAGGATACCGTTTTAAAGACATGTGAACCAATTGATGTTGCATATTAAAAGAGAGAAACATACAGAAAGGAGAGTGAAAGACTATGTGGGAAATGTAATTTATGATCGAACAGCAGTGTGTGTTAGAACATTCAAGAAGCCTCCAGCAATTTGTGCAGAAGTCTGCTCTGCAAAATAACTGAAGTTGGAGAAAAGTAATATGGAATTCCACGGTCATGTCTGCACTGTGTTAAATTGCTGGCTTAACTTTAAATCTAAAATCTATTTTGGATTGGTGTTTAAAAGGGAATGTGTAGCTGGGAGTCAGGCCAATGAAAAATATTAGGATTTGATAAAGTAGTAAGTCATTGCAGTATTATCTATGTGTAAGAAATCTTTTATTTTGTTATTACATATATTTTCTTAGAACATCAAAATGCCTAGGAGGGCACATTACTTCTGAATTTTGTGCATATGTCTTCTGGTAAGAAATACAAATTGCAAAAGCGTTGTGATAGCGGTAATAAATTTTCCTTCTGAAATTGTTCCACTCACACACATCATGTGCCACATCATAATGCATTGGTGGCTCTTTGCAGGATATATGAGGTTCCTTGATTGATTTTGTTTAGGTGAGTCTCAAGGTTACAGGTTTGAGAAACACGTTAAATTCAGGTGTTGGTGTGAAGGGTTTTGAAGCGGTGAGAGTGCAAAAATGGCTGCATTCACGCCTAAAACATTTTTGGACCAAGACGATATAACTCTGATTACATTACAGAAAATATCTAAGCGTAAGTTAACAGAAATGATAGTGCAGTTGAGTACATCTGTATGGGTGAAGAATGCAGGCATATTTGTAGCGAGCATTTTAAGTTGTAAGAGATACCTAACACTATTAAGTCACAGGTGCAGGTAGTGAGATTTCATTTACAAATGAAGAAGCTTGGACTTGAACACATAAGTAAATAGAATTAGAGGCAACAGCAAAAGAAAAAAAAGAAAGGACAGAGCCAGTATAATAAAGAGAAGAAAGGGAAAATATTTCAATGTGGTATGGACATGCGAAAACTCGGACTCTGGCGGGGGATTTTAGCAATGGATGAAAGAGAGAAGGTACGAGAAAGGGAATACCATCTTTCAAAAGTTGGGCATTATTAAAGGGATTTCAGATGCTTTGACGATGAAAAAACCTTCAATCTGACACCAAGTGGGAAGCTGTTTATATAATTGCATAAGCTCTTCAAAAGTTTGCAGAAACAGGTTTAGATGTCTTTTTTATTTCATTTCATAAGATAGCTAGTCAGGTGAAATGACCATAAGAAATCAAGACATTGCCTTTACAATGTAGGTTAGTGGGTAGAGCTCTTGAGGTTTATGCTTCACTGCCAGAAGAGCTGTCAGTGTATTACGATGCAATGAAAACGTTATTTTGAGTGCACTTGAGCTGATTTCCAAGCCGTACGTGCAATAATTTAGGAATATAAGGAAATAGCATCGGCAAACTTAAATATGAGTTTGAGAGAGTGAAACTACATAATGTTGAATTGCTGATATGGGACTTAACGGTAGAATCAAGGTATGCAGCGCCAAGAGAAGTAATTTCCTTGGATGAATTTAAAGAATCAATCCTTCGGTATTGGGAATTGACCTAGAGGAGCAGAGTAACCAATTGCTCGTTAAGACAGAGCAGTAAGGCATGCAGCAGAGATAGATGATGATTATTGGTTAGCTCATAGAACCCTTTTTCCTCATCATTTTAACCAGAGAATAATTGCAATTGATAAGGAAAAAGAAAGGTAGGTAATCGGGGAGGAGAAGTAGTCGGTGAAAATTCCATGGATGCTTATTCTCATGTAGATGCTGATGGTAGGAGTCACACTTGAAATTGGAGGTGTTTTCATTATAGTAACATTGGACAGACGAATTCAATGTGCAAGATGGTACAGGGAAAATCTGTTGCAGTAATTAGAATGCAGAAAAGTTCTGGAAGGGAATGTGCTGTGGATTTTGAGGTTCAGGCACATGAACGAAAACAATGTCAGAGCACAGGTAAAGCAGGAAAAACCAGTAATGGGTAAAGGAGTGGGAATGTGAAAGCAATTTACACCAAGAAGCTTGTCAGAGTAGGTTGAAGAAATGTTAAAAGGTTTATGTCCATGAAGGGGGATGACTGTCATGTGTACAGGGTGGCGCAGGTAAAGCTACTAAAATTTTAAAATACACAGCGGCAAGTCAATCCATAATGATATGGGACAGTGCTTTGTACTGTTCAGAGGGAGTATTGAAAGGAAATAGTGATAGTAAGTGAGGTTCATCGAGATGCTAAAAGTGTTCCATTGTGGAAGATACATTTAAAGACCAAGTGGAAAACAGGTGTTTGTTGAAATTGTGGAGCAATTGTCAATTGTAGTGGTTCATTATATGTTAGGTGATGATATAACTGGGCCACTAGATGTGGGTAAAGGCTATGCTGGTTGAACAGCATGTGGCTGTGCATTCCCACAAGGTGTTGCAGTGAGAACATCCTAGATTATGTTCAGATTGTCAATGATGAAATCACATGCTCACAGGTTGAAACCAGAAGAAGAGCATTTTAAAGACAGGGAATATGTGTTGAAGTTCAAATAACCGTTACTATCTTTGATTGGAGGTTGTTCAGCAAGAGGGGATGCAACAGAATGAGGCTGATGTCTTTAATTTATTTCAGTTGGAAGAGTTACAATAAAATAATCCACGAATAAAGCAGGTATATCAGACAGACTACACAGAATCAGAGGTAGCCTGAGCTACAGCAGGTTATTAAATTAAAGTTCATGTGTTAATGAGGAAGTGGACTTTGTATCATGTCTCAACTGATGAAGAATCGATGAAAGTGAATCAGATTGATATGCCATCCAGATTTTGAAGACACATACTGAGTGTACTTCATGAAATTTCCTTAGGGGGACACAGGCAAAAGTACAAAAAAACATTGGGCTGAATTGCTTAGAGATGAGTAAATTTCTATGGTTCATGTCACACATGTCAGGTGGCTTGGAAACCACAGGCAGTGATTGCACTGGCACCTTTAATTCAAATTCAGGCAATTGAGGAACCTTTTATGAGGGCCATTAATGGTTGTATGGACACCTCCCTAAGACTAAAAGTAGAAATCAGTATTTGCTGACAATAATAGATGTGTCAACAACGTTTCCGGAAGTAGTAACTTTGAAAAATACTACAGGAAACATAATTATGGAAGAGTTGATTAATTTTTTTAGAGGAATCGTGTTGCCAGGTTTATAAAAATAGATGAGGATTCAATATCATGTCACCAATTTTTAAGGAAGTCATGAGCTATTTGGGGAAATATCAGCTACCCATTCTGAATCACCAGGGACTTTGGAAAGATGGCATCAAACGTTGAAAACGAGGAACAGGGTTTATAATCAGGGCAATCCACAGAATTGGGATCTGGAAATTGCATTCTTGTTATCTGCTATTAACAACATTCCTAATATATCAACTGGATTTTGCCCTTTTGAATTAGTCTGTCGCCATGAGATAAGGGTCCACTTAAGTTGATTCAAGAGAAGTTGTGCAGCAGATTTTGGAAACTACTCTCTGGGATTATCTGTCAAGCTTCAGTTAAGATTGGTCACAGCCAGTTAATTAGATAGGGAGCATTTAAAGGCATTACAGCAAGTGATGAAAACGAAGGCAGAAAGGGATGCACAGCTCATCGTTTTGTTGCTGGGCAAAACATGTTGGTCTTGTTACCAGTACAGAATAAATCATTAAAGACAATGCTTAGTGGGCCTTGCAGAGCCATTTGGTATGAAAAATGCATCAGCAAAATTTCAAGATTAGCTAACAAATTAATCGCAGGACTAAGGATTTGTCTTGTTTATACTGATGAATTGATAGTTTCAGTCAAACGTGGGACCAGCATTTAAAACATCTGGAAGAATTATTTGAGCTATTTCAAGAAGCTCATTTGGTAATTAATGTGGCTAAAATTGGCTTTAATAAAGCACACGTTACATATCTAAGCCATACATTGGACATAGTATGTTGGCTCTGAGAAATGCGAAAGCCAATGCTGTAGAGGGTATCCCCATGCGTGTTTTGAGGTTTCTGGCCATGGGTGGGTTTTACTGGAAATATGATTCCAAATTTTAGAATTATGGTTGATCCTTTGACTGAACTATTAAGAAAGAGCAATAAGTTTCACTAAGCATAGTATTCTCAGAAGGCATTTTAAAGTTTGAAACCTGTATTGACTGTGACACTAGATTGCAGAGCATCAAATTATGCCTTGTAATTTAAATTGGCCATTGACGCAAGTGATATAGGCATTGTTGCTGCACTGTTGCAAGATGATAAAACTGGAATTAAGAAACCAAAAGTATATTTTTCATGAAAGCTGAATGTACAACATAGAACATATTCAATGATTCAGAAAGGAGACTCTGTGCCTGGTGTTAACTTTGCAGAATTTCGAGGTTAATGTTGCAAATAATTCGTCAGAGACAATTGTTTATGCGGATCACAATCCTTCAATATTCCTGCACAAATTTCAGCACCGAAGAGTAAGACTGTCATAAAGCCATCTTTTTAAATTATAATGGTTGATTCTCCGATAAGGATGGAGGTGTGACCAAAGTACAATAATACACATACCATCCTTCTACTTTATCGTGAAGTTGGCTTATGGGGGTAACGTTAGGTGCTTTTGCATGTGTGATTAAATTAAATTTGGAGTCAAATCGGCTGCACGCTTGAAATCAAGAAAATTAGCCAATGTGCTTGATAAGCCAATGAGTTAAGAAGAATGCTGGCTTAGAACTTAAGGCACGAAGGGAATTTGCATTTTTAGAGAAATGACGGAATTATTGAATTTCAAAGCCATATTAGTGTTTTACAAATAGCCAGACAAGCAATGCTAATGAGGGTTTTTTTATTATAATTTTTCTGCAGGCTACTGACAACATTAGCAACATGAAAACTTTTTATATTATGAGGGGGATACAGTTTCAATGACATATCGAACAAGAGACGACATATATTAAAAATAGTGAAAAAAAGATAAAGGAGAATAAAATGCTCTGTTGAAAAGGCCTTTATTTTAACAGCGGAGTATGAAAAAACCCTCCATTCATTTGTGCATAAGCCTGTCCTGCGAAGCAGCTGAAGTTGACAAAAAGTCATTAGGAATTCCATGGTCAAGTGGGTCTTGTGTTAACATGCTGGTTTTGCCTGAAATCAAATATCTATTTTGGACTGTTGTCTTAAATGGGGCACCTAATTGGGAGTCAGGTCATTTATGCTTTTTCGGATTTGTTATACTCGTAAGAAATTGTAGCGTGGTATAGGTCCTTGAAGTCTTGTATTTTGTGAATACATATCATAGTTTAATTTATATTTTAAAGTGTCTAAAGATCTTGTTGGACTTATTACTTCTGAATTCAGTGCTAATTTCATTTTGTAACAAATACAACTTTCAAACACAAAGTCATTATCGCAATCAAGATTCCCTTGTGGAATTGATCCGGCTGACACACATCATCTGCCACACCATAACACTGTTGAGTGGGAAATCATCTACAGGGATTCCACAATCAGTGTATCAGTGTATCAGCATTTACAATGGTTGGTCTGGGAGTGTCTCTGCAACTGCATTGCGTTTCTGGTAATGAGTCTGTATACACAAGGGTCCGGTTGGAGTGTGTTCTTACTTTTTAAAGTTATTGAGGACTGTGCCAGTCTCTACAGGGAGGTATCTGTTAGTGTATCATACTTTAAAAGGGGAATCCAGATAGTGTTTCTGCATTTATAGGGGGTTTCCAGAGAGTATTCATCATTTTCAGGGAATCCAATGGAGTATGTATGTGCTAACAGGGAGTCCCCTGAGATTTGTCAGTATTTAAAGGTCGTACTTCGGGATTTTGTCAGCATTTACGGACAGTCCCGAGGGAATTATCAGCATTTTCGATGGATCACATTAGACGTTGTCATTATTTGCAGGGGTCCCCTGGAAAAGTGTGCCAGATACAGAGTGAATCTGCCCCTTCAATGTACCCACCAAACACTTTCAGGTCGCATATATCAATTCTGGCACAAAGGGAAACATCCTCTCAGCAGCCACCCGTTCAAAGCATCTCAGAGTCTTACCTGTTAGAAGACGACTCTGCATTCCAATCGGTATGAGCTCAACCTGCTGAGAGTGCCCGCATGAGACAACACCTTCACCGCTGTGTCATTTTCCCTACAGCGGGGGACTGCAGGAATAGGGCCCGCCATCGCTCTATCACCAATTGTGACATATAGATTGCCTGAAGGTGAGTAATTAATTAAATAATTAGGATAACGATGAGGTCATTCGGTCATTGGAGACTGTCCGCCATTCAATAAGATCATGATTCAACTTCTACCTCAAAACAATCTCCCTCATTCTCTCTCTCTCTCATACACACAAGCAGGTTTATTCCCACAGACGCAAGATACTTACACATACAAAACGCTCACACGCAATATAATACGCATACATATAAAGCACACAATCTCGCATATTCACGCACACACACACTCATGCACGCACAGGGTGAGATTGATGAAGTATGCAACTGTGAGTGTGTGTGTGTATGTGTGATGGTGTGAGTGCGAATATATGACTGTGTGTCTGCGAAATTGTGAGTGTGTGTGTGTGAGGGAGAGCGTGCGAGGGAAAAAAGCATTGAGGCAGTGTGTGTGATGGAGAGTTTGTGAATCGGTGCAATTGTGACTTTGCGATTTTGTGACTCAGGGAGTGAGTGTGTGCGAGTGTGTGTGTTAGTCTCTGTGTAAGGGTGCGTTAGTAGTGTGTGCATAAAATGAGCGCTTGTGAGATTGCGAAAGTGAATCTGTAATTGTTACAGACAGCGTTGTTTGCCTGTGCGTGGGGGTGGGTGTACGCCGTTCAGAGAGTGTAAGAGAATGTGTGAATATGTGTGGGACTAAAAGTGTGAGAGAAGGAGAGTGTTTTAGAATATTTGTGCGGGGGTGCCTTTTGATGCACACGAGTACTTGTCTATGAGAGTTTATGAGTGAGTGTGACAGTATCTGAGTGTGTATAAGTGTGAGTGTGAAAGCAAAGAGCGTTTTGTGAGGGTATTTGAGTAAGTATGTCAATCTGTGTGTATGCTTGTGAGAGATAGAGAGTGATTATCGATTTGTGTGAGGCATTGAGTATATGGAATTGTGAGTGTGCTACAGAATCTGTGTGTGTGCGTGCTGTTGTGTGTCTGCACACATGTGAGCGGGAGGCTACGATAGTGAAAGTGGGTGTGTGTGTGTGAGAGAGAGACAACTTATGGCATTATGACAGTGTGGCATTGAATGAGTATTTGATGGTGGGACTGTATATGTGCGAGAGTGTGTGAGAGCGTAAGTGTGGCTGTGTGTGTGAGTGAGTAATTTGTGGAAGTATGTGTGTGTGAGGGAGTCAGCGTGTGAATGAGATTATATATGCGAGTGCTTTTGTGAATGTGTGTGAGGGAGTGATTGAATGTCTGTGCGTGAGAGAAAGAATGTGGTTTACAGAGTGTCTGCCTGTGTATCTGTGCGTATGTGTGTCTGTGTGTGTATGTCTGTGTGTGTGTGCGTCTGTGCATGATACCGAAAGGGAGAGAGAGATCTGGACACTGTAGTACTGATTGATTATGTGATTGCATGAGTGTGTGTGAGAAGTGGTGCGTGAGTGTGATTGTGTGTTGATAAGTGTGTGTTCTCTCCGTCTATGATAGTGTGAGCGTGTTTCTGTGAGAGAGAGTGTGTGAGATTTTAACACTGGCATGTTGAGTGAGCTTGCGATTTGAGTGTGTGAGTGAAAATATGTCTGTGAGTGTGTGTTTTTGAGAGTGGTGTGTGAGGGCGAGTGAACGTGTATAATAGTGTGACTGTGTGCAGAGGAGGTAGCACAAGTCATTGAGAAAGAGTGTACGACAATTTAATAGAGGTCGGGTGACTATGTGATTGCGTTACAGTTGAGGAGTGTGAGTTAATGGTGCAATTGATGTACAAAATGTCCATAATATGCCTTTGGCAGTTCGGCTGCCTCCCAGCCGACTCCAGTCGGCTCCCGCTGAACTGTAACTCGGAACGAAGCGTCGGGACGCACGGTCGACATCACCGCGCATCATTTGTCGCGTCGGCGAACGGGTACCGCCCCTGCCCGGCCAGCCGAAGGCTCTGGCCTGCATTTCATATCACTGAGCTTAGGCCATAGCTGGATAAGGTTAAGCACATGAGAGGTTGAAGACAGAGTGAATGCTGGATCAAACTGACACAACGAGATAAAATGGAAAACAGAGAATGGATGTGTTGTAAAGCTCTAGTTTTCCAAAAATATATATACCTTATTAATCAAACATGTTAACGTGACTTTTCCACTTTGACATAAAGTGTATCAACGTTTAATACCTTTTCTTGCAGTATGTTTAACTCTGACATTTTAAAACACCCTCACAAACTGGATAGGTTCATAATTCTCATGTCACACCAAGCAACGCCTGGTACTTTTTAACACAGAGGTCAGATAGACTGAAGTGCACAAGAACAAGATATTTCATCAATTAAAAAAACAGATTTTGCTGGAAGAACAAACCCTCCGTATTTCCCGCTCTCTCCCAATATCTCTCTCTCTCTCTCTCAATCACACACACACGCACACAAACGCACAAACATACTGACAACATACATACAGACAGACACACAAGCAGACGGACAGACATACGCAAACACGCGCACAAACACATGCACGTATGCACACACAGGACAGAAACTAAGACATGGGTACACACAGCCACAGGCACAGGCACGCACCCACAGGCACATTCATGCACATACAGACGGACAGGAACATGATAAGACATTCACTCACGCAGTCATACAGACACACACACACACACACGCACACAAAACAGCACCTTCAGCAGCCTCCTCCGCTGGTGTCTGTCATGACTGCACACACACACACACACACACACACGCAAACACATGAATTAAATAATTCAAGAAAAATTGTACACCAGAGTATAAGCTGATATTTAGCTAAATTGGGATTTATTCAGAATAAAGGGAAATAGAATTGTACTAATTGTTTAATTGGACATGGTGACAGATTCACACGGTGCTGTCATGAAGCTATTGATGTATATATATTATATTATTATAAAAACATTTTCTTTCAAAATAGAAGTTTATCTTCTCCTTGTATCTTAACAGAGTAAGGCCAGCTCGCCAGTGTGTACTAGTTTGTTGTGTGAGTGAGATAGCGTGCATTTGCAATTTTTGAATACAGCATTCAAGAAGTAGGGTGAAAAATGACACCTATCCAGCAGCTGCCAATCAATATGTGTGTATTACTAATGAAATTTGTACAATGAAAGGGCTTTCATTGTTGAAAGGTGGAGCTCAAACAGGCTAGTGATACAATGATAACTTACATTCAATCATCGGGTGTCAGGTATAACCTCAGCAGTTTTTGGATGTGCAGAGCAGTGGCAACTTCAGATCATAAGGCAACTGTCAACCTCTAATTGTCTCCACAGGAACCAATTAAATAAAACATCATTTTCAAAGTGTAAATTAATAAAATGCTTCATTTAGTTTCATGTCACACCTCGAGAAATGGTGGTCCGATTCCAGAATTTAGATTTGCATCACAAACAAAACACTTAAAATTCTAGGTTATTACAGTTCAAAGATTCCCTCTGCGATTTTGAAATAACTCAGCTGTGCCAACTGCATCGGTCATAATAATTGGTGGCTGTTGCAGGGATTAATTACATTTCTAATTCATGAATTGGTCAGGAATTAGTGCATAATAAGCTTATGAGCACAAGGGACACTTGCAAATGAGGAGCTGGTGAGGTATTTTAGAAGTGGTGAGATTGCAAGTTGGCTTTGACATTTGCTAAGACTTGTCTGGGAGTAGAAGTGATAACCATCATTGGCTTGGAAAAAATAGCAAGAAGTAATTGGAGAAGGAGGACAGGGAAAGAGAGAGAGAAGGACAGATAATTCCAACAGAAAGATGTGGCGGTTAGATAAGAGAAAGGGTTTGTCTCCAGAGTATAACCCAGTGGGGATATGTTTAAATTCGTACAAGCTCTTCCAAAATTTGAGGAAAATTATATTGAAGCATCCTTCATTTCACTTGAGAAGCTACCAAAGCAGATGAAATGGCCACAGTGAAACTGGACATTATTGTTAAGTCTAAGTTGTTCGGTGGGGCACTTTATGTATAAGCTTCACTATCAGGGAAAATGTTGCTGAATTGTGATATGGTGAAAAAGTATATTTTGATTCCACAAACTATGCAGCTTTTGTGGAAGTATTTCTGTCGGATGAATTTAAATATTCAATCCATTTCGCAGTGAGAATGCAGATGGAGGAACAAAGGGTTGATTCAGTAAGACAAGCAGCAGAGATAGAAGAAGATTATGTGCTAGTTCATTGGGCTAATATTATTTCTTCCCGTCACCCTGTCAAATTGGAAAAGGATAAACAATGGGAAGGTGAAAGGAAAACAGATAGTCAAGGAAGAGAAGGAGTAGCTGCAAGTTCCCTGGATTTTTTAAAAAATCTCCAAACAAGAAGGAAGGTAGAAATGAATAACGTTGAAGTGTTTCGTTGTAATTAAGTGGGACACATGAAGTCAGGGTGATGGAGTTTGCAGGAAAAATCTATAGGAATTATTGGAGTACAGTAAAGCTCTGGAAGTAAAATTACTGTGGGTTCTGATGTTAGGCACAGGAAAAAGCAATGGTTTGTATACAGTTGAAACGAGGAGACTCCGTGAAATGTAAAGATAGTGAAGGTGTTAGTGATGATCTTTCTGGAATTACTGGAGTCAGGGAGGATCCCAGAAACTGGAAAATCGCTGTTTAAGAAGGCAGTGAGGCAAAAGGCGCAAAATTACAGGCCGATTAGCCTGACCTCGGTCGTTGGTAAGATTTTAGAGTCCATTATTAAGGATGAGATTTCAGAATACTTGGAAGTGCTTGGTAAAATAGGGCAAAGTCAGCATGGTGTCATCAAGGGGAGTTCATGCTTGACAAATCTGTTAGAACTCTTTGAGGAGGTAACGAGTAAGTTAGACAAAGGACAGCCAATGGATGTTATCTACTTGGACTTCAAGAAGGCTTTTGACAAGATGCCGCACAAGAGGCTGCTCAGTAAGATAAGAGCCCACGGTACTAGCAAGAGGCAAGGTACTACCATGGATAGACGATTGGCTGCTTGGCAGGAGGCAGAGAGTGGGGATAAGTGGGTCCTTCTCAGGATTGTGGCCGATGACTAGTCGAGTTCCGCAGAGGTCATTGTTGGGACCACAACTTTTCACTTTATACATCAATGAACTTGATTAAGGAATTGAGGGCATTCTGGCTAAGTTTGCAGATGATACAATGATAGTGGAGGGACAGGTAGTATTGAGGAGGCGGGGAGGCTGCAGAAGGATTTGGACAGGTTGAGAATGGTCAATGAAGTGGCAGATGGAATACAACGTGGGCAAGTATGAGGTTATGCACTTTGGTAGGAAGAATAGAGGCATATTCTAAATGGGGATAGAATTCAGAAATCTGTAGTGTAAAGGGACTTGGGATTCCTAGTCCAAGATTCTCTTAATCAGGATCAACCCATGCAGGTTGAGTTGGTAGTTAGGGAGGCAAATGCAATGCTGGCATTTATTTCGAGAGGACTAGAATATAAAAGCATGGATGTGCTGCTGAGGCTTTATAAGGCTCTGGTCAGACCACATTTCGAATATTGTGAGCAATTCTGGGCCCCATATCTCAGGAAGGATGTGCTAGCCCTGGAGACGGTCCAGAGGAGGCTCACAAGAACGATCCCAGGAATGAAAGGCTTAACATATGAGGAATATTTGAGGACTCTAGGTCTATACTCGATGGAGTTTAGAAGGTTGAGGGGGGATCTGATTGAAACTTACAGAAACCTGAAAGGCCTGGATAGAGAGATATATCTGCAATTCATTGCCACAGAAGGCTGTGGAGGCCAGGTCATTGAGCGTATTTAGGACCGAGATAGAAAGACTCTTGATTGGTAAGGGGATCAAAGGTTACAGGGAGAAGGCGGGAGAATAGGGTTGAGAAACTTATCAGCCATGATTGAATGGTGGAGAAGAATTGATGTGCCGAATGGCCTAATTTCTGCTCCTATGTCTTATGGTCTTATGGCATTATGATATTCTTCCACGGAGTGTTTCTGAACCTGAAGGTGGGTCTGTTCCCAGGCAGGGCTGTTGACCCTCAAGCCGCCTGATCCTGATGTTGGGTCAGGGCGACTGAGCCTGAGGGGTCTGATTCTGAGCGGTTGTAATCACGGAAAGCTTTAATTTTAAATCGCTGACTGGATATCGTCTTCGCTGGCAAGGTTAGCATTTATTGCCCACCATTAATTTCCACTGTGGTTGGAGCTGCCTGTGTGGAACACCCACAGTCATGTTGGGAAATGGGTTGCATGATTTTGATGCAGTGACAATGAAGGAAGGATGACATAATTCCACGTTAACTTGTTGAGTGGCTTGGATGGGAAATTCCAGGTGGTGGAACTTGCATGTTTCTGCTGTCCTTGTGCATATAAATCTCTGTGGCCTTGGGTTTTGGACGGTACTGCCTAAGGAGGCTTCGTGAGTTTCTGCAGTGCATCTTGTAGCTGGCACATTCTGTCGTCGCAGTTCGTCAGTGGTTAAGGGAGTGAATGTTTGTGGAAGTGGTGCCAATCAAGCGGGTTGCTTTCTGTATGTGATGTCCATCTTCTCAGGTGTTGTTGGAGCTGCACTCATCCAGGAAAACGGGGAATATTCCATCACACTCCTGACTTGCGCCTTGTGATGTGGGGAACATCCAAATCTGGAGGGCTCTATTTCTGGGATGCCTGGGACCAGGGAAGCGGCTGTAACTGTAGCAGCTCATATCCTTGGAAGACATGATTTGAGGATAGTCTGAAAAAGAAGATTGTCTATTTGGGAAACTAGTGTGACATGGGGAGTGTTTTTGAAGAGGGTCTGTTCATATGAATGGTGTTAAATAGGGAGTGTCTGAATTTGGAGAAGGTCTATTCATGAGAAGAATGAGACATGGGGCATGGAGGAGCCTGAATTTGGAAAGGGTGTACTCCGGCGATCAGTGTTCCCTACGGAGACTCGGAAGCTGGAGAGTGTTCAGTCCAGGCAGAAACGTTCCCTGTGGATTGTCTGAACCTGGAGGAGGACTATTCCTGAAAAGAGTCCGGACAGGAGATTTTTGGAAGTGAGTGAGCTTCTGTTTCTCAGAAGTGTTCTTTGGAGAGCGGCCGAACCTGAAGGTGTTCTATTCCCAGGGTGAATGTAAATGGGGGATTGTCCAAAACTCGACAGGGAATTTATCTTGGGAAAAGTTTGCAATGGGGAAAGTCCGAATCTGGAGACTGTCCATTACTGGCAAGAATGTGAACTCGGCTGGTTCTGAACAAGGACAGGGTATACAATTTGGAATTTTTTTCTGTGGTCATGGTCCCAAACTGGAGGAGGTCTATTCCTGGGAAGAGTGTGCTGTTTGCACAGTCCAAAGCTGGACAGCCTCCAGTCCTGGGATGAAGAAACTGCGAGCGTAGTCCGAATCTGGAGAGGGCCTGTTCCCGGGATAAGTGAGCTGTGGGGATGGTCCAGACTTGCAGGGCATCTATTCCTGGCAAGAGAGTGCTGTGGGGGTGGCCCGGACCTGGAGGGGGTCTACTCCTGCAAAAGTGTACATCTTGGATTGGTTCCCAAAGTGGAGAGGTTCCATTCCTGGGAAGCAAATTTCATAGTGATTGAACAAACCTGGAGTGAGAGTCTCTTAGGGGGAAAAGTGTCTCCTGGAATATGCGAACCTGAAGAGTTTATACTCCAGGGAAGAGTTTGCTCTGTAGCAGTTGGGCTGCTTCCATTCCTGGGCCTTTTTTTGCCTTGAGGAGTGGCCAACATTTTGAGGGTCTGTTCCTAAGAAGAGTGTGACCTGGGAAGCAGCTGATCCAGAACGTGACCTTTTCCTGCAATGAGTGTGAATTTGGGATCACCTAATCCTGAAGAGAGCCTATTCCTGGGAAGTATGTAAACTCTGGAGGGACCAATTCTGGATGGGAATATTCCTGAGGAGGCTGTGCTGATAATTTTCAAAACCTGGTGGAGAACTATTAGAGGGAAGAGTTTGCTTGAGAAACTGTTCAAAATGGGAGAGCGCTTGCTCCTGGGAAGAAAGTGATTTGAGGAGCATCCAGTAAGGTAGAGGCTCAACTCCTGAGAATTGTTTTATTCTTTAAGTGTTGTGGCCTTCACTTGCTAGGACAGCATTAACTGCTCAGCCCTAGTTGCCCTTGAGAAGGTGTTAGTGAGCTGCCTTCTTGAGCGGCCAGAGTCCATGCTGTGTAGGTACACTCAATGGATTTAGGAAGACAGTTCCAGAACATTGGCCCAGCGCCAGTGAAGTAACGGCCGATACATTTCAGGTCAGGAAGATGAGTGAATTGGAGGGAAACTTCCATGTGGTGACATTGCCATCTACTTGCTGCCCTTTTCCTTCTAGAAGGTTGCGGTCGCTTGCTTGGAAGATGTTGTTTGAGGAGCCTTGGTCAGTTGCTGCAGTGCATCTTTTAGATGGTCTGCACCGCTGCTACTGTGCATCAGTGATGAACGAAGGGAATCTTTACCGATGAGATGCCAAACAAGCAGCCTGCTTTGCCCTGGGCTGTGTTAAGCATATTCAGTGCTGTGGGAGCTAACATTGTCCGGGCAAGTGGGGAGAATGCCATCACACTCCTGACTTGTGATTTGTAGATGGTGGAGATATTTTCTGGAGGAAGGAGGTGAGTTACTGATCGCAGGATTCCTAGCCTTTGACCTGCACTTGAAGACACAGTATTTATATGGCTAAACCAGTTCAGTTTCTGGGCAATGGTTGATAGCGGGTTTTCATCGATAGTACTGCCATTGAACGACAAGGGGTGATGGCTAGATTCTCTCTTGGTGAAAATGCTTATTAAAGCACTTGTGAGGTGCAAATTGTTACTCCCCACTTGTCAGCCCAAGTCTGCACATTGCCCAGGACTTGCTGCCTTTGGACACGGGCTGCTTCAGTATCTGAAGTTTCTAAAATGCTGCTGAACATTGTGCTCTCCTCAGTGAACATCTCCACTTCCGTCCTTCTGTTGGACGGAAGCTCCTCGATGAAACAGATAACGATGGTTGGCCGAGGGCACAATCCTGAGGCTCCCCTTCAGAAAGGCCCAGGAGCCGAGATGACTGACCCCCAACTGCCACAAACATATTTCTTTGTGCTAGGTATGAATCCAACCAGCGGGGAGTTTTCCCCCTGATTCCCATTGACACCCGTTTAGCGAAGGCACTTTGATGCCGGCCTGAATTAACTCTGTAAACCGGAGTAAATCATAAACTTCCAGTATGATCCATATATTTAAATGGTCCCATTACTCCCATTCGGTTTAATTCTGCTGATCAACGCTCTGACAGTCAGACACATTTTAGTGACGAGTCGAGTCCGGAAGGGACTGAGGGCTCAGAGTAAGGGAGAGAATCGCAGTGACCCAGAGATGGAGAGCAGGAGGAAGTCTATGATTTTACTCTTCACCATATCCGGCACCTTCATCCTCCTCTGGTCAGTGTTTGTTACTAAATTCTTCTATATTGATGTGAGAGGGTTAATTTACCTCACCGTTTCTGTATATATATTACAGCAAGTCGGATTTATGCTGCGGAGTTTAAGTTGCTGCACAAATACACTTATTTATGGGGTCACTCAGTCCAAGTTCAGAGAGCAGATCAAGAATGTGGTAATATACCCGGTTATATTAATTATTCAATTAATGAAGAAAATGACTGACAGCTGCCCCAGCCAATCACATATCTCCTCCCGCTGGCGGACAGCTGCGTAAGCCAAAAAGGGAGCTCCGCATGATGACTGACACCAGCCTCAGCCAATCCGAGAGATCCACCCCTTACTGACAGCTGGCTTTACCAATCAGCGGATCAGCCCCATGACTGACACACACGTCAGCCAATGTGGCAACTTCAGCTTTTCACCCACAGCAGCCTCAGACAGTCAAGGAGCGCCACTCGCTGACTGACTGCTGCCTCAGCCAATCAACGTGTCATTCCGGCTGACTCACTTGCTTCATCCAATCAAGGAGCTGTAGTCTTGTGCTCACTGTTACATTGGGCACTCAGGATGTTCTTCTTCTGTCCCAACAGCCGCCGCAGTAAATCAAAGATAATCAACTGCTGACTGAGTGTTCAGCCTTTAATTTCATTACACCCGTTGGCTGTAAACAAATTCATCCAATCACGGTGCTGCAAGCAGTGACTCAGAGAGTTCAGCCAATCAGCGAACTTCAGCCTGTGACCGACAAAGTATTTCAACTCTTTCTTGGACTCGAAATCAAGTTCTGTCGAAGGGTCATGAGGACTCGAAACGTCAACTCTTTTCTTCTCCGCCGATGCTGCCAGACCTGCTGAGTTTTTCCAGGTAATTCTGTTTTTGTTTAAGGTTTCAGCCCATCAAGGAATTGAACCCGATCATTTACAGCCGCATAATCCAATCAGCAAGCTCCGACCAATGACTAACTGGACTTCAAACAGCCAACAATCCCCAGCTAATTCCCACCCTCTAGCCCAGAGTATCATCCAATCATAGCGTTCAATCTTTGACTGACAGTTCTTACAACACAAGCTGGGTCCCCAAATCATGACGGGATCTGCCGTGTCGGATTGGAGTGTTTCAGTTTCAGACTGACAGCTATAATATCAAATCGGAGAGATGCGACTGCGCTCGAATTTACTTGAACAGCAAAAATGACGCGTTAAAATCCGACCAAAAGTCGTGCGTATTGCTCAGCTCCGCCCAGCCTCTCGCTGTTCCCTTTGTGATTGACAGCAGCATAAGCCAATCGGTGAGATGCTTGCATATAATTCACCAAGCGAAATTATGCCGCTTTGTTCGATTTCCACAGTGTCACCACCTTCCCAGCGACATAACGTCACCTCGCTCGAACTGGCGAGAGGGCGGGCAATGATCCTCAAAGCGGTGCCGCACTGATAATTACTGCAGTGCAACTAGATTTCATTGATTGGAAATAAAGCGGGATCCAAACGACAGAAATTTAGAGAATGAAATAGAAGGGACACAGGGAAGGTGAAGGAGGAAATTAAATGACAGGATCACAGCATTCTTACAAAGGAGAAGAAGGACGATTGGCCCATCATGTCTGCACGGACTCTCTGAATGAACAACACACCTATTTCTATTCTGCAGCCTTCTGTCCATAACTCCGTCCATTCTTCATTTTCAGATAACAGCCTAATGCCGGAATGAATGTTTCAATCCATCCTGCCTCCAACACACTCTCAGTCCGTTCATTTCGGACCATATAAAATCGCTGCCTGATGAAAAATGTTTGAATTATATCGTAATTGCTTTTCTCCCTGACTGTTCTAAATTGAGCCCCCTGACTTTCAACGCTTTCACGAAAAGGAACAATTGCTCCATATCGACTCTAGATCACTGATGACCTTAAATACCTCTATCAAATCTCCTCTCAGCTTTCTCTTCGAAAGGAAAACGATCCTAACTTCTCTATACTCTCCTCAAAACTGAAATTTCCTAAACCCTGGGACATTCTCGTGAATCTTATCTGTATTACATACAGACACCACATTTCTGGCGAAAGCACAGCGCCCAGCACTCGGCGTACTATTTCCATTGGGGGCCGAACTTGTGACTTATAGAGGCTCAACGAAACCTCATTGCTCTTGCACTCAATTTTCACAATAAATATAGCCTCTGATGATGTATGCTCTATTTACTGATTTCTTAATATGTCCTTCCAGCTTCAATGACATGTCCCTCTGCTCTTGCCCCCTTCAGAGATGTATCGTTTATTTTATGCTGTCTCTACTAATGTTCTTGCTGTCAAAAAGAACCATTTCACATCTCTCAGCATTGAAATTCTTCTGTCACCTGCCTACTCATTCCACCAACTTCTCAAAGCCCTTTTTGAAATACTATTCCTATCCTCCTTACAGTTCATTTTTCTGCTGATTCAGTTGCTTAACATGACCGATACTATATTACCTTTATGTATCTCCCTATGTAATGTTTCAAGCACACTACAACACTTAACTTCGACTTTATCCTGCGTATTAGTTATCATGTCCAAGGCACGATTCAAAGTAAATTCACTCCTTCTGTGTGCTGGCTCTCAAGTTAACGTTTACAATCAAGATCGAACATTCCATTAAAATGGCCAATGAAGTTGAAACAGCTGCGTTATTTATATAATTGCGGAGGGTAACTTTAAACAACTGTCATATCCTATAATTGTATGAGTTATGTTTGAGATGCGGCTCTAAATTCAGGAATCAGACTACCAGTTCTCGACGTTTACACCTGAAAGCTGCTAAGTTATACCAAGCACAACTAATTACATGTAAATAAAAGCAAAAAAAAAAACTGCGGATGCTGGAAATCCAAAATAAAAATAAAAATACCTGGAAAAACTCAGCAGATCTGACAACATCTGCGAAGAGGAACAATGTTAACGTTTTGGGTCCATATGACCCTTCAACAGAACTAAGGAAAAATAGAAAGAGGTGAAATATAAGCTGGTTTAAGGGGGGAGAGACTAGTGGAGCTGGATAGACAGCCAGTGATAGGTGGAATAAGCCAAAATATGTCATAGACAAAAGGACAAAGAGGTGTTGAAGGTGGTGGTATTATGAAGGGAATGTGCTAATAGGTGACATTAAGGGTAGAAAGCAGGACGAGCAAGGAACAGGTAGCCCTAGTGGGGGTGGGGTGGGGGTAAGGGATCCAAATAGGCTCAAAGGTAGAGATAAAACAATGGATGGAAATACATTTAAAAATAATGGAAATAGGTGGGAACAAAAAAATCTATATAAATTATTGGTAAAAATGGGGATCGGAAAGGGTTGGGGATGGAGGAGAGAGTTAATGATCTAAAATTGTTGAACTCATTGTTCAGTTCAGAAAGCTGTAAAGTGCCTAGTCAGAAGATGAGATGCTGTTCCTCGAATTTGCGTTGAGTTTCACTGGAACATTGCAGCAAGCCAAGGACGGACATGTGGGCATGAGAGCAGGGTGGAATGTTAAAATGGCAAGCGACAGGGAGGTCTAGGTCATGCTTGTGGACAGAGTGAAGGTGTTCTGCAAAGTGGTCACCCAGTCTGCGTTTGGTCTCTCCAATGTACAGGAAACCACACTGCGAGCTGCAAAAGCTGTAGACTAATTTGTGGGAAGTGCAAGTGAAATGCTGCTACACTTGAAAGGAATATTTGGACACTTGGATGGTGAGGAGAGGGTAAGTAAAGGGCCAGGTGTTGCACATTCTGCGGTTGCATGTGAAGGTGCCAAGGGAGGGGGTTGAGGTGTATGGGGTGATGGAAGAGTGGACCAGGGTGTCAGGGAGGGAATGATCCCTGTGGAATGCCGCCAGGGGGTGAAGGGAAGATGTGTTTGGTGGTGGCATCATGCTGGAGGTTGCGGAAATGGTGGAGGATGATCCTTTGAATGCGGAGGCTGGTGGGGTGATAAGTGAAGGCAAGGTGGGCCCTATTATGGTTCGGGGAGTGAGTGAAGGTATGACGGTGGATGCGCAGGAGATGGGATGGACACGACTGAGGACCCTGTCAACCACTGTGGCTGGAAAACCTCGGTTAAGGAAGAAGGAAGACATATCAGAGGAACTGTTTTTGAAAATGGCATCATCAGAACAGATGCGACAGAGGCGAAGGAACTGAGAGAATGGGATAGAGTCCTTACAGGAAGCGGGGTGTGAGGAGCTGTAGTCAAGGTAACTGGGGAGTCGTTAGGCTTGTAATGAATATTTGTGGACAGTCTATCACCTGAAATTGAGACAGAGAGGTCAAGGAAATGTCAGAGATGGACTAATTATAAATGATGGAGGGGTTGAAATTGGAAGCAAGAGTATTAATTTTATTCAGGTTTTGACGAGAGCATGAATCAGCACAGAAGCAATCATCGATGTAGCAGAGAAACAGTTGTGGGAGGGGGCCGGAGTAGGACTGGAACAAGGAATGTCTCCGGTTCTGTAGCTAGTCAGCCACACTGTGCCCTTTCTATTCTTCCCATACAGCAGGGGAAAATGGAGAGCTCAAACGTGTTAATAAATGTACAGGCATCTTCTGAATGATTTAGCCTAGAAGCACAAAATGAGCAGGGATAAATTATGAAAGGAACCTGCCGAGGATTGATGAAGACCAACAGCTCTGAGCCCACAGAAATCAATTCCAAGCAGTTGACTCAGTACCATAAAGAGACAGGCATAACTGGGGCCCATGTGGGTACCCATAGTCACACCTTTTATTTGGATGTTGGGCATCTGGAACTCACTGCCTGAAAGGGCAGTTGAATCAGAAACCCTCATAACATTTCAGATATGTTTGGATGTGCAATTGCGATGCCAAGGCATATAAGGCTATGGGCCTGGTGCTGGAAAGCGTGTTTAGAATAGTTAAGTACTTGTCTGTCTGGCGCAGAGTCGATGGGCCGAAAAGGGCCTTTTTCTGTGCTGTTGACACCTATGACTCTATGAATCTAAGTTAGGATTGTTTTCCTTGAAGAAGAGAAGGCTGAGAGGAGATTTGATATGGCTATTTAGAATCATGAGTGATCCTTATTAAATAAGGGGAAACGGTTCATTTTCGTGGAAGCACTCAGGGTGAGGAAGCTCAGTATTAAGGTCATCAGGAAAAGAAACACTGATAACATTAAATATTATGTTTTCTCACAGCGAGTGGTTTGGATCTGTAAAACAGTGCCTGAGAGCTGGTGGAGGCACATTGAAATGAAGCATTCATTCAGAAATTAGACTGTTACCTGAAAATGAAGAAAGTGCAGGTTATGGGGAGAAGGCTGGAGAATAGAACTTGGTGAGTTGCTCATTGAGAGAGTTGGTGCTGACACGATGGGCCAAATGGCTGCCTTCAACTTGGTAACAGTTCTGTGATTCTGTTATTTAACTTGATCCTTCCTTTTCCCTGTGTCCCTCCTATTTCAATCTCTGAATTTCTGCCTTTCGGTTCCAGCTTTAATTCGAATCAGTGAAATATAGTTGCACTGGCGTAATTCCCAGTGCCGCCCCGCTTTAAGGATCATTGACCAATCTCCAGCCAGGATCGAGCGTAATGACGTCATGATGGTGGGTTGTTGGTGACCCTTTCTGAATCGAAGCAGATGGGATGGATTTTGATTGGCCAATGATCTGCAAGCAACTCTACGATTGACAGCAGTGTAAGCCAATGGCAAAGTGGGCAGGGATAGGTTTTGTTGAGGTGAGCAAGGCGCTCGGCTATTGGTCAGATTTTGAAGCGGGATTTTCATTACTCCAGGAAATTCCAGGGCTGTTGCATCTCTCCGATTGGATATTAGAGCTGTCACTCTCATGCTGAAATGCTCCAATCGGGCAGGGCAGGTGTCCCTCACACCTTCGGGATTCTCCATTTGTTTGAGGAGTGATCAGTCAATTATTGAACGCTATGATTGAACAAAACTCCGTGCTAGATGGTGGGAATTGGTTTGTGGTGTCTGATTAATTGAAGTGCTGACCGCAGCGGCCGGAATTTACTGATTGGCTGAAGCATCTGACAGTCAGGTTTTTTTCTTCATTAATTGAATAATTGATGTTACCGGAAAATTCACCGCTTTCTTCATCTGCTCTCGGAACTTGGACTGAGTCACAGCATAAATAAATGTGTTTGTGCAGCAACTTAAATTCAGCAGCATCAATCCGAGTTGTTGTAAGATATATTCAGGATAGGTGGGGTAAACTAACCCTCTCACATCAATATAGAAGAATTTTATAACAAACACCGACCACAGGAGGATGAAAGTGCCGGATATGGTGAAGAGTAAAATCATAGACTTCCTCCTGCTCTCCATCTCTGGGTCACTGCGATTCTCTCCCTTACTCTGAGCCCTCAGTCCCTTCCGGACTCGACTGGTCACTAAAATGTGTCTGACTGTCAGAGCGTTGATCAGCAGAATTAAACCGAATGGGAGCAAAGGGGTTAAAACCGTCTGAAACCAGGAATATCCAACCCATCCGGGATCAGTAAAAATGCTTGGCTTTGCCAAACAGCCCCATGGTACATTGTCGATTATCTGTCCAGGTTCCTGTGTAAAGTATTGGGGGATGTTTTTTAAACAGAGCAGGATACCGGTTGTCGCTAGAACCACAGCCGCTGTTTTCCCGGTGCAATATTCTGTTTTCAGCTTCTGGCAACAAATGGCCACAAATCGATCAAAGGAGAAAGTGACGGTGAACCAGACAGAACAGTCTGTGGCTGCAGCCTGCAGGACAGTGTGAACACGACACACAGGAGTGAGGTACAGGAAAGACAGTGGGAAATAATAATAATTGATCTTGTTCAGTATGACGTTTGTGATAATGACCAGTAGATCCGCCGTTGCCATGGCCACCAGGTAGCGAGTGGTGCAGATGGAGAGGCCGCACTTTCCCTGGGACAGGATCACAATTCCCAGCAAATTAATTGTCAGAGAGAGGGGAGAAGGGCCTGGAAATTATTGATTAAACATTGTCCATGTCTGACCCTCACAGGGAGGACAGGATTTCAGCACCAAAACAGAGTTTGGTCACAGGAGGACAGGCAGGCGACTGGCTGGTGAGTATTTCAGCTTTTAGCTTTGTTTTTAGTTTGAAATTTACAGTTGAGTTAGAATCACTTGTTGATTATTATTAAATTTAGTAATTTAATGATAGGGGGAATTAAACAAACAATAAAGATGAAACAGCAAAAAAGCCAGACGTGAGCGGGTGTTTAAAGAGCAGGAGTTTACCTGTGAGGGAGCGGAGCGGCTGTATAAAGAGCGATAGCAGAGTTTACCTGTGAGGGAGCGGAGCGGCTGTATAAAGAGCGATGCGGAGTTTACCTGTGAGGGAGCAGAGCGGCTGTATAAAGAGCGATAGCGGAGTTTACCTGTGAGGGAGCAGAGCGGCTGTATAAAGAGCGATAGCGGAGTTTACCTGTGAGGGAACGGAGCGGCTGTATAAAGAGCAATAGCAGAGTTTACCTGTGAGGGAGCAGAGCGGCTGTATAAAGAGCGGAGCGGATTTTACCTGTGAGGGAGCAGAGCGGCTGTATAAAGAGCGGAGCGGAGTTTACCTGTGAGGGAGAGGAGCGGCTGTATAAAGAGCAATAGCAGAGTTTACCTGTGAGGGAGCAGAGCGGCTGTATAAAGAGCAATAGCAGAGTTTACCTGTGAGGGAGCAGAGCGGCTGTATAAAGAGCAATAGCAGAGTTTACCTGTGAGGGAGCAGAGCGGCTGTATAAAGAGCGGAGCGGAGTTTACCTGTGAGGGAGCAGAGCGGCTGTATAAAGTGTGTAGCGCAGTTTACCTGTGACAGAGTGGAGCGGCTGTATAAAGTGTGTAGCGCAGTTTACCTGTGACAGAGTGGAGCGGCTGTATAAAGTGAGTAACGGAGTTTACCTGTGAGGGAGTGGAACGGCTGTATAGAGAGCGATGCAGAGTTTACCTGTGAGGGAGCAGAGCGGCTGTATAAAGAGCGATGCGGAGTTAACCTGTGAGGGAGCAGAGCGGCTGTATAGAGAGCGATGCAGAGTTTACCTGTGAGGGAGTGGAGCGGCTGTATAGATGGGAACTGCAGAGTTTACCTGTCAGGGAGCCTGTTCTCACACAGGAACTGGGTGGTGCTGGAATCCGAAATGAGTGATGTCAGGACAAGGGAGAGAGCTGGTTTGTAGTTAGTGAGTAAGGTGCTTCATTTTTTTCTCCATTTTAAAAATACATTACAGTAGCTAACAATCACCGCATTTGACTTTATTTTGCCAGAAAAAAGTTAAATCGTTTTTCATTTGGCTTAAATTTAGGGAACCAATTTTTTTAAATAAAAATCAAACAAAACGTATGGCAAAGGGACTCAGTCACGTGATTTGCATGGGGATTCTTCGACACGCATTGCAATGTTAATGACCACATGTGCAGGAAGTGCCACTGGATTCACCAGCTTGACCAATGGGTTTCAGAGCGTTAACGTCAGCTGGAGACACAGCGTTGCATCCGCAAAACTGAGAGTTAGGTGGAAAGAACGTTTTTAGATGTGGTCACTCAGCAGCTTGAAGAAGTGTGGGAATGGATGACCACCAGTCAGAAGAAGGGAGGCAGGCATGTAATAAGGAAAGCCACAGTATGTAATGAGGAAATCACCAGGCAGGTAATGAGGAAGCCCGGTTTATCTGTGTTTCAAAAGGGTAAGGGTGAATGTTGCTCTGGAGAGTGCAACCAGAGTCAAATTCCAGGCACTGTGGGTGCCTCAGCTGCACAAGTGGGGAAGGGTAAGATTGCAAGAGCAATAGTGGTAGGAGACAAAATAGTGAGGGGTGCAGACAGGAGCTTCTGCAGCTATAGATGTGACTCCAGGATGGTGTGTTGCCTCCCTGGTAGCAAGGTCAAAGATATCACAGAACAGTTGCAGGGCATTCTGAAGAGGGAGGGAAAACTCAGGTCGTGGTTCACATTGGTACTAACGACTTAGGTAGAAAGAGGGATGAGGTCTTGCAAAATGAATTTAGGGAGCTAGGCAGCAGATTAAAAAGCAGGACCTCAAAGGTTGCAACCTCTGGATGGCCCTCTTGTCACGTGAAAGTGAGTATAGGAATATGAGGATAGAGAAGATGAATGCGTGGCTGAAGAAATGTTGCGGGGGGGAGGCCTTCTGGTTCCTTGATCAGGGTATGTTTCTGGTGAAGTTGGCACCTGTACACGTCGGACAGGTTGCACCTGAACTGGCACAGGAGCAACATCTTTGTGGGGAGGTTTGCTAGTGATGTTGGGGTGGGGTTGTGGGGGCAGGGTAAAACTAATTCGGTATTTTTATGTAATAATGAGTGAAGGTACAGTAGAGGATGGTGCACAGCCTAATATAGAAGAGGAACTAAGTGAGTCTGGAAGGCAGAGCAAACATAGACCTGTTAAGGCACAGGGGAACAATGCAAGGCTGGTTCGCTGCTATTGTAATGAAAGGAGTCTTAAAAGTAGGGCAGATGAATTGAGGGTGCTGATTAACACATGGGAATGTGATATTGTTGCTATCACACAGACATGGTTGGTGGCGGCGCAGGACTGGCAGCTCAATGTTCCAGGGTACAGAATGTTCAGGCATGACAGGGGCTGATGGTGACTTGGTGGTGGGGGTTTAAAATGGAAGTTGGCATTGCACGATTGATCAAGGAGTAAATTAATGCCATAAGGGGTGATGTTATTTTAGAAGGTTCCTCAAATGAGGCCACCTGTAGAGAACTTAAATACAGTCAGCAATCACTTTGCTGGGGGTGCACTAAATGCCTCCAAAGAGTCAGGGGGGCTAGAGGAGGGGATGTGTAGGAAAATCTCAGAGATGTGTACAAGGGTAATAATAGTAGGAAATTTCAATTCACCAATGTTAACTTGGATAGTCTTAGTGTGAGAGGCTTCGATGTGGTGGAATTCTTAAAGTGCTTGAAAGAGAGCTTTCTGAGCCAACGCTAAAGCCCTACGAGAGAAGAGGCGGCACTGGACCTAATCTTAGGGAATGAAGCCAGGAAAGTGGTATAAGTGTCAGTGGGGGAAAGCATTTCGGGGAGAGACACCATAGTTCTTGTGGTTTTAAGGTAGTTATTGAAAATGACAAAGATGGCTTGTAAATAAAGGTCCTGAAATTGGGGAAGGCCAACTTCAATATTTTATGACAGGATGTGGCCAAAGTGGACTGGGAGCAGCTAATTGTAGGAAAGTCTACAACAGGCCTGCGGGAGTCATTCAGAAAGGAAATAGTGAGAGTTCTGGGCCAACATGTTCCCGTAGAGGTGAGGGGTAGGACAAACAATTCCAGGGGATACTGGTTGTCAAGGGATATAGAGGATTGGATAAGGAAAAAGAAAAGTGACTGATGGTAGATACAGGGGGGTTAACACAGCACGGAAGCCCTGGAGAAGCATAAAAAGTGTGTGGTGGGGGAGGGGTGTGGTAGTTAACAAGTAGTTAGGAGAGCGAACAGGAGACATTACCAAACACTGGCGGGAAAGGTAAAGGAAAACCCAAGGCATTTTATAAATATATTCAAGGCCTGAGGATAACCAGGGAAAGAGGAGGACCCATCAGGGAACAAAGTGGCAGATTGTGCTGTAACCGAAGGACATAGTGAGGTTATAAACGCTTACTTTTCATCTGATGACTATGGAGAAGGACGATGTAGGTGTTGAAATCAGGGAGGGGGAATGTGATATACTTGAACACAATAGCATTGAAAGGGTGGAGGTATTAGTGTTTTTTGCTTGAAAGTGGATAAATCCACCAGCCAGATGAGATGTATCCCAGGCTGTAATATGAGGTAAGGGAGGAGGGTGCAATGGCTCTGACGCTTATTTTCAAATTATCTGGACATTCGAGGGGTGCCAGTGTACTGGAGGACAGTGAGCGAGGAGAAGCGGGGCCATTAACAGTGAGAGGGTGAGAGAGGAGCAACGGGGCCATTAACAGTGAGAGAGTGAGAGAGGAGTAGCAGGGCCATTAGAGTGAGAGAGGAATAGCGGGGCCATTAGAGTGAGAGAGGAGAAGCGAGGCCATTAGGAGCAAGAGACTGTAAGAGAAGCTGCGAGAGAAGCAGCGAGGCTGTTAGCAGGATTTGAGAGGTGGGGGGAAATCACCCAGAATGATGTTGGACTCTGCAGCACACTGCCTGAGGGGGTGGTAGAGGCAGGAACCCTCACAACATTTATGAAGTATTTAGATGAGCACTTGAAACGGACTCGCATACAGGGTTAGGGGCCAAGAGCTGGTAAATGGGATTAGAATAGATAGGTACTTGATGCCTGGCACGGTCACGATGGGCCGAAGGGCCTGTTTAACTGTATAACTCGGATACTCTGTGACCCTCTGACTTGATGAGTGAGTGAGGAACAGCGCAGGCACTGAGAGTGGGAGAGTGTGAGAAACAGCGGTGCCATTAACAGTGAGAGAGCAGAAGGAACAGCGGGGACATTAACAGTGAGAGAGCAGAAGGAACAGCGGGGACATTAACAGTGAGACCGTGCATGTTGAGTGAGCGACCATTGGAGTACACGGAGAGAGTGGCCACAGAGCATTACTGAGCAGGGGGAGAGGAGAGAGCATGAAACCAAGAGATCATTAAACCTATCAGCTGAAGTAGGCTATTCAGACAACAAATCTGTTCACCATTTAATGAGGTCATTGCTGACATGATGATCTTCAACTCCACCTTCCTTCCATTTTGCAGAAGCTTTTGTTACCTTTTTGTTAAAAATCTGCCTATCTCAGCCTTGAATATAATGAAAGACCCAGCCTTCAATACCATCAACACTAAATAATCCACGGATTCACTACGATCTGAGCGAAGAAATTCCTCCTGGAAAAACTCAGCAGGTCTGGCAGCATCGGCGGTTCTGTTTTTGTTTTGGATTTCCAGCGTCTGCAGTTTTTTTGTTTTTAAGTTCCTCCTGGTCTCTGTGTTAAATAGGTGACCCCTAACTCTGAGAATATGCCCTCTGGTCCCCGATCCTCCGCAAGGGGAATCAACTTCTCAGCATCTACCCTGCCAAGCTCCCCAAGAATCTTATTTGTTTAAATAAAGCTGCATCTCATTCTTCCAGACTCCAGTGAGTACAGGTATAATCTACTCAACCTCTCCACAGAAGAAAATCCCTCCATACCCGGGCTCAATCCAGTGATATTTCTCTGGGTTGCCTCTAATGTCAGTATATACTTCCTTAGATAAGGGGCCAAAACTGTTTACAGTATTCTAGTCATGGCTTAACTTATGCTGTGCAAAGTATTAGCAAGACCACCCAATGTTTTCCTCCATTCCCTTTGAATAAATGCCAACAATCCTGTCGCCTTCCCTATTACCTGCTGAAATTATATGTTTGTTTTTTTGGGGGGGGATTCATGCAGACGGACTCCCAAATCCCTCTGTGCTGCAGCTTCCTGCAGTCTTTCCCCATTTAAATAATATTCAGCTCCTCTATTCTTCGTGCCACAGTGCATAACCTCACATATTTTCCCACGTTATATTCCAGCTGCTAAGTGCTTGCCCTCTCACTTAACCTGTCTCTACCCCTCTGTGGAAACTTTGTGTCATCTTCACCACTTGCCTTTCCACCTACTTTTGTATCACCCATTAAAAAGAGATCATTAAAGAGTCCGGAGAGAGGCGATAGACCTTGAAAGAGCAGAGAGGGAAAAGAGCGTGAGAACAGCTAATTGGTGGGTATGTGTAGTCGTTAAAGTAAAAGTGAAGTCTTTAGTTTGTTTTGAGATCTGTAGCGTATATTTCCTCTGATAAAAGCTTCTTAAGTATAAATTCGGTACTGTTGTGCAAAATAATAATAACAATCAAATGCTTCTAGGGGGAGATTCTTCAAGTGTAATGAGCAAGGATGCTAATATAATTGGTTAATTAATGAATTAAAATACATTAGCGATGGCAGGACAGCTAATGTGTAGCTGCAGCAGCATGTTGGCCTGTTGGACACCAAGGTGATCCAGAGCGAGCACATCAGTAGCAAGAGTTTGCAGCACGAGAACACTCGGATCTGAGTTAAGGAGCTGGTGTCCGAGCTGCAGACATTGCGCCACATCAGAGAGAGGGAAGTTACCTGGACACTTTGCTCCAGGAGGTGGTCATTCCGCCCATGGAGTCAGCTCAGCCATTCAGTGAGATCATTGCTGATCTGATCATCGTCACCTCCACAATGCTGCCTTTTCCCCATAACCCTTGATTCTCTGACTGATTAAAAATCTGTTGAGCTCAGCCTTGAATATATTTAACAACTCATCATCTACAGCCCTCTAGGGGAACTAATTCCACAGATACACTAATCTCTGAGAGAAGAAATTCTTCCTAATCTCTGCATTAAATTGGTGAATGCTCTCTCTGAGATGATGCCCACTCGTCCTGAACCCTCCCACAAGGGGAAACAGCTTCTCAACAAGTACCATGTCAAGCCTCCTCGGAATCTTATATGTTTCAATAAGGTCCCGTCTCATTCTATTAAACTCCAATGAGTACAGGCCCAACCTAAGCAATCTCCCCACATGAAAAAAGTCCCTCCACATCCGGCACCAGCCTTTAACCTTCTGTGGGCTGCCTCCACTTTGAGCATGTCTTTCCTCAAATAAGGGGACCATAATTGTTGACATTATTCTAAGTGAGAGCCTTGTATAGTTCTAGCATGACTTCCCCATTTTTATAATCCATTCCCTTTGAAATTAAAGCCAACATTTTATTTCCCTTCCCTATCACCTGCTGAAATTAACATTTTCATATTCATGTGCGCGGGCTCCCAAATCCCTCTCTGCTGCAGCTTTCTACAGTCTTTCTCCATTTAAGTAATATTGAGCTCCTCTATTCTTCCTGCCAACGTGCATAAACCCACAGTTTCCGATAATATATGCCATCTGCCAAGTTTTGCCAACTCACTTAACATTTCTATATGCCCCTGTAGGCCCTTTCAGTCTTCCTCACCACTTGCCTTCGCACCAATTTGTTTGATAACTTCCTCTTTTCTTTCTCTGTCTCTCTAACCCCCTCTTTCTCTCTATCTCTCCCTCTGCTTATTAATCGCTGTCTCCTCCTCTGCCTCACACTGTCACCCTCCTTCTCATTCACTGTCTCTTTGTCTCTCTGTTCTCTTTCCCTCTTTCACTTTCGCCTTCTCTATCTTCCTCGCTTGCTAAACTTCCCTTTGACTGTTTCATTGCCTCTCTCCCTCTCTCTGCCTCTGCTTGTCTATTTCTCGCTTTCCCTTTCTTTTTTTCTGTCACTTTCTCTCTCCCTCCCTCTCTCTCTCTCACTCCCTCACTTCCTCCCTCTCTCTCACACTGTGTCTCACTCCGTCTCTCTCTTTTCCTCTCTGTCTTTTCTATCCCCTTCTCTCTTTTGCAATGTCTATCTCTCTCTCTTTCTGTCTCTCTGTGTTTCTCCCGCTATTTATCTAACTCTCCCTCTATCCTCCTCCCTATGACTCCCTCCCTTTCTCTTTCCCTCCCGCCCTATGTAACACATCAGTATCTCTCCGCCTTACTCTCTTAATTTATCTGCCTCTCTCCCTCTCTCTCTGCCTCACCCACTCTTTCTCTCCCATCAACTCTCTCCTTTTGACCGCCCTGTCACTCTCAGCCCTCTTTCTCTTTCCGTGTCAGTGTCTACGTGTGTGTATGTGTGCATGTGTGTGTATTTCTCTGTCTCTCACGCCCGAACCTTCCCTTTGTCTCTTTCTCTCCTACTATCTCTCCCTCTCCTCTCTCTCTCTCCTTCTATCAGTCTATCTCTCACTTTGTCTCTCTGTCTCTCTCTCTCTGTCTCGCTCTCACACTTTGTGTCTAACTCTGTCTCTCTCAATGCCTCTCTTGCTCTTTTCTCTGCACTTCTTTTTCAACGTCTCTCTCCCCCCTCTCTCAATCCCTGTCGCTGTGTCTCTAAATCTCACTCCCTTCATCTCACTCTGTCTCAACTCAATACATTTACGCATCTCTCTCTATTCTCTTTCTCTCACTATCTCTATCCCTCTCAATCTCTCTCTCTCTCAATCTCTCGCGATCCTTGTCACACACTCTGCCTCTCTGCTTATCCATCTTTCAGTCTCTCATTCACTCTGTCTTTCTCCCTCCCTGCCTCACCCTCTCTTTCTCTCCTAGCAACTCTATATTTTTCTCCCTTTCGATCTCCTTCTCTCTCTTAGAGCTCTCTCTTTCTGTGTGGGTGTATCTGTTTGTGTGTGTACATGTTTCCCTCTCTCTGATTCCTCTGCCCCTCACAACCTAAAATTCAACTTGTCTCGTTCTCTCCATTTCTCTCTCTCTCTTACTCACACACTGAGTGTGCATGTGTGTCCATGTATATGTGCGTGTGTCATTGAGTCTCTCTCTCTCTCTCACGTTTCTCCATCTCTTTCAATCTCTGTATTCCTCTGTTTGCCTTTCCATCTCTCTTGCTCTCCTTCTTAGTTCAATTCCCTCAAACTGACATTCAGTCTGTCTGCCTGTTATATATCTATGCATCTATCTACCTGTCAATCTAATTATCTATCTATCTGTTTATCTATCTATCTCTCTGTTTATTGGTGTATCTGCCTACCTGTCTGTCTGAATGTCCACCTGCTTTCCTGCTTCCTATCTGTCATCCAATCTATCCATTTATCTATCGTTGTCTTTATGTTTCACTGCCTTCTCCCCCTCTCTCTCTCTCTCTCTCTCTCACCCTGTCTCTATCTCTCACTCTTACCTTCTTGCTCGATGGCTCTCGCTGTCTCTTGCTCTTCCTCATCACTCTCTCTCTGTCTCTCTCTCCCTCTCTTTCTCCCTTCTGTGCATCTATCTCTCTCTTTCTGCCTCAGTCTCTCGTCCTCCTTCTCAGTCAATCTCTCTCTTTGTCTTTCTGTTTTCTTTCCCTTTTCCAATCTCACTTTCTTTCTCGCTTGCTAAAATTTCATTTCACTATTTCAGTGTCTATCTCTGCCTCACCTTCTCTGCCTCTGCCTATTTGTCTCTTGCTCTCCCCTTCCCTTTCTTTCTCTCTTTCACTTTCTCTCGTTCTCTCTCTCTGTCTGTCCCACATGTTCTCTCTCTGTCTCATTCTCTCTCAGTCTCTCTCTTACAATGTGTGCCTAACTCTATCTCTTTCTATGCCTCTCCTCCTCTTGCTCTCTCTCTCCATTTCTTGACCTGTGTTGCTTTGTCTCCAACTCTCAATCTCTCCTCCTCCCTCTGTCACCCTCTCTGTATGCTTCCCCCTCTCTCTCTCTATTATCTCTCTCTCTCACTCATTCTCTCAGAATCACAGAAGCATAGAACCACAGTGCAGTCGACGCCCTTTGGCCCATTGGGTCTGCACCGAAACGTGAGAAACACGTGAACTACCTACCTAATCCCATTTACCAACACTTGGCCCATAGTGTTGAATGTTATGACGTGCCAAGTGTTCATCCAGGTACTTTTTAAAGGATGTGAGACAACCCGCCTCCACCACCCTCCCAGGCTGTGTATTCCAGACTGTCACAACCCTCTGGGAAAAAAGTTTTTCCTCACATCCCCTCTAAATCTTTAGCCCCTCACCTTGAACCTATGCCCACTTGTGACTGACCCTGCAACTAAGGGTAACAGCCCCTCCCTATCCACCCTGTCCATGCCCCTCATAATCGGGTACACGTCGATCAGGTGCCCCCTTAGTCTTCTCTGCTCCAATGAAAACAACCCAAGTGCATCCAACCTCTCTTCATAACTTAAATGTTTCATTCCAGCCAACATCCTTGTGAATCCCCTCTGCACCCCCTCCAGTGCAATCACATCCTTCCTATAATGTTGCGACCAGAACTGCACACAGTAGCACTGTACTCCAGCTGCGGCCTCACCAAGGTTCTATGCAACTCCAACATGACCTCCCTACTTTTGTAATCCACACCTCGATTGATAAAGGCAAGTGTCCCAAAAGCCTTTTTCACCACCCCACTAACATCCCCTCCACCTTCAGATATCATGGACACACACGCCAAGGTCCCTTTGTTCCTCAGAAATTCCTAGTGTCATGCTGTTCATTGAATGCTTCCTTGTCAAATTACTCCTTCCAAAGCGTATCACCTCACACTTTTCAGCGTTAAATTCCATCTGCCACTTATCTGCTCATTTGACCATCCCATCTATTTGTTACTGTAGACCTAGACATTCAACCTCACTTAAACAACCGGCCAAACTTTGTCATCTCTCTCACTTTCAATCTCGCCCTATGTCATGCACTCTGCATCCCACCTTCTCCCTCTTTCCATCTCTCATTCTCTCTGCCCGTCTCTCTCTGCATTCTCTCTTTCTCTCCCAGCAAATCTATTTCTCCCTTTCGATCGCCCTCCCTCTTTCAGTTCTCTCTCTCTTTCTCTGTCTGTGACCACGTATCTGTGTGTACGTGCTTCTCCTTTTCTGTCCTCTGCCTCTCACACTTTAAACTTTCCTTTCTCTCTATCCCTCTATTTCTTTCACTCTCTTTTGTCTGTGAGTATGTGTGTTTGTCGGTGTGAGTGTGTGTCTGAGGGTCGATATCACTCACTCTCACGTTTCTCTCTCTTTCAATCTGAATGAGTATCTCTGTGTTTCTCTCCGCCTTTTGCTTTCCTTCACCGACCCTCTCCCTCTATCTGATTTTTCTGCAGGTATGTCTGACTATCTATCTATATATCTATCAGTCTATGTGTCCATCTATCTATATATTTATCTCTGTCTATTTCTCTCTCAATGTCTCCCTCCCTATTTCACTCTTTCTCTCTTCCCATCTAGCGCACTCGCTCTGTTTTGTCTCTCTCTTTCCCTCTTTACCTGTGGAGTCCCTCTCTAGTCGATCCCTCACACAATCCCAATGTGGAATCTCTAGTCGATCCCTCACACAATCCCAGTGTGAAATCTCTCTCTAGTTGATCCCTCACACAATCGCAATGTGGAATCCCTCTCTAGTCGACCCCACACACAATCCCAATGTGGAATCTCGCTCTAGTCGATCCCTCACACAATCCCAATGTGGAATCTCTCTCTAGTCGATCCCTCACACAATCCCAATGTGGGATCTCTCTAGTCGATCCCTCACACAATCCCAATGTGAAATCTCTCTCTAGTCGATCCCTCACACAATCCCAATGTGGAATCCCTCTCTAGTCGATCCCTCACACAATCCCAATGTGGAATCTCTCTCTAGTCGATCCCTCACACAATCCCAACGTGGATTCTCTCTCTAGTCGATCCCTCACACAATCCCAATGTTGAATCCCTCTCTAGTTGATCCCTGACCCAGCCCCACTGTTGAATCCCTCTGTAGTTTATCCCTGAAATAGCCCCAGTGTTTAATCCCTCTCTAGTTGATCTCTGACACAGACCCAGTGTGGAATCCCTCTCTAGTCGATCCCTCACACAATCCCAATGTGGAATCCCTCTCCAGTCGATCCCTCACACAATCCCAATGTGGAATCCCTCTCCAGTCGATCCCTCACACAATCCCAATATGGAATCCCTCTCTAGTCGATCACTCACACAATCCCAGTGTGAGATCCCTCTCTAGTTGATCTCTGACACAGCTCGTGTGGAATCTCTCTCTAGTTGATCTCTGACACAGCCCCAATGTGGAATCTCTCTCTAGTTGATCTCTGACACAGACCCAGTGTGGAATCTCTCTCTAGTTGATCTCTGACACAGTCCCAGTGTGGAATCTCTCTCTAGTTGATCTCTGACACAGCCCCAGTGTGGAATCTCTCTCTAGTTGATCTCTGACACAGTCCCAGTGTGGAATCTCTCTCTAGTTGATCTCTGACACAGTCCCAGTGTGGAATCTCTCTCTAGTTGATCTCTGACACAGTCCGTGTGGAATCTCTCTCTAGTTGATCTCTGACACAGCTCCAGTGTGGAATCTCTCTCTAGTTGATCTCTGACACAGCCCCAGTGAGGAATCTCTCTCTAGTTTGTCTCTATGGAAGGGTTGGATCTCCCGCTCTTGCGCAGAGGCGTCGCTGCCCGACAGTTTATTTTTGAATCGACAAACTCACACTGCTCTTCCCGCCACTCGCATCCGGGAATGCGCAGTCCCACTGTTACTGGCCACGCATGCGCAGTCCGGCCGCAAGCCGTCACGATGTTAGTCCCGCCTCCTTAACCACCGCACATGCGCAGTGCCTTCGTTCCAACACCCTCAGGCATCCGCCAGCTCACCGATTCGCTGGCTCCAACCCGCCCTTCGCTTCTCCTCTCCTCCCCCACAGCCCGACGGTGGTCCGCGCCCGCGCTCATCTCCCCACACGCCCCTCTCGGCCCTTGCTCTTCCGCGCTTGCGCCAAGCGCCCCCAATAAATTTGTGCCATGTTCCGCCTTCCCCACCGGTTTGGTGCACACGTGCAACTTTCCATGTCCGGATCTGCGCATGCGTTGCTATTTGCTTCCTCCCCACACTCATCCGTCCGCGCATGCGCTCTCCATCTGTCCCAACCCCGCTTAAACCAGAAACAGAATTACCTGGAAAAACTCAGCAGGTCTGGCAGCATCGGCGGAGAAGAAAAGAGTTGACGTTTCGAGTCCTCATGACCCTTCGACAGAACTTGAGTTTGAGTCCAAGAAAGAGTTGAAATATAAGCTGGTTTAAGGTGTGTGTGTGGGGGGCGGAGAGATAGAGAGAGAGAGAGAGGTGGTTGTGTGGACAAACAAGCAGTGATAGAAGCAGATCATCAAAAGATGTCAGCGACAATGGTACAATAGAACACATAGGTGTTAAAGTTAAAGTTGGTGATATTATCTAAACGAATGTGCTAATTAAGAATGGATGGTAGGGCACTCAAGGTACAGCTCTAGTGGGAGTGGGGGGAGCATAAACCCCCCCCCCCCAACCTCTCTCTCTATCTCTCCGCCGAAGGGTCATGAGGACTCGAAACGTCAACTCTTTTCTTCTCCGCCGATGCTGCCAGACCTGCTGAGTTTTTCCAGGTAATTCTGTTTTTGTTTTGGATTTCCAGCATCCGCAGTTTTTTTGTTTTATACCCGCTTAAACCAGCTTCTATTTCACCTCCTTTCTCTTTTTCCTTAGTTCTGCTGAAGAGTCATACGGACTTGAAGCGTTAACTGTGTTCATCTCCCCAGATGCTGTCAGACCTGCTGAGTTTTCCAGGTATGTTTATTTTTTGGTTTAAGAGTCCTCAGGTATTCCCAGCATCAAGTTTAATCCGGGCTCTCAATTCACTCACTCACTGGCCTGTTTCCCGCTTCCTGAACACGCTTTCGCACTAACTGGGCAAGGATTGTGGAAAATATTATAGTAAACAGTTTACCGAGACACAGATCCCACCGGATCAGACAGAATGAGATCCACTGGATCACATAGTGCCAGATTCACTGTTTCAGGAAATGTCAGATCCTTTGGAGCAGAGTGAGTGATATCCATTGGGTCCAATTGCGTCAGGCCTAACGTTTCTGATAGTCTCAGATCCACTGGATCACACAGTGTAAGATCCTCTGGAACAGACAGTGTCAGATCATCTGGCTCAGACAGAGTGATATCCAGTGATCCAGATCGTGCCAGGTCCAATAGATCGGACAGTGTCAGATTCCATGGTTCAGGCTGTGTCATGTCAACTGGAGCAGACAGTTTCAGACCTTCTGGTTCACACAGAGTTTGCTCCTCTGCTCCAGATAGTCCCGAAACATTGAAACGATTAGTGATAGATCTTCTGTATCAGGCTGTGTTAGAACCTTTGGTTCAGGCAATGCTGCAGGTAGTGTCAGGTGCTTTGTTTCAGACAGTGTCAGATACCCGACAACATGCAGTGTCATTTTCTCAGGATCAGAGAATGTCAGATGCTCCGGTTACAGCAGGGCCAGATCCTCTTTTTCAGTTAGTGTCAGGTTTTCCAGTTTAGATAGTGTCAGGTAATCTGTATCGGACAGACTGAGATTCAATGGTACAGGCAGCGTCTCATGTTCTGTTTCACCCAGTGCCTCATCCTCTGCTTCAGTGTCAGATCCACTGGATAAGGCACTATCAGATCCACTGGATCAGAAATGTCAGAAACTGTCAGATCTTATGGCCCAGACAGAGTGATATCCACTGTTACAGTCAGTGCCAGGCGCTCTGATTCAGACAGAATGGGATCCAACTGTGCACACTGTGTCAGATGCTCTGGTTCAAGTCAGATCCTCTGGATCAGAGAGTATCATATTCAATGATCCTGACAAGGTGAGATCCAATGATGCATAAAGTGCCTTGTACTCTGATTCAGTCAGTGCCTCATCCTCATGTTCAGCCAGTATCTGATCCTTTGTTTGAGTGAATGCCTCGTCCCTGAAAGAGTGCTGGGTGAGTAGGGGGGCTATGTGGGGTGGGGAGGGGTTGGGTTGGAGAGTGGGAGGAGGTGAGTTGTTGGGAAGACGGTCAGATATGTAGGCAAATCTCAGAGAATATTAAATGTAATAGGGCAATACTAGTAGGGGATTTCAACTTCCCCATTATTAATGGGGAGTGTTAGTGTGGAATGCTTAGAGGGAGCAGGTTGGGGGGTGGGGGGTGGTGCATGGTGATGGAAATCTTAAAGTGCATGCAGGACAGCTTTTTTGGAGCCTGCACGCATAAATTCCTACAAGAGCGGGGGCGGGACTGGACCGAGTCTTAGGGAATGAAACCGGACAAGTGGTAAAAGTGTCAATGGGGGAGCAGCTCCAAAATAGTGACCATAACTCTGTAAGATTTAAGGTAATTATGGGAAAGGACAAAAATAGACCGGAAAGAAAGGTAATGAATTGGAGATGGCCGATTTCAAATTGACAGGACAGGATCTGTCCAAAGTGGATTCGGAGCAGCTACTTGTTGGAAAGTCTACATCAAACAAGTGGGAGGCAAACAAAGAGGAAATAGTAAGATTTCAGGGCCAACATATTCCCGTAGAGGTGAAGGGCAGGACCAACAAGGTCAGTGCATTCTGGATGTCATGGGATATAAGCAAAATAAAGAAAGCTCATGTCAGATACAGAGGGCTGAAAACAGTGGAAACCCTAGAGGAATATAGAAAGTGTAGGGCGTCCTGAAAAAATAATTATGAGAGCGAATAAGGGGCAAGATAAAGGAAATCACAAGACATCTTACAAATATATTAAGGGCAAGAGGATAACCAGGGAAAGAGTAGGGTTCATTATGAACCAAAGTGGCAATGTGTGCTTGGAGGTGAAGGACGTAAGTGATGTTTTGAATTATTAATTTTCATTTGTGTTCACAAAAGGGAGGGGTCGGAGGTAGGTGTAATGATCGGGGAGGGGGATTCTTAGATACCTGAACAAATTGGCATTGGAAGCGAGGAGGTGTTAATGATTTTAGCGGGATTGGACATTGATAAACCCTCAGGCCCAGATGAGGTGTATCCCAGGCTGCTATGTGAGGCAAGGGAGGAGAATGGAAGGGCCCTGACACTAATTTTCAAAACCCTTTGTCCACAGAAGAGGTGCCAGTGGATTAGAGGACAGGGAATGTAATAACATTATTCAAGAAGTATTGCAGTGATAAACCTGGTAATTACAGTCCAGTGTGTCTTACATCAGTGGTAGGGAAACTATTGACAAAGACAGATCTGAGGGACAGGATTACTCTCCACTTGAAGAGGTAGGGGTTCGTCAAAAATAGTCAGCATGGTTTTCTCAGAGTGAGGTCATATCTAACACATTTGACTGAATTTTTCGAGGTGTTGGCTGGTTGTATAGATGAGGGTAGTGCGATTGATGTAGTGAGCATGTACTTCAGTAAGGCTTTGGACAAGGACCCACATGGGATCCAGGTCAATAAGTTAAGTGCCCATGGGATCCAGGGCAATTTGGCAAATTGGAGTCAAAATTTACTTCATGGCAGGAGACATGATCGAAGGTTGCTTTAGCGATTGGAAGCCTCTGTCCAGTGGTGTATCGCAGGGATCAGTGCTGGGAGCCCTGCTGTTTTTTAGTGTACATTAATGATTTGGACGTGAAAAGAATATAATGCTTTGCAGATTGCTGGTGACATAATTAATGAGGAGGAAAGCCTTAGAGTCCTGGACGATAAAGGTGGGCTGGTAAGACAGGCAGAGCGGTGGTAAATGGAACTTAATGCTGAGAAATGTGAGCTGATGCATTTTGGGAGGCCAAACATGGCAATGGAATACACAGTGAATAGTAGGACCCTCGGAAGAACAGGGGATCAGAGGGACCTTGGTGTAGATGTCCATTGATCCCTGAAGGCAGCAGCGGAGGAAGATAAGGTGGTTAGGATGGCTTACGGGATATGTGTCTTTATTAGCCAAGGCATAGAATTAGAATCGGGAAGATTATGTTAGAGCTTTATAAAACGATATTTGGGTCACAGCTGGAGTACTGTGTGTAGTTCTGATCGCCAAACTATTGGAAGACTGTGATTGCACTGGAGAGGATGCAGAGGAGATACAGCAGGATGTTGCCTGGGCTGAGAATTTCAGCTATGAAGAAAGGCTGGATAGGCTAGGGCTGTTTTCCTTACTGCAGAGAATGCTGGGTCAGTGGGGTGGGGGGGGGGGGGGGGTGGGGGTGGGGGGTGGTTGTTGGTGGGGGGGGGGGGTTGTTGGGGGAGGGGTGTTTGTGGGGGGTTGGTGGGGGTGGGGTGTTTGTGGGGGTGGGGGGGGGGTGTCCTGACAGAGAAATAGATTGAGGAGGTGGGAAGAATCGTTTGCCCTGAGATGATGTGTCAATAACCAGGGGGCATAGATTTAAGGTAAGGCGATTTGAGGATTTTTTTTTTACACCCAGAGGGGTTTGGAATCTGGAACACCCTGCCAGAGGTGGTGGTAGAGGACGGGAACTTCACAACGTTTGAGGAGTATTTAGATGAGCACTTGAAACGTCATAGCAGACATGGCTATGTGCCCAGTGATGGAAACTGAGATTAGAGTCGATTGGTGCAGGTGGCTGGCAGAGACACGATGGGCTGAAGGGCCTGTTCCTGTGCTGTACAAGTCCACAACTATGACTTCATGACTCTATGGCACTTACTCAGCCATTATCTGATTCCCTGGCTCAGCGAGTGCCTGAACCACTCGTTCAGCGAGTGAATGATCCCTTGGTTCAGCGAGTGACTGATTCCATGATTTCGCTGATGGCTGATCCCCTGATTCAATCATTGTCAAACCCCCTGATTCGGCCAATGTCAGGCCCTCTGGTACAGACAGTGTCATATCCTCTGGTTCAGAAAGTGCCAGATCCTCTGGTTCTGCCAGTGTCTGATTCCCTGGTTCTGCATATGTCAGATCCTCTGGCTCTCCCAGGCTCTGGTCCTCCAGTATTGAAATAACCAGGAAATATATTTATTTGCAGTGCACACAATAGTTATTTGAGGTAGAACAACCTGTTATATACACCAAGGCTTTATTTATACCTCATTTTGGGAGCACAATGAACTGATTTAAAAAGGAGGTTCGTATCCTGGAGATTTTGTGTTCATTCAGGGTCTGGACAGCAGCAGTTGACTCTGCAATTATGCAAAAGGGTTGCAGGCACATCGGGAGACTTGGAAACATTTTGGATGTTCCAGGAGTTAGGTTGAAAATTCTGCTGCGCGATCTCGGAGCTGTTGTTGCTCATTATTGAATAACTTGCCATCCATTGCGTAGGAACTCAACGTGTCCGGGAATCTAAACCTGACTGTCATGATAAGCAGGCAGGACAAAAGCACAAGTGTTACTATATCCGAGTTCTGATCATTCTCCAGTAGGAGAATCAATGTGTCTTTCATTCTCCAAGACATTCTTTTCGCTGCCAGACATTTCCAGGGGTCTGACACAACCACTGGGTAACAGGACAGATGTTCAACAAATCCCTCAATAAACTTTCACCACTGTGGTGATGAACTGCAGCACTGAAACCAGTGGAGCTCTCAACAGTCCAGTAAAGAAGGAGACCATAATAACTGCCTGATCGTCTTGTGCTCTAAGGATCTGAGGATCTGAGAAACAACTTTGTGAAAATTTCGCAGCTGACCGTGGGTTGCATGTTCTGTCATTGCCCTGACCAGCAGAACAGATCAATTGGGGAATTAACATGTGTTGTGTTTGTGGATCTGTCAGCAGCATCCGATTCAGTGAATCTTAGACCTCTCCTCTGCAAGATCCTGGAGATGACAAAAGTTATTCATTTAACAGACCTGTTAGAAAGCATGCTTCACAATCGCTGGTTCTTTGTTGAACTAGGTGGGTAGCGCAGCAGGTGGCGTATTCAGAAGAATGGTCTTCCTCAGGGAAGCGTGCTTGCACCGCTGCTGTACAACATCTACATGAATGACCAACCTATAGACGGTGTCACACACTGTTTTATATCTGCTGATGACTTATGTGCAACTGCCAAAGGCACTGATTTAACACCGTGGAGAAAAGGCTTTCTGAGGCCTTGGAGGGACTAAGATCATACTATACAGAAAACCACCTTCGCACAAACCCAGCAAAGACACAGGTTTGTGCATTCAACCTCAGAAACTGTGAAGCCAAGGTCATTCACATACACCCAGCCGCCTAAAGTAACTGAAGAGCTTCATGAACAGTGTTGTTCCATTACAATCAATCCCATCTGAAGCCCGCATCGTCTTGTGGAAAGACAGTCTCGAAAAAAAACCCAGCGATGGAAATTCTACTGGATGAAAGCCTTCCCCCTGGAGCTAATTGCAACTGGGCAACCTGGAAGTGTCTTAACAGAGTTAGTTCTGGTGTAAGTCTTTCAAAGGTGTCACTAATCAAATGGAGACATACAACCAGCCCGACAACTTGTGAATGTGGAACTGAGCCACAGGCTATGCAACATCTCCTGCAATGCCTATCGCTAGAGTAACCCTGCACTGTTGCTGATCTTGCTGAATTCAACAACAAGGCGCAAAAATGTGTCCAATTCTGGCTGGGCCTGGTATAGACTGTCCATGGACATGATAACAAGAATCATTTCCCTGGTTTGTTGTTGTGGAGCATGGAGGAGGCCTCGCCTGGAATTGTTTCAAACTCACTGTAGATTCATTCTCGAATTGGCAGGCACCCAGACCTTTGGAGAGATTTCCATCATGTCTCCCGTGTCACAAAGTCTTTGAGAAACTATTGAGCCCATCCAGCTGGCCGCTTGCAGATGACATAAAAATTGGTGGGTTGGTAAATAGTGAGGAGGACAGCCTTAGATTACAAGAGGATATAGATGGGCTGGTCAAATGGGCTGATCAGTGGCATATGGAATTTAATCTGGATAAGTATAAGGTGATGCACTTGAGCAGGACAAACAATGCACGGGAATGCATGATGAATGCAAGGACCCTGGGATGAACCGAGGATCAGAGGGAGCTTGGTGTGCATGTCCACCCGTCTCTTAAGTTAGCGGGGCAGTTGGATAAGTTGGTTAAGGGGCATATGGGATTCTTGCATTTATTAGCCAAGGAATAGAATATAAGAACAGGGAGGTTATGCTGCAACTGTATAAAACGCTGGTTAGGCCACAGCTTGAGTATTCCATGCAATTCTGGAGTTCGCATTGTAGGAAGGATGTGGTTGTACTGGAGAGAGTGCAGAGGAGATTTAACAGGGTGTGCCTGTGGCGGAGAATTTTAGTTATGAAGAGAGATCGGAAAGACTGAGGTTAATTTTCCTGCAGCAGAGGAGATTGAGGGGGGCATGACTGATGTGTATAGAATTAAGAGGAGCATAGATTGGGTAGACAGGAAAGGACTTTTCGACTTGTTGGAGGGATCAGTTACCAGTGGGCATAGATTTAATGTAAGGGGCAGGAGGTTTATAGGGAATGTGAGGAAGAATTTGTTTTCACCCAGAGGGCGGTGGGAATATGGAATTCACTGCCTGGAATGTTTCTAGAGGCAGAAACCCTCGGAATACCTATGAAATGTTTGGATGTGCACTTCTGATGCCCAGGCAGACAAGGCTTTGTGCCTAGTGTTGGAAAATGGGATTAGAATTGTCAGGTACTTGTTTGACCGGTGCAGACTCGATGGCCTGAAGGGCTTGTTTCTGTTCTGAAGGCCTCTATGTTTTTATGACTTGTATATCCGAAGGTATCGCCATCCCACAGGATCATGACCCACCACTTGAAAAGTCACAATGACCCATTTAACTTGTCAATGGAACCGTGACCATCTCACTCGGCTCCACTCGTACAATTCCTCTCCCTGGAGCTTTTTTTTCATCTTCTCTCCAACTCCAACTTCAGATCCAGTTTCAATAACATGTTTCCTGCACCTGCTGGTAGGAACTTCCATCTTCCCAAACTCAAAGGCTACATGCCGAGCCACCACAGCAATTGAGGCTTTTGCATTGTTGTCATTTGGACCAGGTTTCCACCTGTTTACTCTTCATTGAGCACCAGCTTTGCCAACCCATAAACCATTGGGGAAGTGTGGATGGAAATTATTGTTTTCCACAACCTTCCATGTCTCCAAATTAAAATGACCAATGTCATCATGATCATGACTGACAGTGCGGGGATACAATGTTGACCCACAGTAGTACCTGCCTGCAGAAACAGGTGGCAAACAGAGCCCACAGACACTTGGAGGCAGAGCTTGTGGACAACACAATCACTGGGAACAGATGCACAGGGGCAAAGAAAGAACACGGTCAACAAATTATCAGAGGCAGAGGAACAGGGCGAATGTGGAAGAGAAGAAATCAAAACTCCATTCCCTAGGAAATGGTGATGAGGTTGAGGATACATAAGACATTGGAACGAGACAACTGAATAACATTTATAGACGAGACTTTTCCTGGACAGAAGTAATTTACACAACTACTCAGACTGGAATGAGATGGGAAATACTCTCACAAACATTAATCCAAAGCTTATTGCCAGAGTACAAAGAAATGTTAAACCGTTCAGGTTAAAACCAGGAAATATTTGCTGAAAGTTTGAAAGGGAATGGTTCCCTGAAGAAAGATGCAATGAAAACCAGGAAACTTACTTTGACGGTTTAAGGGGGAACTGATATTTCATAGCTGGGGACAAGCAAAGTGAAAAGGACCAAATGGAAGTGATGTTAATTGAATTTTATATGCTATTGCAGTTATATGCAGTTGGACCTGCTATCCGCGGGTTGAGCCGTTGTGAAAAGCTGTATCTGATCGCAGCAAATCCAGGAATGAATGAGGCGTCACTGAGAATTGAAAATAATATATTCATTGAAAAAGCGTCCTCCAAGCAGATGAAAGAAAGATCTGGTCCAATTGGACCCAGAGTGTTTAGATATCTGAATGCACTGAATATTTTGAGTATCACATGATGATTGATCCAGAGAATATCACTGTTTCATACCCCATGTAAATTACCAATAGAGATGAAAGGAAGCTTGAAAGTGAGCTCCAAGAGATAGAGAGAAGAAAATAATTACCCAAGTCACCGAGCCTAGAGATTGGTAAATTGAAATGCAGTGAGAGAGAAGGCAAATGGGCGAGTAAGTATTTGCCTGGATCCCAAAGACCTAAATCAAACAATAAATAGTACTGACTATGTTATTCCAACAGTGCAAGAGACCATGCCAGAACTGGCTGGGGCCAAAGCTTTCAGCAGCTTGATACCAGATATGGAAACTAGAACGTGAAGCTTGATGAGGAATCTTCACTCCTGAGATCATTCATGAATTTATCATCATTTGAACCTTTGGGCGGTTCAAATTCCATCATCAATCATTTGCCCTTAAAGTGAGCACGGATGTGCTGGAGCAGAAATCAGATTTAAACAGGGGATGCAACGGAGCAGTCAGCATAACTGATACCCAGCTCTTTGTGTGAATCATAGAACGGTTTCAGTACAGAAGGAGGACATTCAGCACATCCAACCAGTGAAAGTACGCTGCAGGAGCAATCTCAGTACTGCCGCTTGTCCACCCTTTCTCCGAAACCCAGCAAATATTTTCCCTTCAGCTTCCCGTCTCATTTCCTCCCAGAAACCATGATTAAACTTTGCTCCACCTCTTTATCGGACAGACCATTTGAGACCTCATGTCCCCGTGGTGTAAGAAGGTTTTCCCCATGTCTTCTGTGCTTCTCTGGCAAACAATTTCATAGTTGAAGACATTTTCTCCTGCCTCTGCCAACTGAACTGGGCTTTGGGAAGAGGGAGACTGCGCTTTTGTCATTTCACCTCCTAACCGCTAGGCGCCGCTCTAAACTTTGCCTGGCCCTCCTGTTTCTTTCTGGTCCTCCCAGTGTTTACTCTTGCCCGCCCGCAGTATCCAACGCTGCTCTTTGTCGAATCCCAGCCACAGGTCGGCAGCAATAGCCTCCTGGGTTCAGTGTCTCATTCCCGGCATTTATTTTAAATCGAGAAAGAAAGAATCGACGCTTTAGAATGGAGATGGAACTGGAATTCTGACCCGTCGAGGTGGTAAATAATAATAATAATAGTGATAATAATTAAATGAAAAATGAGAATCAGCTTTCTGTTAAACAGGCAATATTGTCGCGCATGTGCAGTCGGATCACTCTCCCAGAGTGCAGTGCAGCCCTGCTCACTGATTGAGGGCTTTCCCATCCATGGGGGATTGTGGGAATAACGCCCGCCATTGCACTCTCATCAGTTAGGATAAATAGAAATCCTTAAGGTGAGTAATGAGTTAAGTCATTGGGACAGTGAGGAGGCCATTCGGGCATTGGAGTCTGGCCGGCATCCAATAAGATCATCGGGTTGATTTTCTACCTGAAAACACTCACCCTTACACACAAACACGCACAAAATCAGAATCACTCCCAGACGCTCGGGATATTAACGTGCATAAAACACAAACAAAAAACACATCCACATAAAACACACAAACTCACACACACACACATACACACACACACAGACAAACACAGGGTAAAATTGAGCACGTGTGTATCTTTGTGTGTGTGTTAGTGAGGTGCGAATATATTACTTTGTTTCTGAGAGCCTGTGAGTGTGTGTGTGTGTGAGTGATGGAGAGTGTGCGTGGGAGAGCTTGTGAGTCAGTATGACTATGACTTTGTATTTGTGATTTTGGAAGTATGTGTTTATGTGTGCGTTAATAGTGTGTGCATAAGAGTGTGTCATTTTGAGATTATGAAAGTGACTTTGTAATTTTTTGAAAGAGTGCCTGATTGTGCAAATGTGTGCCTGTGTATGGTGGGACAGCAGGGTGTGAGACATTTAGATTGCTTGAGAGAATGTGTGAATGTGCGAGTATTAGAGAGGGAGAGTGTTTCTGAATGTGTGTTTGCTATTGCCTGTTGATGCACATGAGTGCTTCTCTGCAAGAGTTTGTGAGTGAGTGTGAGATGTGAGTGCGTACAAGTGTGAGAGCTGATAGGTTTTTGTGAGGGTTTTTGTAAGTATGTGAATCTGTGTGTGTGCCTGCTTGTGAGAGATAGAGAGTGAGTGTCAATGTGTGTGAGACATTGAGTGTGTGATATTGTGACTGCGTGGCAGAATCTGTGTGTGTGTGCATGTTGTGTGTCTGCGTGCATGTGAGTCTGAGTCTGTGTGGGTGAAAGAGAATGTGTGACATTGTGACAGTGTGATAGTGAATGAGTATTTGATTATGGGAGTGTGCGTGTCTGACGGAGTGAGTGTGTGCTTGAGACTAATGTGTGAGTGCTTCTGTGAATGTGTGTGAGGGAGTGAGTGAATGTCTGTCTGTGAGAGAAAAATTGTGGAATACAGAGTGTCTGTGAGTGTCTGCCTGTGTGAGTGTGTGCGTGTGTGTGTGTGTATGTGTGTGTGTGAGAGAGAGAGAGAGAGAAAGAGTTGTGGACTGTGTGGGATTGTGAGAATGAGATTTCGTGAAAATATGTGAGAGAGAATGTGTGTGAGTGTGATTGTGGGGGAAAGTGTGAGTGTACGTCAGTCTATGTTAGTGTGTGTGTGTTTTTGTGAGAGAGAGAATGCATGACATTTTCACAGTGTCAGATTGAGTGAGCTTGGGATTTGAGTGCATGAGTGAAAATCTGTCTGTGAGTTGATGTATGTGAGGGTCAGTGTATGAGTATATGATACTGTGACTGAGTGCAGGCGAGATAGTGGATATGATTGAGAAAGTGTGTTTGACAGTTTAATAGTGTGAGATCAAATGAACATCTATGGCTGCATGTTATTGTGTGCGTGTTTGTGTATGTGCCTGTGTGTGTGTTTGTGTGTGTAATTGCGTGAGTATATGTTTGTGTATTTGTGTGTGTGGGTTTGAGAGAGAAGCCAGGGCTTTCCATGCAGGGCTTGAAAGTTCTCATTCATTTTCCTATTTTTTGTTCATGAGCACATTCCCTATATTCAAGGGGACAGCCCAGGCTGGGTCTATGCCGCCCAGATGCTTGTGTACACAGGGACGAATCAGCCTTTGCCCGAGTGCTTGTGAGCTTTGTGTGAGAAGCCTTCACTGGATGCTTGTTGTTTGCCCTTCACACACGCCCCAGTTGCAAAGCTTTGCTTTAGCCAAACGACATGCTCCGAGTCGACTTCAGCTGTATATCGCTGGAGAGTTCACCTCAGCGATATGACTGCTGCTGGAGAGTTCATCCGAGCGATGTGACTGCTGCTGAAGAGACCACCCAATCGATTTAACTAGTGCTGGAGAAAACATCTGAGCGATGTAACTACTGCTGGAGAGACCACCCGAGTGATGTGACTGCTGCTGGGGAGATGGCTGATATAATCGGCAGCATATGGTGCTCAGGAAACCACCATGCCTAAAGTTCTCAGTTGTTCCCAATGTCCATGAGCTCTTCCAGATCTCCATCCTGTTTAGTCCTGAAAAGTAAGTCCGTGCATGTTCCGGGCTGGCGCGATTTCACGCTTTCAAGCGTGTGGGGCGGGGCGGTCGGTGGCTGGGAGGGCGGTAATTGGACAGAATCGGTTGAAACTGGCATGTTACACTACAAATATGTACTTTTCATTCTAATATATGAAATACATTCTTATCTATTTCGTTACAAAGTTATTCGTCAGAATGAGTTCATGTATTTGAGCAGGTGTAACAATGATTAATTTCAAAATGTGGTAAAACCTCATTGATAAATATTAAATTCATACAAAATGAAGGATTCCATTCAGATCCTCTTGCTGCTGTCCACATAATTATTTCCTGTAGCTTAAATGTGTCCCATGTTGAACGATTAACTTGCAAATTACGTGTATAAATCCAGCAGCCTGCTGGTCCCAGCTGAACGGCAGCATCAGTTGTGCCTCGGGTCGAGTTGCACACGGATTCCTTCTCTCTTTGGCACAAGATCAATATCTACATTTTTGGATATGTAAGTTTTGAAATCGAAGAATTTGAAGTCTTTACAAGCCTTGAATGGAATGTATCTTTGTAAGAATGACAGACGTTCACACTTACTTGAGAAATTCTGCTCAGTTCTCCAGGACTGAGTTCCATGAATTTGACTAAAGTTTGCTGTAAGGATAGTGATCTGCCCTCAGCATTATGTACATCCAAAGTGATACATCTGGTAGCTTATTATTTGTGAACATCATCGGTGATTTTGTTTTCCAAACATCAGGAAAGAAAACGTTTCAATGTTTTCGAATCATATGATGTGCAAACAGATTTGCTGCAGTTTGTATTACTGCTTCCTCCTAACAAGCTGCTGATTGGTCTAACAGCTTTTCTGTTTGTGTCATCAAAAGTTTACATTTTTACCAATTAACAAATCGTGTACATATTTTTCTTTCAAATTATTATCTAATGCAAACAGTTATTTTGTAAGACGTATTTTAGTTCCAAATTAATGTGATATTTGTGCCTTTACTGTTGCAAATTTGCGAAGATAAAATTTGCAGTCCACTTTCTGTGAGCATTAGAAAGGAAACCTTTTACGGAATGGGCCGTTTTAAGCTTGACATACCTCAGCGTCTCAGAATGTCTTAATCCAGTCCTGTAACTGACATTCATAAGACACGTCTTTGACTATTGAAGACCTGGCTATTTCCTTGTGTTTCTATTCAAAACTTACTGACTTTATATTTCATGTCATTGAGCTTATTTCAGAGCTGGAAAATGTTAGGCAATTAAGAGGTTTAAGTCAGGGCGAAGACGGGAGGAAATGGACACAATGAATGTCTGTGAGAAATTGGAGAAAGGAGAATGGAAACTGTGTAAAACTCTAGTTTTCCAAAAAATTACATACTTTATTCATCAAGCATGTTAAGGTGCAGTACATGACTGTTCCATAATGGCAAAATAATGCGGATGCTGAAATCTGAAGCAAAAAATATATGCTTGGAAACTCAGCAGGTCTGACAACATCTGTGGAGAGAAAGACAATATTAGTGTATCGACTCCGCATGACTCTTGGGAGCTCTGAAGAAGAGTCATACGGACTCAAAACTTTAACTCAGTCTTTCTCTCCACACATTCTGTCAGACCTGTTGAGTTTTTCCAGCTTGTTGTTGGTTTTTGTACATGACTGTTCCACTTTGACTAACAGTGTATTAATGTTCAATCTCTTTTGATGCAGCATGCGTTACTCTGCTATTTTTAAACACACTTACAAACTGGTTAGGCTTATAATTCTCATTTCACAACAAGCACTACCTTGTACTATTTTTACGCAGAGATCAGATTGATGGCAGATCATTAACATGGTATTTCCTAAATAAAAAATATCGTGTGTCCTGGAACAACAATCTCTCTCTCCCTCTCTCCCTCTCTCTCTCAATCCCACTCTTTCACTCTCTCACTCTCTCTCCCACACACACACAGGAAGATGAACGGGCTGACAGACACAGGCACCTACACAAAACAGACTCACCTTCAGCACTCTCCCACTGTAGGAAGCTGTCATGTTCACATGGCACAGAAACACACTGTGTACTCACGCACGCACACACACACACACACAAAGATCGACAGACAGAGTGATGTACACTCTCTCTCTCACACATATGTGCATATATAAAGAGACACAAACGTACAGGTGGACAGATACATAAATAGAAGCATGCACTCTGATAGACACCCACAAACATACACAAACACATACACACATGCACACAAAAATCAGACATGCAGACAGCCACACACATAGACGGACATTTCCTCAAATACGCACCCACGCACATGTACGCACGCATGTGCACATAGACGGATAGGCGCTCAGACAGACACAGACGCACACAGAGACAGACATGTGCACAAACACACACACATACACATTGTCGCACACATTTTCACACACAGATGGACAGAAACATAAATAGACATATTTACTCACACACTCAAATACACACACGCACACACAACCTCGCCTTCAGCAATCTCCCTCGGCTGGGGTTTATCATGACCGCGGGCGCACAAACACACACACACACACACACACACACACACACACACACACACACACACACACACCTACACACACACACACCTACACACACCTACACACACAAGCACACACATACACATACAAACAAATAGATGCTAAATAATTAAGATTAATTACACACTCTAGCATAAATTGACATTTGGTTGCTAAGTTGGGTTTCAGACCCTGTGCAGAGGAATACAATTGTACGTGTATCTTTTATTGGGCATAATAACTGATCCACAGGGTATAATGTTCGATCTGACTTGGAAAAGTTAACTTGATAGCCAAGACACAGACGGGTAAATTTAGTGTAAATCATCAATTGGTCATGATAACTAATATTAAGGATGTAAAGTAAAACTAATTGTTGTATTGGTCTTGAAAACATTATAAGGGGAGAAAAGAAAGGTATATCGGTATTTCAGCTGATAAGCAACTAAATCAGAAGATTTCTGAACTGTGAGGAGGATTGAATAGCATTTCAAAAGGGCACAGACAAGTTAGTGGAATGGATAAGCAGGTGGTAGATGAAGTTCAATGCAAATAGATGCGAAATGATTCATTTTAGTAGCGAGAACATGAGGAGAGACAGCACAAAATGAAGGATACATCTCTGCAGGGGGTAGGAGCAGAGGGACAAGCCATTGAAGGCGGCAGTATATTTTGAGAAATCAGTAACTAAAGCAAGGCTGTATTTATCGTAAAATAGAGTATAAGTGCAAGGAAGTTAGTTCAACTTGTATAAATCACTAGTTTGGACTTTAGTTGAAGTATTATGTCGAGCTCTGAGCAAGGAATGTGAAGTTACTGTATAGAGGACAGATAAGATTCAGGAGAATGTTTCCACGTTTGAGCTTGGAGAAGTTACAGGGATTGGTGTTGGGTAACTTGCTGCTTGTGGTATATATAAACGATTTAGAATTGAATGTACGATGGTGGATCATTAAGTTCGCAAATGACACAAATATTGTTGGGGTGGTAAATAGTGCCTAGGATAGCCCCAGATCAAAGGAGGATATAGACGCACTGATCAGATGGGCTGATCATTGGCAAATGGAACTTAATCCGGATAAGTGTGAGCTGATTCACTTGGGCAGAACAAGCAAGGTGGGGGAGTACACGATGAATTGTACCTGGGAAGTGCTGAGGATCAGAGGGACCTGGGTGTGCATATCCTCAGGTCCCTTAAGTTAGTGGAAAATGTAGATAAACTGGTTATGAAGACATATGGGATACTTGCCAATATTAGATGAGGCATAGAGTATAAGAGCAGGAAGTTTATCCTTGATCTATATGAAATGCTGGTTAGGCCACAGCTAGAGTATTGCGTGCAGTTCTGGAATCCGCATTATGGGAAGGATGTCATTCCAGTAGAGGGAGTGCAGAGGAGATTTACCAGGATTTTGCCTTAGTTTTAGTTTTTAGCTTTAGTTATGAAGCGAGATTATATAGACTGGGTTTTGTTTCTCTGGAGGAGAGCAGATTGAAGGGAGACATGATTGAGTGTATCGAATTATGAGGTGCATAGATGGGGTAGACAGGAAGGAGCTCATCCCCTCGGTGGAGGGATCCATAACCAGCAGGCATAGATTTAAGTTAAGGGGCAGGAGATTTAGTGGGGATGTGAGGAAGAATTTTTTCACCCAGAATGGGTTGGGCATCTGGAACTCACTGCCTGAAAGGGTGGTTGAATCAGAAACCCTCATAACATGTAAGATAGGTTTTGATGTGCACTTGTGATGCCAAGGCATACAAGGCTATGGGTCTGGTGCTGGAAGGTGTGTTTAGAATAGTTAAGTAGTTGTCTGACTGACGCAGATTCGATGGGCCGAAAAGGGCCTTTTTCTGTGCTGTTGACACCTATGACTCTATAAAACAAAGTTAGGATTGTTTTCCTTGAAGAAGAGAAAGCTGAGAGGACATTTGATATGGTTATTTAGAATCATGAGTGATCCTTATTAAACAAGGGGAAACGGTTCATTTTCGTGGAAACACTCAGGGTGAGGAAGCTCAGTATTAAGGTCATCAAGAAAAGAAACACTGATAACATTAAATATTATGTTTTCACACAGCGAGTTGTTTGCATCTGTAAAACAGTGACTGACAGCTGGTGGAGGCAGGTTGAAATGAAGCATTCATTCTTGAAATAGACTGTTATCTGAAAATGAAGAAAGTGCAGGTTATGGGGAGAAGGCTGGAGAATAGAACTTGGTGAGTTGCTCATTGAAAGAGTCGGTGCAGACACGATGGGCCAAATTGCCGCCTTCAACTTGGTAACAGTTCTGTGATTCTGTTATTTAACTTGATCCTTCCTTTTCCCTGTGTCCCTCCTATTTCAATCTCTGAATTTCTGCCTTTCGGTTCCAGCTTTAATTAGAATCAGTGAAATATAGTTGCACTGCCGTAATTCCCAGTGCCGCCCCGCTTTAAGGATCATTGACCAACCTCCAGCCAGGATCGAGTGTCATGATGTCATGACGGTGGGTTGTTGGTGACTCTTTCTGAATCAAAGCAAATGGGACGGATTTCGATTGGCCAATGATCTGCAAGCAACTCAGCCATTGGCTTACGTTGCTGTCAATCGCAAAGTGGGCATCGATAAGTTTTGTTACAGTGTGAAAGGCACTCGGCTATTTGTCGGATTTTGAAGCGGAATTTTCATTTCTCCAGGAAATTCCAGGGCTGTTGCATCTCTCTGATTGGATATTAGAGCTGTCACTCTCATGCTGAAATGCTCCAATTGGGCAGGGCTGGTGTCCCTCACACCGTCGGGACTCTCCATTTGTTTGAGGAGCTATCAGTCAAATATTGAACACTCTGATTGAACGAAACTCCGCGCTAGACAGTGGGAATTGGTTTGTGGTGTCTGATTAATTGAAGTGCTCATTGCAGCGGTCAGAGCTTACTGATTGGCTGATGCAGCTGTCCATGATGGTGTTAAGCTCCCTGATGGGCTGATACTTCTGTGGTCAATGGTGAAGATCGCTGATTGGCTGAAATATCTGTGAGTCACTGGTTGCAGCAACGTGATTGGTTGAAGCTGATGCCAGTCATCTGTTGGAATGAACTGTTTGGCTGAACTGTCTATCAGTCGGCAGTTGTCGCTCCCTGACTGGTTGAGATGAATGTCGGCGCACAGGAAGAATATCCTGACTGGCCCACATGACTCTGGGCCAGAAGGTTGCATCTCCCTGATTGGATGAAGTGACCATCAGTCAGACAGTTGGTCACCTTGATTGGCTCAGGTAGTTGTCATTCATGCGAGCGGTTCTCCCTGAACGGCTGAGGTGGCTGTGGATGAACATCTGATGCTGCTCCATTGGCTACCGCGCCTGTCAGTTATGGGGCTGATTGCCCTGATTGGCACAAGCAGCTGTCAGTTAGCTACGGTGATCCCTGATTGGCTGAGGCAACTGTCAGTCAGCATTCGGCACTCGCTCATTGGTGGAAGTGCCTGTCTGTCAGTGGCTGGAACTCTCTGATTGGCTGAGGTGTCTCACAGTCAGGTTTTTTTCTTCATTAATTGAATAATTGATGTAACCGGATATTTGACCGCTTTCTTCATCTGCTCCCGGAATTTGGACTGAGTCACAGCGTAAATAAATGTATTTGTGCAGCAGCTTAAACTCCACAGCATCGAACCAACTTGTTGCAATGTATATTCAGCATTGGTGAGGTAAAGTAACCCTCTCGCATCATTATAGAGGAATTCTATAACATGCACTGACCACAAGAGGATAAAGGTGCCGGATATGGTGAAGAGTAAAATCATAGACTTCCTCCTGCTCTCCATCTCTGGGTCACTGCGATTCTCTCCCTTACTCTGAGCCCTCAGTCCCTTCCGGACTCGACTGGTCACCAAAATGTGTCTGACTGTCAGAGCGTTGATCAGCAGAATTAAACCGAAAGGGAGCAAAGGGGTTAAAACCGTCTGAAACCAGGAATATCCAACCCATCCGGGATCAGTAAAAATGCTTCGCTTTGCTAAACAGCCCCACGGTACATTGTCGATTATCTCTATAGGTTCCAGTGTAAAGTATAGGGGAATGTTTACTAAATTGAGCAGGATGCCGGTTGCCGCTAGAACCACAGCCGCAGTTTTCCCGGTGCAATATTCTGTTTTCAGCTTCTGGCAACAAATGGCCACAAATCGATCAAAGGAGAAAGTGACGGTGAACCAGACAGAACAGTCCATGGCTGCAACTATCAGGACAGTGCGAACACGACACACAGGAGTGAGGTACAGGAAAGACAGTGGGAAATAATAATAATTGATGTTGTTCAGTATGACGTTTGTGATAATGACCAGGAGATCCGCCGTTGCCATAGCCACCAGGTAGCGAGTGGTGCAGGTGGAGAGGCCGCACTTTCCCCGGGACAGGATCACAATTGCCAATAAATTAACTGTCAGAGAGAGGGGAGAAGAGTCTGGAAATTAATAATTAAACATTCTCCGTGCCTGACCCTGAAAGTGAGGTCAGGATTTCAGCACCAAAACAGAGTTTGGTCGCAGGAGGACAGGCAGGCGACTAGCTGGTGAGTATTTCAGCTTTTGGCTGTGTGTTTAGACTGAAATTAACAGCTGAGTCACAATCACTTGATTATTATTACATTTAGTAATTTAATGATAGGGCAAAATTAAACACACAATAAAGGTGAAACAACAAAAGAAAGCCTGACGTGAGCGGGTGTTTAAAGAGCAGGAGTTTACCTGTGAGGCAGCGGAGTGGCTGTATAAAGATCGAGAGTGGAGTGGGTGCTTATGGAGCAGGAGTTTACCTGTGAGGCAGCGGAGTGGCTGTATCAAGAGCAGGAGTGGAACAGGTGTTTATAGAGCAGGAGTTTACCTGTGAGGGAGCGGAGCGGCTGTATAAAGAGCAAGAGTGGAGCGGATGCATATAGAGCAGGAGTTTACCTGTGAGGCAGCGGAGTGGCTGTATAAAGAGCAAGAGTTTACCTGTGATGGAGTGGAGCGGCTGTATAAAGTGTGTAGCGGAGTTTACCTGCGAGGGAGCGGAGCGGCTGTATAAAGTGTGTAGCGGAGTTTACCTGTGAGGGAGCAGAGCGGCTGTATAAAGAGCGATAGTGGAGTTTACCTGTGAGGGAGCGGAGCAGCTTTATAAACAGCGATAGCGGAGTTTACCTGTGACAGAGCGGAGCGGCTGTATAAAGAGCAGGAGTTTACCTGTGACGCAGCGGAGCGGTTGTGTAGAGAGCGATGCAGAGTTTATCTGTCAGGGAGCGGAGCAGCTGTATAAAGAGCGATGTGGAGTTTACCTGTCAGGGAGCAGAGCGGCTGTATAAAGAGCGATGTGGAGTTTACCTGTCAGGGAGCAGAGCAGCTGTATAAAGAGCGGTTGGAGAGTTTACCTGTGAGGGAGCGGAGCGGCTGTATAGAGAGCGATGCAGAGTTTACCTGTGAGGGAGCCTGTTCTCACACAGGCACTGGGTGGTGCTGGAATTTGAAAGGAGTGATGTCAGGACAAGGGAGAGAGCTGGTTTGTAGTTAGTGAGTAAGATGTTTTCTTTTTCCTCCACTTTAAAACTACATTACAGTAGGTAACAGTTACCGCATTTGACTTTATTTTGCCAGCAAAAAAGCTAAATTGTATTTTTACTTGGTTTAAATTTAGGGAAACTTTTTTTAAAAATAATAATCAAACAAAATGAATGGCAAAGGGACTCAGTCATGTGATTTGCTTGGGGATTCTTCGACACGCATTGCAATCTGAATGACCACGTCTGCAGGAAGTGCCACTGGAATCACCAGCTTGAGCAATGGGTTTCAGAGCGTTAGCATCAGCTGGAGACACAGCGGTGCATCCGCGAGACTGAGAGTTAGGTGGATAAAACATTTTTGGATGTGGTCACTCAGCAGCTTGAGGAAGTGCAGGAATGGGTGACCACCAGTCAGAAGAAGGTAGGCAGGCATGAAATGAGGAAAGCCACAGGTATGTAATGAGGAAAGCCACAGGTATGTAATGAGGAAACCCTGTTTTTCTGTGTTGCAAAAGGGTAAGGGTGAATGTTCCTCTGGGGAGTGCAACCAGAGTCAAATTCCAGGCCCTGTGGGTGTCTCAGCTGCACAAGTGGGGAGGGGTAAGACTGCAAGAGCAATAGTGGTAGGAAACTAAATAGTGAGGGGTGCAGACAGGAGCTTCTGCAGCCGTAGACGTGACTCCAGGATGGTGTGTTGCCTCCCTTGTACCAGGGTCAAGGATGTCACAGAACAGTTGCAGGGCATTCTGAAGAGGGAGGGAAAACTCAGAGGACGTGATTCACATTGGTACTAACGACTTAGGTAGAAAGAGGGATGAGGTCTTGCAAAATGAATTTAGGGAGCTCGGCAGCAGATTAAAAAGCAGGACCTCAAAGGTTGCAACCTCTGGATGGCCCCCTTGTCACGTGAAAGTGAGTATAGGAATATGAGGAAAGAGACGATGAATGCATAGCTGAAGAAATGCTGTGGGGGGCAGGGGGGCTTCTGGTTCCTTGATCAGGGTATGTTTCTGGTGAAGTTGGTATCTGTACACGTCGGACAGGTTGAACCTGAACTGGCACAGGAGCAACATCTTTGTGGGGAGGTTTGCTAGTGATGTTGGGGTGGGTTTGTGGGGGGAGGGTAAAACTAATTCAGTATTTTTATGTAATAATGAGTGAAGGTACAGTAGAGGGTGGTGCACAGCCTCATACAGAAGAGGAACTAAGTGAAAGTTTGAGAGTGAAAATGGGTCCGAAACAACTGTGCTAAACTTACAAACGGATAATTACAAAGGAATGAGGGCAGAGTGGCCTGGAGTAGACTGGGAAAGGAGTTCAACAGAAAAGACGGTAGATGAACAATGGCAAACGTTTAAGAAAATAGGTCATGACTCATATCAGCGATATATCCCTGTGAGGAATTAGGATTGTAGGATGGACATAATCAACCATAGTTTACCCAAGAAGTTGAGGATAGAATCAAGCTGAAAAAAGAAATACATACAATGTGGCAAAGGTTAGTCGCTAGCCAGAATTATGATTTTTTTAAACCAAGAAAAGTTAACCAAAAATACATTAAAGATTGGGAAAATAAACATTGAGCGATAACTAGCAGATCTTATAAAAATGTTACGTTGCAGCAGCATTAAATACAAAAAAAATGAAGTTAGAAGCTTAAGTGAATTAATGCCTCTTAGAGAACGAGTCTGTGAAAATGAGAATGGGGAACCAGGAAATGGCAGAGGAGTTGAATTAATGCTTTGCATCAGTCTTCATGGTAGACGACACTAATTGCGTTCCAAAAATATTAAATAATCAGGGGGGAAATGGGGGAAGGGAATAAAGAAATAACTATCACTAGAGATAAAGTGATCAAGAAAGGAATGGAGCTAAAAGCCAATAAATCCCTCTTGGGTTGCATCCTAGGATATTAAAGGAAATATCTGCACAAATAATGGATTCACTGACAGTCATCTTCCAAGAATCATTTGATTCTGGAAAAGACTCAGAAGATTGGAAATCTGCCAAAGTAACAACCTTATTCAAAAAGGGAGGGAGAGAAAAAGCTCAGGTAACTACAGGCCAAATAGATTAACATGCACTATTGGGAAAACGTTAGAGTCTATTACAAAGAATGTGATAGCAGAGCAGAGTTAGCATGGCTTGATGACGGGGAAATCGTGCCCGGCTAATTGATTAGAATTATTTGAGTAAGTAAAAAGCAGAATGGGTAATGAGGAAATAGGATATGTAATATTCTTGTATTTCCAAAAAGGCTTTCAGTAAGGTACCAGACACACAGCTGCTTAATAAGATAAGAGCTCATGGTCTTGGCAGTAGTACGCTAACTTGGATAGAGGATTTGCTAACTAATAGAAGACAGAGAGCTGAGATAAGGGGGGCATTTTCAGAATAGTAAACTGTAAGTTGTGGAGCGCCACAGGGGTCAGTGCTGGCACCACAGTTACTTACAATATATATTAATGGTTTATATGATGGAAGTGAATGTACTATTGTCAAATTTCCAGTTATCACACAAATTGGTGTGAAGGCAAGTGGTGAGGAAGACTCAAAGGGCCTACAGGGGCATATAGAAATGTTAAGTGAGTTGGTAAAACTTGGCAGATGGCATATATTATCAGAAACTGTGGGTTTATGCACGTTGGCAGGAAGAATAGAGGAGCTGAATATTACTTAAATGGAGAAAGACTGCAGAAAGCTGCAGCAGAGAGGGATTTGGGAGCCCGCGCACATGAATATGAAAATGTTAATTTCAGCAGTTTATAGGGAAGGGAAATAAAATGTTGGCTTCAATTTCAAAGGGAATGGATTATAAAAATGGGGAAGTCATGCTAGAACTATACAAGGCTCTCACTTAGAATAATGTCAACAATTTTGCTCCCGTTATTTGAGGAAAGATATGCTGGAAGTGGAGGCAGCCCACAGAAGGTTAAAGGCTGGTGCCGGATGTGGAAGGGCTTTTTCATGTGGGGAGATTGATTAGATTGGGCCTGTACTCATTGGAGTTTAATAGAATGAGAGGGGACCTTATTGAAACATATAAGATTCCGAGGAGGCTTGACACGGTACATGCTGAGAAGCTGTTTCCCCTTCTGGGAGGGTTCAGGATGAGTGGGCATCATCTCAGAGAAAGCGTTCACCAGTTTAATGCAGAGATTGGGAGGAATTTCTTCTCTCCGAGATTAGTGTATCTGTGGAATTAGTTCCCCTAGAGGGCTGAAGATGATGAGTCGTTAAATATATTCAAGGCTGAGCCCGACAGATTTTTAATCAGTCAGAGAATCAAGGGTTATGGGGAAAAGGCAGGATTGTGGAGCTGACAATGATCAGATCAGCAATGATCTCACTGAATGGCTGAGCTGACTCCATGGGCGGAATTACCTTCATCGGCTCCGATCTCTTCTGGCCTTATAAAACAATCAAAACGAACATTGGAACACTGTAAGAGTGATGCCTGATTGCTTCAATATCAGGAACAGGTTGACATCTATTTCTGTTGGAGCAGCTCAATAGAAAATGGAGCTAAATCCAGACATTTAACTTCATACACTCACTACCAAATATCTTCAAAGAGCATCAAAACACTTCCTGTTGTCAAACTATACATAACGTAAAACACAGAGAGAACTCCAAGGAATGGAAAGACTGTTCATCAATAAAAACAAACATTATTTCCAAATCGAAACAAATCCTTTCAGTGCGGTTACCGACACACATCAGTTCAATTCGACACCGACAAATGTACCCAGTCATACATTATCACTTGCAGCAGGTATTCCACTCTGGATACTGACCTACATTAATGCAATTCTACACTGCCAGATATAACCATAAATAAATGTTGACTGCAGTCAGTTATTCCACTCTGGTTACTAACCCACGCTTAGTACAATTTGACACTAACAAGTATAGTCAGTGAAAGAGTGGTGACTGGTTCCAGGTAGTCCACTCTGATTAATGACCCACACTCAGTACAATTCTACACTGACAGATAAAGCCAGTAATTTATGTTCACTGGGGACAGTTATTCCACTCTGGTTACTGACCCACACTTAGTACAATTTGACACCAACAGAAAGACCCTGAAATATATGGTCACTGGAGTCAGGTATTCCACTCTGGTTACAAACCCACAGTTAAGACAATTTAACACTAACAGGCACAGTCAGTGAAAGAGTGGTGACTGGGGCCAGGTATTCCAATCTGATTAATGAACCACATTCAGTACAATTCTACAATTACAGATAGACCCAGTAATACATGATCTCTGATTACTGACCCACATTTTGGACAAATTGACACTAACAGATAAAGTCAGTGAAAGTTTGGTGACTTGAATCAGGTATTCCTCTCTGGCTGCTGAGAAACACAGTACAATTTGACATTAACAGATAGACCCAGAAACATATGGTCACTGAATGGAGGTTTTCCAATCTGGTTACTAACACACACTTAGGACAATTTGACATGAACAGGCACAGTCTGTGACAGAGTGGTGACTGGGGCCAGGTATTCCACTCTGATTAATGACCCACACTCAGGGTGATTTTCCTCTGACTCCCACTAAACGTTCCTTCAGAGAATTTGCATTCACTAAGGTCTACTTTAACATTACACAATTTTCTACTGAATATTAGGACATAATTCATCAGAGAGTTTGCGAGTAACAATCAAAGGTTTATTTTCATTTGACAAAATTGAATAAAGCCGCAGAGACATTCAAGACATTTTAATTCAGCAAATTATATCGCTGATTCAGTGTGTCTATGACAGTGAGCACCAGATTAGCATGTAATATTTTCAGTCACAGTTTAAAATGAGAGAGCCGCTCACATACAGATTTACACAATTTCAGTCACTCACCAGGAACACCTATAACAACAAGGATTGTGTAGAATATTTTCTCAGCCACTTTAATTGGTTCCATCGTTTCAGTGCGTAGTGATGTGCCCCTTTGTGCTGCTGGTAATCTCTGCCTTAAACGCTGAGGTGATACATTCCCAAAGCCTTTAATTTATACCCTGTGGGATCACCTCAGGGACGTTGAAATTGCAACATTGTTCAAATTGCTTTTTAAAATTTCTGAACAAACAGATAATGACTTTGAGTTTAGTGATACAAAATGTTTATTTTTAAATGGAGCTCCCAGGATCCAAGGACTGGACTTTACTTATCAAAATAATTAACTAATAAAAAGAACAAGAGCTATATTCACTCGGATAATATGCTGTCCACTCAATAACCATCAGTCCCTCATCTAGATCTCCTATTGTTTCAGTGATATCCGTCACTTGACTGTTGCCAAATATTAATTAAATTCCATATGTTAGACTGCCTCTCTCCACGCTGTTCTATTACACCCTGTGGTGTAAATGTCCTCTTTAACTGTGGACGTTCAGTTGTGCGATTACGGTGGGTTAAGAGTGGCAGTGTAATACTAAATTCAACAAATAAAATGTCTGGAAATATTCAAAATCCCTCAAAAACCAATTCCACACCACAATCAAATGCGAAACTATCTCACTATCAATCTGTCTCGTTCTTTCTTTCTCCCTATCTCTCCCCCTCCCCCCGCTACCTGTCTCCCTTTTTCTCCGGGAACATCTCACTCTCTCCCTTTTGCTGTGTCTCTCCCTTTCTTCCTCTGTCGCTCTTGAACTCTTTATCCCTCTCTGTTTTTTATGCTCACTGTCTCTCCCATTAACTCGTTCTTCCTCTCTCTCTCTGGCTCTCGCTCACCCTGTCTCTTTTTCTCCCCTCTCACTTCCGCACTCTCTGTTTCTGTCTCACTTTATCTCTCTCTCCCTCTCTCTCTCTCTGTCTCTCTATCATTTTGTTTACCTCTCCCTCACTCTGTCTGCCTGTCTATCTGTCTATCTATATATCTATCTATTTATCTATCTTTCTCTGAATTTTTGTGTCTCTCTTTCTGTCTCTCTCACTCTATCTCTCTCTGCTTCTCTCCAACTCTCTTGCTAACTTTCTCTGCTTTTATTACTCTCTCTCTGTCTGTACCTCTCTTGCAGTGTCTCCATCTCTCACACATCCCTTCTTGCTGTATCACTCTTGCTGTTGCTTTCTCTTCCTCTTTACTCTCTGTCTCTCTATCCGCCCCTTTCTCTCTATCTCTCCCTCTGCATGCTAATCCCTGTCTCTGGCTGTGCCTCACACTCTCACCCTCTTTCTCAGTCACTCTGTCTTTGTCTCTCTGTTCTATTTCCCTCTTTCACTTTCGCCTTCTCTCTCTTCCTCGCTTGATAAACTTTCCTTTGTCTGTTTCATTGTCTCTCTCCCTCTCTCTGCCCCTTTGTTGCCTCTGCTTGTCTGTTTGTCTGTTCCTCTCTCTTGCCCTTTCTTTTTTTCTGTCACTTTCTCTCTCTCTCTCGCTATCTCTATCTCTCTCTCCCTCACTTTCTCTCACTCTCACCGCGTCTCACTCTGTCTTTCTCTCTTTGCCTCTCTCTCTTTTATCTCCCCTTCTCTCTTTTTCATTATCTCTCTCTCTCTTTCTTTCTCTCTGTGTCTCTCCCGCTATTTATCTAACTCTCACTCTCTGCACCTCCCTATGACTCTCTCCCTTTCTCTTTCCCTCCCACACTATGTCATACACTCTGTCTCTCTCCTTTTAATCTCTTAATTCATCTGCCTCTCTCCCTCTCTCTCTGCCTCACCCTCTCTTTCTCTCCCATCAACTCTCTCCTTTTCTCATTTCGACTGCCCTGTCTCTCTCAGCCTTCTCTCTCTCTCTTTCTGTGTCAGTGTCTACATGTGTGTGCGTGTGTGTGTGTGTGTTTGTTTCCCTGCCTTTCACGCCCAAAACCTCCCTTTGTCTCTTTCTCTCCTTCTATCTCTCTCTCCTCTCTCTTTCTATCAGTCAATCACTCACTCTGTCTCTTTCTCTCTCTGTCTCTCTCTCTGTCTAGCTCTCACACTTTGTGTCTAACCCTGTCTCTCTCTATGCCTCTCTCGCACTTTTCTCTGCCCCTCTTTTTCAAGGTTTCTCTCTGTCTCTCTATCTCTCTCCCCCTCGTTCTCTCCCTCTCTCTCTCTATCCCTCTCGCTGTGTCTCTAAATCTCACTCCCTCCATCTCCCTCTGTCTCCTCTACTCGATGCATTTACGCATCTCCCTCTATTTTTGTTCTCTCACTATGCCTCGCTCTCAATCTCTGTCTCTCTCTCTCTCTCAATCTCTCTCGCTCCATGTCACACACTCTGTCTCTCTACTTCTCCAACTTTCAATCTCTCTTTCACTCTCTCTTTCTCTCTCTTACACACACACACACACTGAGTGTGTATGTGTGTCGTTGTGTCTCTCGCTCTATCACGTTTCTCTGTCTCTTTCAATCTCTGTGTATCTCTGTTTGTCTTTCCGCCTCTCTTGCTCTCCTTCTCAGTTCCATTCCCTCAAACTGACATTCAGTCTGTCTGCCTGCCTGCATGTCTGTCTATCTATCTATCTACCTATCTATTTATCTATCTATCTCTCTATTTGTGTATCTGTTTGTCTGCTTGTCCATCTGCCCTGCTGCCTGCCTTCCTGTCATCCCGTCTATCTATTTATCTATCTATGTTTGTCTTTACGTATCACTGCCTTCTCCCTCTCTATTGCTCTCTCTCTGTCTCGCTGCCACTCTGTCTCTCTCCCCTCTCGCACAGTCTCTCTGTTTGTATGTATGTCTCTCCCAAACTCTCCCTCTCTCTCTCTCTGTGCCTCTCTCACCCTGTCTCTATATCTCACTCTTTTGCTCTCGCTCTTTGGCTCTCACTGTCTCTTTATCTTCCTCTTTACCCTCTCTATCTGCCTCTCCTTCTCTGCCTCGGCCTGTCTGTTTGTCTCTTGCTCTTGCCTTCCCTTTCTTTATCTCTCACTTTCTCTCGATCTCTCTCTCTCCAATTCTCTCTCTGTGCCTATCCCTCACGTTCTCTGTCTGTCTCATTGTCTCTCAGTCTCTCTCTCACAATGTGTGCCTAACTCTATCTCTTTCTATGCCTCTCTCCCTCTTGCTCTCTGTCTCCATTTCTCGACCTGTCTTGCTGTGTCTCCAACTCTCAATCTCTCCTCCTCCCTCTTTCTCCCTCTCTCAGTGCGCTTCCTCCTCTCTCTCTCTTTTATCTCTCACTCACTCTCTCAAATCACAGTATCACAGAATCACTCAGTGCAGAAGAGGCCCTTCGGCCCATCAGGTCTGCACTGAAACGTGAGAAACACGTGAACTACCTACCTAATCCTATTTACCAGCACTTGGCCCATAGCGTTGAATGTTATGACGCACCAAGTGTTCATCCAGGTACTTTTTAAATGATGTGAGACAACCCGCCTCCACCACCCTCCCAGGCAGTGTATTCCAGACCGTCACCACCCTCTGGGAAAAAAAATGTTTTTCCTCACATCCCCCCTAAACGTCCTGCCCCACACCTTGAACATATGCCCGCTTGTGAATTACCCTACAACCAAGGGTAACAGCTGCTCCCTATCCACCCTCTCCATGATCCACATAATCTTTTACACGTCAATGGAGTGGCCCCTCAGTCTTCTCTGCTCCAATGAAAACAACCCAAGCATATCCAACCTCTCTTCATTATCTTAAATGTTTCATCCCAGGCAACATCCTGGTGAATCTCCTCAACACTTACCCCACAGCAATCACATCCTTCCTATAATGTTGTGACCAGAACTGCACACAGTACCACAGTACTCCAGCTGTGGCCTCACCAAAGTTCTATACAACTCCAACATGACCACCCTACTTCTGTAATCTACACCTCGATTGATAAACGCAAGTGTCCCATATTTACCCCCTTTCTCACCACTCCACTAACATGCCCCTCCAACTTCAGATATTGGTGTTTGCACACGCCGAGGTCCCTTTGTTCCTCAGAAATTCCTAGTGTCATGCCATTCATTGAATGCTTCCTTGTCAAATTACTCCTTCCAAAGTGTATCACCTCACACTTTTCAGGGTTAAATTGCATCTGCCACTTAGCTGCCCATTTGACCATCCCATCTATTTGTTATTGTAGATCTAGACACTCAACCTCACTCTTAAACACCCGGCCAAACTTTGTGTCATCTCTCTCTCTTTCACTCTCTGTTTCATTCTTTCTCTGTCACTCTCTCTTTGTATCGCTTTTGCACTTTGTGCTTAACTCTGTCTCTCTCTTTTTTCTCTATCTCCCTCCATTTTTCAATATTTTTTGCTCTCTCTCTCTCTGTCAGCCTCTCTTGCTGTGTCTCTAAATCTCACTATTTCCTTCTCCCTCTGCCTCCCTCACTCAGTGTGTTTCTGCCTTTCTTTCTCTCAATCTCTCTCTCCCTCTGTCTTTCTCTCTCTTTCCCTCTCGCCATATGTCACACATTCTGTCTCTCCCCTTCTTCCTTTTTCAATCTCTCATTCTGCCGGCCTGTCTCTCTCTATTTCACGCTCAGCCTGACACTCTCTTTCTCGCCCAGCAACCCTCTCTTTTTCTTCCTTTCGACCACCCTTTGTCTCTCTGTCTCTCTCCCTCTGTCTCTGTCACTCTATCTTTCTCTTTCTCTCTTCCTCTGTCACACGCTCTCTCTGTTTGTCTGTCTGTCTGTCTGTCCCTCTCTCTCTCGTTCTCTGTGTCTTTAGCTCTCAGTCTTTCCTTCTCGCTCTATGGCTCTCACTTTTTCTTCCTCTTTACTCTCCTTATGTCACACTCTCCCTCTCTTTCTGTTTCACCCTCTGTGTATCCATCTTTCACTCTATGCTTCGCTCTCACACCTTCTTTCTCGGTCTAACTCTCTTTCTATCTTTGCTCTCTTTCTGTCTTCAACTCTTGGTTTATCTCTACTTCTCTCTTGCCAAACTCCCCTTTGTCTATTTCATGGTCTATCTCTCTCTGTCTCATCTTCTCTGCCTCTGCCTATTTGTTTGCCCCGCAAACACTCCTTCCCTTGCTTTCTCTCTCTCATTTTCTCTAACACTTTCTCTCTATCTCCTCTCTCTCTATCCAACTCTCTGCGTTCATCTCTCACATTGTCTCTGTTTCTCATTTCTCTCAGTCTCCCTTTCAAATTGTGCTCCTAACTCTGCCTCTCTCCTTCGCTCTCTGTTTTCTCTCCCCCTCTCTATTTTTCAAATTCTCTCTCTCTCCTGCTGTGACTCTAACTCTCACTTTCTCTTCTTCCCTCTCTCTCCCTTTCTCAATGCGCTTCCACCTCTCTCTCTATTCTCTCTCTCTCTCACTTCCTCTCTCGCCCCTTTCCATACTCTCTGTATCCCTCCTTCTCCCTCTTTCAATCTCTCTTTCTCTCTGCCTGTATCGCTCTCCCTCTCTCTCTGTTTATTGCTCCCTACGTGCCTCAACATCTCTACCTCTCCCATCAACTCTCTCCTTTTCTCCCTTTCAATCGTCCTCTCTCTCTCTCAGCACTCTCTATCTTTACTTGGTTGCCCACTCTTTCTGTCTGTTTGCTTCTCTCTTTCTATCATCCCCTCTCTAACTCTAAAATTCCCATTGTCTCTTTCTCTCCATCTCTCTCTCTCTCTGTGGGTGTGTTTGAGTATGAGCATGCCTGTGTGTGTTTGTGTGTGTGTGTGTCGCGGGGTCTCTATCTCTATCTCTCACGTTTCTCTGCCTCTTCCAATCTGTGTGTGTATCTCTGTGTGCCTTTCCAATCTCTTGCTTTCCTTTGCAGTCCCTCCTCCTCTATCTGCCTTCCTGTCTGTCTGTCTATCCATCTATCTGCCTACCTGTTTGTCCGTCTGCTTTTCTGTCTATCAATTTATCTATCTAATCTATCTGTATATGTGTATCTCTGTCTCTTTGCCTATCTATCAATCTATCTATTTAACTCTGTATTTTTGTGTATCTGCCTCTCTCCATTTCTGTCTCTCTCTCTCCCTCTCTATCTCTCTCTGTCTCTCTTCCCCTCTCATGCATTCTCTCTTTGTCTGCTTGCCTGTATCTCTCTCTCTCTTTCTGTGCCTCTCTCTCTCTTTGTGTCTCTATATCTCACTCTTGTCGCACTCTGGCTCTCGTTGCCTCTTTGTCTCCTGCCATTACTCACTCATTCTGGCTCTCTCCCTCCCTTTCTCTCTCGCTCTCCCTCTGCTTATCAACCAAAATCTCTCTCTTTCTTTGTCTCTCTGTTCTTTTTCCCTCTCTCGCTGTCGCTTTCTCTCTTTCTCACTTGCTAAACTTCCCTTTGTCTATTTCCTGGTCTCTCTCTCTCTCTCTCTGCCACTGCTTCTCTGCCTCAGCCTGTCTGTATGTTGCTCTGTCTTTCTTTCCCTTTCTTTCTCTTTCTCACGTTCTCCCTCCTATCCTATCTCTCTCTCTGTGTCCATCTCTCACTTTATCTCTCTGTCTCATTCTCTCTCTGTCTCTCTCAGACTGTTTGTCTAACTCTGTCTCGTTGGCCTCTCATTCTCTTTTCTCTCTCTCTCTCATTTCCAGATTTACTCTCCCTTTCTCTCTCTTCTCTCGCTCTCTCTGTGTCACTCTCACTGTGTCTTTAATTCTCACTCCCTCAATCGCCCTCTGCTGCCCTCAATCAGTGCATTTATGCCCCTCTCTCTCTCCATTTGCTTCCTCTCACTATCTGTGCACCTCTCTCTTTCTCTATCACCCTGTCACACACTCTGTCTCTCTCCTTCTCCCTCTGTCAATCTCTCACACTCTGCCTGTCTCTCTCTATTTCTCTCTCTGCCTCACTTTCTTTCTCGCCCAGCAACCCTCTCTATTTATCTCTTTCAATCGCCCTCTCTCTCCCGCCTCTCTCTCTCTCACTCTCTGTTTCTCTCTCCCCTCTTGCACACTCTATCTGTTTCTCTCTCTCTCTCTGACTCTCTGTGTGTCTCTAATTCTCATTATTTCCTTATCGCTCTACGTCTCTCGCTGTCTTTCCTCTTTACTCTCTATATGTTTCTCTCTCCCTCTCTGTAACTAACTTTTTCTCTCTCTGTGCCTCACTCTCTCGCCCTCTTTCTCCATTTATCTCTCTTTGCATCTTTGCTCCCTTTCCCTCTTCCATTCTCGCTCTAAACATCTTTCTCACTTGCTAAACTCCCATTTTTCTATATCATGGTCTCTCTCCCTCTGCCTGTTTTCCTCTGCCTCTGGCTGTCTGTTTGCCTCTCGGTCTCCTCTTCCCTTTCTTTCACTCTGTCATTGACTCTCTCACTTTCTCTGTATTTCTCTCTCTATACAAATCTCTGCGTACATCTCTCACGATGATGTCTCTCTGTCTCATAATCTCTCAGTATCTCTCTCACACGGTGCACCTAACTCTGTCTCTCTCTTGGCCTCTCTCTCTGCTTTCCCTACCCCTCACTCTTTTACAATTTCTCTCTCTCTCTATCTATCTCCCTCTCCCTCCCTGGCTGTTCCTCTAGCTCTAACTTTCTCCTCCTCCCTCTTTTCCCCTTTCTTAGTGCACATTTCTCCTCTCTCTCTATTCTCTGTCTCACTTCCTCTCTCAACATTTGTCATACATTCTGTATCCCTCCTTCTCCCTCTTTCACTTCCTCATTCTCTCTGCCTGTCTCCAACTTTCTCTCTCTCTCTCTCTGTGTATCTCGCTCTGTGCCCCACTCGCACTTTCTCTTCCGTCTTTTCTCTCTTTTCCTCCCTTTCGATCGTCCTCTCTCTCTCAGTTCTCTCTTTTTTCCTTGTGAGTGCCTACGTGTTTGTGCGTATGTATTTCTCTCTTTTTATCTGCTACCTCTCCCACTCTAAAATTCCCATTGTCTCTCTCTTTTCATCTCCCTTAATCTCTCTGTGAGTGTGTGTGAGGATGTGTGTGTTTGTGTGTGTGTGTGTGTGTGTGTGTGTCAGTCAGTCTCTATCTCTCTATTGCGCTTTTCTCTGTCTCTTTCAATATATGTGGAAATGTCTGTGTGTCTTTCCACCTCTCTTGCTTTCCTTTGCAGTCCCTCTTGCTCTATCTGCATTTCTGTATATGCATCAATCTACCCATTCATCCATCTATCTTTCATTCTTTCTATTTATCTATCTATCTGTCTGTCTGTCTGCCTGCCTTCCTCTATCATTTTATCTATCTCTGTCTCGTTGTATCTCTGCCTTCTCCCTCTCTCTCTGTCAGTAAATCTCTCTCTGTCTTTCTCACCCCTCTCGCACACTCTCTGTGTTTGCCTGTCTGTCTCTTCCTTTCTATCTCTCTATCTCTGCCTCACCCTCTCTTTCTCTCCCAGCAACCGTCTCTTTCTCTCCCCTTCGATCGTCCACTCACTCTCTCACTTTTTCTGTGTGGGTGCCTACCTATTTGTGTGTACGTGTTTCTCACTTTCTATCCTCTGCCTCTCACGATCTTAAATTCCCTTTCCTTCTTTCTCTGTGTCCGTGACTGTGCAAGAATGTGTGTGTCCATCTGTTTGCATATGTGTGTGAGTATGGGTGTGTATTTGTGTGTGTGTGCTTGTCGGTAGATCTCTATCTCTTTCTCTAACGTTTCTCTGTCTCCTTCAGTCTGTGTGCCTTTCTGCCTCTCCTGCTTTCCTTCGCAGTCCCTCATTCTCTGTCTGCCTTTCTGTCTACCTATTTGCCTATCCAACTATCTGTCTGCCTAACTACCTGTCTGTCCATCTGCCTTTCTGCCGATCGATCGCTTTATGCATCTATCTATCTATCTATGGTTCACTCTCTCCCTCATCGGACCCACTTCCTCACTTCCAATTTATGACGCTTCCTGGCAACCTCATGGCTTTTCCCGTCATCACCTCAGATGGCGTTAACCCTGTTTTCCTGTTAGTGTTGGCCAAAGTCCCATAAGAATGCTGGGTAATAATCTGCCCACCCTCGCTCCATATCTTGGATGACCTTTGCCAATACTCGCTTTAAGATCCAGTTCATTCCTTCAACCAAGCCAGAAATCGAGGGATGTTAGGGGGCATGGAACTTCCATTGAAATTCGCAGCCACCTCCATATTTCTTTGAGTAACTCTTTCGAGTACAAACCAGTTTCCATCTGTTTCAGATGAAGTTACATTGTTTTATAATTTGCTATTGTGAGATTTGAACTCTTAATCTTGGGGTTATAAACCCAGTACCATAACCACTTGGCTAATATTTCTTTGAGTATGCGCCCTGTAAAATGTGGGCCTTGAATTGAATCCAGCTGCAAGGGTGTTCCCCAGCGTGGAATTACTTATTCTAACATTATCCGGGCCATAGTTGTGGCTGAGCAATCCCGTGTTAGGAAAGCCTCTACCCATCTCGTGAATTGATCGATAATATCCAGGCAATGGTTTTTCTCTGTGCTGGGCTCGAGGTGTCCTGTAAAATCCATTTGTATCTGTTCCCAGGGGCCCCTCGGGGGAGTTGGTGCGACATGCGAATGTTGATGGGCCAACCTGAATAATGTTGGGCTCATATTAGACATTTGCTGGCAATATTTGTCTAACTCTCTTCACGTTCTCCGTCACCACCAGCATCTGCCCATCCGTCCTAACATGGTTTCCATTCCATGATGAGAGTTCACAAGGCATATCCTCATTAGCCTCTGTTGGATTCACTGGGGAGCTACTACATTCCCGTGTTTCCGCCACCCTCCACCAATGTTTTCCATTGCACCTTGCTGCTTCCACTGTTCTCGCTCCTCTTTCTTAGCATCTCAGTGCAAATCCGCTACATTCACTTCCTCTAACCCAGCCACCGTTACCGCCACCTGATACTCTGGGCCGGCAGCTGTGGCCTCTTTAGCCGCTTTATCCAGACGCTGTTGCCCAGCTCGATGGGATCTGCTACCTTCCGATGGGGTTTAACTTTTATTACTGCTGTTTCTAGGGGTAGGTTAGCAGCTTCTAGTTTGTCTCTAATTATTGCTTCGTGCTGCACTTGACCTCCTCCCGCTGTGACATTCCGCATGTGCCTCCAGACAAACATATAATCATGTACTACCTCAAAGTCTCCCTGCTGTCAGTCTACATATTAACCCGCTTTCCCTGCGCTATATGCAAAGCCTCTTTCAGTGCCACTAACTCTGCTCCTTGAGCTGATAAATGGCTTGTCAATTTTCTCCTACCCAAGATCCCTCCTTCTCCATCCACCACCGCTCACCCAGTGCGTGGCATCCCATCCACATACCTACGGGGCCCGTTCATGAACAGGGGCAGATCCACATCTTCTAACTCATTTCCCTCAGTGCATTTGGATCCTCCTCATTTATCTCCCATGAGTAATCATGCGCGAGTTCAATAAGATGTTCCTTCCAGACTGATAGCAATGCCTCTGCTGGATTAGACTCTGAGTCGGGAACTATTACATCCGATTTATCTCGCGGGAGTAACATAGCTTCCCAAACCTCTCGCCTACTATCTGAGACCGTTCTCAATGTTCCCGTACAAAAACAGAATTACCTGGAAAAACTCAGCAGGTCTGTCTGGCAGCATCGGCGGAGAAGAAAAGAGTTGATGTTTCGAGTCCTCATGACCCTTCGATAGAACTTGAGTTCGAGTCCAAGAAAGAGTTGAAATATAAGCTGGTTTAAGGTGTGTGTGTGGGGGGCGGAGAGAGAGAGAGAGAGAGAGGTGGGGGGGAGCGGTGTGGTTGTAGGGACAAACAAGCAGGGATAGAAGCAGATCATCAAAAGATGTCACCAACAACAGAACAAAAGAACACATAGGTGTTAAAGTTGGTGATATTATCTAAACGAATGTGCTAATTCAGAATGGATGGTAGGGCACTCAAGGTATAGCTCTAGTGTAGGTGGGGAGAGCATAAAATATTTTAAAATAATGGAAATAGGTGGGAAAAGAAAAATCTATATAATTTATTGGAAAAAAACAAAAGGAAGGGGGAAACAGAAAGGGGGTGGGGATGGAGGAGGGAGCTCAAGACCTAAAGTTGTTGAATTCAATATTCATTCCGGAAGGCTGTAAAGTGCCTAGTCGGAAGATGAGGTGTTGTTCCTCCAGTTTGCATTGGGCTTCACTGGAACAATGCAGCAAGCCAAGGACAGACATGTGGGCAAGAGAGCAGGGTGGAGTGTTAAAATGACAAGGGACAGGGAGGTTTGGCTCATTCTTGTGGACAGACCGGTCACCCAGTTTACGTTTGGTCTCTCCAATGTAGAGGAGACCACATTGGGAGCAACGAATGCAGTAGACTAAGTTGGGGGAAATGCAAGTGAAATGTTGCTCCACTTGAAAGGAGTGTTTGGGCCCTTGGACGGTGAGGAGAGAGGAAGTGAAGGGGCAGGTGTTGCATCTTTTGCGTGGGCATGGTGTGGTGCCATAGGAGGGGGTTGAGGAGTAGGGGGTGATGGAGGAGTGGACCAGGGTGTCCCGGAGGGAGGGATCCCTGCGGAATGCCGATGGGGGGGGTGAAGGGAAGATGTGTTTGGTGGTGGCATCATGCTGGAGTTGGCGGAGGATGATCCTTTGAATGCGGAGGCTGGTGGGGTGATAAGTGAGGACAAGGGGGACCCTATCATATTTCTGGGAGGGAGGAGAAGGTGTGAGGGCGGATGCGCGGGAGATGGGCCGGACATGGTTGAGGGCCCTGTCAACGACCGTGGGTGGAAAACCTCGGTTAAGGAAGAAGGAGGACATGTCAGAGGAACTGTTTTTGAAGGTAGCATCATGGGAACAGATGCGATGGAGGCGAAGGAACTGAGAGAATGGGATGGAGTCCTTACCGGAAGCGGGGTGTGAGGAGCTGTAGTCGAGGTAGCTGTGGGAGTCGGTGGGTTTGTAATGGATATTGGTGGACAGTCTATCACCAGAGATTGAGACAGAGAGGGCAAGGAAGGGAAGTGTCAGGGATGGACCACGTGAAAATGATGGAGGGGTGGAGATTGGAAGCAAAATTAATAAATTTTTCGAAGTCCCGACGAGAGCATGAAGCAGCACTGATGTAATCATCGATGTACCGGAGAAAGAGTTGTGGAAGGGGGCCGGAGTAGGACTGGAACAAGGAATGTTCCACATACCCCATAAAGAGACAGGCATAGCTGGGGCCCATGCGGGTACCCATAGCCACACCTTTTATTTGGAGGAAGTGAGAGGAGTTGAAGGAGAAATTGTTCAGTGTGGGAACAAGTTCAGCCAGATGGAGGAGAGTAGGGGTGGATGGGGATTGTTCGGGCCTCTTTTTGAGGAAGAAGCTAATGGCCCTCAGACCATCTTGGTGGGGGATGGAGGTGTAGAGGGATTGGACGTCCATGGAGAAGAGGAAGCGGTTGGGGCCAGGGAACTGGAAAATTGTTGATGTGACGTAAGGTGTCAGAGGAATCACGGATGTAGGTGGGAAGGGACTGGACAAGGGGAGAGAGAAGGGAGTCAAGATAACGAGAAATGAGTTCTGTGGGGCAGGAGCATGCTGAGACGATCAGTCTACTGGGGCAGTTCTGTTTGTGGATTTTGGGTAGGAGATAGAAGCGGGGCATCCGAGGTTGGGCGACTATCAGGTTGGAAGCTGTGGGAGGAAGATCCCCAGAGGAGATGAGGTCAGTGACAGTCCTGGAAACAATGGCTTGATGTTCAGCGGTGGGGTCATGGTCCAGGGAGAGGTAGGAGGAAGTGTCTGCGAGTTGACACTCAGCCTCCGCGAGGAAGAGGTCAGTGCACCAGACAACAACAGCACCACCCTTGTCAGCGGGTTTGATGACACTGTCAGGGTTGGACCTGAGAGAATGGAGTGCAGTAAGTTCAGAGAGAGAGAGATTAGAATGGGTGAGAGGAACAGAGGAATTGAGACGACTAATGTCGCGCCGACAGTTCTCAATGAAAAGATCAAGAGAAGGTAAGAATCCAGAGGGAGGGGTCCAGGTGGAGGGAGAATATTGGAGGTGGGTGAAAGGATCCGTTGAACAGGGAGAGGACTCCTGCCCAAAGAAGTGAGCCCGGAGATGAAGACGGCGGAAGAAGAGTTCAGCATCATGCCGAGCCCGAAATTCATTGAGGTGAGGGCGTAAGTGTATGAAACTAAGTCCTTTGTTGAGCACTGAACATTCAGCATCGGAGAGGGGAAGGTCAGGGGGTATAGTGAATACACGGCTGGGGCTGGGATTGAAAGATGGGGTGGGGATGGAGGGACAGGGGTGGAGGGTCCTAGATGGGTGTTGGTGTCGATGAGTTGTTGGAGCTTGCGTTCTTAGCACTTGAGAGAAAGAGAAAAAGTTTCTTGTTGAGGCGTCGGATGAGCCGAAGAATAAAATGAAACTGGGGGCACGCGCAGCTTTGAAAAAGGGTACGGCGGTGCTGCTGGAGGGAGAGGTCGAGTGTGTTCATATGGCAGCGCATGGCACTGAGTGTGGATTTTAGAATGTGCCCTCTGAAATCCACACTCAGTGCCATGCGCCGCCATACGAACACACTCGATCTCTCCCTCCAGCAGCACCACCGTACCCTTTTTCAAAGCTGCGCGTGCCCCCAGTTTCATTTTATTCTTCAGCTCATCCGACGCCTCAACAAGAAACTTTTTCTCTTTCTCTCAAGTGCTAAGGAACGCAAGCTCCAACAACTCATCGACACCAACACCCATCTAGGACCCTCCACCCCTGCCTGTCCCTCCGTCCCCACCCCATCTTCCAATCCCAGCCCCAACCGTGTATTCACTATAACCCCTGACCTTCCCCTCTCCGATGCTGAACGTTCAGTGCTCAGCAAAGGACTTAGTTTCACACCCTTACGCCCTCACCTCAATGAATTTTGGGCTCGGCATGATGCTGAACTCTTCTTCCGCCGTCTTCATCTCTGGGCTCACTTCTTTGGGCAGGAGTCCTTTCCCCATTCAACGGATCCTTTCACCCACCTCCAATATTCTCCCTCCACCTGGACCCCTCCCTCTGGATTCTTACCTTCTCTTGATCTTTTCATTGAGAACTGTCGGCGCAACATTAGTTGTCTCAATTTCTCTGCTCCTCTCACCCATTCTAATCTCTCTCTCTCTGAACTTACTGCACTCCATTCTCTCAGGTCCAACCCTGACATTGTCATCAAACCCGCTGACAAGGGTGGTGCTGTTGTTGTCTGGCACACTGACCTCTACCTCGCGGAGGCTGAGCGTCAACTCGCAGACATTTCCTCCTACCTCTCCTTGGACCATGACCCCACCACTGAACATCAAGCCATTGTTTCCAGGACTGTCACTGACCTCATCTCCTCTGGGGATCTTCCTCCCACAGCTTCCAACCTGATAGTCGCCCAACCTCGGATGGCCCGCTTCTATCTCCTACCCAAAATCCACACAGAACTTCCCAGGTAGACCGATCGTCTCAGCTTGCTCCTGCCCCACAGAACTCATTTCTCGTTATCTTGACTCCCTTCTCTCTCCCCTTGTCCAGTCCCTTCCCACCTACTTCCGTGATTCCTCTGACACCTTACGTCACATCAACAATTTCCAGTTCCCCGGCCCCAATCGCTTCCTCTTCTCCATGGACGTCCAATCCCTCCACACCTCCATCCCCCACCAGGATGGTCTGAGGGCCCTTAGCTTTTTCCTCAAACGGAGGCCTGAACAATCCCCATCCACCACTACTCTCCTCCGTCTGGCTGAACTTGTTCTCACACTGAACAATTTCTCCTTCAACTCCTCTCACTTCCTTCAAAGAAAAGGTGTGGCTATGGGTACCTGCATGGGCCCCAGCTATGCCTGTCTCTTTATGGGGTATGTGGAACATTCCTTGTTCCAGTCCTACTCCGGCCCCCTTCCACAACTCTTTCTCCGGTAATCGATGATCACTTCAGTGCTGCTTCATGCTATCGTTGGGACTTCGAAAAATTTATTAATTTTGCTTCCAAAATCCACCCCTCCATCATTTTCACGTGGTCCATCTCTGACACTTCCCTTCCCTTCCTTGACCTCTCTGTCTCAATCTCTGGTGATAGACTGTCCACCAATATCCATTACAAACCCACCGACTCCCACAGCTACCTCGACTACAGCTCCTCACACCCCGCTTCCTGTAAGGACTCCATCCCATTCTCTCAGTTCCTTCGCCTCCATCGCATCTGTTCCGATGACACTACCTTCAAAAACAGTTCCTCTGACATGTCCTCCTTCTTCCTTAACCGAGGTTTTCCACCCACGGTCGTTGACAGGGCCCTCAACCGTGTCCGGCCCATCTCCCGCGCATCTACCCTCACGCCTTCTCTTCCCTCCCAGAAATATGATAGGGTCCCCCTTGTCCTCACTTATCACCCCACCAGCCTCCGCATTCAAAGGATCATCCTCCGCCATTTCCGCCAACTCCAGCATGATGCCACCACCAAACACATCTTCCCTTCAGCCCCCCATCTGCATTCCGTAGGGATCGCTCCCTCCGGGACACCCTGGTCCACTCCTCCATCACCCCCTACTCCTCAACCCCCTCCTATGGCACCACCCCATGCCCACGCAAAAGATGCAACACCTGCCCCTTCACTTCCTCTCTCCTCACCGTCCAAGGGCCCAAACACTCCTTTCAAGTGAAGCAGCATTTCACTTGCATTTCCCCCAACTTAGTCTACTGCATTCGTTGCTCCCAATGTGGTCTCCTCTACATTGGAGAGACCAAACGTAAACTGGGCGACCGCTTTGCAGAACACCTGCGGTCTGTCCGCAAGAATGACCCAAACCTCCCTGTCGCTTGCCATTTCAACACACCACCCTGCTCTCTTGCCCACATGTCTGTCCTTGGCTTGCTGCATTGTTCCAGTGAAGCCCAACGCAAACTGGAGGAACAACACCTCATCTTCCGACTAGGCACTTTACAGCCTTCTGGACTGAATATTGAATTCAACAACTTTAGGTCTTGAACTCCCTCCTCCATCCCCACCCCCTTTCTGTTTCCCCCTTCCTTTTGTTTCTTTCCAATAAATTATATAGATTTTTCTTTTCCCACCTATTTCCATTATTTTAAAATATTTTTAAATCTTTTATGCTCTCCCCACCACCACTCGAGCTATACCTTGAGTGCCCTACCATCCATTCATAATTAGCACATTCGTTTAGATAATATCACCAACTTTAACACCTTTGTGTTCTTTTGTTCTGTTGTTTGTGACATCTTTTGATGATCTGCTTCTATCACTGCTTGTTTGTCCCTACAACCACACCAACCCCCTCCACCTCTCTCTCTCTCTCTCTCTATCTCTCCGCCCCCCACACACACACCTTAAACCAGCTCATATTTCAACTGTTTCTTGGACTCGAACTCAAGTTCTGTCGAAGTGTCATGAGGACTCGAAACATCAACTCTTTTCTTCTCCGCCGATGCTGCCAGACCTGCTGAGTTTTTCCAGGTAATTCTGTTTCTGTTTTGGATTTCCAGCATCAGCAGGTTTTTGCTTTTATCTCAATGTTCCCGAATTGAGCAGTTTTACTATGTTGTATCTAGTCTGTAATTCCAGGTCCCCAGTCGTTTCTATTGGTTCACAGCTTCTCACAGCCCATGAAGAGCAGCCAATAGCTGCGACTCACTGAGATATCCCACCAGCTACTGGCGACTGCTTCGTTGAAAAATACCTTACATTTCTCACCTGATCCCTGTGCCCTAGGGTCAGCAATGCCCTGTAAATCCCTCCCTCATTATGGGTATAGAGATAAAACATTTTGCCCACACAGACCAACCCTGAGGCTGGCGCTCGAGTGAGCGCCCCTTTAAGTGCACTATAAACCATTTCATGTTTCTCACCCCATTGTCTACAATCCTGCGATGCTCTCCCCACTTTACTCAACTCCTGTATGGGTGCTGCTATCTTCGCAAAATCCTCCACGAAGATCCTACATTAAATAAACAACGCTAAGATTTAACCACTCGCACATCTATAGGTCCCGGCATTCTTTCATTCACTTCCTTCCGACTGCGGTAGCCTCTCGTTCCCCTTGTGATAACCCATAAACCGAGCACTGCACCCCTCCGTTTACCCAACTGAGCTTTCTTTACACTGAATTTAAACCCAGCTGCTTCTAATGATTCCACAATGTGTAACAACGTCCCTCTGTGTCATTTTGCCGATTCTGAGGCAATCAAAATACCGTCCGCATATTGGATCACGACGCTGCCCTCATCTAGTCCTGCGTGACTCAACCTATCGCACATCACCCGGTGAAAAATAGCCTGACAATTGTGCAAGTCCTGTGGCAAGCGAGTCCAAGTGTAATGATGGTGGCCTATGGTGAAAGTGAATTTCTTCTGGGGTTCCTTATCCCATGATATTGCCCAAAATCCATTTGCTATCTCTAGGACTGAAAGGATTGTGTGGCTCGATCCGAAGTTGTTGAATATGGTGCTGGAGGTTGTTACTATTGAGTGTTCCCGAAGGGTCACCTGATTTAAAGCTTTATATTCAATTGCCAGTCGACATGTACCAACCGGATTCTGAACGCTCCAAATAGGGGAATTGGTGTTGGACTGAGTCCACCTCCCTATTCCATCCTGCCCTAGGCTCTGTATAATGTTCCAAACTGCATTCTGAGCCTCTGTTTAATGGGATATTGTTTCCTCGGTGGGTGTTCTGGCACCGAGATATATATGGGGGTCATTTTAATCCTTAAACAATCATGTTTGTGTTGTGCCCAGACTCTGGCAACTTGCCAACACATGATGCCGCTTTGCCTGTGTTGCTTCCATTGATCTGGGTTTGACTCCGTTACTGCGGTCACACTGCAGAGAAGAATCGGTGTTCGCTTATTCTTAAATGGACCTTGCATAAAAATGTTACCGTCCTGTGAGCAAGTTACTGCTCCAAATCCTTTTAGAGTATCCATTCCCAAAATGAACCCTTCATTAGTTTGACCTACCCAAATCCGGATAGGGACTATTAACCCCCTACTTCTAAGGGAGTGACCTAATGTTGTCTCGGCCGCATTTGTACCCCACTTATTCCTGTCATTATGATGAAAACACACACAGTTGGTAGGTTCAGGTCTGTAATTGAAATAGACGCCCCTGTGTCTGTTAACATTCCGCACTGCCGGGCCCCGAACAGGGCGACAACAAACATCCGTGGGTCCCTGGCCGTGGACATCCCGAGGGCCGGTGCTAATTACACAAGGCTTGACAATACCCAGAATAGCCTCCGGGCCTCGTCCACTGCCAGCAGCTGTTGGCCCGGGTCAGCCTCAGCCCATCGGGGCTGCTGCCTGGGTCCCTGGCCTTCCCACCCCCCTCCTGAAGTCCAACAATCATTGCAGAGATGCCCAAACTTCCTACAGTTCGTAGACTGCAGCCCCGTACTTGCCGGAATATTTCCCTGACTCCTGCATTTCCTGGCCATGTGCCCCCCTTTCCACAGTTTAAACATTCCATTCCCGAACTATCCGCTGCCACTGGAGCTGCTTTACACCCCTGGGCCTCCAACTCCGTGGCCAAATGTATAATGTTCATATAGATCCCTCCTACTGAGAGGCCCATCCTGATGACCCTCTGATGTTCGGGTCCGAACTATTCCTTCAACATTTTCAGGAAATTCTTGTCACCCAGCACGGAAAGTGATTGTCCTGAAAAGTGCGCATAATTCTCCCACTTCCTTCTGCATATTCCATTGTGGACTCAACCTTTTTCTGTATTATGGACGTTATTCACACCCAATTCGTCTCTCCCTCCTCAAAGGCTTCCTTAGCTGCCTCCACAAAGTCCGTATGCAGGGCTCTCACTTTCTCCCGATCTGGCTCATCCCCAGGTTTCGACCAGTCTCCACTTCTAAACTGCAGGGGTAATCTTCCCCAAGTATCTCCTGGGTATTTGGCCTTCACCAATATATGTGTATCAAGAGGCTGCTTTACATGGAAATCCTGAGTTTCCCACAGTTTGGTCCAAAAACCTGAGTTGTTCCGAGTTTTGAGACTGGGCAGTTCTTTAAGTAAAACTTGCTTTTATACAGGGTTGAATGGTATGTGTTTAACTTTTTCCGTAACCCTCTCAACCTCCTCATCCTCCTCCCATTCCTCAGCCTCCTTATTTCCCCCTTCGGCTTTTAATCCGCCTTCTTTGACTTTACTTTTCCGACAGTTAGTGCCATAGGGGCCATGGGACACGCTGAGCACAGTGGGGTGGCTGCTGCTGTGTTGAATGAAGGCGGTTTTTTCCCAATTCTGACCTTGGTTTCACCTTCGGAGCTTTCCTCCTCCTGGTAATTGTCATTATAAACTGCCGCCACTTATCTGACATGTCCTGGTTCTGTCCTTGTCTCTCCCTCTTTAATCAACTGGATCTTACTATTAACTCGTCTACACAACTGCAGGTACAAGGTAATAATAAACATCACCCATTTATTTTCCTTATCCTCTTTCTGCTCGACCCACCACTGTTTTTGTTCTCTGGGGTCTCTCTGTGGGCCCCTCCCCTCCTTCTGCATCTATGTGATTAACCATCACTGCTGTTCCATGAAGAACCTTGTAAATTGTCAGCGGCTCCACACTACATAAGACCAAAAGACGGAGGAGCAGTAATTAGACCATTCGGCCCATCAAGTCTGCTCCGCCATTTAATCATGGCTGATAAGTTTCTCAACCCCATTCTCCCGCCTTCTCCCTGTAACCTTTCATCCACTTAATTTATCTCTGACACAGCCTCACTGTTTAATCCCTGTCTCGTTGACCTCTGACGAAACCCGAGGGTGGGATTCCTCTCAGGCTGATCTCTGACACAGTCCCAGTGTGGAATCTCTCTCTAGTTGATCTCTGACACAGTCCCAGTGTGGAATCTCTCTCTAGTTGATCTCTAACAAAGACCCAGTGTGGAATCTCTCTCTAGTTGATCTCTGATAGCCCCAGTGTGGAATCTCTCTCTAGTTGATCTCTGACACAGTCCCAGTGTGAGATCCCTCTCCAGGTGATCTCTGACACAGTCCCAGTGTGGAATCTCTCTCTAGTTGATCTCTGACACAGTCCCAGTGTGGAATCTCTCTCTAGTTGATCTCTGACACAGTCCCAGTGTGGAATCTCTCTCTAGTTGATCTCTGACACAGCCCCAGTGTGGAATCTCTCTCTAGTTGATCTCTGACACAGCCCCAGTGTGGAATCTCTCTCTTGTTGATCTCTGACACAGCCCCAGTGTGAAATCTCTCTCTAGTTTATCTCTGATAGCCCCAGTGTGGAATCTCTCTCTAGTTGATCTCTGACACAGTCCCAGTGTGGAATCTCTCTCTAGTTGATCTCTGACACAGTCCCAGTGTGGAATCTCTCTCTAGTTGATCTCTGATAGCCCCAGTGTGGAATCTCTCTCTAGTTGATCTCTGACACAGTCCCAGTGTGGAATCTCTCTCTAGTTGATCTCTGACACAGCCCCAGTGTGAAATCTCTCTCTAGTTTATCTCTGATAGCCCCAGTGTGGAATCTCTCTCTAGTTGATCTCTGACACAGTCCCAGTGTGGAATCTCTCTCTAGTTGATCTCTGACACAGTCCCAGTGTGGAATCTCTCTCTAGTTGATCTCTGACACAGCCCCAGTGTGGAATCTCTCTCTAGTTGATCTCTGACACAGTCCCAGTGTGGAATCTCTCTCTAGTTGATCTCTGACACAGCCCCAGTGAGGAATCTCTCTCTAGTTGATCTCTAACACAGCCCCAGTGTGGAATCTCTCTCTAGTTGATCTCTGACACAGCCCCAGTGTGAAATCTCTCTCTAGTTTGTCTCTGATAGCCCCAGTGTGGAATCTCTCTCTAGTTGATCTCTGACACAGTCCCAGTGTGGAATCTCTCTCTAGTTGATCTCTGACACAGACCCAGTGTGGAATCTCTCTCTAGTTGATCTCTGATAGCCTCAGTGTGGAATCTCTGTCTAGTTGATCTCTGACACAGTCCCAGTGTGGAATCTCTCTCTAGTTGATCTCTGACACAGACCCAGTGTGGAATCTCTCTCTCGTTGATCTCTGACACAGACCCAGTGTGGAATCTCTCTCTAGTTGATCTCTGACACAGCCCCAGTGTCGAATCTCTCTCTAGTTGATCTCTGATAGCCCCAGTGTGGAATCTCTCTCTAGTTGATCTCTGACACAGTCCCAGTGTGGAATCTCTCTCTAGTTGATCTCTGACACAGCCCCAGTGTGAAATCTCTCTCTAGTTTATCTCTGATAGCCCCAGTGTGGAATCTCTCTCTAGTTGATCTCTGACACAGTCCCAGTGTGGAATCTCTCTCTAGTTGATCTTTGACATAGTCCCAGTGTGGAATCTCTCTCTAGTTGATCTCTGACACAGCCCCAGTGTGGAATCCCTCTCTAGTTGATCTCTGACACAGTCCGGAGTGTGAAATCTCTCTCTAGTTGATCTCTGACACAGTCCCAGTGTGGAATCCCTCTCTAGTTGATCTCTGACACAGTCCGGAGTGTGAAATCTCTCTCTAGTTGATCTCTGACACAGCTCCAGTGTGGAATCTCTCTCTAGTTGACCTCTGACACAGCCCCAGTGTGGCATCTCTCTTCAGTTGATCTCTGACACAGCCCCAGTGTGGAATCTTTCTCTAGCTCATCCCTGACACAGCCCCAGTGTGGAATCCCTCTCTAGTTGATCTCTGACACAGCCCCAGTGTGGAATCTCACTCTAGTTGCTCTCTGACACTGTCCCAGTGTGGAATCTCTCTCCGGTTGATCTCTGACACAGCCCCAGTGTGGAATCCCTCTCTAGTTAATCTCTGACACAGCCCCAGTGTGGAATCTCACTCTAGTTGATCCTTGACACTGTCCCAGTGTGGAATCTCTCTCTTGTTGATCTCTGACACAGCCCAGTGTGGAATCTCTCTCTAGTTGATCTCTGACACAGCCCCAGTGTGGAATCTCTAACTAGTTGATCTCTGACACAGCCCCAGTGTGGAATCTCTCTCTAGTTGATCTGTGACACAGCCCCACTGTGCAATCTCTCTCTAGCTCATCCCTGACACAGCCCCAGTGTTAGATCTATCTCTAGTTGATCTCTGACACAGCCCCAGTGTGGAATCTCTAACTAGTTGATCTCTGACACAGCCCCAGTGTTAGATCTATCTCTAGTTGATCTCTGACACAGCCTCAGTGTGGAATCTCTCTTTAGTTGATCTCTGACACAACCCCAGTATGAGATCCCTTTCTCTTTGATCTCTGACACAGCCCGTGTGGAATCTCTCTCTAGTTGATCTCTGACACAGCCCCAGTGAGAGATCCCTCTCTAGTTGATATCTGACACAACCCCAGTGTGGAATCTCTCTCTAGTTGATCTCTGACACAGCCCCATTGTGGATCTCTCCCTAGTTGATCTGACACAACCCCAGCGTGGAATCTCTCTCTATTTGATCTCTGGCACCGCCCCAGTGTGGAATCTCTCTCTAGTTGATCTCTGACACAGCCCCAGTGTGGAATCCCTCTCTTGTTGATCTCTAACACTGTCCCAGAGTGCAATCTCTCTCTAGTTGATCCCTGAAACATCCCCAGTGTGGGATCTCCCTCTAGTTGATCTCTGACACAGCCCCAGTGTGAGATCCCTCTCTCATTGATCTATGACACAGCCCAGTGTGGAATCGCTCTAGTTGATCCCTGACACACCCCCGTGTTGATTCTCTCTCTAGTCGATGTCTGACAAAGCGCCAGTGTGAGATCACTCTCTAGTTGATCTCTGACACAGTCCCAGTGTGGAATCTTTCTTTATTTGATCTCTGACACAGCCCCAGTGTGGAATCTCTCTCTAGTTGATCTCTGACACAGCCCCATTGTGGAATCTCTCTCTAGCTGATCTCTGACACAGTCCCACTGCGGAATATCTCTGTAGTTGAACTCTGACACATCCTGAGTGTGGAATCTCTCTCTAGCTGATCTCTGACACAGCCCCAGTGTTGAATCTCTCTCTAGTTGATCTCTGACACAGCCCCAGTGTGAGATCCCTTTCTCTTTGATCTCTGACACAGCCCCAGTGTGGATTTTCTATCTCTCGTTGATCTCTGATACATCCCCATGTGTGGAAACTCTCTTTAGCTGATCTGTGACACAGCCCAAGTGAGAGATCCCTCTCTAGTAGATCTCTGACACAGCCCCATGTGTGGAATCTCCCTTTAGCTGATCTCTGACACAGCCCAAGTGAGAGATCCCTCTCTAGTAGATCTCTGACACAGCCCCACTGTGGAATCTCTCTCTAGTTGATCTCTGACACCCCAGTGTGAGTCGCTGTCTCGTTGATCTCTGACACAGCCCCAGTGTGGAATCTCTCTCCAGTTGATCTTTGACAAAGTCCCAGTGTGGATTCTCTCTCTAGGTGATTTCTGAGAGCCCCAGTGTGAGTGCATGTCCAGTTGATCACAGACACACTCCCATTGTGGAATCACTCCTAGTTGATTTCTTACACAGCCCCAGTATGGATCTCTCCCCATTTGATCTGACATAACCCTAGTGTGGAATCTCTCTCTGGTTGATCTGTGACACAGCCCCAGTGTGGAATCTCCAACCAGTTGATCTCTGACACTGCCCCAGTGTGGAATCTCTCTCCAGTTTATCTCTGACACATCCCCAGTGTGGAATCTCTCTTCAGTTGATCTCTGACACAGCCCCTGTGTGGAATCTCTCTCTAGTTGATCTCTGACACATTCCCACTGTGGAATATCTCTCTAGCTGATCTCTGACACAGCCCCAGTGTGAAATCTCTCTCTAGTTGATCTCTGACACAGCCCCAGTGTGAGATCCCTCTCTAGTTGATCTCTGAAACAGCCCCAGTGTGGACTCTCTCTCTAGTTGATCTCTGACACAGCCCCAGTGTGGAATCTCTCTCTAGTTGATATCTGACACAGCCCCAGTGTGGAATCTCTCTCTAGTTGATCTCTGATAGCCCTAGTGTGGAATCTCTCTCTAGTTGATCTCTGACACAGCCCCAGTGTGGAATCTCTCTCTAGTTGATCTCTGACATAGTCCCAGAGTGGAATCTCCCTCTAGTTGATCTCTGACACAGTCCCAGTGTGGAATCTCTCTCTAGTTGATCTCTGACACAGCCCCAGTGAGGAATTTCTCTCTAGTTGATCTCTAACACAGCCCCAGTGTGGAATCTCTCTCTAGTTGATCTCTGACACAGCCCCAGTGTGAAATCTCTCTCTAGTTTGTCTCTGATAGCCCCAGTGTGGAATCTCTCTCTAGTTGATCTCTGACACAGTCCCAGTGTGGAATCTCTCTCTAGTTGATCTCTGACACAGACCCAGTGTGGAATCTCTCTCTAGTTGATCTCTGATAGCCCCAGTGTGGAATCTCTCTCTAGTTGATCTCTGACACAGTCCCAGTGTGGAATCTCTCTCTAGTTGATCTCTGACACAGTCCCAGTGTGGAATCTCTCTCTAGTTGATCTCTGACACAGACCCAGTGTGGAATCTCTCTCTCGTTGATCTCTGACACAGACCCAGTGTGGAATCTCTCTCTAGTTGATCTCTGACACAGACCCAGTGTCGAATCTCTTTCTAGTGGATCTCTGATAGCCCCAGTGTGGAATCTCTCTCTAGTTGATCTCTGTCACAGCCCCAGTGTGAAATCTCTCTCTAGTTTATCTCTGATAGCCCCAGTGTGGAATCTCTCTCTAGTTGATCTCTGACACAGTCCCAGTGTGGAATCTCTCTCTAGTTGATCTTTGACATAGTCCCAGTGTGGAATCTCTCTCTAGTTGATATCTGACACAGCCCCAGTGTGGAATCCCTCTCTAGTTGATCTCTGACACAGTCCGGAGTGTGAAATCTCTCTCTAGTTGATCTCTGACACAGTCCCAGTGTGGAATCCCTCTCTAGTTGATCTCTGACACAGTCCGGAGTGTGAAATCTCTCTCTAGTTGATCTCTGACAGAGCCCCAGTGTGGAATCTCTCTCTAGTTGACCTCTGACACAGCCCCAGTGTGGAATCCCTATCTAGTTGATCTCTGACACAGCCCCAGTGTGGAATCTCACTCTAGTTGCTCTCTGACACTGTCCCAGTGTGGAATCTCTCTCCAGTTGATCTCTGACACAGCCCCAGTGTCGAATCCCTCTCTAGTTAATCTCTGACACAGCCCCAGTGTGGAATCTCACTCTAGTTGATCCTTGACACTGTCCCAGTGTGGAATCTCTCTCTTGTTGATCTCTGACACAGCCCAGTGTGGAATCTCTCTCTAGTTGATCTCTGACACAGTCCCAGTGTGGAATCTCTAGTTGATCTCTGACACAGTCCCAGAGTGGAATCTCTCTCTCTAGTTGATCTCTGACACAGTCCCAGTGTGGAATCTCTCTCTAGTTGATCTCTGACACAGACCCAGTGTGGAATCTCTCTCTAGTTGATCTCTGATAGCCCCAGTGTGGAATCTCTCTCTAGTTGATCTCTGACATAGTCCCAGTGTGGAATCTCTCTCTAGTTGATCTCTGACACAGTCCCAGTGTGGAATCTCTCTCTAGTTGATCTCTGACACAGCCCCAGTGAGGAATCTCTCTCTAGTTGATCTCTAACACAGCCCCAGTGTGAAATCTCTCTCTAGTTTGTCTCTGATAGCCCCAGTGTGGAATCTCTCTCTAGTTGATCTCAGACACAGTCCCAGTGTGGAATCTCTCTCTAGTTGATCTCTGACACAGACCCAGTGTGGAATCTCTCTCTAGTTGATCTCTGATAGCCCCAGTGTGGAATCTCTCTCTAGTTGATCTCTGACACAGTCCCAGTGTGGAATCTCTCTCTAGTTGATCTCTGACACAGTCCCAGTGTGGAATCTCTCTCTAGTTGATCTCTGACACAGACCCAGTGTGGAATCTCTCTCTCGTTGATCTCTGACACAGACCCAGTGTGGAATCTCTCTCTAGTTGATCTCTGACACAGCCCCAGTGTCGAATCTCTCTCTAGTTGATCTCTGATAGCCCCAGTGTGGAATCTCTCTCTAGTTGATCTCTGACACAGTCCCAGTGTGGAATCTCTCTCTAGTTGATCTCTGACACAGCCCCAGTGTGAAATCTCTCTCTAGTTTATCTCTGATAGCCCCAGTGTGGAATCTCTCTCTAGTTGATCTCTGACACAGTCCCAGTGTGGAATCTCTCTCTAGTTGATCTTTGACATAGTCCCAGTGTGGAATCTCTCTCTAGTTGATCTCTGACACAGCCCCAGTGTGGAATCCCTCTCTAGTTGATCTCTGACACAGTCCGGAGTGTGAAATCTCTCTCTAGTTGATCTCTGACACAGTCCCAGTGTGGAATCCCTCTCTAGTTGATCTCTGACACAGTCCGGAGTGTGAAATCTCTCTCTAGTTGATCTCTGACACAGCTCCAGTGTGGAATCTCTCTCTAGTTGACCTCTGACACAGCCCCAGTGTGGCATCTCTCTTCAGTTGATCTCTGACACAGCCCCAGTGTGGAATCTTTCTCTAGCTCATCCCTGACACAGCCCCAGTGTGGAATCCCTCTCTAGTTGATCTCTGACACAGCCCCAGTGTGGAATCTCACTCTAGTTGCTCTCTGACACTGTCCCAGTGTGGAATCTCTCTCCGGTTGATCTCTGACACAGCCCCAGTGTGGAATCCCTCTCTAGTTAATCTCTGACACAGCCCCAGTGTGGAATCTCACTCTAGTTGATCCTTGACACTGTCCCAGTGTGGAATCTCTCTCTTGTTGATCTCTGACACAGCCCAGTGTGGAATCTCTCTCTAGTTGATCTCTGACACAGCCCCAGTGTGGAATCTCTAACTAGTTGATCTCTGACACAGCCCCAGTGTGGAATCACTCTCTAGTTGATCTCTGACACAGCCCCACTGTGCAATCTCTCTCTAGCTCATCCCTGACACAGCCCCAGTGTTAGATCTATCTCTAGTTGATCTCTGACACAGCCCCAGTGTGGAATCTCTAACTAGTTGATCTCTGACGCAGCCCCAGTGTTAGATCTATCTCTAGTTGATCTCTGACACAGCCTCAGTGTGGAATCTCTCTTTAGTTGATCTCTGACACAACCCCAGTATGAGATCCCTTTCTCTTTGATCTCTGACACAGCCCGTGTGGAATCTCTCTCTAGTTGATCTCTGACACAGCCCCAGTGAGAGATCCCTCTCTAGTTGATATCTGATACAACCCCAGTGTGGAATCTCTCTCTAGTTGATCTCTGACACAGCCCCATTGTGGATCTCTCCCTAGTTGATCTGACACAACCCCAGCGTGGAATCTCTCTCTATTTGATCTCTGGCACCGCCCCAGTGTGGAATCTCTCTCTAGTTGATCTCTGACACAGCCCCAGTGTGGAATCCCTCTCTTGTTGATCTCTAACACTGTCCCAGAGTGCAATCTCTCTCTAGTTGATCCCTGAAACATCCCCAGTGTGGGATCTCCCTCTAGTTGATCTCTGACACAGCCCCAGTGTGAGATCCCTCTCTCATTGATCTATGACACAGCCCAGTGTGGAATCGCTCTAGTTGATCCCTGACACACCCCCGTGTTGATTCTCTCTCTAGTCGATGTCTGACAAAGCGCCAGTGTGAGATCACTCTCTAGTTGATCTCTGACACAGTCCCAGTGTGGAATCTTTCTTTATTTGATCTCTGACACAGCCCCAGTGTGGAATCTCTCTCTAGTTGATCTCTGACACAGCCCCATTGTGGAATCTCTCTCTAGCTGATCTCTGACACAGTCCCACTGCGGAATATCTCTGTAGTTGAACTCTGACACATCCTGAGTGTGGAATCTCTCTCTAGCTGATCTCTGACACAGCCCCAGTGTTGAATCTCTCTCTAGTTGATCTCTGACACAGCCCCAGTGTGAGATCCCTTTCTCTTCGATCTCTGACACAGCCCCAGTGTGGATTTTCTCTCTCTCTTTGATCTCTGATACATCCCCATGTGTGGAAACTCTCTTTAGCTGATCTGTGACACAGCCCAAGTGAGAGATCCCTCTCTAGTAGATCTCTGACACAGCCCCATGTGTGGAATCTCCCTTTAGCTGATCTCTGACACAGCCCAAGTGAGAGATCCCTCTCTAGTAGATCTCTGACACAGCCCCACTGTGGAATCTCTCTCTAGTTGATCTCTGACACCCCAGTGTGAGTCGCTGTCTCGTTGATCTCTGACACAGCCCCAGTGTGGAATCTCTCTCCAGTTGATCTTTGACAAAGTCCCAGTGTGGATTCTCTCTCTAGGTGATTTCTGAGAGCCCCAGTGTGAGTGCATGTCCAGTTGATCACAGACACACTCCCATTGTGGAATCACTCCTAGTTGATTTCTTACACAGCCCCAGTGTGGATCTCTCCCCATTTGATCTGACATAACCCTAGTGTGGAATCTCTCTCTAGTTGATATCTGACACAACCCCAGTGTGGAATCTCTCTCTGGTTGATCTGTGACACAGCCCCAGTGTGGAATCTCCAACCAGTTGATCTCTGACACTGCCCCAGTGTGGAATCTCTCTCCAGTTGATCTCTGACACAACCCCAGTATGAGATCCCTTTCTCTTTGATCTCTGACACAGCCCCAGTGTGGATTCTCTCTCTTGTAGATCTCTGACACATCCCCAGTGTGGAATCTCTCTTCAGTTGATCTCTGACACAGCCCCTGTGTGGAATCTCTCTCTAGTTGATCTCTGACACATTCCCACTGTGGAATATCTCTCTAGCTGATCTCTGACACAGCCCCAGTGTGAAATCTCTCTCTAGTTGATCTCTGACACAGCCCCAGTGTGAGATCCCTCTCTAGTTGATCTCTGAAACAGCCCCAGTGTGGACTCTCTCTCTAGTTGATCTCTGACACAGCCCCAGTGTGGAATCTCTCTCTAGTTGATCTCTGATAGCCCCAGTGTGGAATCTCTCTCTAGTTGATCTCTGACACAGCCCCAGTGTGGAATCTCTCTCTAGTTGATCTCTGACATAGTCCCAGAGTGGAATCTCTCTCTAGTTGATCTCTGACACAGTCCCAGTGTGGAATCTCTCTCTAGTTGATCTCTGACACAGCCACAGTGAGGAATCTCTCTCTAGTTGATCTCTAACACAGCCCCAGTGTGGAATCTCTCTCTAGTTGATCTCTGACACAGCCCCAGTTTGAAATCTCTCTCTAGTTTGTCTCTGATAGCCCCAGTGTGGAATCTCTCTCTAGTTGATCTCTGACACAGTCCCAGTGTGGAATCTCTCTCTAGTTGATCTTTGACACAGACCCAGTGTGGAATCTCTCTCTAGTTGATCTCTGATAGCCCCAGTGTGGAATCTCTCTCTAGTTGATCTCTGACACAGTCCCAGTGTGGAATCTCTCTCTAGTTGATCTCTGACACAGTCCCAGTGTGGAATCTCTCTCTAGTTGATCTCTGACACAGACCCAGTGTGGAATCTCTCTCTCGTTGATCTCTGACACAGACCCAGTGTGGAATCTCTCTCTAGTTGATCTCTGACACAACCCCAGCGTGGAATCTCTCTCTATTTGATCTCTGGCACCGCCCCAGTGTGGAATCTCTCTCTAGTTGATCTCTGACACAGCCCCAGTGTGGAATCCCTCTCTTGTTGATCTCTAACACTGTCCCAGAGTGCAATCTCTCTCTAGTTGATCCCTGAAACATCCCCAGTGTGGGATCTCCCTCTAGTTGATCTCTGACACAGCCCCAGTGTGAGATCCCTCTCTCATTGATCTATGACACAGCCCAGTGTGGAATCGCTCTAGTTGATCCCTGACACACCCCCGTGTTGATTCTCTCTCTAGTCGATGTCTGACAAAGCGCCAGTGTGAGATCACTCTCTAGTTGATCTCTGACACAGTCCCAGTGTGGAATCTTTCTTTATTTGATCTCTGACACAGCCCCAGTGTGGAATCTCTCTCTAGTTGATCTCTGACACAGCCCCATTGTGGAATCTCTCTCTAGCTGATCTCTGACACAGTCCCACTGCGGAATATCTCTGTAGTTGAACTCTGACACATCCTGAGTGTGGAATCTCTCACTCGTTGATCTCTGATACATCCCCATGTGTGGAAACTCTCTTTAGCTGATCTCTGACACAGCCCAAGTGAGAGATCCCTCTCTAGTAGATCTCTGACACAGCCCCATGTGTGGAATCTCCCTTTAGCTGATCTCTGACACAGCCCAAGTGAGAGATCCCTCTCTAGTAGGTCTCTGACACAGCCCCACTATGGAATCTCTCTCTAGTTGATCTCTGACACCCCAGTGTGAGTCCCTGTCTCGTTGATCTCTGACACAGCCCCAGTGTGGAATCTCTCTCCAGTTGATCTTTGACAACGTCCCAGTGTGGATTCTCTCTCTAGGTGATTTCTGAGAGCCCCAGTGTGAGTGCATGTCCAGTTGATCACAGACACACTCCCATTGTGGAATCACTCCTAGTTGATTTCTTACACAGCCCCAGTGTGGATCTCTCCCCATTTGATCTGACATAACCCTAGTGTGGAATCTCTCTCTAGTTGATATCTGACACAACCCCAGTGTGGAATCTCTCTCTGGTTGATCTGTGACACAGCCCCAGTGTGGAATCTCCAACCAGTTGATCTCTGACACTGCCCCAGTGTGGAATCTCTCTCCAGTTGATCTCTGACACAACCCCAGTATGAGATCCCTTTCTCTTTGATCTCTGACACAGCCCCAGTGTGGATTCTCTCTCTTGTAGATCTCTGACACATCCCCAGTGTGGAATCTCTCTTCAGTTGATCTCTGACACAGCCCCTGTGTGGAAACTCTCTCTAGTTGATCTCTGACACATTCCCACTGTGGAATATCTCTCTAGCTGATCTCTGACACAGCCCCAGTGTGAAATCTCTCTCTAGTTGATCTCTGACACAGCCCCAGTGTGAGATCCCTCTCTAGTTGATCTCTGAAACAGCTCAAGTGTGGACTCTCTCTCTAGTTGATCTCTGACACAGCCCCAGTGTGGAATCTCTCTCTAGTTGATATCTGACACAGCCCCAGTGTGGAATCTCTCTCTAGTTGATCTCTGATAGCCCCAGTGTGGAATCTCTCTCCAGTTGATCTCTGACACAGCCCCAGTGTGGAATCTCTCTCTAGTTGATCTCTGACATAGTCCCAGAGTGGAATCTCTCTCTAGTTGATCTCTGACACAGTCCCAGTGTGGAATCTCTCTCTAGTTGATCTCTGACACAGCCCCAGTGAGGAATCTCTCTCCAGTTGATCTCTAACACAGCCCCAGTGTGGAATCTCTCTCTAGTTGATCTCTGACACAGCCCCAGTGTGAAATCTCTCTCTAGTTTGTCTCTGATAGCCCCAGTGTGGAATCTCTCTCTAGTTGATCTCTGACACAGTCCCAGTGTGGAATCTCTCTCTAGTTGATCTCTGACACAGACCCAGTGTGGAATCTCTCTCTAGTTGATCTCTGATAGCCCCAGTGTGGAATCTCTCTCTAGTTGATCTCTGACACAGTCCCAGTGTGGAATCTCTCTCTAGTTGATCTCTGACACAGTCCCAGTGTGGAATCTCTCTCTAGTTGATCTCTGACACAGACCCAGTGTGGAATCTCTCTCTCGTTGATCTCTGACACAGACCCAGTGTGGAATCTCTCTCTAGTGATCTCTGACACAGACCCAGTGTCGAATCTCTTTCTAGTGGATCTCTGATAGCCCCAGTGTGGAATCTCTCTCTAGTTGATCTCTGACACAGCCCCAGTGTGAAATCTCTCTCTAGTTTATCTCTGATAGCCCCAGTGTCGAATCTCTCTCTAGTTGATCTCTGACACAGTCCCAGTGTGGAATCTCTCTCTAGTTGATCTTTGACATAGTCCCAGTGTGGAATCTCTCTCTAGTTGATCTCTGACACAGCCCCAGTGTGGAATCCCTCTCTAGTTGATCTCTGACACAGTCCGGAGTGTGAAATCTCTCTCTAGTTGATCTCTGACACAGTCCCAGTGTGGAATCCCTCTCTAGTTGATCTCTGACACAGTCCGGAGTGTGAAATCTCTCTCTAGTTGATCTCTGACACAGCCCCAGTGTGGAATCTCTCTCTAGTTGACCTCTGACACAGCCCCAGTGTGGAATCCCTATCTAGTTGATCTCTGACACAGCCCCAGTGTGGAATCTCACTCTAGTTGCTCTCTGACACTGTCCCAGTGTGGAATCTCTCTCCAGTTGATCTCTGACACAGCCCCAGTGTCGAATCCCTCTCTAGTTAATCTCTGACACAGCCCCAGTGTGGAATCTCACTCTAGTTGATCCTTGACACTGTCCCAGTGTGGAATCTCTCTCTTGTTGATCTCTGACACAGCCCAGTGTGGAATCTCTCTCTAGTTGATCTCTGACACAGCCCCAGTGTGGAATCTCTAACTAGTTGATCTCTGACACAGCCCCAGTGTGGAATCTCTCTCTAGTTGATCTCTGACACAGCCCCACTGTGCAAGCTCTCTCTAGCTCATCCCTGACACAGCCCCAGTGTTAGATCTATCTCTAGTTGATCTCTGACACAGCCCCAGTGTGGAATCTCTAACTAGTTGATCAATGACACAGCCCCAGTGTTAGATCTATCTCTAGTTGATCTCTGACACAGCCCCATTGTGGAATCTCTCTCTAGCTGATCTCTGACACAGTCCCACTGCGGAATATCTCTGTAGTTGCACTCTGACACATCCCGAGTGTGGAATCTCTCTCTAGCTGATCTCTGACACAGCCCCAGTGTTGAATCTCTCTCTAGTTGATCTCTGACACAGCCCCAGTGTGAGATCCCTTTCTCTTTGATCTCTGACACAGCCCCAGTGTGGATTTTCTCTCTTTCTCGTTGAACTCTGATACATCCCCATGTGTGGAAACTCTCTTTAGCTGATCTCTGACACAGCCCAAGTGAGAGATCCCTCTCTAGTAGATCTCTGACACAGCCCCATGTGTGGAATCTCCCTTTAGCTGATCTCTGACACAGCCCAAGTGAGAGATCCCTCTCTAGTAGATCTCTGACGCAGCCTCACTGTGGAATCTCTCTCTAGTTGATCTCTGACACCCCAGTGTGAGTCCCTGTCTCGTTGATCTCTGACACAGCCCCAGTGTGGAATCTCTCTCCAGTTGATCTTTGACAAAGTCCCAGTGTGGAATCTCTCTCTAGTTGATTTCTGAGAGCCCCAGTGAGAGTCGCTGTCCAGTTGATCACAGACACACTCCCATTGTGGAATTACTCCTAGTTGATCTCTGACACAGCCACAGTGTGAAATCCCTGTCTAGTTGATATCTGACACAACCCCAGTGTGGAATCTCTCTCTGGTTGATCTGTGACACAGCCCCAGTGTGGAATCTCCAACCAGTTGATCTCTGACACTGCCCCAGTGTGGAATCTCTCTCCAGTTGATCTCTGACACAACCCCAGTATGAGATCCCTTTCTCTTTGATCTCTGACACAGCCCCAGTGTGGATTCTCTCTCTTGTAGATCTCTGACACATCCCCAGTGTGGAATCTCTCTTCAGTTGATCTCTGACACAGCCCCTGTGTGGAATCTCTCTCTAGTTGATCTCTGACACATTCCCACTGTGGAATATCACTCTAGCTGATCTCTGACACAGCCCCAGTGTGAAATCTCTCTCTAGTTGATCTCTGACACAGCCCCAGTGTGAGATCCCTCTCTAGTTGATCTCTGAAACAGCCCCAGTGTGGACTCTCTCTCTAGTTGATCTCTGACACAGCCCCAGTGTGGAATCTCTCTCTAGTTGATATCTGACACAGCCCCAGTGTGGAATCTCTCTCTAGTTGATCTCTGATAGCCCCAGTGTGGAATCTCTCTCTAGTTGATCTCTGACACAGCCCCAGTGTGGAATCTCTCTCTAGTTGATCTCTGACATAGTCCCAGAGTGGAATCTCTCTCTAGTTGATCTCTGACACAGTCCCAGTGTGGAATCTCTCTCTAGTTGATCTCTGACACAGCCCCAGTGAGGAATCTCTCTCTAGTTGATCTCTAACACAGCCCCAGTGTGGAATCTCTCTCTAGTTGATCTCTGACACAGCCCCAGTGTGAAATCTCTCTCTAGTTTGTCTCTGATAGCCCCAGTGTGGAATCTCTCTCTAGTTTGTCTCTGATAGCCCCAGTGTGGAATCTCTCTCTAGTTGATCTCTGACACAATCCCAGTGTGGAATCTCTCTCTAGTTGATCTCTGACACAGACCCAGTGTGGAATCTCTCTCTAGTTGATCTCTGACACAGACCCAGTGTCGAATCTCTCTCTAGTTGATCCCTGATAGCCCCAGTGTGGAATCTCTCTCTAGTTGATCTCTGACACAGCCCCAGTGTCGAATCTCTCTCTAGTTTATCTCTGATAGCCCCAGTGTGGAATCTCTCTCTAGTTGATCTCTGACACAGTCCCAGTGTGGAATCTCTCTCTAGTTGATCTTTGACATAGTCCCAGTGTGGAATCTCTCTCTAGTTGACCTCTGACACAGCCCCAGTGTGGAATCTCTCTTCAGTTGATCTCTGACACAGCCCCAGTGTGGAATCTTTCTCTAGCTCATCCCTGACACAGCCCCAGTGTGGAATCCCTCTCTAGTTGATCTCTGACACAGCCCCAGTGTGGAATCTCACTCTAGTTGCTCTCTGACACTGTCCCAGTGTGGAATCTCTCTCCGGTTGATCTCTGACACAGCCCCAGTGTGGAATCCCTCTCTAGTTAATCTCTGACACAGCCCCAGTGTGGAATCTCACTCTAGTTGATCCTTGACACTGTCCCAGTGTGGAATCTCTCTCTTGTTGATCTCTGACACAGCCCAGTGTGGAATCTCTCTCTAGTTGATCTCTGACACAGCCCCATTGTGGAATCTCTAACTAGTTGATCTCTGACACAGCCCCAGTGTGGAATCTCTCTCTAGTTGATCTCTGACACAGCCCCACTGTGCAATCTCTCTCTAGATCATCCCTGACACAGCCCCAGTGTTAGATCTATCTCTAGTTGATCTCTGACACAGCCCCAGTGTGGAATCTCTAACTAGTTGATCTCTGACACAGCCCCAGTGTTAGATCTATCTCTAGTTGATCTCTGACACAGCCTCAGTGTGGAATCTCTCTTTAGTTGATCTCTGACACAACCCCAGTATGAGATCCCTTTCTCTTTGATCTCTGACACAGCCCGTGTGGAATCTCTCTCTAGTTGATCTCTGACACAGCCCCAGTGAGAGATCCCTCTCTAGTTGATATCTGACACAACCCCAGTGTGGAATCTCTCTCTAGTTGATCTCTGACACAGCCCCATTGTGGATCTCTCCCTAGTTGATCTGACACAACCCCAGCGTGGAATCTCTCTCTATTTGATCTCTGGCACCGCCCCAGTGTGGAATCTCTCTCTAGTTGATCTCTGACACAGCCCCAGTGTGGAATCCCTCTCTTGTTGATCTCTAACACTGTCCCAGAGTGCAATCTCTCTCTAGTTGATCCCTGAAACATCCCCAGTGTGGGATCTCCCTCTAGTTGATCTCTGACACAGCCCCAGTGTGAGATCCCTCTCTCATTGATCTATGACACAGCCCAGTGTGGAATCGCTCTAGTTGATCCCTGACACACCCCCGTGTTGATTCTCTCTCTAGTCGATGTCTGACAAAGCGCCAGTGTGAGATCACTCTCTAGTTGATCTCTGACACAGTCCCAGTGTGGAATCTTTCTTTATTTGATCTCTGACACAGCCCCAGTGTGGAATCTCTCTCTAGTTGATCTCTGACACAGCCCCATTGTGGAATCTCTCTCTAGCTGATCTCTGACACAGTCCCACTGCGGAATATCTCTGTAGTTGAACTCTGACACATCCTGAGTGTGGAATCTCTCACTCGTTGATCTCTGATACATCCCCATGTGTGGAAACTCTCTTTAGCTGATCTCTGACACAGCCCAAGTGAGAGATCCCTCTCTAGTAGATCTCTGACACAGCCCCATGTGTGGAATCTCCCTTTAGCTTATCTCTGACACAGCCCAAGTGAGAGATCCCTCTCTAGTAGGTCTCTGACACAGCCCCACTATGGAATCTCTCTCTAGTTGATCTCTGACACCCCAGTGTGAGTCCCTGTCTCGTTGATCTCTGACACAGCCCCAGTGTGGAATCTCTCTCCAGTTGATCTTTGACAAAGTCCCAGTGTGGATTCTCTCTCTAGGTGATTTCTGAGAGCCCCAGTGTGAGTGCATGTCCAGTTGATCACAGACACACTCCCATTGTGGAATCACTCCTAGTTGATTTCTTACACAGCCCCAGTATGGATCTCTCCCCATTTGATCTGACATAACCCTAGTGTGGAATCTCTCTCTAGTTGATATCTGACACAACCCCAGTGTGGAATCTCTCTCTGGTTGATCTGTGACACAGCCCCAGTGTGGAATCTCCAACCAGTTGATCTCTGACACTGCCCCAGTGTGGAATCTCTCTCCAGTTGATCTCTGACACAACCCCAGTATGAGATCCCTTTCTCTTTGATCTCTGACACAGCCCCAGTGTGGATTCTCTCTCTTGTAGATCTCTGACACATCCCCAGTGTGGAATCTCTCTTCAGTTGATCTCTGACACAGCCCCTGTGTGGAATCTCTCTCTAGTTGATCTCTGACACATTCCCACTGTGGAATATCTCTCTAGCTGATCTCTGACACAGCCCCAGTGTGAAATCTCTCTCTAGTTGATCTCTGACACAGCCCCAGTGTGAGATCCCTCTCTAGTTGATCTCTGAAACAGCTCAAGTGTGGACTCTCTCTCTAGTTGATCTCTGACACAGCCCCAGTGTGGAATCTCTCTCTAGTTGATATCTGACACAGCCCCAGTGTGGAATCTCTCTCTAGTTGATCTCTGATAGCCCCAGTGTGGAATCTCTCTCTAGTTGATCTCTGACACAGCCCCAGTGTGGAATCTCTCTCTAGTCGATCTCTGACATAGTCCCAGAGTGGAATCTCTCTCTAGTTGATCTCTGACACAGTCCCAGTGTGGAATCTCTCTCTAGTTGATCTCTGACACAGCCCCAGTGAGGAATCTCTCTCTAGTTGATCTCTAACACAGCCCCAGTGTGGAATCTCTCTCTAGTTGATCTCTGACACAGCCCCAGTGTGAAATCTCTCTCTAGTTTGTCTCTGATAGCCCAGTGTGGAATCTCTCTCTAGTTGATCTCTGACACAGTCCCAGTGTGGAATCTCTCTCTAGTTGATCTCTGACACAGACCCAGTGTGGAATCTCTCTCTAGTTGATCTCTGATAGCCCCAGTGTGGAATCTCTGTCTAGTTGATCTCTGACACAGTCCCAGTGTGGAATCTCTCTCTAGTTGATCTCTGACACAGTCCCAGTGTGGAATCTCTCTCTAGTTGATCTCTGACACAGACCCAGTGTGGAATCTCTCTCTCGTTGATCTCTGACACAGACCCAGTGTGGAATCTCTCTCTAGTGATCTCTGACCCAGACCCAGTGTCGAATCTCTTTCTAGTGGATCTCTGATAGCCCCAGTGTGGAATCTCTCTCTAGTTGATCTCTGACACAGCCCCAGTGTGAAATCTCTCTCTAGTTTATCTCTGATAGCCCCAGTGTCGAATCTCTCTCTAGTTGATCTCTGACACAGTCCCAGTGTGGAATCTCTCTCTAGTTGATCTTTGACATAGTCCCAGTGTGGAATCTCTCTCTAGTTGATCTCTGACACAGCCCCAGTGTGGAATCCCTCTCTAGTTGATTTCTGACACAGTCCGGAGTGTGAAATCTCTCTCTAGTTGATCTCTGACACAGTCCCAGTGTGGAATCCCTCTCTAGTTGATCTCTGACACAGTCCGGAGTGTGAAATCTCTCTCTAGTTGATCTCTGACACAGCCCCAGTGTGGAATCTCTCTCTAGTTGACCTCTGACACAGCCCCAGTGTGGAATCCCTATCTAGTTGATCTCTGACACAGCCCCAGTGTGGAATCTCACTCGAGTTGCTCTCTGACACTGTCCCAGTGTGGAATCTCTCTCCAGTTGATCTCTGACACAGCCCCAGTGTCGAATCCCTCTCTAGTTAATCTCTGACACAGCCCCAGTGTGGAATCTCACTCTAGTTGATCCTTCACACTATCCCAGTGTGGAATCTCTCTCTTGTTGATCTCTGACACAGCCCAGTGTGGAATCTCTCTCTAGTTGATCTCTGACACAGCCCCAGTGTGGAATTTCTAACTAGTTGATCTCTGACACAGCCCCAGTGTGGAATCTCTCTCTAGTTGATCTCTGACACAGCCCCACTGTGCAATCTCTCTCTAGCTCATCCCTGACACAGCCCCAGTGTTAGATCTATCTCTAGTTGATCTCTGACACAGCCCCAGTGTGGAATCTCTAACTAGTTGATCTCTGACACAGCCCCAGTGTTAGATCTATCTCTAGTTGATCTCTGACACAGCCCCATTGTGGAATCTCTCTCTAGCTGATCTCTGACACAGTCCCACTGCGGAATATCTCTGTAGTTGCACTCTGACACATCCCGAGTGTGGAATCTATCTCTAGCTGATCTCTGACACAGCCCCAGTGTTGAATCTCTCTCTAGTTGATCTCTGACACAGCCCCAGTGTGAGATCCCTTTCTCTTTGATCTCTGACACAGCCCCAGTGTGGATTTTCTCTCTTTCTCGTTGATCTCTGATACATCCCCATGTGTGGAAACTCTCTTTAGCTGATCTCTGACACAGCCCAAGTGAGAGATCCCTCTCTAGTAGATCTCTGACACAGCCACATGTGTGGAATCTCCCTTTAGCTGATCTCTGACACAGCCCAAGTGAGAGATCCCTCTCTAGTAGATCTCTGACGCAGCCTCACTGTGGAATCTCTCTCTAGTTGATCTCTGACACCCCAGTGTGAGTCCCTGTCTCGTTGATCTCTGACACAGCCCCAGTGTGGAATCTCTCTCCAGTTGATCTTTGACAAAGTCCCAGTGTGGAATCTCTCTCTAGTTGATTTCTGAGAGCCCCAGTGAGAGTCCCTGTCCAGTTGATCACAGACACACTCCCATTGTGGAATTACTCCTAGTTGATCTCTGACACAGCCACAGTGTGAAATCCCTGTCTAGTTGATATCTGACACAACCCCAGTGTGGAATCTCTCTCTGGTTGATCTGTGACACAGCCCCAGTGTGGAATCTCCAACCAGTTGATCTCTGACACTGCCCCAGTGTGGAATCTCTCTCCAGTTGATCTCTGACACAACCCCAGTATGAGATCCCTTTCTCTTTGATCTCTGACACAGCCCCAGTGTGGATTCTCTCTCTTGTAGATCTCTGACACATCCCCAGTGTGGAATCTCTCTTCAGTTGATCTCTGACACAGCCCCTGTGTGGAATCTCTCTCTAGTTGATCTCTGACACATTCCCACTGTGGAATATCACTCTAGCTGATCTCTGACACAGCCCCAGTGTGAAATCTCTCTCTAGTTGATCTCTGACACAGCCCCAGTGTGAGATCCCTCTCTAGTTGATCTCTGAAACAGCCCCAGTGTGGACTCTCTCTCTAGTTGATCTCTGACACAGCCCCAGTGTGGAATCTCTCTCTAGTTGATATCTGACACAGCCCCAGTGTGGAATCTCTCTCTAGTTGATCTCTGATAGCCCTAGTGTGGAATCTCTCTCTAGTTGATCTCTGACACAGCCCCAGTGTGGAATCTCTCTCTAGTTGATCTCTGACATAGTCCCAGAGTGGAATCTCTCTCTAGTTGATCTCTGACACAGTCCCAGTGTGGAATCTCTCTCTAGTTGATCTCTGACACAGCCCCAGTGAGGAATCTCTCTCTAGTTGATCTCTAACACAGCCCCAGTGTGGAATCTCTCTCTAGTTGATCTCTGACACAGCCCCAGTGTGAAATATCTCTCTAGTTTGTCTCTGATAGCCCCAGTGTGGAATCTCTCTCTAGTTTGTCTCTGATAGCCCCAGTGTGGAATCTCTCTCTAGTTGATCTCTGACACAATCCCAGTGTGGAATCTCTCTCTAGTTGATCTCTGACACAGACCCAGTGTGGAATCTCTCTCTCATTGATCTCTGACACAGACCCAGTGTGGAATCTCTCTCTAGTTGATCTCTGACACAGACCCAGTGTTGAATCTCTCTCTAGTTGATCTCTGATAGCCCCAGTGTGGAATCTCTCTCTAGTTGATCTCTGACACAGCCCCAGTGTGAAATCTCTCTCTAGTTTATCTCTGATAGCCCCAGTGTGGAATCTCTCTCTAGTTGATCTCTGACACAGTCCCAGTGTGGAATCTCTCTCTAGTTGATCTTTGACATAGTCCCAGTGTGGAATCTCTCTCTAGTTGACCTCTGACACAGCCCCAGTGTGGAATCCCTCTCTAGTTGATCTCTGACACAGCCCCAGTGTGGAATCTCACTCTAGTTGCTCTCTGACACTGTCCCAGTGTGGAATCTCTCTCCAGTTGATCTCTGACACAGCCCCAGTGTGGAATCCCTCTCTAGTTAATCTCTGACACAGCCCCAGTGTGGAATCTCACTCTAGTTGATCCTTGACACTGTCCCAGTGTGGAATCCCTCTCTTGTTGATATCTGACACAACCCCAGTGTGGAATCTCTCTCTGGTTGATCTCTGACACAGCCCCAGTGTGGAATCTCTATCTAGTTGATCTCTGACACTGACCCAGTGTGGAATCTCTCCCCAGTTGATCTCTGACACAACCCCAGTATGAGATCCCTTTCTCTTTGATCTCTGACACAGCCCTAGAGTGGATTCTCTCTCTTGTAGATCTCTGACACATCCCCAGTGTGGAATCTCCCTCTAGTTGATCCCTGACACAGCCCCAGTGTAAGATCCATCTCTAGTTGATTTCTGACATAGCCCCAGAGTGGAATCTCTCTCTTGTTGATCTCAAATACAGCCCCATTGTGGAATCTCTCTTGAGTTGATCTCTGACACAATCCCAGTGTGGAATCTTTCTCTAGTTGAAGTCTGACACAGCCCCAGTGTGGAATCTCTCTCTAGTTGATCTCTGACAGCCCCAGTGTGAGATCCCTGTCTAGTTGATCTCTTACAGCCCCAGTGTGGAATCTCTCTCTAGTGGATCCCTGACATTGCCCTAGTGTGGAACCTCTCTCCAGTAGATCTCTAACACAGTCCCAGTGTGGTATCTCTCTCTAGTTGATCTGTGACACAGCCCCAGTGTGAGATCCCTCTCTCATTGATCTATGACACAGCCCAGTGTGGAATCGCTCTAGTTGATCCCTGACACTCCCCCGTGTTGATTCTCTCTCTAGTTGATCTCTGACAAAGTGCCAGTGTGAGATCACTCTCTAGTTGATCTCTGACACAGTCCCAGTGTGGAATCTTTCTTTATTTGATCTCTGACACAGCCCCAGTGTGGAATCTCTCTCGAGTTGATCTCTGACACAGCCCCATTGTGGAATCTCTCTCAAGTTGATCTCTGACACAGTCCAACTGTGGAATATCTCTCTAGTTGAACTCTGACACATCCCGAGTGTGGAATCTCTCTCTAGCCGATCTCTGACACAGCCCCAGTGTTGAATCTCTCTCTAGTTGATCTCTGACACAGCCCCTGTGTGAGATCCATTTCTCTTTGATCTCTGACACAGCCCCAGTGTGGATTTTCTCTCTCTCTCGTTGATCTCTGATACATCCCCATGTGTGGAAACTCTCTTTAGCTGATCTCTGATACAGCCCAATTGAGAGATCCCTCTCTAGTAGATCTCTGACACAGCCCCATGTGTGGAATCTCTCTTTACTTGATCTCTGACACAGCCCCAGTGTGAGGTCCCTGTCTCGTTGATCTCTGACACAGCCCCAGTGTGGAATCTCTCTCTAGTTGATCTTTGACAAAGTCCCAGTGTGGAATCTCTCTCTAGTTGATTTCTGAGAGCCCCAGTGAGAGTCCCTGTCCAGTTGATCACAGACACACTCCCATTGTGGAATTACTCCTAGTTGGTCTCTTACACAGCCCCAGTGTGGATCTCTCCCCAGTTGATCTGACACAACCCTAGTGTGGAATCTCTCTCTATTTGATCTCTGACACAGCCGCAGTGTGAAATCCCTCTCTAGTTGATATCTGACACAACACCAGTGTGGAATCTCTTTCTGGTTGATCTCTGACACAGCCCCAGTGTGGAATCTCTAACCAGTTGATCTCTGACACTGCCCCAGTGTGGAATCTCTCTCCAGTTGATCTCTGACACAACCCCAGCATGAGATCCCTTTCTCTTTGATCTCTGACACAGCCCCAGTGTGGATTCTCTCTCTTGTAGATCTCTGACACATCCCCAGTGTGGAATCTCTCTTCAGTTGATCTCTGACACAGCCCCAGTGTGGAATCTCTCTCTAGTTGATCTCTGACACATTCCCACTGTGGAATATCTCTCTAGCTGATCTCTGACACAGCCCCAGTGTGAAATCTCTCTCTAGTTGATCTCTGACACAGCCCCAGTGTGAGATCCCTCACTAGTTGATCTCTGAAACAGCACCAGTGTGGAACCTCTCTCTAGTTGATCTCTGACACAGCCCCAGTGTGGAATCTCTCTCTAGTTGATATCTGAAACAGCCCCAGTGTGGAATCTCTCTCTAGTTGATCCCAGACACAGCCCCAGTGCAAGATCCATCTCTAGTTGATCTCTGACATAGCCCCAGAGTGGAATCTCTCTCTTGTTGATCTCAGATACAGCCCCATTGTGAAATCTCTCTCGAGTTGATCATTGACACAGCCCCAGTGTGAGATCCCTCTCTAGTTGATCTCTGAAACAGCACCAGTGTGGAACCTCTCTCTAGTTGATCTCTGACACAGCCCCAGTGTGGAATCTCTCTCTAGTTGATATCTGACATAGCCCAAGTGTGGAATCTCTAATTAGTTGATCTCTGAAACAGCCCCAGTGTGGAATCTGTCTCTAGTTCATCTCTGACACAGCCCCAGTGTGGAATCTCCCTCTAGTTGATCCCTGACACAGCCCCAGTGCAAGATCCATCTCTAGTTGATCTCTGCCATAGCCCCAGAGTGGAATCTCTCTCTTGTTGATCTCAGATACAGCCCCATTGTGGAATCTCTCTCGAGTTGATCTCTGACACAGCCCCAGTGAGGAATCTCTCTCTAGTTGATCTCTGACAGTCCCAGTGTGAGTTCCCTCTCTAGTTGATCTCTGACACAGCCCCAGTGTGGAATCCCTCTCTAGTTGATCTCTGACACAGCCCCAGTGTGGATTCACAATCTAGTTGATCTCTGACACAGTCCCAGTGTAGAATCTCTCTCTAGTTGATCTCTGACACAGTCCCAGATTGGAATCTCTCTCTAGTTGATCTCTGACACAGCCCCAGTGTGGAATCTCTCTCTACTTGATCTCTGACACAGCCCCAGTGTGGAATTGTTCTCTAGTGGATCTCTGACCCAGCCCCAGTGTGGAATCTCTCTCTAGTTGATCTCTGACACATTCCAACTGTGGAATATCTCTCTAGTTGAACTCTGACACATGCCGAGTGTGGAATCTCTCTCTAGCTGATCTCTGACACAGCCCCAGTGTTGAATCTCTCTCTAGTTGATCTCTGACACAGCCCCAGTGTGAGATCCCTTTCTCTTTGATCTCTGACACAGCCCCAGTGTGGATTTTCTCTCTCTCGTTGATCTCTGATACATCCCAATGTGTGGAAACTCTCTTTAGCTGATCTCTGACACAGCCCAAGTGAGAGATCCCTCTCTAGTAGATCTCTGACACAGCCCCATGTGTGGAATCTCTCTTTAGCTGATCTCTGACACAGCCCAAGTGAGAGATCCCTCTCTAGTAGATCTCTGACACAGCCCCACTGTGGAATCTCTCTCTAGTTGATCTCTGACACCCCAGTGTGAGTCCCTGTCTCGTTGATCTCTGACACAGCCCCAGTGTGGAATCTCTCTCTAGTTGATCTCTGCCATAGCCCCAGAGTGGAATCTCTCTCTTGTTGATCTCAGATACAGCCCCATTGTGGAATCTCTCTCCAGTTGATCTCTGACACAGCCCCAGTGAGGAATCTCTCTCTAGTTGATCTCTGACAGTCCCAGTGTGAGTTCCCTCTCTAGTTGATCTCTGACACAGCCCCAGTGTGGAATCCCTCTCTAGTTTTTATCTGACACAGCCCCAGTGTGGATTCACAATCTAGTTGATCTCTGACACAGCTCCAGTGTGGAATCCCTCTCTAGTTGACCTCTGACACAGTCCCAGTGTGGAATCTCTCTCTCTAGTTGATCTCTGACACAGTCCTAGTGTGGAAACTCTCTCTAGTAGATCTCTGACACAGTCCCAGTGTAGAATCTCTCTCTAGTTGATCTCTGACACAGTCCCAGATTGGAATCTCTCTCTAGTTGATCTCTGACACAGCCCCAGTGTGGAATCTCTCTCTACTTGATCTCTGACACAGCCCCAGTGTGGAGTTGTTCTCTAGTGGATCTCTGACCCAGCCCCAGTGTGGAATCTCTCTCTAGTTGATCTCTGACACAGCCCCAGTGTGGAATCTCTCTCTAGTTGATCTCTGACAGCCCCAGTGTGAGATCCCTGTCTAGTTGATCTCTTACAGCCACAGTGTGGAATCTCTCGCTAGTGGATCCCTGACATTGCCCTAGTGTGGAACCTCTCTCCAGTAGATCTCTAACACAGTCCCAGTGTGGTATCTCCCTCTAGTTGATCTGTGACACAGCCCCAGTGTGAGATCCCTCTCTCATTGATCTATGACACAGCCCAGTGTGGAATCGCTCTAGTTGGTCCCTGACACACCCCCGTGTTGATTCTCTCTCTAGTTGATCTCTGACAAAGCGCCAGTGTGAGATCACTCTCTAGTTGATCTCTGACACAGTCCCAGTGTGGAATCTTTCTTTATTTGATCTCTGACACAGCCCCAGTGTGGAATCTCTCTCTAGTTGATCTCTGACACAGCCCCATTGTGGAATCTCTCTCAAGTTGATCTCTGACACAGTCCCACTGTGGAATATCTCTCTAGTTGAACTCTGACACATCCCGAGTGTGGAATCTCTCTCTAGCCGATCTCTGACACAGCCCCAGTGTTGAATCTCTCTCTAGTTGATCTCTGACACAGCCCCTGTGTGAGATCCATTTCTCTTTGATCTCTGACACAGCCCCAGTGTGGATTTTCTCTCTCTCTCGTTGATCTCTGATACATCCCCATGTGTGGAAACTCTCTTTAGCTGATCTCTGATACAGCCCAAGTGAGAGATCCCTCTCTAGTAGATCTCTGACACAGCCCCATGTGTGGAATCTCTCTTTAGCTGATCTCTGACACAGCCCCAGTGTGAGGTCCCTGTCTCGTTGATCTCTGACACAGCCCCAGTGTGGAATCTCTCTCTAGTTGATCTTTGACAAAGTCCCAGTGTGGAATCTCTCTCTAGTTGATTTCTGAGAGCCCCAGTGAGAGTCCCTGTCCAGTTGATGACAGACACAGTCCCATTGTGGAATTACTCCTAGTTGGTCTCTTACACAGCCCCAGTGTGGATCTCTCCCCAGTTGATCTGACACAACCCTAGTGTGGAATCTCTCTCTAGTTGATCTCTGACACAGCCGCAGTGTGAAATCCCTCTCTAGTTGATATCTGACACAACACCAGTGTGGAATCTCTTTCTGGTTGATCTCTGACGCAGCCCCAGTGTGGAATCTCTAACCAGTTGATCTCTGACACTGCCCCAGTGTGGAATCTCTCTCCAGTTGATCTCTGACACAACCCCAGCATGAGATCCCTTTCTCTTTGATCTCTGACACAGCCCCAGTGTGGATTCTCTCTCTTGTAGATCTCTGACACATCCCCAGTGTGGAATCTCTCTTCAGTTGATCTCTGACACAGCCCCAGAGTGGAATCTTTCTCTAGTTGATCTCTGACACATTCCCACTGTGGAATATCTCTCTAGCTGATCTCTGACACAGCCCCAGTGTGAAATCTCTCTCTAGTTGATCTCTGACACAGCCCCAGTGTGAGATCCCTCACTAGTTGATCTCTGAAACAGCACCAGTGTGGAACCTCTCTCTAGTTGATCTCTGACACAGCCCCAGTGTGGAATCTCTCTCTAGTTGATATCTGAAACAGCCCCAGTGTGGAATCTCTCTCTAGTTGATCCCAGACACAGCCCCTGTGCAAGATCCATCTCTAGTTGATCTCTGACATAGCCCCAGAGTGGAATCTCTCTCTTGTTGATCTCAGATACAGCCCCATTGTGAAATCTCTCTCGAGTTGATCATTGACACAGCCCCAGTGTGAGATCCCTCTCTAGTTGATCTCTGAAACAGCACCAGTGTGGAACCTCTCTCTAGTAGATCTCTGACACAGCCCCAGTGTGGAATCTCTCTCTAGTTGATATCTGACATAGCCCAAGTGTGGAATCTATAATTAGTTGATCTCTGAAACAGCCCCTGTGTGGAATCTGTCTCTAGTTCATCTCTGACACAGCCCCAGTGTGGAATCTCCCTCTAGTTGATCCCTGACACAGCCCCAGTGCAAGATCCATCTCTAGTTGATCTCTGCCATAGCCCCAGAGTGGAATCTCTCTCTTGTTGATCTCAGATACAGCCCCATTGTGGAATCTCTCTCGAGTTGATCTCTGACACAGCCCCAGTGAGAAATCTCTCTCTAGTTGATCTCTGACAGTCCCAGTGTGAGTTCCCTCTCTAGTTGATCTCTGACACAGCCCCAGTGTGGAATCCCTCTCTAGTTGATCTCTGACACAGCCCCAGTGTGGATTCACAATCTAGTTGATCTCTGACACAGTCCCAGTGTAGAATCTCTCTCTAGTTGATCTCTGACACAGTCCCAGATTGGAATCTCTCTCTAGTTGATCTCTGACACAGCCCCAGTGTGGAATCTCTCTCTACTTGATCTCTGACACAGCCCCAGTGTGGAATTGTTCTCTAGTGGATCTCTGACCCAGCCCCAGTGTGGAATCTCTCTCTAGTTGATCTCTGACACATTCCAACTGTGGAATATCTCTCTAGTTGAACTCTGACACATGCCGAGTGTGGAATCTCTCTCTAGCTGATCTCTGACACAGCCCCAGTGTTGAATCTCTCTCTAGTTGATCTCTGACACAGCCCCAGTGTGAGATCCCTTTCTCTTTGATCTCTGACACAGCCCCAGTGTGGATTTTCTCTCTCTCGTTGATCTCTGATACATTCCCATATGTGGAAACTCTCTTTAGCTGATCTCTGACACAGCCCAAGTGAGAGATCCCTCTCTATTAGATCTCTGACACAGCCCCATGTGTGGAATCTCTCTCTAGTTGATCTCTGACACCCCAGTGTGAGTCCCTGTCTCGTTGATCTCTGACACAGCCCCAGTGTGGAATCTCTCTCTAGTTGATCTCTGCCATAGCCCCAGAGTGGAATCTCTCTCTTGTTGATCTCAGATACAGCCCCATTGTGGAATCTCTCTCCAGTTGATCTCTGACACAGCCCCAGTGAGGAATCTCTCTCTAGTTGATCTCTGACAGTCCCAGTGTGAGTTCCCTCTCTAGTTGATCTCTGACACAGCCCCAGTGTGGAATCCCTCTCTAGTTGATCTCTGACACAGCCCCAGTGTGGATTCACAATCTAGTTGATCTCTGACACAGCTCCAGTGTGGAATCCCTCTCTAGTTGACCTCTGACACAGTCCCAGTGTGGAATCTCTCTCTCTAGTTGATCTCTGACACAGTCCTAGTGTGGAAACTCTCTCTAGTAGATCTCTGACACAGTCCCAGTGTAGAATCTCTCTCTAGTTGATCTCTGACACAGTCCCAGATTGGAATCTCTCTCTAGTTGATCTCTGACACAGCCCCAGTTTGGAATCTCTCTCTACTTGATCTCTGACACAGCCCCAGTGTGGAGTTGTTCTCTAGTGGATCTCTGACCCAGCCCCAGTGTGGAATCTCTCTCTAGTTGATCTCTGACACATTCCAACTGTGGAATATCTCTCTAGTTGATCTCTGACACATCCTGACTGTGGAATCTCTCTCTAGCTGATCTCTGACACAGCCCCAGTGTTGAATCTCTCGCTAGTTGATCTCTGACACAGCCCCAGTGTGAGATCCCTTTGTCTTTGATCTCTGACACAGCCCCAGCGTGGATTCTCTCTCTCGTTGATCTCTGACACATCCCCATGTGTGGAATCTCTCTTTAGCTGATCTCTGACACAGCCCAAGTGAGAGATCCCTCTCTAGTAGATGTCTGACACAGCCCCACTGTGGAATCTCTCTCTAGTTGATCTCTGACACCCCAGTGTGAGTCCCTGTCTCGTTGATCTATGACACAGCCCCAGTGTGGAATCTCTCTCTAGTTGATCTTTGACAAAGTCCCAGTGTGGAATCTCTCTCTAGTTGATTTCTGAGAGCCCCAGTGTGAGTCCCTGTCCAGTTGATCACAGACACACTCCCATTGTGGAATCACTCCTAGTTGATCTCTTACACAGCCCCAGTGTGGATCTCTCCCCAGTTGATCTGACACCACCCTAGTGTGGAATCTCTCTCTAGTTGATCTCTGACACAGCCGCAGTGTGAAATCCCTCTCTAGTTTTTATCTGACACAACCCCAGTGTGGAATCTCTCTCTGGTTGATCTCTGACACAGCCCCAGTGTGGAATCTCTCTCCAGTTGATCTCTGACACAACCCCAGTATGAGATCCCTTTCTCTTTGATCTCTGACACAGCCCCAGTGTGGATTCTCTCTCTTGTAGATCTCTGACACATCCCCAGTGTGGAATCTCCCTCTAGTTGATCCCTGACACAGGCCCAGTGTAAGATCCATCTCTAGTTGATTTCTGACATAGCCCCAGAGTGGAATCTCTCTCTTGTTGATCTCAAATACAGCCCCATTGTGGAATCTCTCTTGAGTTGATCTCTGACACAATCCCAGTGTGGAATCTTTCTCTAGTTGAAGTCTGACACAGCCCCAGTGTGGAATCTCTCTCTAGTTGATCTCTGACAGCCCCAGTGTGAGATCCCTGTCTAGTTGATCTCTTACAGCCCCAGTGTGGAATCTCTCTCTAGTGGATCCCTGACATTGCCCTAGTGTGGAACCTCTCTCCAGTAGATCTCTAACACTGTCCCAGAGTGGAATCTCTCTCTAGTTGATCCCTGACAGAGTCCCAGTGTGGTATCTCCCTCTAGTTGATCTCTGACACAGCCCCAGTGTGAGAACCCTCTCTCATTGATCTATGACACAGCCCAGTGTGAGATCCCTTTCTCTTTGATCTCTGACACAGCCCCAGCGTGGATTCTCTCTCTCGTTGATCTCTGACACATCCCCATGTGTGGAATCTCTCTTTAGCTGATCTCTGACACAGCCCAAGTGAGAGATCCCTCTCTAGTAGATCTCTGACACAGCCCCACTGTGGAATCTCTCTCTAGTTGATCTCTGACACCCCAGTGTGAGTCCCTGTCTCGTTGATCTATGACACAGCCCCAGTGTGGAATCTCTCTCTAGTTGATCTTTGACAAAGTCCCAGTGTGGAATCTCTCTCTAGTTGATTTCTGAGAGCCCCAGTGTGAGTCCCTGTCCAGTTGATCACAGACACACTCCCATTGTGGAATCACTCCTAGTTGATCTCTTACACAGCCCCAGTGTGGATCTCTCCCCAGTTGATCTGACACCACCCTAGTGTGGAATCTCTCTCTAGTTGATCTCTGACACAGCCGCAGTGTGAAATCCCTCTCTAGTTTTTATCTGACACAACCCCAGTGTGGAATCTCTCTCTGGTTGATCTCTGACACAGCCCCAGTGTGGAATCTCTAACTAGTTGATCTCTGACACTGCCCCAGTGTGGAATCTCTCTCCAGTTGATCTCTGACACAACCCCAGTATGAGATCCCTTTCTCTTTGATCTCTGACACAGCCCCAGTGTGGATTCTCTCTCTTGTAGATCTCTGACACATCCCCAGTGTGGAATCTCTCTTCAGTTGATCTCTGACACAGCCCCAGTGTGGAATCTCTCTCTAGTTGATCTCTGACACATTCCCACTGTGGAATATCTCTCTAGCTGATCTCTGACACAGCCCCAGTGTGAAATCTCTCTCTAGTTGATCTCTGACACAGCACCAGTGTGAGATCCCTCACTAGTTGATCTCTAAAACAGCACCAGTGTGGAACCTCTCTCTAGTTGATCTCTGACACAGCCCCAGTGTGGAATCTCTCTCTTGTTGATATCTGAAACAGCCCCAGTGTGGAATCTCTCTCTAGTTGATCCCAGACACAGCCCCAGTGCAAGGTCCATCTCTAGTTGATCTCTGACATAGCCCCAGAGTGGGATCTCTCTCTTGTTGATCTCAGATACAGCCCCATTGTGAAATCTCTCTCGAGTTGATCATTGACACAGCCCCAGTGTGAGATCCCTCTCTAGTTGATCTCTGAAACAGCACCAGTGTGGAACCTGTCTCTAGTTGATCTCTGACACAGCCCCAGTGTGGAATCTCTCTCTAGTTGATATCTGACACAGCCCAAGTGTGGAATCTCTAATTAGTTGATCTCTGAAACAGCCCCAGTGTGGAATCTGTCTCTAGTTCATCTCTGACACAGCCCCAGTGTGGAATCTCCCTCTAGTTGATCCCAGACACAGCCCAAGTGTGGAATCTCTCTCTAGTTGATCTCTGCCATAGCCCCAGAGTGGAATCTCTCTCTTGTTGATCTCAGATACAGCCCCATTGTGGAATCTCTCTCCAGTTGATCTCTGACACAGCCCCAGTGAGGAATCTCTCTCTAGTTGATCTCTGACAGTCCCAGTGTGAGTTCCCTCTCTAGTTGATCTCTGAGACAGCCCCAGTGTGGAATCCCTCTCTAGTTGATCTCTGACACAGCCCCAGTGTGGATTCACAATCTAGTTGATCTCTGACACAGCTCCAGTGTGGAATCCCTCTCTAGTTGACCTCTGACACAGTCCCAGTGTGGAATCTCTCTCTCGTTGATCTCTGACACAGCCCCAGTGTGAGATCCCTTTGTCTTTGATCTCTGACAAAGCCCCAGCGTGGATTCTCTCTCTCGTTGATCTCTGACACATCCCCATGCGTGGAATCTCTCTTTAGCTGATCTCTGACACAGCCCAAGTGAGAGATCCCTCTCTAGTAGATCTCTGACACAGCCCCACTGTGGAATCTCTCTCTAGTTGATCTCTGTCACCCCAGTGTGAGTCCCTGTCTCGTTGATCTATGACACAGCCCCAGTGTGGAATCTCTCTCTAGTTGATCTTTGACAAAGTCCCAGTGTGGAATCTCTCTCTAGTTGATTTCTGAGAGCCCCAGTGTGAGTCCCTGTCCAGTTGATCACAGACACACTCCCATTGTGGAATCACTCCTAGTTGATCTCTTACACAGCCCCAGTGTGGATCTCTCCCCAGTTGATCTGACACCACCCTAGTGTGGAATCTCTCTCTAGTTGATCTCTGACACAGCCGCAGTGTGAAATCCCTCTCTAGTTTTTATCTGACACAACCCCAGTGTGGAATCTCTCTCTGGTTGATCTCTGACACAGCCCCAGTGTGGAATCTCTAACTAGTTGATCTCTGACACTGCCCCAGTGTGGAATCTCTCTCCAGTTGATCTCTGACACAACCCCAGCATGAGATCCCTTTCTCTTTGATCTCTGACACAGCCCCAGTGTGGATTCTCTCTCTTGTAGATCTCTGACACATCCCCAGTGTGGAATCTCTCTTCAGTTGATCTCTGACACAGCCCCAGAGTGGAATCTCTCTCTAGTTGATCTCTGACACATTCCCACTGTGGAATATCTCTCTAGCTGATCTCTGACACAGCCCCAGTGTGAAATCTCTCTCTAGTTGATCTCTGACACAGCACCAGTGTGAGATCCCTCACTAGTTGATCTCTGAAACAGCACCAGTGTGGAACCTCTCTCTAGTTGATCTCTGACACAGCCCCAGTGTGGAATCTCTCTCTAGTTGATATCTGAAACAGCCCCAGTGTGGAATCTCTCTCTAGTTGATCCCAGACACAGCCCCTGTGCAAGATCCATCTCTAGTTGATCTCTGACATAGCCCCAGAGTGGAATCTCTCTCTTGTTGATCTCAGATACAGCCCCATTGTGAAATCTCTCTCGAGTTGATCATTGACACAGCCCCAGTGTGAGATCCCTCTCTAGTTGATCTCTGAAACAGCACCAGTGTGGAACCTCTCTCTAGTTGATCTCTGACACAGCCCCAGTGTGGAATCTCTCTCTAGTTGATATCTGACATAGCCCAAGTGTGGAATCTCTAATTAGTTGATCTCTGAAACAGCCCCAGTGTGGAATCTGTCTCTAGTTCATCTCTGACACAGCCCCAGTGTGGAATCTCCCTCTAGTTGATCCCTGACACAGCCCCAGTGCAAGATCCATCTCTAGTTGATCTCTGCCATAGCCCCAGAGTGGAATCTCTCTCTTGTTGATCTCAGATACAGCCCCATTGTGGAATCTCTCTCGAGTTGATCTCTGACACAGCCCCAGTGAGAAATCTCTCTCTAGTTGATCTCTGACAGTCCCAGTGTGAGTTCCCTCTCTAGTTGATCTCTGACACAGCCCCAGTGTGGAATCCCTCTCTAGTTGATCTCTGACACAGCCCCAGTGTGGATTCACAATCTAGTTGATCTCTGACACAGTCCCAGTGTAGAATCTCTCTCTAGTTGATCTCTGACACAGTCCCAGATTGGAATCTCTCTCTAGTTGATCTCTGACACAGCCCCAGTGTGGAATCTCTCTCTACTTGATCTCTGACACAGCCCCAGTGTGGAATTGTTCTCTAGTGGATCTCTGACCCAGCCCCAGTGTGGAATCTCTCTCTAGTTGATCTCTGACACATTCCAACTGTGGAATATCTCTCTAGTTGAACTCTGACACATGCCGAGTGTGGAATCTCTCTCTAGCTGATCTCTGACACAGCCCCAGTGTTGAATCTCTCTCTAGTTGATCTCTGACACAGCCCCAGTGTGAGATCCCTTTCTCTTTGATCTCTGACACAGCCCCAGTGTGGATTTTCTCTCTCTCGTTGATCTCTGATACATCCCCATGTGTGGAAACTCTCTTTAGCTGATCTCTGACACAGCCCAAGTGAGAGATCCCTCTCTATTAGATCTCTGACACAGCCCCATGTGTGGAATCTCTCTCTAGTTGATCTCTGACACCCCAGTGTGAGTCCCTGTCTCGTTGATCTCTGACACAGCCCCAGTGTGGAATCTCTCTCTAGTTGATCTCTGCCATAGCCCCAGAGTGGAATCTCTCTCTTGTTGATCTCAGATACAGCCCCATTGTGGAATCTCTCTCCAGTTGATCTCTGACACAGCCCCAGTGAGGAATCTCTCTCTAGTTGATCTCTGACAGTCCCAGTGTGAGTTCCCTCTCTAGTTGATCTCTGACACAGCCCCAGTGTGGAATCCCTCTCTAGTTGACCTCTGACACAGTCCCAGTGTGGCATCTCTCTCTCTAGTTGATCTCTGACACAGTCCTAGTGTGGAAACTCTCTCTAGTAGATCTCTGACACAGTCCCAGTGTAGAATCTCTCTCTAGTTGATCTCTGACACAGTCCCAGATTGGAATCTCTCTCTAGTTGATCTCTGACACAGCCCCAGTGTGGAATCTCTCTCTACTTGATCTCTGACACAGCCCCAGTGTGGAGTTGTTCTCTAGTGGATCTCTGACCCAGCCCCAGTGTGGAATCTCTCTCTAGTTGATCTCTGACACATTCCAACTGTGGAATATCTCTCTAGTTGAACTCTGACACATCCTGACTGTGGAATCTCTCTCTAGCTGATCTCTGACACAGCCCCAGTGTTGAATCTCTCGCTAGTTGATCTCTGACACAGCCCCAGTGTGAGATCCCTTTGTCTTTGATCTCTGACACAGCCCCAGCGTGGATTCTCTCTCTCGTTGATCTCTGACACATCCCCATGTGTGGAATCTCTCTTTAGCTGATCTCTGACACAGCCCAAGTGAGAGATCCCTCTCTAGTAGATCTCTGACACAGCCCCACTGTGGAATCTCTCTCTAGTTGATCTCTGACACCCCAGTGTGAGTCCCTGTCTCGTTGATCTATGACACAGCCCCAGTGTGGAATCTCTCTCTAGTTGATCTTTGACAAAGTCCCAGTGTGGAATCTCTCTCTAGTTGATTTCTGAGAGCCCCAGTGTGAGTCCCTGTCCAGTTGATCACAGACACACTCCCATTGTGGAATCACTCCTAGTTGATCTCTTACACAGCCCCAGTGTGGATCTCTCCCCAGTTGATCTGACACCACCCTAGTGTGGAATCTCTCTCTAGTTGATCTCTGACACAGCCGCAGTGTGAAATCCCTCTCTAGTTTTTATCTGACACAACCCCAGTGTGGAATCTCTCTCTGGTTGATCTCTGACACAGCCCCAGTGTGGAATCTCTCTCCGGTTGATCTCTGACACAACCCCAGTATGAGATCCCTTTCTCTTTGATCTCTGACACAGCCCCAGTGTGGATTCTCTCTCTTGTAGATCTCTGACACATCCCCAGTGTGGAATCTCCCTCTAGTTGATCCCTGACACAGGCCCAGTGTAAGATCCATCTCTAGTTGATTTCTGACATAGCCCCAGAGTGGAATCTCTCTCTTGTTGATCTCAAATACAGCCCCATTGTGGAATCTCTCTTGAGTTGATCTCTGACACAATCCCAGTGTGGAATCTTTCTCTAGTTGAAGTCTGACACAGCCCCAGTGTGGAATCTCTCTCTAGTTGATCTCTGACAGCCCCAGTGTGAGATCCCTGTCTAGTTGATCTCTTACAGCCCCAGTGTGGAATCTCTCTCTAGTGGATCCCTGACATTGCCCTAGTGTGGAACCTCTCTCCAGTAGATCTCTAACACTGTCCCAGAGTGGAATCTCTCTCTAGTTGATCCCTGACAGAGTCCCAGTGTGGTATCTCCCTCTAGTTGATCTCTGACACAGCCCCAGTGTGAGAACCCTCTCTCATTGATCTATGACACAGCCCAGTGTGAGATCCCTTTCTCTTTGATTTCTGACACAGCCCCAGCGTGGATTCTCTCTCTCGTTGATCTCTGACACATCCCCATGTGTGGAATCTCTCTTTAGCTGATCTCTGACACAGCCCAAGTGAGAGATCCCTCTCTAGTAGATCTCTGACACAGCCCCACTGTGGAATCTCTCTCTAGTTGATCTCTGACACCCCAGTGTGAGTCCCTGTCTCGTTGATCTATGACACTGCCCCAGTGTGGAATCTCTCTCTAGTTGATCTTTGACAAAGTCCCAGTGTGGAATCTCTCTCTAGTTGATTTCTGAGAGCCCCAGTGTGAGTCCCTGTCCAGTTGATCACAGACACACTCCCATTGTGGAATCACTCCTAGTTGATCTCTTACACAGCCCCAGTGTGGATCTCTCCCCAGTTGATCTGACACCACCCTAGTGTGGAATCTCTCTCTAGTTGATCTCTGACACAGCCGCAGTGTGAAATCCCTCTCTAGTTTTTATCTGGCACAACCCCAGTGTGGAATCTCTCTCTGGTTGATCTCTGACACAGCCCCAGTGTGGAATCTCTAACTAGTTGATCTCTGACACTGCCCAAGTGTGGAATCTCTCTCCAGTTGATCTCTGACACAACCCCAGTATGAGATCCCTTTCTCTTTGATCTCTGACACAGCCCCAGTGTGGATTCTCTCTCTTGTAGATCTCTGACACATCCCCAGTGTGGAATCTCTCTTCAGTTGATCTCTGACACAGCCCCAGTGTGGAATCTCTCTCTAGTTGATCTCTGACACATTCCCACTGTGGAATATCTCTCTAGCTGATCTCTGACACAGCCCCAGTGTGAAATCTCTCTCTAGTTGATCTCTGACACAGCACCAGTGTGAGATCCCTCACTAGTTGATCTCTAAAACAGCACCAGAGTGGGATCTCTCTCTTGTTGATCTCAGATACAGCCCCATTGTGAAATCTCTCTCGAGTTGATCATTGACACAGCCCCAGTGTGAGATCCCTCTCTAGTTGATCTCTGAAACAGCACCAGTGTGGAACCTGTCTCTAGTTGATCTCTGACACAGCCCCAGTGTGGAATCTCTCTCTAGTTGATATCTGACACAGCCCAAGTGTGGAATCTCTAATTAGTTGATCTCTGAAACAGCCCCAGTGTGGAATCTGTCTCTAGTTCATCTCTGACACAGCCCCAGTGTGGAATCTCCCTCTAGTTGATCCCAGACACAGCCCAAGTGTGGAATCTCTCTCTAGTTGATCTCTGCCATAGCCCCAGAGTGGAATCTCTCTCTTGTTGATCTCAGATACAGCCCCATTGTGGAATCTCTCTCCAGTTGATCTCTGACACAGCCCCAGTGAGGAATCTCTCTCTAGTTGATCTCTGACAGTCCCAGTGTGAGTTCCCTCTCTAGTTGATCTCTGAGACAGCCCCAGTGTGGAATCCCTCTCTAGTTGATCTCTGACACACCCCAGTGTGGATTCACAATCTAGTTGATCTCTGACACAGCTCCAGTGTGGAATCCCTCTCTAGTTGACCTCTGACACAGTCCCAGTGTGGAATCTCTCTCTCGTTGATCTCTGACACAGCCCCAGTGTGAGATCCCTTTGTCTTTGATCTCTGACACAGCCCCAGCGTGGATTCTCTCTCTCGTTGATCTCTGACACATCCCCATGTGTGGAATCTCTCTTTAGCTGATCTCTGACACAGCCCAAGTGAGAGATCCCTCTCTAGTAGATCTCTGACACAGCCCCACTGTGGAATCTCTCTCTAGTTGATCTCTGTCACCCCAGTGTGAGTCCCTGTCTCGTTGATCTATGACACAGCCCCAGTGTGGAATCTCTCTCTAGTTGATCTTTGACAAAGTCCCAGTGTGGAATCTCTCTCTAGTTGATTTCTGAGAGCCCCAATGTGAGTCCCTGTCCAGTTGATCACAGACACACTCCCATTGTGGAATCACTCCTAGTTGATCTCTTACACAGCCCCAGTGTGGATCTCTCCCCAGTTGATCTGACACCACCCTAGTGTGGAATCTCTCTCTAGTTGATCTCTGACACAGCCGCAGTGTGAAATCCCTCTCTAGTTTTTATCTGACACAACCCCAGTGTGGAATCTCTCTCTGGTTGATCTCTGACACAGCCCCAGTGTGGAATCTCTAACTAGTTGATCTCTGACACTGCCCCAGTGTGGAATCTCTCTCCAGTTGATCTCTGACACAACCCCAGTATGAGATCCCTTTCTCTTTGATCTCTGACACGGCCCCAGTGTGGATTCTCTCTCTTGTAGATCTCTGACACATCCCCAGTGTGGAATCTCCCTCTAGTTGATCCCTGACACAGGCCCAGTGTAAGATCCATCTCTAGTTGATTTCTGACATAGCCCCAGAGTGGAATCTCTCTCTTGTTGATCTCAAATACAGCCCCATTGTGGAATCTCTCTTGAGTTGATCTCTGACACAATCCCAGTGTGGAATCTTTCTCTAGTTGAAGTCTGACACAGCCCCAGTGTGGAATCTCTCTCTAGTTGATCTCTGACAGCCCCAGTGTGAGATCCCTGTCTAGTTGATCTCTTACAGCCCCAGTGTGGAATCTCTCTCTAGTGGATCCCTGACATTGCCCTAGTGTGGAACCTCTCTCCAGTAGATCTCTAACACAGTCCCAGAGTGGAATCTCTCTCTAGTTGATCCCTGACAGAGTCCCAGTGTGGTATCTCCCTCTAGTTGATCTCTGACACAGCCCCAGTGTGAGAACCCTCTCTCATTGATCTATGACACAGCCCAGTGTGAGATCCCTTTCTCTTTGATCTCTGACACAGCCCCAGCGTGGATTCTCTCTCTCGTTGATCTCTGACACATCCCCATGTGTGGAATCTCTCTTTAGTTGATCTCTGACACAGCCCAAGTGAGAGATCCCTCTCTAGTAGATCTCTGACACAGCCCCACTGTGGAATCTCTCTCTAGTTGATCTCTGACACCCCAGTGTGAGTCCCTGTCTCGTTGATCTATGACACAGCCCCAGTGTGGAATCTCTCTCTAGTTGATCTTTGACAAAGTCCCAGTGTGGAATCTCTCTCTAGTTGATTTCTGAGAGCCCCAGTGTGAGTCCCTGTCCAGTTGATCACAGACACACTCCCATTGTGGAATCACTCCGAGTCGATCTCTTACACAACCCCAGTGTGGATCTCTCCCCAGTTGATCTGACACCACCCTAGTGTGGAATCTCTCTCTAGTTGATCTCTGACACAGCCGCAGTGTGAAATCCATCTCTAGTTTTTATCTGACACAACCCCAGTGTGGAATCTCTCTCTGGTTGATCTCTGACACAGCCCCAGTGTGGAATCTCTAACCAGTTGATCTCTGACACTGCCCCAGTGTGGAATCTCTCTCCAGCTGATCTCTGACACAACCCCAGCATGAGATCCCTTTCTCTTTGATCTCTGACACAGCCCCAGTGTGGATTCTATCTCTTGTAGATCTCTGACACATCCCCAGTGTGGAATCTCTCTTCAGTTGATCTCTGACACAGCCCCAGTGTGGAATCTCTCTCTAGTTGATCTCTGACACATTCCCACTGTGGAATATCTCTCTAGCTGATCTCTGACACAGCCCCAGTGTGAAATCTCTCTCTAGTTGATCTCTGACACAGCACCAGTGTGAGATCCCTCACTAGTTGATCTCTAAAACAGCACCAGTGTGGAACCTCTCTCTAGTTGATCTCTGACACAGCCCCAGTGTGGAATCTCTCTCTAGTTGATATCTGAAACAGCCCCAGTGTGGAATCTCTCTCTAGTTGATCCCAGACACAGCCCCAGTGCAAGATCCATCTCTAGTTGATCTCTGACATAGTCCCAGAGTGGGATCTCTCTCTTGTTGATCTCAGTTACAGCCCCATTGTGAAATCTCTCTCGAGTTGATCATTGACACAGCCCCAGTGTGAGATCCCTCTCTAGTTGATCTCTGAACCAGCACCAGTGTGGAACCTGTCTCTAGTTGATCTCTGACACAGCCCCAGTGTGGAATCTCTCTCTAGTTGATATCTGACACAGCCCAAGTGTGGAATCTCTAATTAGTTGATCTCTGAAACAGCCCCAGTGTGGAATCTGTCTCTAGTTCATCTCTGACACAGCCCCAGTGTGGAATCTCCCTCTAGTTGATCCCTGACACAGCCCAAGTGTGGAATCTCTAATTAGTTGATATCTGACACAGCCCAAGTGTGGAATCTCTCTCTAGTTGATCTCTGCCATAGCCCCAGAGTGGAATCTCTCTCTTGTTGATCTCAGATACAGCCCCATTGTGGAATCTCTCTCCAGTTGATCTCTGACAGAGCCCCAGTGAGGAATCTCTCTCTAGTTGATCTCTGACAGTCCCAGTGTGAGTTCCCTCTCTAGTTGATCTCTGACACAGCCCCAGTGTGGAATCCCTCTCTAGTTGATCTCTGACACAGCCCCAGTGTGGATTCACAATCTAGTTGATCTCTGACACAGCTCCAGTGTGGAATCCCTCTCTAGTTGACCTCTGACACATCCCCATGTGTGGAATCTCTCTTTAGCTGATCTCTGACACAGCCCAAGTGAGAGATCCCTCTCTAGTAGATCTCTGACACAGCCCCACTGTGGAATCTCTCTCTAGTTGATCTCTGACACAGGCCCAGTGTAAGATCCATCTCTAGTTGATTTCTGACATAGCCCCAGAGTGGAATCTCTCTCTTGTTGATCTCTGACACATCCCCAGTGTGGAATCTCCCTCTAGTTGATCCCTGACACAGGCCCAGTGTAAGATCCATCTCTAGTTGATTTCTGACATAGCCCCAGAGTGGAATCTCTCTCTTGTTGATCTCAAATACAGCCCCATTGTGGAATCTCTCTTGAGTTGATCTCTGACACAATCCCAGTGTGAAATCTCTCTCTAGTTGATCTCTGACACAGCACCAGTGTGAGATCCCTCACTAGTTGATCTCTAAAACAGCACCAGTGTGGAACCTCTCTCTAGTTGATCTCTGACACAGCCCCAGTGTGGAATCTCTCTCTAGTTGATATCTGAAACAGCCCCAGTGTGGAATCTCTCTCTAGTTGATCCCAGACACAGCCCCAGTGCAAGATCCATCTCTAGTTGATCTCTGACATAGTCCCAGAGTGGGATCTCTCTCATGTTGATCTCAGATACAGCCCCATTGTGAAATCTCTCTCGAGTTGATCATTGACACAGCCCCAGTGTGAGATCCCTCTCTAGTTGATCTCTGAAACAGCACCAGTGTGGAACCTGTCTCTAGTTGATCTCTGACACAGCCCCAGTGTGGAATCTCTCTCTAGTTGATATCTGACACAGCCCAAGTGTGGAATCTCTAATTAGTTGATCTCTGAAACAGCCCCAGTGTGGAATCTGTCTCTAGTTCATCTCTGACACAGCCCCAGTGTGGAATCTCCCTCTAGTTGATCCCTGACACAGCCCAAGTGTGGAATCTCTAATTAGTTGATATCTGACACAGCCCAAGTGTGGAATCTCTCTCTAGTTGATCTCTGCCATAGCCCCAGAGTGGAATCTCTCTCTTGTTGATCTCAGATACAGCCCCATTGTGGAATCTCTCTCCAGTTGATCTCTGACAGAGCCCCAGTGAGGAATCTCTCTCTAGTTGATCTCTGACAGTCCCAGTGTGAGTTCCCTCTCTAGTTGATCTCTGACACAGCCCCAGTGTGGAATCCCTCTCTAGTTGATCTCTGACACAGCCCCAGTGTGGATTCACAATCTAGTTGATCTCTGACACAGCTCCAGTGTGGAATCCCTCTCTAGTTGACCTCTGACACAGTCCCAGTGTGGAATCTCTCTCTCTAGTTGATCTCTGACACAGTCCTAGTGTGGAAACTCTCTCTAGTAGATCTCTGACACAGCCCCAGTGTGGAATCTCTCTCTACTTGATCTCTGACACAGCCCCAGTGTGGAATTGTTCTCTAGTGGATCTCTGACCCAGCCCCAGTGTGGAATCTCTCTCTAGTTGATCTCTGACACATTCCAACTGTGGAATATCTCTCTAGTTGAACTCTGACACATCCTGACTGTGGAATCTCTCTCGAGCTGATCTCTGACACAGCCCCAGTGTTGAATCTCTCGCTAGTTGATCTCTGACACAGCCCCAGTGCGAGATCCCTTTGTCTTTGATCTCTGACACAGCCCCAGCGTGGATTCTCTCTCTCGTTGATCTCTGACACATCCCCATGTGTGGAATCTCTCTTTAGTTGATCTCTGACACAGCCCAAGTGAGAGATCCCTCTCTAGTAGATCTCTGACACAGCCCCACTGTGGAATCTCTCTCTAGTTGATCTCTGACACCCCAGTGTGAGTCCCTGTCTCGTTGATCTATGACACAGCCCCAGTGTGGAATCTCTCTCTAGTTGATCTTTGACAAAGTCCCAGTGTGGAATCTCTCTCTAGTTGATTTCTGAGAGCCCCAGTGTGAGTCCCTGTCCAGTTGATCACAGACACACTCCCATTGTGGAATCACTCCTAGTTGATCTCTTACACAGCCCCAGTGTGGATCTCTCCCCAGTTGATCTGACACAACCCCAGTGTGGAATCTCTCTCTGGTTGATCTCTGACACAGGCCCAGTGTGGAATCTCTAACTAGTTGATCTCTGACACTGCCCCAGTGTGGAATCTCTCTCCAGTTGATCTCTGACACAACCCCAGTATGAGATCCCTTTCTCTTTGATCTCTGACACAGCCCCAGTGTGGATTCTCTCTCTTGTAGATCTCTGACACATCCCCAGTGTGGAATCTCCCTCTAGTTGATCCCTGACACAGGCCCAGTGTAAGATCCATCTCTCGTTGATTTCTGACATAGCCCCAGAGTGGAATCTCTCTCTTGTTGATCTCAAATACAGCCCCATTGTGGAATCTCTCTTGAGTTGATCTCTGACACAATCCCAGTGTGGAATCTTTCTCTAGTTGAAGTCTGACACAGCCCCAGTGTGGAATCTCTCTCTAGTTGATCTCTGACAGCCCCAGTGTGAGATCCCTGTCTAGTTGATCTCTTACAGCCCCAGTGTGGAATCTCTCTCTAGTGGATCCCTGACATTGCCCTAGTGTGGAACCTCTCTCCAGTAGATCTCTAACACTGTCCCAGAGTGGAATCTCTCTCTAGTTGATCCCTGACAGAGTCCCAGTGTGGAATCTCCCTCTAGTTGATCTCTGACACAGCCCCAGTGTGAGAACCCTCTCTCATTGATCTATGACACAGCCCAGTGTGAGATCCCTTTCTCTTTGATCTCTGACACAGCCCCAGCGTGGATTCTCTCTCTCGTTGATCTCTGACACATCCCCATGTGTGGAATCTCTCTTTAGCTGATCTCTGACACAGCCCAAGTGAGAGATCCCTCTCTAGTAGATGTCTGACACAGCCCCACTGTGGAATCTCTCTCTAGTTGATCTCTGACACCCCAGTGTGAGTCCCTGTCTCGTTGATCTATGACACAGCCCCAGTGTGGAATCTCTCTCTAGTTGATCTTTGACAAAGTCCCAGTGTGGAATCTCTCTCTAGTTGATTTCTGGGAGCTCCAGTGTGAGTCCCTGTCCAGTTGATCACAGACACACTCCCATTGTGGAATCATTCCTAGTTGATCTCTTACACAGCCCCAGTGTGGATCTCTCCCCAGTTGATCTGACACCACCCTAGTGTGGAATCTCTCTCTAGTTGATCTCTGACACAGCCGCAGTGTGAAATCCCTCTCTAGTTTTTATCTGACACAACCCCAGTGTGGAATCTCTCTCTGGTTGATCTCTGACACAGCCCCAGTGTGGAATCTCTAACTAGTTGATCTCTGACACTGCCCCAGTGTGGAATCTCTCTCCAGTTGATCTCTGACACAACCCCAGTATGAGATCCCTTTCTCTTTGATCTCTGACACAGCCCCAGTGTGGATTCTCTCTCTTGTAGATCTCTGACACATCCCCAGTGTGGAATCTCCCTCTAGTTGATCCCTGACACAGGCCCAGTGTAAGATCCATCTCTAGTTGATTTCTGACATAGCCCCAGAGTGGAATCTCTCTCTTGTTGATCTCAAATACAGCCCCATTGTGGAATCTCTCTTGAGTTGATCTCTGACACAATCCCAGTGTGGAATCTTTCTCTAGTTGAAGTCTGACACAGCCCCAGTGTGGAATCTCTCTCTAGTTGATCTCTGACAGCCCCAGTGTGAGATCCCTGTCTAGTTGATCTCTTACAGCCCCAGTGTGGAATCTCTCTCTAGTGGATCCCTGACATTGCCCTAGTGTGGAACCTCTCTCCAGTAGATCTCTAACACAGTCCCAGAGTGGAATCTCTCTCTAGTTGATCCCTGACAGAGTCCCAGTGTGGTATCTCCCTCTAGTTGATCTCTGACACAGCCCCAGTGTGAGAACCCTCTCTCATTGATCTATGACACAGCCCAGTGTGGAATCACTCTAGTTGATCCCTGACACACCCCCGTGTTGATTCTCTCTCTAGTCGATGTCTGACAAAGCGCCAGTGTGAGATCACTCTCTAGTTGATCTCTGACACAGTCCCAGTGTGGAATCTTGCTTTATTTGATCTCTGACACAGCCCCAGTGTGGAATCTCCCTCTAGTTGATCTCTGACACAGCCCCATTGTGGAATCTCTCTCTAGTTGATTTCTGAGAGCCCCAGTGAGAGTCCCTGTCCAGTTGATCACAGACACACTCCCATTGTGGAATTACTCCTAGTTGATCTCTCACACAGCCCCACTGTGGATCTCTCCCCAGTTGATCTGAAACAACCCTAGTGTGGAATCTCTCTCTAGTTGATCTCTGACACAGCCGCAGTGTGAAATCCCTCTCTAGTTGATATCTGACACAACCCCAGTGTGGAATCTCTTTCTGGTTGATCTCTGACACAGCCCCAGTGTGGAATCTCTAACCAGTTGATCTCTGACACTGCCCCAGTGTGGAATCTCTCTCCAGTTGATCTCTGACACAACCCCAGCATGAGATCCCTTTCTCTTTGATCTCTGACACAGCCCCAGTGTGGATTCTCTCTCTTGTAGATCTCTGACACATCCCCAGTGTGGAATCTCTCTTCAGTTGATCTCTGACACAGCCCCAGTGTGGAATCTCTCTCTAGTTGATCTCTGACACATTCCCACTGTGGAATATCTCTCTAGCTGATCTCTGACACAGCCCCAGTGTGAAATCTCTCTCTAGTTGATCTCTGACACAGCACCAGTGTGAGATCCCTCACTAGTTGATCTCTAAAACAGCACCAGTGTGGAACCTCTCTCTAGTTGATCTCTGACACAGCCCCAGTGTGGAATCTCTCTCTAGTTGATATCTGAAACAGCCCCAGTGTGGAATCTCTCTCTAGTTGATCCCAGACACAGCCCCAGTGCAAGATCCATCTCTAGTTGATCTCTGACATGGCCCCAGAGTGGGATCTCTCTCTTGTTGATCTCAGATACAGCCCCATTGTGAAATCTCTCTCGAGTTGATCATTGACACAGCCCCAGTGTGAGATCCCTCTCTAGTTGATCTCTGAAACAGCACCAGTGTGGAACCTGTCTCTAGTTGATCTCTGACGCAGCCCCAGTGTGGAATCTCTCTCTAGTTGATATCTGACACAGCCCAAGTGTGGAATCTCTAATTAGTTGATCTCTGAAACAGCCCCAGTGTGGAATCTGTCTCTAGTTCATCTCTGACACAGCCCCAGTGTGGAATCTCCCTCTAGTTGATCCCTGACACAGCCCCAGTGCAAGATCCATCTCTAGTTGATCTCTGCCATAGCCCCAGAGTGGAATCTCTCTCTTGTTGATCTCAGATACAGCCCCATTGTGGAATCTCTCTCGAGTTGATCTCTGAAACAGCCCCAGTGAGGAATCTCTCTCTAGTTGATCTCTGACAGTCCCAGTGTGAGTTCCCTCTCTAGTTGATCTCTGACACAGCCCCAGTGTGGAATCCCTCTCTAGTTGATCTCTGACACAGCCCCAGTGTGGATTCACAATCTAGTTGATCTCTGACAGAGCTCCAGTGTGGAATCCCTCTCTAGTTGAGCTCTGACACAGTCCCAGTGTGGAATCTCTCTCTCTAGTTGATCTCTGACAGAGTCCTAGTGTGGAAACTCTCTCTAGTAGATCTCTGACACAGTCCCAGTGTAGAATCTCTCTCTAGTTGATCTCTGACACAGTCCCAGATTGGAATCTCTCTCGTTGATCTCTGACACAGCCCCAGTGTTGAATCTCTCCCTAGTTGATCTCTGACACAGCCCCAGTGTGAGATCCCTTTCTCTTTGATCTCTGACACAGCCCCAGCGTGGATTCTCTCTCTCGTTGATCTCTGACACATCCCCATGTGTGGAATCTCACTTTAGCTGATCTCTGACACAGCCCAAGTGAGAGATCCCTCTCTAGTAGATCTCTGACACAGCCCCACTGTGGAATCTCTCTCTAGTTGATCTCTGACACCCCAGTGTGAGTCCCTGTCTCGTTGATCTATGACACAGCCCCAGTGTGGAATCTCTCTCTAGTTGATCTTTGACAAAGTCCCAGTGTGGAATCTCTCTCTAGTTGATTTCTGAGAGCCCCAGTGTGAGTCCCTGTCCAGTTGATCACAGACACACTCCCATTGTGGATTCACTCCTGGTTGATCTCTTACACAGCCCCAGTGTGGATCTCTCCCCAGTTGATCTGACACCACCCTAGTGTGGAAACTCTCTCTAGTTGATCTCTGACACAGCCGCAGTGTGAAATCCCTCTCTAGTTTTTATCTGACACAACCCCAGTGTGGAATCTCTCTCTGGTTGCTCTCTGACACAGCCCCAGTGTGGAATCTCTAACTAGTTGATTTCCGACACTGCCCCAGTGTGGAATCTCTCTCCAGTTGATCTCTGACACAACCCCAGTATGAGATCCCTTTCTCTTTGATCTCTGACACAGCCCCAGTGTGGATTCTCTCTCTTGTAGATCTCTGACACATCCCCAGTGTGGAATCTCCCTCTAGTTGATCCCTGACACAGGCCCAGTGTAAGATCCATCTCTAGTTGATTTCTGACATAGCCCCAGAGTGGAATCTCTCTCCTGTTGATCTCAAATACAGCCCCATTGTGGAATCTCTCTTGAGTTGATCTCTGACACAATCCCAGTGTGGAATCTTTCTCTAGTTGAAGTCTGACACAGCCCCAGTGTGGAATCTCTCTCTAGTTGATCTCTGACAGCCCCAGTGTGAGATCCCTGTCTAGTTGATCTCTTACAGCCCCAGTGTGGAATCTCTCTCTAGTGGATCCCTGACATTGCCCTAGTGTGGAACCTCTCTCCAGTAGATCTCTAACACAGTCCCAGAGTGGAATCTCTCTCTAGTTGATCCCTGACAGAGTCCCAGTGTGGTATCTCTCTCTAGTTGATCTCTGACACAGCCCCAGTGTGAGATCCCTCTCTCATTGATCTATGACACAGCCCAGTGTGGAATCGCTCTAGTTGATCCCTTACACCACCCGTGTTGATTCTCTCTCTTGTTGATCTCTGAGAAAGCACCAGTGTGAGATCACTCTCTAGTTGATCTCTGACACAGTCCCAGTGTGGAATCTCTCTCTAGTTGATCTCTGAAACAGCCCCATTGTGGAATCTCTCTCTAGTTGATCTCTGACACAGTCCCACTGTGGAATATCTCTCTAGTTGAACTCTGACACATCCCGAGTGTGGAATCTCTCTCTAGCTGATCTCTGACACAGCCCCAGTGTTGAATCTCTCTCTAGTTGATCTCTGACACAGCCCCAGTGTGAGATCCCTTTCTCTTTGATCTCTGACACAGCCCCAGTGAGGACTTTCTCTCTCTCGTTGATCTCTGATACATCCCCATGTGTGGAAACTCTCTTTAGCTGATCTCTGACACAGCCCAAGTGAGAGATCCCTCTCTGGTAGATCTCTGACACAGCCCCATGTGTGGAATCTCTCTTTAGCTGATCTCTGACACATCCCAAGTGAGAGATCCCTCTCTAGTAGATCTCTGACACAGCCCCACTGTGGAATCTCTCTCTAGTTGATCTCTGACACCCCAGTGTGAGTCCCTGTCTCGTTGATCTCTGACACAGGCCCAGTGTGGAATCTCTCTCTAGTTGATCTTTGACAAAGTCCCAGTGTGGAATCTCTCTCTAGTTGATTTCTGAGAGCCCCAGTGTGAGTCCCTGTCCAGTTGATCAAAGACACACTCCCATTGTGGAATTACTCTTAGTTGATCTCTTACACAGCCCCAGTGTGGATCTCTCCCCAGTTGATCTGACACAACCCTAGTGTGGAATCTCTCTCTAGTTGATCTCTGACACAGCCGCAGTGTGAAATCCCTCTCTAGTTGATATCTGACACAACCCCAGTGTGGAATCTCTCTCTGGTTGATCTCTGACACAGCCCCAGTGTGGAATCTCTAACCAGTTGATCTCTGACACTGCCCCAGTGTGGAATCTCTCTCCAGTTGATCTCTGACACAACCCCAGCATGAGATCCCTTTCTCTTTGATCTCTGACACAGCTCCAGTGTGGATTCTCTCTCTTGTAGATCTCTGACACATCCCCAGTGTGGAATCGCTCTTCAGTTGATCTCTGACACAGCCCCAGTGTGGAATCTCTCTCTAGTTGATCTCTGACACATTCCCACTGTGGAATTTCTCTCTAGCTGATCTCTGACACAGCCCCAGTGTGAAATCTCTCTCTAGTTGATCTCTGACACAGCCCCAGTGTGAGATCCCTCTCTAGTTGATCTCTGAAACAGCACCAGTGTGGAACCTCTCTCTAGTTGATCTCTGACACAGCCCCAGTGTGGAATCTCTCTCTAGTTGATATCTGAAACAGCCCCAGTGTGGAATCTCTCTCTAGTTGATCTCTGACACAGCCCCAGTGTGGAATCTCTCTCTAGTTGATCCCAGACACAGCCCCAGTGCAAGATCCATCTCTAGTTGATCTCTGACATAGCCCCAGAGTGGAATCTCTCTCTTGTTGATCTCAGATACAGCCCCATTGTAGAATCTCTCTCGAGTTGATCTCTGACACAGCCCCAGTGTGAGATCCCTCTCTAGTTGATTTCTGAAACAGCACCAGTGTAGACCCTCTCTCTAGTTGATCTCTGACACAGCCCCAGTGTGGAATCTCTCTCTAGTTGATATCTGACACAGCCCAAGTGTGGAATCTCTAATTAGTTGGATCTCTGACACAGCCCCAGTGTGGAATCTGTCTCTAGTTCATCTCTGACACAGCCCCAGTGTGGAATCTCCCTCTAGTTGATCCCTGACACAGCCCCAGTGCAAGATCCATCTCTAGTTGATCTCTGGCATAGCCCCAGAGTGGAACCTCTCTCTTGTTGATCTCAGATACAGCCCCATTGTGGAATCTCTCTCGAGTTGATCTCTGACACAATCCCAGTGTGGAATCTTTCTCTAGTTGATCTCTGACACAGCCCCAGTGTGTAATCTCTCTCTAGTTGATCTCTGACACAGCCCCAGTGTGTAATCTCTCTCTAGTTGATCTCTGACATCCCCAGTGTGAGATCCCTGTCTAGTTAATCTCTTACAGCCCCAGCGTGGAATCTCTCTCTAGTTGATCCCTGACATTGCCCTAGTGTGGAATCTCTCTCCAGTAGATCTTAACAGTCCCAGAGTGGAATCTCTCTCTAGTTGATCCCTGACACAGTCCCAGTGTGGGATCTCCCTCTAGTTGATCTCTGACACAGCCCCAGTGTGGAATCCCTCTCTCATTGATCTATGACACAGCCCAGTGTGGAATCTCTCTAGTTGATCTCTGACAAAGCGCCAGTGTGAGATCCCTCTCTAGTTGATCTCTGACACAGCCCCAGTGTGGAATCTTTCTTTATTTGATCTCTGACACAGCCTCAGTGTGGAATCTCTGTCTAGCTGATTTCTGAGATACCCAGTGTGAGTCCCTGTCTAGTTGATCTCTGACACAGCCCCAGTGTGGAATCTCTCTCTAGTTGATCTCAGATACAGCCCCATTGTGGAATCTCTCTCTAGTTGATCTCTGACACAGTCCCAGTGTGGAATCTCTCTGGAGTTGATCTCTTACTCTGCCCCAGTGTGGAACCTCTCCCTAATTGATCTGAAACAACCCCAGTGTCAAATCCCTCTCTAGTTGATCTCTGACACAGCCCCGGTATGGAATCTCTCTCTAGTTGATCTGTGACACAGCCCCGGTGTGGAATCTCTCTCTAGTTGATCTCTGACACAGCCTCACTGTTTAATCCCTGTCTAGTTGATATCTGACGCAGCCCCAGTATGAGATCCCTTTCTCTTTGATCTCTGACACAGCCCCAGCGTGGATTCTCTCTCTCGTTGATCTCTGACATATCCCCATGTGTGGAATCTCTCTTTAGCTGATCTCTGACACAGCCCCAGTGAGAGATCCCTCTCTAGTAGATCTCTGACAAAGCCCCACTGTGTAAACTCTCTCTAGTGGATCTCTGACACCCGAGTGTGAGTCCCTGTCTCGTTGATCTCTGACACAGCCCCAGTGTGGAATCTCGCTCTAGTTGATATCTTACACTTCCCCAGTGTGGAACCTCTCCCTAATTGATCTGAAACAGCCCGAGTGTGGAAGCTCTCTCTAGTTGATTTCTGAGAGACCCAGTGTGAGTCCCTGTCCAGTTGATCAAAGACACAGCCCCATTGTGGAATCTCTCACTACTTGATCTCTTACACAGCCCCATTGTGGATCTCTCCCCAGTTGATCTGACACAACCCTAGTGTGGAATCTCTCTCTAGTTGATCTCTGATACAGCCCCAGTGTGGAATCTCTCTCTAGTTGATCAGACACAACCCCAGTGTGGAATCTCTCTCCAGTTGATCTCTGACACAACCCCAGTATGAGATCCCTTTCTCTATGATCTCTGACACAGCCCCAGTGTGGATTCTCTCTCTTGCAGATCTCTGACACATCCCCAGTGTGGAATCTCTCTTCAGTTGATCTCTGACAGAGCCCCAGTGAGAGATCCCTCTGTAGTTGATCTCTGAAACAGCACCAGTGTGGGATCTTTCTCTAGTTGATTTCTGAGAGCCCCAGTGTGAGTCCCTGTCCAGTTGATCACAGACACAGCCCCATTGTGGAATCTCTCTCCAGTTGATATCTGACACAGCCCAAGTGTGGAATCTCTAATTTGTTGATCTCTGACACAGCCCCAGTGTGGAATCTCTCTCTAGTTGATCTCTGACACAGCCCCAGTGTGGAATCCCTCTCTAGTTGATCTCTGACACATTCCCACTGTGGAATCTCATTCTAGTTGATCTCTGACACAGCCCCAGTGTGGAATCTCTCTCTAGTTGATATCTGACACAGCCCCAGTGTGGAATCTCTCTCTAGTTGATCTCTGACACAGCCCCAGTGTGAGATCCCTCTGTAGTTGATCTCTGAAACAGCACCAGTGTGGAACCTCTCTCTAGTTGATATCTGACACAGCCCAAGTGTGGAACCTCTCCCTATTGTTGATCACTGACACAGCCCCAGTGTAGAATCTCTCTCTAGTTGATCTCTGACACAGCCCCAGTGTCGATTCTCTCTCTTGTAGATCTCTGACACATCCCCAGTGTGGAATCTATCTTCAGTTGATCTCTGACACAGCCCCAGTGAGAGATCCCTCTGTCATTGATCTCTGACACAGCCCCAGTGTGGAATCTCTCTCGAGTTGATCTCTGACATCCCAGTGTGAGTCCCTGTCTAGCTGATCTCTGACACAGCCCCAGTGTGGAATCTCTCTCTAGTTGATCTCTGACACCCCAGTGTGAGTCCCTGTCTAGTTGAACTCTGACACAGTCCCAGTGTGGAATCTCTCTCTCTCGTTGATCTCTGACACATTCCCAGTGTGGAATCTGTCTCTAGTTGATATCTGACACAGCCCAAGTGTGGAATCTCTCTCTATTGTTGATCTCTGACACAGCCCCAGTGTGGAATCTCGCTCTAGTTGATATCTTACACTTCCCCAGTGTGGAACCTCTCCCTAATTGATCTGAAACAGCCCCAGTGTGGAAGCTCTCTCTCGTTGATTTCTGAGAGACCCAGTGTGAGTCCCTGTCCAGTTGATCAAAGACACAGCCCCATTGTGGAATCTCTCACTACTTGATCTCTTACACAGCCCCATTGTGGATCTCTCCCCAGTTGATCTGACACAACCCTAGTGTGGAATCTCTCTCTAGTTGATCTCTGATACAGCCCCAGTGTGGAATCTCTCTCTAGTTGATCAGACACAACCCCAGTGTGGAATCTCTCTCCAGTTGATCTCTGACACAACCCCAGTATGAGATCCCTTTCTCTATGATCTCTGACACAGCCCCAGTGTGGATTCTCTCTCTTGCAGATCTCTGACACATCCCCAGTGTGGAATCTCTCTTCAGTTGATCTCTGACAGAGCCCCAGTGAGAGATCCCTCTGTAGTTGATCTCTGAAACAGCACCAGTGTGGAATCTCTCTCTAGTTGATTTCTGAGAGCCCCAGTGTGAGTCCCTGTCCAGTTGATCACAGACACAGCCCCATTGTGGAATCTCTCTCCAGTTGATATCTGACACAGCCCAAGTGTGGAATCTCTAATTTGTTGATCTCTGACACAGCCCCAGTGTGGAATCTCTCTCTAGTTGATCTCTGACACAGCCCCAATGTGGAATCCCTCTCTAGTTGATCTCTGACACATTCCCACTGTGGAATCTCATTCTAGTTGATCTCTGACACAGCCCCAGTGTGGAATCTCTCTCTAGTTGATATCTGACACAGCCCCAGTGTGGAATCTCTCTCTAGTTGATCTCTGACACAGCCCCAGTGTGAGATCCCTCTGTAGTTGATCTCTGAAACAGCACCAGTGTGGAACCTCTCTCTAGTTGATATCTGACACAGCCCAAGTGTGGAATCTCTCCCTATTGTTGATCACTGACACAGCCCCAGTGTAGAATCTCTCTCTAGTTGATCTCTGACACAGCCCCAGTGTCGATTCCCTCTCTTGTAGATCTCTGACACATCCCCAGTGTGGAATCTCTCTTCAGTTGATCTCTGACACAGCCCCAGTGAGAGATCCCTCTGTCATTGATCTCTGACACAGCCCCAGTGTGGAATCTCTCTCGAGTTGATCTCTGACATCCCAGTGTGAGTCCCTGTCTAGCTGATCTCTGACACAGCCCCAGTGTGGAATCTCTCTCTAGTTGATCTCTGACACCCCAGTGTGAGTCCCTGTCTAGTTGAACTCTGACACAGTCCCAGTGTGGAATCTCTCTCTCTCTCGTTGATCTCTGACACATTCCCAGTGTGGAATCTGTCTCTAGTTGATATCTGACACAGCCCAAGTGTGGAATCTCTCTCTATTGTTGATCTCTGACACAGCCCCAGTGTGGAATCTCTCTCTAGTTGATCTCTGACACAGCCCCAGTGTGGAATCTCTCTCTAGTTGATCTCTGACACAGCCCCAGTGTGGAATCTCTCTCTAGTTGATCTCTGACACAGTCCCAGTGTGGAATCCCTCTCTCGTTGATCTCTGACGCAGCACCAGTGTGGAACCTCTCTCTAGTTGATATCTGACACAGCCCAAGTGTGGTATCTCTCTCTATTGTTGATCTCTGACACAGCCCCAGTGTGGAATCTCTCTCCAGTTGATCTCTGACACAACCCCAGTATGATATCCCTTTCTCTTTGATCTCTGACACAGCCCCAGTGTGGATTCTCACTCTGGCAGATCTCTGACACATCTCCAGTGTGGAATTTCTCTTCAGTTGATCTCTGACACAGCCCCAGTGAGAGATCCCTTTCTAGTTGATATCTGACACTGCCCCAGTGTGGAATCTCTCTCGAGTTGATCTCTGACACAGCCCCAGTGTTGAATCTCTCTCTAGTTGATCTCTAACACAGCCCCAGTGTGAGATCCCTCTGTAGTTGATCTCTGAAACAGCACCAGTGTGGATCCTCTCTTTAGTTGATATCTGACACAGCCCAAGTGTGGAATCTCTCCCTATTGTTGATCTCTGACACATCCCCAGTGTGGAATCCCTCTCTAGTTGATCTCTGACACAGCCCCAGTGTGGAATCTCTCTCTAGTTGATTTCTGAGAGCCCCAGTGTGAGTCCCTGTCCAGTTGATCACAGACACAGTCCCATTGTGGAATCTCTCTGTAGTTGATCTCTGACTCAGTCCCAGCGTGGAATCTCTCTCTAGTTGATCTCTGACACAGCCCCATTGTGGATCTCTCCCTAGTTGATCTGACACAACCCCAGTGTGGAATCTCTCTCTAGTTGATCTCTGACAGAGCCCCAGTGTGGAATCTCTCTCTAGTTGATCTCTGACACAGCCCCAGTGTGGAATCTCTCTCGAGTTAATCTGACACAGCCCCAGTGTGGAATCTCTAACTAGTTGATCTCTGACACATTCCCACTGTGGAATATCTCTCTAGCTGATCTCTGACACAGCCCCAGTGTGAACTCTCCCTCTAGTTGATCTCTGAAACAGCCCCAGTGTGGAATCTCTCTCTAGTTGATTTCTGACACAGCCCCAGTGTGGAATCTCTCTCTAGTTGATATCTGACACAGCCCCAGTGTGGAATCTCTCTCTAGTTGATCTCTGACACAGCCCCAGTGTGGAATCTCCCTCTAGTTGATCCCAGACACAGCCCCAGTGCAAGATCCATCTCTAGTTGATCTCTGACATAGCCCCAGAGTGGAATCTCTCTCTTGTTGATCTCAGATACAGCCCCATTGTGGAATCTCTCTCGAGTTGATCTCTGACACAGCCCCAGTGTGAGATCCCTCTCTAGTTGATCTCTGAAACAGCACCAGTGTGGACCCTCTGTCTAGTTGATCTCTGACACAGCCCCAGTGTGGAATCTCTCTCTAGTTGATATCTGACACAGCCCAAGTGTGGAATCTCTAATTAGTTGATCTCTGACACAGCCCCAGTGTGGAATCTGTCTCTAGTTCATCTCTGACACAGCCCCAGAGTGGAATCTCCCTCTAGTTGATCCCTGACACAGCCCCAGTGCAAGATCCATCTCTAGTTGATCTCTGCCATAGCCCCAGAGAGGAATCTCTCTCTTGTTGATCTCAGATACAGCCCCATTGTGGAATCTCTCTCGAGTTGATCTCTGACACAGCCCCAGTGAGGAATCTCTCTCTAGTTAATCTCTGACAGTCCCAATGTGAGTTCCCCCTCTAGCTGATCTCTGACACAGCCCCAGTGAGGAATCCCTCTCTAGTTGATCTCTGACACAGCCCCAGTGTGGACTCACAATCTAGTTGATCTCTGACACAGCTCCAGTGTGGAATCCCTCTCTAGTTGACCTCTGATACAGTCCCAGTGTGGAATCTCTCTCTCTAGTTGATCTCTGACACAGTCCTAGTGTGGAAACTCTCTCTAGTTGATCTCTGACACAGTCCCAGTGTAGAATCTCTCTCTAGTTGATCTCTGACACAGCCCCAGTGTGGAATCTCTCTCTACTTGATCTCTGACACAGCCCCAGTGTGGAATTGTTCTCTAGTTGATCACTGACACAGCCCCAGTGTGAGATCCCTTTCTCTTTGATCTCTGACACAGCCCCAGTGTGGAATCTCTCTCTACTTGATCTCTGACACAGCCCCAGTGTGGAATTGTTCTCTAGTGGATCTCTGACCCAGCCCCAGTGTGGAATCTCTCTCTAGTTGATCTCTGACACATTCCAACTGTGGAATATCTCTCTAGTTGAACTCTGACACATCCTGACTGTGGAATCTCTCTCTAGCTGATCTCTGACACAGCCCCAGTGTTGAATCTCTCGCTAGTTGATCTCTGACACAGCCCCAGTGTGAGATCCCTTTCTCTTTGATCTCTGACACAGCCCCAGCGTGGATTCTCTCTCTCGTTGATCTCTGACACATCCCCATGTGTGGAATCTCACTTTAGCTGATCTCTGACACAGCCCAAGTGAGAGATCCCTCTCTAGTAGATCTCTGACACAGCCCCACTGTGGAATCTCTCTCTAGTTGATCTCTGACACCCCAGTGTGAGTCCCTGTCTCGTTGATCTATGACACAGCCCCAGTGTGGAATCTCTCTCTAGTTGATCTTTGACAAAGTCCCAGTGTGGAATCTCTCTCTAGTTGATTTCTGAGAGCCCCAGTGTGAGTCCCTGTCCAGTTGATCACAGACACACTCCCATTGTGGAATCACTCCTAGTTGATCTCTTACACAGCCCCAGTGTGGATCTCTCCCCAGTTGATCTGACACCACTCTAGTGTGGAATCTCTCTCTAGTTGATCTCTGACACAGCCGCAGTGTGAAATCCCTCTCTAGTTTTTATCTGACACAACCCCAGTGTGGAATCTCTCTCTGGTTGATCTCTGACACAGCCCCAGTGTGGAATCTCTAACTAGTTGATCTCTGACACTGCCCCAGTGTGGAATCTCTCTCCAGTTGATCTCTGACACAACCCCAGCATGAGATCCCTTTCTCTTTGATCTCTGACACAGCCCCAGTGTGGATTCTCTCTCTTGTAGATCTCTGACACATCCCCAGTGTGGAATCTCCCTCTAGTTGATCCCTGACACAGGCCCAGTGTAAGATCCATCTCTAGTTGATTTCTGACATAGCCCCAGAGTGGAATCTCTCTCTTGTTGATCTCAAATACAGCCCCATTGTGGAATCTCTCTTGAGTTGATCTCTGACACAATCCCAGTGTGGAATCTTTCTCTAGTTGAAGTCTGACACAGCCCCAGTGTGGAATCTCTCTCTAGTTGATCTCTGACACAGCCCCAGTGTGAGATCCCTGTCTAGTTGATCTCTTACAGCCCCAGTGTGGAATCTCTCTCTAGTGGATCCCTGACAATGCCCTAGTGTGGAACCTCTCTCCAGTAGATCTCTAACACAGTCCCAGAGTGGAATCTCTCTCTAGTTGATCCCTGACAGAGTCCCAGTGTGGTATCTCCCTCTAGTTGATCTCTGACACAGCCCCAGTGTGAGAACCCTCTCTCATTGATCTATGACACAGCCCAGTGTGAGATCCCTTTCTCTTTGATCTCTGACACAGCCCCAGCGTGGATTCTCTCTCTCGTTGATCTCTGACACATCCCCATGTGTGGAATCTCTCTTTAGCTGATCTCTGACACAGCCCAAGTGAGAGATCCCTCTCTAGTAGATGTCTGACACAGCCCCACTGTGGAATCTCTCTCTAGTTGATCTCTGACACCCCAGTGTGAGTCCCTGTCTCGTTGATCTATGACACAGCCCCAGTGTGGAATCTCTCTCTAGTTGATCTTTGACAAAGTCCCAGTGTGGAATCTCTCTCTAGTTGATTTCTGAGAGCCCCAGTGTGAGTCCCTGTCCAGCTGATCACAGACACACTCCCATTGTGGAATCACTCCTAGTTGATCTCTTACACAGCCCCAGTGTGGATCTCTCCCCAGTTGATCTGACACCACTCTAGTGTGGAATCTCTCTCTAGTTGATCTCTGACACAGCCGCAGTGTGAAATCCCTCTCTAGTTTTTATCTGACACAACCCCAGTTTGGAATCTCTCTCTGGTTGATCTCTGACACAGCCCCAGTGTGGAATCTCTAACTAGTTGATCTCTGACACTGCCCCAGTGTGGAATCTCTCTCCAGTTGATCTCTGACACAACCCCAGTATGAGATCCCTTTCTCTTTGATCTCTGACACAGCCCCAGTGTGGATTCTCTCTCTTGTAGATCTCTGACACATCCCCAGTGTGGAATCTCCTTCTAGTTGATCCCTGACACAGGCCCAGTGTAAGATCCATCTCTAGTTGATTTCTGACATAGCCCCAGAGTGGAATCTCTCTCTTGTTGATCTCAAATACAGCCCCATTGTGGAATCTCTCTTGAGTTGATCTCTGACACAATCCCAGTGTGGAATCTTTCTCTAGTTGAAGTCTGACACAGCCCCAGTGTGGAACTCTCTCTAGTTGATCTCTGACAGCCCCAGTGTGAGATCCCTGTCTAGTTGATCTCTTACAGCCCCAGTGTGGAATCTCTCTCTAGTGGATCCCTGACATTGCCCTAGTGTGGAACCTCTCTCCAGTAGATCTCTAACACAGTCCCAGAGTGGAATCTCTCTCTAGTTGATCCCTGACAGAGTCCCAGTGCGGTATCTCCCTCTAGTTGATCTCTGACACAGCCCCAGTGTGAGAACCCTCTCTCATTGATCTATGACACAGCCCAGTGTGGAATCACTCTAGTTGATCTCTGACAAAGCGCCAGTGTGAGATCACACTCTAGTTGTTCTCTGACACAGTCCCAGTGTGGAATCTTTCTTTATTTGATCTCTGACACAGCCCCAGTGTGGAATCTCTCTCTAGTTGATCTCTGACACAGCCCCATTGTGGAATCTCTCTCTAGTTGATCTCTGACACAGTCCCACTGTGGAATATCTCTCTAGTTGAACTCTGACACATCCCGAGTGTTGAATCTCTCTCTAGCTGATCTCTGACACAGCCCCAGTGTTGAATCACTCTCTAGTTGATCTCTGACACAGCCCCGTGTGAGATCCATTTCTCTTTGATCTCTGACACAGCCCCAGTGTGGATTCTCTCTCTCGTTGATCTCTGATACATCCCCATGTGTGGAATCTCTCTTTAGCTGATCTCTGACACAGCCCAAGTGAGAGATCCCTCTCTAGTAGATCTCTGACACAGCCCCATGTGTGGAATCTCCCTCTAGTTGATCCCAGACACAGCCCCAGTGCAAGATCCATCTCTAGTTGATCTCTGACATAGCCCCAGAGTGGAATCTCTCTCTTGTTGATCTCAGATACAGCCCCATTGTGGAATCTCTCTCGAGTTGATCTCTGACACAGCCCCAGTGTGAGATCCCTCTCTCATTGATCTATGACACAGCCCAGTGTGGAATCGCTCTAGTTGATCCCTTACACCACCCGTGTTGATTCTCTCTCTAGTTGATCTCTGAGAAAGCACCAGTGTGAGATCACTCTCTAGTTGATCTCTGACACAGTCCCAGTGTGGAATCTTTCTTTATTTGTTCTCTGACACAGCCCCAGTGTGGAATCTCTCTCTAGTTGATCTCTGAAACAGCCCCATTGTGGAATCTCTCTCTAGTTGATCTCTGACACAGTCCCACTGTGGAATATCTCTCTAGTTGAACTCTGAAACATCCCGAGTGTGGAATCTCTCTCTAGCTGATCTCTGACACAGCCCCAGTGTTGAATCTCTCTCTAGTTGATCTCTGACACAGCCCCAGTGTGAGATCCCTTTCTCTTTGATCTCTGACACAGCCCCAGTGAGGACTTTCTCTCTCTCGTTGATCTCTGATACATCCCCATGTGTGGAAACTCTCTTTAGCTGATCTCTGACACAGCCCAAGTGAGAGATCCCTCTCTGGTAGATCTCTGACACAGCCCCATGTGTGGAATCTCTCTTTAGCTGATCTCTGACACATCCCAAGTGAGAGATCCCTCTCTGGTAGATCTCTGACACATCCCCAGTGTGGAATCTCCCTCTAGTTGATCCCTGACACAGGCCCAGTGTAAGATCCATCTCTAGTTGATTTCTGACATAGCCCCAGAGTGGAATCTCTCTCCTGTTGATCTCAAATACAGCCCCATTGTGGAATCTCTCTTGAGTTGATCTCTGACACAATCCCAGTGTGGAATCTTTCTCTAGTTGAAGTCTGACACAGCCCCAGTGTGGAATCTCTCTCTAGTTGATCTCTGACAGCCCCAGTGTGAGATCCCTGTCTAGTTGATCTCTTACAGCCCCAGTGTGGAATCTCTCTCTAGTGGATCCCTGACATTGCCCTAGTGTGGAACCTCTCTCCAGTAGATCTCTAACACTGTCCCAGAGTGGAATCTCTCTCTAGTTGATCCCTGACAGAGTCCCAGTGTGGTATCTCCCTCTAGTTGATCTCTGACACAGCCCCAGTGTGAGAACCCTCTCTCATTGATCTATGACACAGCCCAGTGTGAGATCCCTTTCTCTTTGATCTCTGACACAGCCCCAGCGTGGATTCTCTCTCTCGTTGATCTCTGACACATCCCCATGTGTGGAATCTCTCTTTAGCTGATCTCTGACACAGCCCAAGTGAGAGATCCCTCTCTAGTAGATCTCTGACACAGCCCCACTGTGGAATCTCTCTCTAGTTGATCTCTGACACCCCAGTGTGAGTCCCTGTCTCGTTGATCTATGACACAGCCCCAGTGTGGAATCTCTCTCTAGTTGATCTTTGACAAAGTCCCAGTGTGGAATCTCTCTCTAGTTGATTTCTGAGAGCCCCAGTGTGAGTCCCTGTCCAGTTGATCACAGACACACTCCCATTGTGGAATCACTCCTAGTTGATCTCTTACACAGCCCCAGTGTGGATCTCTCCCCAGTTGATCTGACACCACTCTAGTGTGGAATCTCTCTCTAGTTGATCTCTGACACAGCCGCAGTGTGAAATCCCTCTCTAGTTTTTATCTGACACAACCCCAGTGTGGAATCTCTCTCTGGTTGATCTCTGACACAGCCCCAGTGTGGAATCTCTAACTAGTTGATCTCTGACACTGCCCCAGTGTGGAATCTCTCTCCAGTTGATCTCTGACACAACCCCAGCATGAGATCCCTTTCTCTTTGATCTCTGACACAGCCCCAGTGTGGATTCTCTCTCTTGTAGATCTCTGACACATCCCCAGTGTGGAATCTCCCTCTAGTTGATCCCTGACACAGGCCCAGTGTAAGATCCATCTCTAGTTGATTTCTGACATAGCCCCAGAGTGGAATCTCTCTCTTGTTGATCTCAAATACAGCCCCATTGTGGAATCTCTCTTGAGTTGATCTCTGACACAATCCCAGTGTGGAATCTTTCTCTAGTTGAAGTCTGACACAGCCCCAGTGTGGAATCTCTCTCTAGTTGATCTCTGACAGCCCCAGTGTGAGATCCCTGTCTAGTTGATCTCTTACAGCCCCAGTGTGGAATCTCTCTCTAGTGGATCCCTGACAATGCCCTAGTGTGGAACCTCTCTCCAGTAGATCTCTAACACAGTCCCAGAGTGGAATCTCTCTCTAGTTGATCCCTGACAGAGTCCCAGTGTGGTATCTCCCTCTAGTTGATCTCTGACACAGCCCCAGTGTGAGAACCCTCTCTCATTGATCTATGACACAGCCCAGTGTGAGATCCCTTTCTCTTTGATCTCTGACACAGCCCCAGCGTGGATTCTCTCTCTCGTTGATCTCTGACACATCCCCATGTGTGGAATCTCTCTTTAGCTGATCTCTGACACAGCCCAAGTGAGAGATCCCTCTCTAGTAGATGTCTGACACAGCCCCACTGTGGAATCTCTCTCTAGTTGATCTCTGACACCCCAGTGTGAGTCCCTGTCTCGTTGATCTATGACACAGCCCCAGTGTGGAATCTCTCTCTAGTTGATCTTTGACAAAGTCCCAGTGTGGAATCTCTCTCTAGTTGATTTCTGAGAGCCCCAGTGTGAGTCCCTGTCCAGCTGATCACAGACACACTCCCATTGTGGAATCACTCCTAGTTGATCTCTTACACAGCCCCAGTGTGGATCTCTCCCCAGTTGATCTGACACCACTCTAGTGTGGAATCTCTCTCTAGTTGATCTCTGACACAGCCGCAGTGTGAAATCCCTCTCTAGTTTTTATCTGACACAACCCCAGTTTGGAATCTCTCTCTGGTTGATCTCTGACACAGCCCCAGTGTGGAATCTCTAACTAGTTGATCTCTGACACTGCCCCAGTGTGGAATCTCTCTCCAGTTGATCTCTGACACAACCCCAGTATGAGATCCCTTTCTCTTTGATCTCTGACACAGCCCCAGTGTGGATTCTCTCTCTTGTAGATCTCTGACACATCCCCAGTGTGGAATCTCCTTCTAGTTGATCCCTGACACAGGCCCAGTGTAAGATCCATCTCTAGTTGATTTCTGACATAGCCCCAGAGTGGAATCTCTCTCTTGTTGATCTCAAATACAGCCCCATTGTGGAATCTCTCTTGAGTTGATCTCTGACACAATCCCAGTGTGGAATCTTTCTCTAGTTGAAGTCTGACACAGCCCCAGTGTGGAATCTCTCTCTAGTTGATCTCTGACAGCCCCAGTGTGAGATCCCTGTCTAGTTGATCTCTTACAGCCCCAGTGTGGAATCTCTCTCTAGTGGATCCCTGACATTGCCCTAGTGTGGAACCTCTCTCCAGTAGATCTCTAACACAGTCCCAGAGTGGAATCTCTCTCTAGTTGATCCCTGACAGAGTCCCAGTGTGGTATCTCCCTCTAGTTGATCTCTGACACAGCCCCAGTGTGAGAACCCTCTCTCATTGATCTATGACACAGCCCAGTGTGGAATCACTCTAGTTGATCTCTGACAAAGCGCCAGTGTGAGATCACACTCTAGTTGTTCTCTGACACAGTCCCAGTGTGGAATCTTTCTTTATTTGATCTCTGACACAGCCCCAGTGTGGAATCTCTCTCTAGTTGATCTCTGACACAGCCCCATTGTGGAATCTCTCTCTAGTTGATCTCTGACACAGTCCCACTGTGGAATATCTCTCTAGTTGAACTCTGACACATCCCGAGTGTTGAATCTCTCTCTAGCTGATCTCTGACACAGCCCCAGTGTTGAATCACTCTCTAGTTGATCTCTGACACAGCCCCGTGTGAGATCCATTTCTCTTTGATCTCTGACACAGCCCCAGTGTGGATTCTCTCTCTCGTTGATCTCTGATACATCCCCATGTGTGGAATCTCTCTTTAGCTGATCTCTGACACAGCCCAAGTGAGAGATCCCTCTCTAGTAGATCTCTGACACAGCCCCATGTGTGGAATCTCCCTCTAGTTGATCCCAGACACAGCCCCAGTGCAAGATCCATCTCTAGTTGATCTCTGACATAGCCCCAGAGTGGAATCTCTCTCTTGTTGATCTCAGATACAGCCCCATTGTGGAATCTCTCTCGAGTTGATCTCTGACACAGCCCCAGTGTGAGATCCCTCTCTCATTGATCTATGACACAGCCCAGTGTGGAATCGCTCTAGTTGATCCCTTACACCACCCGTGTTGATTCTCTCTCTAGTTGATCTCTGAGAAAGCACCAGTGTGAGATCACTCTCTAGTTGATCTCTGACACAGTCCCAGTGTGGAATCTTTCTTTATTTGTTCTCTGACACAGCCCCAGTGTGGAATCTCTCTCTAGTTGATCTCTGAAACAGCCCCATTGTGGAATCTCTCTCTAGTTGATCTCTGACACAGTCCCACTGTGGAATATCTCTCTAGTTGAACTCTGAAACATCCCGAGTGTGGAATCTCTCTCTAGCTGATCTCTGACACAGCCCCAGTGTTGAATCTCTCTCTAGTTGATCTCTGACACAGCCCCAGTGTGAGATCCCTTTCTCTTTGATCTCTGACACAGCCCCAGTGAGGACTTTCTCTCTCTCGTTGATCTCTGATACATCCCCATGTGTGGAAACTCTCTTTAGCTGATCTCTGACACAGCCCAAGTGAGAGATCCCTCTCTGGTAGATCTCTGACACAGCCCCATGTGTGGAATCTCTCTTTAGCTGATCTCTGACACATCCCAAGTGAGAGATCCCTCTCTAGTAGATCTCTGACACAGCCCCACTGTGGAATCTCTCTCTAGTTGATCTCTGACACCCCAGTGTGAGTCCCTGTCTCGTTGATCTCTGACACAGGCCCAGTGTGGAATCTCTCTCTAGTTGATCTTTGACAAAGTCCCAGTGTGGAATCTCTCTCTAGTTGATTTCTGAGAGCCCCAGTGTGAGTCCCTGTCCAGTTGATAAAAGACACACTCCCATTGTGGAATTACTCTTAGTTGATCTCTTATACAGCCCCAGTGTGGATCTCTCCCCAGTTGATCTGACACAACCCTAGTGTGGAATCTCTCTCTAGTTGATCTCTGACACAGCCGCAGTGTGAAATCCCTCTCTAGTTGATATCTGACACAACCCCAGTGTGGAATCTCTCTCTGGTTGATCTCTGACACAGCCCCAGTGTGGAATCTCTAACCAGTTGATCTCTGACACTGCCCCAGTGTGGAATCTCTCTCCAGTTGATCTCTGACACAACCCCAGCATGAGATCCCTTTCTCTTTGATCTCTGACACAGCTCCAGTGTGGATTCTCTCTCTTGTAGATCTCTGACACATCCCCAGTGTGGAATCGCTCTTCAGTTGATCTCTGACACAGCCCCAGTGTGGAATCTCTCTCTAGTTGATCTCTGACACATTCCCACTGTGGAATTTCTCTCTAGCTGATCTCTGACACAGCCCCAGTGTGAAATCTCTCTCTAGTTGATCTCTGACACAGCCCCAGTGTGAGATCCCTCTCTAGTTGATCTCTGAAACAGCACCAGTGTGGAACCTCTCTCTAGTTGATCTCTGACACAGCCCCAGTGTGGAATCTCTCTCTAGTTGATATCTGAAACAGCCCCAGTGTGGAATCTCTCTCTAGTTGATCTCTGACACAGCCCCAGTGTGGAATCTCTCTCTAGTTGATCCCAGACACAGCCCCAGTGCAAGATCCATCTCTAGTTGATCTCTGACATAGCCCCAGAGTGGAATCTCTCTCTTGTTGATCTCAGATACAGCCCCATTGTAGAATCTCTCTCGAGTTGATCTCGGACACAGCCCCTGTGTGAGATCCCTCTCTAGTTGATTTCTGAAACAGCACCAGTGTAGACCATCTCTCTAGTTGATCTCTGACACAGCCCCAGTGTGGAATCTCTCTCTAGTTGATATCTGACACAGCCCAAGTGTGGAATCTCTAATTAGTTGATCTCTGACACAGCCCCAGTGTGGAATCTGTCTCTAGTTCATCTCTGACACAGCCCCAGTGTGGAATCTCCCTCTAGTTGATCCCTGACACAGCCCCAGTGCAAGATCCATCTCTAGTTGATCTCTGGCATAGCCCCAGAGTGGAACCTCTCTCTTGTTGATCTCAGATACAGCCCCATTGTGGAATCTCTCTCTAGTTGATCTCTGACACAGCCCCAGTGTGTAATCTCTCTCTAGTTGATCTCTGACATCCCCAGTGTGAGATCCCTGTCTAGTTAATCTCTTACAGCCCCAGCGTGGAATCTCTCTCTAGTTGATCCCTGACATTGCCCTAGTGTGGAATCTCTCTCCAGTAGATCTTAACAGTCCCAGAGTGGAATCTCTCTCTAGTTGATCCCTGACACAGTCCCAGTGTGGGATCTCCCTCTAGTTGATCTCTGACACAGCCCCAGTGTGGAATCCCTCTCTCATTGATCTATGACACAGCCCAGTGTGGAATCTCTCTAGTAGATCTCTGACAAAGCGCCAGTGTGAGATCCCTCTCTAGTTGATCTCTGACACAGCCCCAGTGTGGAATCTTTCTTTATTTGATCTCTGACACAGCCTCAGTGTGGAATCTCTGTCTAGCTGATTTCTGAGATACCCAGTGTGAGTCCCTGTCTAGTTGATCTCTGACACAGCCCCAGTGTGGAATCTCTCTCTAGTTGATCTCAGATACAGCCCCATTGTGGAATCTCTCTCTAGTTGATCTCTGACACAGTCCCAGTGTGGAATCTCTCTGGAGTTGATCTCTTACTCTGCCCCAGTGTGGAACCTCTCCCTAATTGATCTGAAACAACCCCAGTGTCAAATCCCTCTCTAGTTGATCTCTGACACAGCCCCGGTATGGAATCTCTCTCTAGTTGATCTGTGACACAGCCCCGGTGTGGAATCTCTCTCTAGTTGATCTCTGACACAGCCTCACTGTTTAATCCCTGTCTAGTTGATATCTGACACAGCCCCAGTCTGAGATCCCTTTCTCTTTGATCTCTGACACAGCCCCAGCGTGGATTCTCTCTCTCGTTGATCTCTGACATATCCCCATGTGTGGAATCTCTCTTTAGCTGATCTCTGACACAACCCCAGTGAGAGATCCCTCTCTAGTAGATCTCTGACAAAGCCCCACTGTGTAAACTCTCTCTAGTGGATCTCTGACACCCGAGTGTGAGTCCCTGTCTCGTTGATCTCTGACACAGCCCCAGTGTGGAATCTCGCTCTAGTTGATATCTTACACTTCCCCAGTGTGGAACCTCTCCCTAATTGATCTGAAACAGCCCCAGTGTGGAAGCTCTCTCTAGTTGATTTCTGAGAGACCCAGTGTGAGTCCCTGTCCAGTTGATCAAAGACACAGCCCCATTGTGGAATCTCTCACTACTTGATCTCTTACACAGCCCCATTGTGGATCTCTCCCCAGTTGATCTGACACAACCCTAGTGTGGAATCTCTCTCTGGTTGATCTCTGATACAGCCCCAGTGTGGAATCTCTCTCTAGTTGATCAGACACAACCCCAGTGTGGAATCTCTCTCCAGTTGATCTCTGACACAACCCCAGTATGAGATCCCTTTCTCTATGATCTCTGACACAGCCCCAGTGTGGATTCTCTCTCTTGCAGATCTCTGACACATCCCCAGTGTGGAATCTCTCTTCAGTTGATCTCTGACAGAGCCCCAGTGAGAGATCCCTCTGTAGTTGATCTCTGAAACAGCACCAGTGTGGGATCTTTCTCTAGTTGATTTCTGAGAGCCCCAGTGTGAGTCCCTGTCCAGTTGATCACAGACACAGCCCCATTGTGGAATCTCTCTCCAGTTGATATCTGACACAGCCCAAGTGTGGAATCTCTAATTTGTTGATCTCTGACACAGCCCCAGTGTGGAATCTCTCTCTAGTTGATCTCTGACACAGCCCCAGTGTGGAATCCCTCTCTAGTTGATCTCTGACACATTCCCACTGTGGAATCTCATTCTAGTTGATCTCTGACACAGCCCCAGTGTGGAATCTCTCTCTAGTTGATATCTGACACAGCCCCAGTGTGGAATCTCTCTCTAGTTGATCTCTGACACAGCCCCAGTGTGAGATCCCTCTGTAGTTGATCTCTGAAACAGCACCATTGTGGAACCTCTCTCTAGTTGATATCTGACACAGCCCAAGTGTGGAATCTATCCCTATTGTTGATCACCTGCACAGCCCCAGTGTAGAATCTCTCTCTAGTTGATCTCTGACACAGCCCCAGTGTCGATTCTCTCTCTTGTAGATCTCTGACACATCCCCAGTGTGGAATCTATCTTCAGTTGATCTCTGACACAGCCCCAGTGAGAGATCCCTCTGTCATTGATCTCTGACACAGCCCCAGTGTGGAATCTCTCTCGAGTTGATCTCTGACATCCCAGTGTGAGTCCCTGTCTAGCTGATCTCTGACACAGCCCCAGTGTGGAATCTCTCTCTAGTTGATCTCTGACACCCCAGTGTGAGTCCCTGTCTAGTTGAACTCTGACACAGTCCCAGTGTGGAATCTCTCTCTCTCGTTGATCTCTGACTCATTCCCAGTGTGGAATCTGTCTCTAGTTGATATCTGACACAGCCCAAGTGTGGAATCTCTCTCTATTGTTGATCTCTGACACAGCCCCAGTGTGGAATCTCGCTCTAGTTGATATCTTACACTTCCCCAGTGTGGAACCTCTCCCTAATTGATCTGAAACAGCCCCAGTGTGGAAGCTCTCTCTCGTTGATTTCTGAGAGACCCAGTGTGAGTCCCTGTCCAGTTGATCAAAGACACAGCCCCATTGTGGAATCTCTCACTACTTGATCTCTTACACAGCCCCATTGTGGATCTCTCCCCAGTTGATCTGACACAACCCTAGTGTGGAATCTCTCTCTAGTTGATCTCTGATACAGCCCCAGTGTGGAATCTCTCTCTAGTTGATCAGACACAACCCCAGTGTGGAATCTCTCTCCAGTTGATCTCTGACACAACCCCAGTATGAGATCCCTTTCTCTATGATCTCTGACACAGCCCCAGTGTGGATTCTCTCTCTTGCAGATCTCTGACACATCCCCAGTGTGGAATCTCTCTTCAGTTGATCTCTGACAGAGCCCCAGTGAGAGATCCCTCTGTAGTTGATCTCTGAAACAGCACCAGTGTGGAATCTCTCTCTAGTTGATTTCTGAGAGCCCCAGTGTGAGTCCCTGTCCAGTTGATCACAGACACAGCCCCATTGTGGAATCTCTCTCCAGTTGATATCTGACACAGCCCAAGTGTGGAATCTCTAATTTGTTGATCTCTGACACAGCCCCAGTGTGGAATCTCACTCTAGTTGATCTCTGACACAGCCCCAGTGTGGAATCTCTCTCTAGTTGATCTCTGACACATTCCCACTGTGGAATCTCATTCTAGTTGATCTCTGACACAGACCCAGTGTGGAATCTCTCTCTAGTTGATATCTGACACAGCCCCAGTGTGGAATCTCTCTCTAGTTGATCTCTGACACAGCCCCAGTGTGAGATCCCTCTGTAGTTGATCTCTGAAACAGCACCAGTGTGGAACCTCTCTCTAGTTGATATCTGACACAGCCCAAGTGTGGAATCTCTCCCTATTGTTGATCACTGACACAGCCCCAGTGTAGAATCTCTCTCTAGTAGATCTCTGACACATCCCCAGTGTGGAATCTATCTTCAGTTGATCTCTGACACAGCCCCAGTGAGAGATCCCTCTGTCATTGATCTCTGACACAGCCCCAGTGTGGAATCTCTCTCGAGTTGATCTCTGACATCCCAGTGTGAGTCCCTGTCTAGCTGATCTCTGACACAGCCCCAGTGTGGAATCTCTCTCTAGTTGATCTCTGACACCCCAGTGTGAGTCCCTGTCTAGTTGAACTCTGACACAGTCCCAGTGTGGAATCTCTCTCTCTCGTTGATCTCTGACACATTCCCAGTGTGGAATCTGTCTCTAGTTGATATCTGACACAGCCCAAGTGTGGAATCTCTCTCTATTGTTGATCTCTGACACAGCCCCAGTGTGGAATCTCTCTCTAGTTGATCTCTGACACAGCCCCAGTGTGGAGTCTCTCTCTAGTTGATCTCTGACACAGCCCCAGTGTGGAATCTCTCTCTAGTTGATCTCTGACACAGTCCCAGTGTGGAATCCCTCTCTCGTTGATCTCTGACGCAGCACCAGTGTGGAACCTCTCTCTAGTTGATATCTGACACAGCCCAAGTGTGGAATCTCTCTCTATTGTTGATCTCTGACACAGCCCCAGTGTGGAATCTCTCTCCAGTTGATCTCTGACACAACCCCAGTATGATATCCCTTTCTCTTTGATCTCTGACACAGCCCCAGTGTGGATTCTCACTCTGGCAGATCTCTGACACATCTCCAGTGTGGAATTTCTCTTCAGTTGATCTCTGACACAGCCCCAGTGAGAGATCCCTTTCTAGTTGATATCTGACACTGCCCCAGTGTGGAATCTCTCTCGAGTTGATCTCTGACACAGCCCCAGTGTTGAATCTCTCTCTAGTTGATCTCTAACACAGCCCCAGTGTGAGATCCCTCTGTAGTTGATCTCTGAAACAGCACCAGTGTGGATCCTCTCTTTAGTTGATATCTGACACAGCCCAAGTGTGGAATCTCTCCCTATTGTTGATCTCTGACACATCCCCAGTGTGGAATCCCTCTCTAGTTGATCTCTGACACACCCCCAGTGTGGACTCACAATCTTGTTGATCTCTGACACAGCTCCAGTGTGGAATCCCTCTCTAGTTGACCTCTGATACAGTCCCAGTGTGGAATCTCTCTCTCTAGTTGATCTCTGACACAGTCCTAGTGTGGAAACTCTCTCTAGTTGATCTCTGACACAGTCCCAGTGTAGAATCTCTCTCTAGTTGATCTCTGACACAGCCCCAGTGTGGAATCTCTCTCTACTTGATCTCTGACACAGCCCCAGTGTGGAATCGTTCTCTAGTGGATCTCTGACCCAGCCCTAGTGTGGAATCTCTGTCTAGTTGATCTCTGACACATTCCCACTGTGGAATATCTCTCTAGTTGAACTCTGACACTTCCCGACTGTGGAATCTCTCTCTAGCTGATCTCTGACACAGCCCCAGTGTTAAAACTCTCTCTAGTTGATCTCTGACACAGCCCCAGTGTGAGATCCCTTTCCCTTTGATCTCTGACACAGCCCCAGCGTGGATTCTCTCTCTCGTTGATCTCTGACACATCCCCATGTCTGGAATCTCTCTTTAGCTGATCTCTGACACAGCCCAAGTGAGAGATCCCTCTCTAGTAGATCTCTGACACAGCCCCACTGTGGAATCTCTCTCTAGTTGATCTCTGACACCCCAGTGTGAGTCCCTGTCTCGTTGATCTATGGCACAGCCCCAGTGTGGAATCTCTCTCTAGTAGATCTCTGACACAGCCCCACTGTGGAATCTCTCTCCAGTTGATCTCTGACACCCCAGTGTGAGTCCCTGTCTCGTTGATCTATGACACAGCCCCAGTGTGGAATCTCTCTCTAGTTGATCTTTGACAAAGTCCCAGTGTGGAATCTCTCTCTAGTTGATTTCTGAAAGCCCCAGTGTGAGTCCCTGTCCAGTTGATCACAGACACACTCCCATTGTGGAATCACTCCTAGTTGATCTCTCCCCAGTTGATCTGACACAACCCTAGTGTGGAATCTCTCTCTAGTTGATCTCTGACACAGCCGCAGTGTGAAATCCCTCTCTAGTTGATATCTGACACAACCCCAGTGTGGAATCTCTCTCTGGTTGATCTCTGACACAGCCCCAGTGTGGAATCTCTCTCCAGTTGATCTCTGACACAACCCCAGTATGAGATCCCTTTCTCTTTGATCTCTGACACAGCCCCAGTGTGGATTCTCTCTCTTGTAGATCTCTGACACTTCCCCAGTGTGGAATCTCCCTCTAGTTGATCCCTGACACAGCCCCAGTGTAAGATCCATCTCTAGTTGATTTCTGACATAGCCCCAGAGTGAAATCTCTCTCTTGTTAATCTCAAATACAGCCCCATTGTGGAATCTCTCTTGAGTTGATCTCTGACACAATCCCAGTGTGGAATCTTTCTCTAGTTGAAGTCTGACACAGCCCCAGTGTGGAATCTCTCTCTAGTTGATCTCTGACAGCCCCAGTGTGAGATCCCTGTCTAGTTGCTCTCTTACAGCCCCAGTGTGGAATCTCTCTCTAGTGGATCCCTGACATTGCCCAAGTGTGGAATCTCTCTCCAGTAGATCTCTAACAGTCCCAGAGTGGAATCTCTCTCTAGTTGATCCCTGACACAGTCCCAGTGTGGTATCTCCATCTAGTTGATCTCTGACACAGCCCCAGTGTGAGATCCCTCTCTCATTGATCTATGACACAGCCCAGTGTGGAATCGCTCTAGTTGATCCCTTACACCACCCGTGTTGATTCTCTCTCTAGTTGATCTCTGAGAAAGCACCAGTGTGAGATCACTCTCTAGCTGATCTCTGACACAGTCCCAGTGTGGAATCTTTCTTTATTTGTTCTCTGACACAGCCCCAGTGTGGAATCTCTCTCTAGTTGATCTCTGACACAGCCCCAGTGTGGAATCTCTCTCTAGTTGATATCTGACACAGCCCAAGTGTGGAATCTCTAATTAGTTGATCTCTGACACAGCACCAGTGTGGAATCTGTCTCTAGTTCATCTCTGACACAGCCCCAGAGTGGAATCTCCCTCTAGTTGATCCCTGACACAGCCCCAGTGCAAGATCCATCTCTAGTTGATCTCTGCCATAGCCCCAGAGAGGAATCTCTCTCTTGTTGATCTCAGATACAGCCCCATTGTGGAATCTCTCTCGAGTTGATCTCTGACACAGCCCCAGTGAGGAATCTCTCTCTAGTAAATCTCTGACAGTCCCAATGTGAGTTCCCTCTCTAGCTGATCTCTGACACAGCCCCAGTGAGGAATCCCTCTCTAGTTGATCTCTGACACACCCCCAGTGTGGACTCACAATCTTGTTGATCTCTGACACAGCTCCAGTGTGGAATCCCTCTCTAGTTGACCTCTGATACAGTCCCAGTGTGGAATCTCTCTCTAGTTGATCTCTGACACAGTCCTAGTGTGGAAACTCTCTCTAGTTGATCTCTGACACAGTCCCAGTGTAGAATCTCTCTCTAGTTGATCTCTGACACAGCCCCAGTGTGGAATCTCTCTCTACTTGATCTCTGACACAGCCCCAGTGTGGAATCGTTCTCTAGTGGATCTCTGACCCAGCCCCAGTGTGGAATCTCTGTCTAGTTGATCTCTGACACATTCCCACTGTGGAATATCTCTCTAGTTGAACTCTGACACTTCCCGACTGTGGAATCTCTCTCTAGCTGATCTCTGACACAGCCCCAGTGTTAAAACTCTCTCTAGTTGATCTCTGACACAGCCCCAGTGTGAGATCCCTTTCCCTTTGATCTCTGACACAGCCCCAGCGTGGATTCTCACTCTCGTTGATCTCTGACACATCCCCATGTCTGGAATCTCTCTTTAGCTGATCTCTGACACAGCCCAAGTGAGAGATCCCTCTCTAGTAGATCTCTGACACAGCCCCACTGTGGAATCTCTCTCTAGTTGATCTCTGACACCCCAGTGTGAGTCCCTGTCTCGTTGATCTATGGCACAGCCCCAGTGTGGAATCTCTCTCTAGTAGATCTCTGACACAGCCCCACTGTGGAATCTCTCTCCAGTTGATCTCTGACACCCCAGTGTGAGTCCCTGTCTCGTTGATCTATGACACAGCCCCAGTGTGGAATCTCTCTCTAGTTGATCTTTGACAAAGTCCCAGTGTGGAATCTCTCTCTAGTTGATTTCTGAAAGCCCCAGTGTGAGTCCCTGTCCAGTTGATCACAGACACACTCCCATTGTGGAATCACTCCTAGTTGATCTCTCCCCAGTTGATCTGACACAACCCTAGTGTGGAATCTCTCTCTAGTTGATCTCTGACACAGCCGCAGTGTGAAATCCCTCTCTAGTTGATATCTGACACAACCCCAGTGTGGAATCTCTCTCTGGTTGATCTCTGACACAGCCCCAGTGTGGAATCTCTCTCCAGTTGATCTCTGACACAACCCCAGTATGAGATCCCGTTCTCTTTGATCTCTGACACAGCCCCAGTGTGGATTCTCTCTCTTGTAGATCTCTGACACTTCCCCAGTGTGGAATCTCCCTCTAGTTGATCCCTGACACAGCCCCAGTGTAAGATCCATCTCTAGTTGATTTCTGACATAGCCCCAGAGTGAAATCTCTCTCTTGTTAATCTCAAATACAGCCCCATTGTGGAATCTCTCTTGAGTTGATCTCTGACACAATCCCAGTGTGGAATCTTTCTCTAGTTGAAGTCTGACACAGCCCCAGTGTGGAATCTCTCTCTAGTTGATCTCTGACAGCCCCAGTGTGAGATCCCTGTCTAGTTGCTCTCTTACAGCCCCAGTGTGGAATCTCTCTCTAGTGGATCCCTGACATTGCCCAAGTGTGGAACCTCTCTCCAGTAGATCTCTAACACAGTCCCAGAGTGGAATCTCTCTCTAGTTGATCCCTGACACAGTCCCAGTGTGGTATCTCCATCTAGTTGATCTCTGACACAGCCCCAGTGTGAGATCCCTCTCTCATTGATCTATGACACAGCCCAGTGTGGAATCGCTCTAGTTGATCCATTACACCACCCGTGTTGATTCTCTCTCTAGTTGATCTCTGAGAAAGCACCAGTGTGAGATCACTCTCTAGCTGATCTCTGACACAGTCCCAGTGTGGAATCTTTCTTTATTTGTTCTCTGACACAGCCCCAGTGTGGAATCTCTCTCTAGTTGATCTCTGAAACAGCCCCATTGTGGAATCTCTCTCTAGTTGATCTCTGACACAGTCCCACTGTGGAATATCTCTCTAGTTGAACTCTGACACATCCCGAGTGTGGAATCTCTCTTTAGCTGATCTCTGACACAGCCCCAGTTTTGAATCTCTCTCTAGTTGATCTCTGACACAGCCCCAGTGTGAGATCCCTTTCTCTTTGATCTCTGACACAGCCCCAGTGAGGATTTTCTCTCTCTCGTTGATCTCTGACACAGCCCCATGTGTGGAATCTCTCTTTAGCTGATCTCTGACACAGCCCAAGTGAGAGATCCCTCTCTAGTAGATCTCTGACACAGCCCCACTGTGGAATCTCTCTCTAGTTGATCTCTGACACCCCAGTGTGAGTCCCTGTCTCGTTGATCTCTGACACAGCCCCAGTGTGGAATCTCTCTCTAGTTGATTTCTGAGAGCCCCAGTGTGAGTCCCTGTCCAGTTGATCACAGACACACTCCCATTGTGGAATTACTCCTAGTTGATCTCTTACACAGCCCCAGTGTGGATCTCTCCCCAGTTGATCTGACACAACCCTAGTGTGGAATCTCTCTCTTGTTGATCTCTGACTCAGCCGCAGTGTGAAAGCCCTCTCTAGTTGATATCTGACACAACCCCAGTGTGGAATCTCTCTCTGGTTGATCTCTGACACAGCCCCAGTGTGGAATCTCTAACCAGTTGATCTCTGACACTGCCCCAGTGTGGAATCTCTCTCCAGTTGATCTCTGACACAACCCCAGCATGAGATCCCTTTCTCTTTGATCTCTGACACAGCCCCAGTGTGGATTCTCTCTCTTGTAGATCTCTGACACATCCCCAGTGTGGAATCTCTCTTCAGTTGATCTCTGACACAGCCCCAGTGTGGAATCTCTCTCTAGTTGATCTCTGACACATTCCCACTGTGGAATCCCTCTCTAGCTGATCTCTGACACAGCCCCAGTGTGAGATCCCTCTCTAGTTGATATCTGACACAACCCCAGTGTGGAATCTCTCCCTGGTTGATCTCTGACACAGTCCCAGTGTGGAATCCCTCTCTAGCTGATCTCTGACACAGCCGCAGTGTGAAATCTCTCTCTAGTTGATCTCTGACACAGCCCCAGTGTGAGATCCCTCTCTAGTTGATCTCTGAAACAGCACCAGTGTGGAACCTCTCTCTAGTTGATCTCTGACACAGCCCCAGTGTGGAATCTCTCTCTAGTTGATATCTGAAACAGCCCCAGTGTGGAATCTCTCTCTAGTTGATCTCTGACACAACACCAGTGTGGAATCTCCCTCTAGTTGATCCCAGACGCAGCCCCAGTGCAAGATCCATCTCTAGTTGATCTCTGACATAGCCCCAGAGTGGAATCTCTCTCTTGTTGATCTCAGATACAGCCCCATTGTGGAATCTCTCTCGAGTTGATCTCTGACATAGCCCCAGTGTGAGATCCCTCTCTAGTTGATCTCTGAAACAGCACCAGTGTGGACCCTCTCTCTAGTTGATCTCTGACACAGCCCCAGTGTGGAATCTGTCTCTAGTTCATCTCTGACACAGTCCCTGTGTGGAATCTCCCTCTAGTTGATCCCTGACACACCCCCAGTGCAAGATCCATCTCTAGTTGATCTCTGACATAGCCCCAGAGTGGACCTCTCTCTTGTTGATCTCAGATACAGCCCCATTGTGGAATCTCTCTCGGGTTGATCTCTGACACAATCCCAGTGTGGAATCTTTCTCTAGTTGATCTCTGACACAGCCCCAGTGTGTAATCTCTCTCTAGTTTATCTCTGACACAGCCCCAGTGTGTAATCTCTCTCTAGTTGATCTCTGACATCCCCAGTGTGAGATCCCTGTCTAGTTAATCTCTTACAACCCCAGCGTGGAATCTCTCTCTAGTTGATCCCTGACATTGCCCTAGTGTGGAATCTCTCTCCAGTAGATCTCTAACAGTCCCAGAGTGGAATCTCTCTCTAGTTGATCCCTGACACAGTCCCAGTGTGGGATCTCCCTCTAGTTGATCTCTGACACAGCCCCAGTGTGGAATCCCTCTCTCATTAATCTATGACACAGCCCAGTGTGGAATCTCTCTAGTTGATCTCTGACAAAGTGCCAGTGTGAGATCCCTCTCTAGTTGATCTCTGACACAGCCCCAGTGTGGAATCTTTCTTTATTTGATCTCTGACACAGCCTCAGTGTGGAATCTCTGTCTAGCTGATTTCTGAGATACCCAGTGTGAGTCCCTGTCTAGTTGATCTCTGACACAGCCCCAGTGTGGAATCTCTCTCTAGTTGATCTCAGATACAGCTCCATTGTGGAATCTCTCTCTAGTTGATCTCTGACACAGTCCCAGTGTGGAATCTCTCTGGAGTTGATCTCTTACACTGCCCCAGTGTGGAACCTCTCCCTAATTGATCTGAAACAACCCCAGTGTCGAGTCCCTCTCTAGTTGATCTCTGACACAGCCCCAGTGTGGAATCTCTCTCTAGTTGATCTCTGACACAGCCCTGGTGTGGAATCTCTCTCTAGTTGATCTCTGACACAGCCTCACTGTTTATTCCCTGTCTAGTTGATATCTGACGCAGCCCCACTATGAGATCCCTTTCTCTTTGATCTCTGACACAGCCCCAGCGTGGATTCTCTCTCTCGTTGATCTCTGACACATCCCCATGTGTGGAATCTCTCTTTAGCTGATCTCTGACACAGCCCCAGTGAGAGATCCCTCTCTAGTAGATCTCTGACAAAGCCCCACTGTGTAAACTCTCTCTAGTGGATCTCTGACACCCGAGTGTGAGTCCCTGTCTCGTTGATCTCTGACACAGCCCCAGTGTGGAATCTCGCTCTAGTTGATATCTTACACTTCCCCAGGGTGGAACCTCTCCCTAATTGATCTGAAACAGCTCCAGTGTGGAATCTCTCTCTAGTTGATCTCTGATACAGCCCCAGTGTGGAATCTCGCTCTAGTTGATCAGACAAAACCCCAGTGTGGAATCTCTCTCCAGTTGATCTCTGACACAACCCCAGTATGAGATCCCTTTCTCTTTGATCTCTGACACAGCCCCAGTGTGGATTCTCTCTCTTGCAGATCTCTGACACATCCCCAGTGTGGAATCTCTCTTCAGTTGATCTCTGACACAGCCCCAGTGTGGAATCTCTCTCTAGTTGATCTCTGACATTCCCACTGTGGAATCCCTCTCTAGCTGATCTCTGACACAGCCCCAGTGTGAGATCCCTCTCTAGTTGATATCTGACACAACCCCAGTGTGGAATCTCTCTCTGGTTGATGTCTGACACAGTCCCAGTGTGGAATCCCTCTCTAGCTGATCTCTGACACAGCCGCAGTGTGAAATCTCTCTCTAGTTGATCTCTGACACAGCCCCAGTGTGAGATCCCTCTCTAGTTGATCTCTGAAACAGCACCAGTGTGGAACCTCTCTCTAGTTGATCTCTGACACAGCCCCAGTGTGGAATCTCTCTCTAGTTGATATCTGAAACAGCCCCAGTGTGGAATCTCTCTCTAGTTGATCTCTGACACAGCACCAGTGTGGAATCTCCCTCTAGTTGATCCCAGACACAGCCCCAGTGCAAGATCCATCTCTAGTTGATCTCTGACATAGCCCCAGAGTGGAATCTCTCTCTTGTTGATCTCAGATACAGCCCCATTGTGGAATCTCTCTCGAGTTGATCTCTGACACAGCCCCAGTGTGAGATCCCTCTCTAGTTGATCTCTGAAACAGCACCAGTGTGGACCCTCTCTCTAGTTGATCTCTGACACAGCCCCAGTGTGGAATCTCTCTCTAGTTGATCTCTGACACAGCCCCAGTGTGGAATCTGTCTCTAGTTCATCTCTGACACAGTCCCAGTGTGGAATCTCCCTCTAGTTGATCCCTGACACACCCCCAGTGCAAGATCCATCTCTAGTTGATCTCTGACATAGCCCCAGAGTGGAATTCTCTCTTGTTGATCTCAGATACAGCCCCATTGTGGAATCTCTCTCGGGTTGATCTCTGACACAACCCCAGTGTGGAATCTCTCTCCAGTTGATCTCTGACACAACCCCAGTATGAGATCCCTTTCTCTTTGATCTCTGACACAGCCCCAGTGTGGATTCTCTCTCTTGCAGATCTCTGACACATCCCCAGTGTGGAATCTCTCTTCAGTTGATCTCTGACACAGCCCCAGTGAGAGCTCCCTCTCTAGTTGATATCTGACACTGCCCCAGTGTGGAATCTCTCTCTAGTTGATCTCTGACACATTCCCATTGTGGAATATCTCTCCAGTTGATCTCTGACACAGCCCCAGTGTGAGATCCCTCTGTAGATGATCTCTGACACAGCACCAGTGTGGAATCTCTCTCTAGTTGATCTCTGACACAGCCCCAGTGTAGAATCTCTCCCTAGTTGATTTCTGAGAGCCCCAGTGTGAGTCCCTGTCCAATTGATCACAGACACAGCCCCATTGTGGAATCTCTCTCTAGTTGATATCTGACACAGCCCAAGTGTGGAATCTCTAATTTGTTGATCTCTGACACAGCCCCAGTGTGGAATCTCTCTCTCGTTGATCTCTGGCACAGCCCCAGTGTGGAATCCCTCTCTAGTTGATCTCTGACACATTCCCACTGTGGAATCTCATTCTAGTTGATCTCTGACACAGCCCCAGTGTGGAATCTCTCTCTAGTTGATCTCTGACACAGCCCCAGTGTGGAATCTCTCTCTAATTGATCTCTGACACAACCCCAGTATGAGATCCCTCTGTAGTTGATCTCTGAAACAGCACCAGTGTGGAACCCCTCTCTAGTTGATATCTGACACAGCCCAAGTGTGGAATCTCTCTCCAGTAGATCTCTAACAGTCCCAGAGTGGAATCTCTCTCTAGTTGATCCCTGACACAGTCCCAGTGTGGGATCTCCCTCTAGTTGATCTCTGACACAGCCCCAGTGTGGAATCCCTCTCTCATTAATCTATGACACAGCCCAGTGTGGAATCTCTCTAGTTGATCTCTGACAAAGTGCCAGTGTGAGATCCCTCTCTAGTTGATCTCTGACACAGCCCCAGTGTGGAATCTTTCTTTATTTGATCTCTGACACAGCCTCAGTGTGGAATCTCTGTTTAGCTGATTTCTGAGATACCCAGTGTGAGTCCCTGTCTAGTTGATCTCTGACACAGCCCCAGTGTGGAATCTCTCTCTAGTTGATCTCAGATACAGCTCCATTGTGGAATCTCTCTCTAGTTGATCTCTGACACAGTCCCAGTGTGGAATCTCTCTGGAGTTGATCTCTTACACTGCCCCAGTGTGGAACCTCTCCCTAATTGATCTGAAACAACCCCAGTGTCGAGTCCCTCTCTAGTTGATCTCTGACACAGCCCCAGTGTGGAATCTCTCTCTAGTTGATCTCTGACACAGCCCTGGTGTGGAATCTCTCTCTAGTTGATCTCTGACACAGCCTCACTGTTTATTCCCTGTCTAGTTGATATCTGACGCAGCCCCAGTATGAGATCCCTTTCTCTTTGATCTCTGACACAGCCCCAGCGTGGATTCTCTCTCTCGTTGATCTCTGACACATCCCCATGTGTGGAATCTCTCTTTAGCTGATCTCTGACACAGCCCCAGTGAGAGATCCCTCTCTAGTAGATCTCTGACAAAGCCCCACTGTGTAAACTCTCTCTAGTGGATCTCTGACACCCGAGTGTGAGTCCCTGTCTCGTTGATCTCTGACACAGCCCCAGTGTGGAATCTCGCTCTAGTTGATATCTTACACTTCCCCAGTGTGGAACCTCTCCCTAATTGATCTGAAACAGCTCCAGTGTGGAATCTCTCTCTAGTTGATCTCTGATACAGCCCCAGTGTGGAATCTCTCTCTAGTTGATCAGACAAAACCCCAGTGTGGAATCTCTCTCCAGTTGATCTCTGACACAACCCCAGTATGAGATCCCTTTCTCTTTGATCTCTGACACAGCCCCAGTGTGGATTCTCTCTCTTGCAGATCTCTGACACATCCCCAGTGTGGAATCTCTCTTCAGTTGATCTCTGACACAGCCCCAGTGTGGAATCTCTCTCTAGTTGATCTCTGACACATTCCCACTGTGGAATCCCTCTCTAGCTGATCTCTGACACAGCCCCAGTGTGAGATCCCTCTCTAGTTGATATCTGACACAACCCCAGTGTGGAATCTCTCTCTGGTTGATGTCTGACACAGTCCCAGTGTGGAATCCCTCTCTAGCTGATCTCTGACACAGCCGCAGTGTGAAATCTCTCTCTAGTTGATCTCTGACACAGCCCCAGTGTGAGATCCCTCTCTAGTTGATCTCTGAAACAGCACCAGTGTGGAACCTCTCTCTAGTTGATCTCTGACACAGCCCCAGTGTGGAATCTCTCTCTAGTTGATATCTGAAACAGCCCCAGTGTGGAATCTCTCTCTAGTTGATCTCTGACACAGCACCAGTGTGGAATCTCCCTCTAGTTGATCCCAGACACAGCCCCAGTGCAAGATCCATCTCTAGTTGATCTCTGACATAGCCCCAGAGTGGAATCTCTCTCTTGTTGATCTCAGATACAGCCCCATTGTGGAATCTCTCTCGAGTTGATCTCTGACACAGCCCCAGTGTGAGATCCCTCTCTAGTTGATCTCTGAAACAGCACCAGTGTGGACCCTCTCTCTAGTTGACCTCTGACACAGCCCCAGTGTGGAATCTCTCTCTAGTTGATCTCTGACACAGCCCCAGTGTGGAATCTGTCTCTAGTTCATCTCTGACACAGTCCCAGTGTGGAATCTCCCTCTAGTTGATCCCTGACACACCCCCAGTGCAAGATCCATCTCTAGTTGATCTCTGACATAGCCCCAGAGTGGACCTCTCTCTTGTTGATCTCAGATACAGCCCCATTGTGGAATCTCTCTCGGGTTGATCTCTGACACAGCCCCAGTGTGGAATCTCTCTCCAGTTGATCTCTGACACAACCCCAGTATGAGATCCCTTTCTCTTTGATCTCTGACACAGCCCCAGTGTGGATTCTCTCTCTTGCAGATCTCTGACACATCCCCAGTGTGGATTCTCTCTTCAGTTGATCTCTGACACAGCCCCAGTGAGAGATCCCTCTCTAGTTGATATCTGACACTGCCCCAGTGTGGAATCTCTCTCTTGTTGATCTCTGACACATTCCCATTGTGGAATATCTCTCCAGTTGATCTCTGACACAGCCCCAGTGTGAGATCCCTCTGTAGATGATCTCTGACACAGCACCAGTGTGGAATCTTTCTCTAGTTGATCTCTGACACAGCCCCAGTGTAGAATCTCTCCCTAGTTGATTTCTGAGAGCCCCAGTGTGAGTCCCTGTCCAGTTGATCACAGACACAGCCCCATTGTGGAATCTCTCTCTAGTTGATATCTGACACAGCCCAAGTGTGGAATCTCTAATTTGTTGATCTCTGACACAGCCCCAGTGTGGAATCTCTCTCTCGTTGATCTCTGACACAGCCCCAGTGTGGAATCCCTCTCTAGTTGATCTCTGACACATTCCCACTGTGGAATCTCATTCTAGTTGATCTCTGACACAGCCCCAGTGTGGAATCTCTCTCTAGTTGATCTCTGACACAGCCCCAGTGTGGAATCTCTCTCTAATTGATCTCTGACACAACCCCAGTATGAGATCCCTCTGTAGTTGATCTCTGAAACAGCACCAGTGTGGAACCCCTCTCTAGTTGATATCTGACACAGCCCAAGTGTGGAATCTCTCCCTATTGTTGATCTCTGACACAGCCCCAGTGTAGAATCTCTCTCTAGTTGATCTCTGACACAGCCCCAGTGTCGATTCTCTTTCTTGTAGATCTCTGACACATCCCCAGTGTGGAATCTCTCTTCAGTTGATCTCTGACACAGCCCCAGTGAGAGATCCCTCTGTCATTGATCTCTGACACAGCCCCAGTGTGGAATCTCTCTCGAGTTGATCTCTGACACCCCAGTGTGAGTCCCTGTCTAGCTGATCTCTGACACAGACCCAGTGTGGAATCTCTCTCTAGTTGATCTCTGACACCCCAGTGTGAGTCCCTGTCTAGTTGATCTCTGAAACAGTCCCAGTGTGGAATCTCTCTCTCGTGGATCTCTGACACATTCCCAGTGTGGAATATATCTCTAGTTGAACTCTGACACAACCTGAGTGTGGAATCTCTCTCTAGTTGATCTCTGACACAGCACCAGTGTGGAACCTCTCTATAGTTGATATCTGACACAGCCCCAGTGTGGAATCTCTCACTAGTTGATCTCTGACACAGCCCCAGTGTGGAATCTCTCTCTAGTGGATCTCTGAAACAGACCCAGTGTGGAATCTCTCTCTAGTTGATCTCTGACACAGTCCCAGTGTGGAATCCCTCTCTAGTTGATCTCTGACATCCCCAGTGTGAGATCCCTGTCTAGTTGATCTCTTACAGCCCCAGTGTGCAATCACTCTCTAGTTGATCCCTGACATTGCCCTAGTGTGGAATCTCTCTCCAGTAGATCTCTAACACAGCCCCAGTGTCGATTCTCTCTCTTGTAGATCTCTGACACATCCCCAGTGTGGAATCTCTCTTCAGTTGATCTCTGACACAGCCCCAGTGAGAGATCCCTCTCCAGTAGATCTCTGACTCAGTCCCACTGTGGAATCTCTCTCTAGTTGATCTCTGACACCCCAGTGTGGAATCTCTCTCTAGTTGTTCTCTTACTGTGCCCCAGCATGGAACCTCTCCCTAACTGATCTGAAACAGCCCCAGTGTGGATTCTCTCTCTAGTTGATTTCTGAGAGTCCCAGTGTGAGTCCCTGTCCAGTTGATCACAGACACACTCCCATTGTGGAATCACTCTCTAGTTGATCTCTTACACAGCCCCAGTGTGGATCTCTCCCCAGTTGATCTGACACAACCCTAGTGTGGAATCTCTCTCTAGTTGATCTCTGACACAGCCCCAGTGTGAAATCCCTCTCTAGTTGATATCTGACACAACCCCAGTGTGGAATATCTCTCTGGTTGATCTCTGACACAGCCCCCTTGTGGAATCTCTAACTAGTTGATCTCTGACACTGCACCAGTGTGGAATCTCTCTCCAGTTGATCTCTGATACAACCCAAGTATGAGATACCTTTCTCTTGGATCTCTGACACAGCCCCAGTGTGGATTCTCTCTCTTGTAGATCTCTGACACATCCCCAGTGTGGAATCTCTCTTCAGTTGATATCTGACACAGCCCCAACGTGGATTCTCTCTCTTGTAGATCTCTGACACATTCCCACTGGGTAATATCTCTCTAGCTGATCTCTGACACAGGCCCAGTGTGAAATCTCTCTCGAGTTGATCATTGACACAGCCCCAGTGTGAGATCCCTCTCTAGTTCATCTTTGAAACAGCACCAGTGTGGAACCTCTCTCTAGTTGATCTCTGACACAGCCCCAGTGTGGAATCTCTCTCTAGTTGATATCTGACACAGCCCAAGTGTGGAATCTCTAATTAGTTGATCTCTGACACAGTCCCAGAGTGGAATCTCTCTCTAGTTGATCCCTGACACAGTCCCAGTGTGGGATCTCCCTCCAGTTGATCTCTGACACCGCCCCAGTGTGAGATCCCTCTCACATTGATCTATGACACAGCCCAGTCTGGAATCTCACTAGTTGATCCCTGACACCCCCCCCCCCGTGTTGATTCTCTCTCTAGTTGATCTCTGACAAAGCGCCAGTGTGAGATCCCTCTCCAGTTGATCTCAGATACAGCCCCATTGTGGAATCTCTCTCTAGTTGATCTCTGACACAGCCCCAGTGTGGAATATCTCTCTAGTTGATCTCTGACATAGCCCCAGTGTGGAATCTCTCTCTAGTTGATCTCTGACAGAGCTCCAGTGTGGAATGTATCTCCAGTTGATCCCTGACACAGCCCCAGTATGACATCCCTCTCTAGTTGATCTCTGAAACAGCACCAGTGTGGAACCTCTCTCTAGTTGATCTCTGACACAGCCCCAGTGTGGAATCTCTCTCTAGTTGATCTCTGACACACCCCAGTGTGGAATCTCTAATTAGTTGATCTCTGACACAGTCCCAGTGTGGAATCTCTCTCAAGTTGATCTCTGACACTGCCCCAGTGTGGAATCTCCCTCCAGTTGATCCCTGACACTGCGCCAGTGCAAGATCCATCTCTGGTTCATCTCTGACATAGCCCCAGAGTGGAATCTCTCTCTTGTTGATCTCTGACACAATCCCAGTGTGGAATCTTTCTCTAGTTGAAGTCTGACACAGCCCCAGTGTGGAATCTCACTCTAGTTGATCTCTGACATCCCTAATGTGAGATCCCTGTCTAGTTGATCTCTTACAGCCCCAGCGTGGAATCTCTCTCTAGTTGATCCCTGACATTGCCCTAGTGTGGAATCTCTCTCCAGTAGATCTCTAACAGTCCCAGTGTGGAATCTCTCTCAAGTTGATCTCTGACACTGCCGCAGTGTGGAATCTCCCTCCAGTTGATCCCTGACACTGCGCCAGTGCAAGATCCATCTCTAGTTCATCTCTGACATAGCCCCAGAGTGGAATCTCTCTCTTGTTGATCTCTGACACAATCCCAGTGTGGAATCTTTCTCTAGTTGAAGTCTGACACAGCCCCAGTGTGGAATCTCTCTCTAGTTGATCTCTGACATCCCCAGTGTGAGATCCCTGTCTAGTCGATCTCTTACAGCCCCAGCGTGGAATCTCTCTCTAGTTGATCCCTGACATTGCCCTAGTGTGGAATCTCTCTCCAGTAGATCTCTAACAGTCCCAGAGTGGAATCTCTCTCTAGTTGATCCCTGACACAGTCCCAGTGTGGGATCTCCCTCTAGTTGATCTCTGACACAGCCCCAGTGTGAGATCCCTCTCTCATTGATCTATGACACAGCCCAGTGTGAAATCTCTCTAGTTGATCCCTAACACCCCCCCGTGTTGATTCTCTCTCTAGTTGGTCTCTGACAAAGCGCCAGTGTGAGATCCCTCTGTAGTTGATCTCTGACACAGCCTCAGTGTGGAATCTCTCTCTAGCTGATTTCTGAGATACCCAGTGTGAGTCCCTGTCGAGTTGATCTCTGACACAGCCCCAGTGTGGAATCTCCCTCTAGTTGATCTCAGATACAGCCCCATTGTGGAATCTCTCTCTAGTTGATCTCTGACACAGTCCCACTGTGGAATATCTCTCTAGTTGAACTCTGACACAACCCGAGTGTAGAATCTCTCTCTAGTTGATCTCTGACACAGCCCCAGTATGAGATCCCTTTCTCTTTGATCTCTGACACAGCCCCAGTGTGGATTCTCTCTCTCGTTGATCTCTGACACATCCCCATGTGTGGAATCTCTCTTTAGCTGATCTCTGACACAGCCCCAGTGAGAGATCCCTCTCCAGTAGATCTCTGACGCAGCCCCACTGTGGAATCTCTCTCTAGTTGATCTCTGACACCCCAGTGTGAGTCCCTGTCTCGTTGATCTCTGACACAGCCCCAGTGTGGAATCTCTCTGTAGTTGATCTCTGACACAGCCCCAGTGTGGAATCTCTCTCTAGTTGATCTCTGACAGAGCTCCAGTGTGGAATGTATCTCTAGTTGATCCCTGACACAGCCCCAGTGTGAGATCCCTCTCTAGTTGATCTCTACACAGTCCCAGTTTCAGATCCGTCTCTAGTTTATCTCTGACACAGTCCCAGTGTGGAATTTCTCTCTAGTTGATCTCTGACACAGCCTCACTGTTTAATCCCTGTCTAGTTGATATCTGACACAGCCCCAGTGTGAGATCCCTTTCTCTTTGATCTCTGACACAGCCCGAGCGTGGATTCTCTCTCTCGTTGATCTCTGACACATCCCCATGTGTGGAATCGCTCTTCAGCTGTTCTCTGACACAGCCCCCAGTGAGAGATCCCTCTCTAGTAGATCTCTGACACAGCCCCACGGTGTAATCTCTCTCTAGTGGATCTCTGACACCCGAGTGTGAGTCCCTGTCTCGTTGATCTCTGACACAGCCCCAGTGTGGAATCGTTCTCTAGTTGATCTCTGACACAGTCCCAGTGTGGAATCTCTCTCTAGTTGATCTTTGACACAGTCCCAGTGTGGAATCTCTCTCTAGTTGATCTCTGAAACAGCCCCAGTGTGGAATCTCTCTCACGTTGATTTCTGAGAGCCCCAGTGTGAGTCCCTGTCCAGTTGATCACAGACACAGCCCCATTGTGAAATCTCTCTCTACTTGATCTCTTGCACAGCCACATTGTGGATCTCTCCCCAGTTGATCTGACACAACCCTAGTGTGGAATATCTCTCTAGTTGAACTCTGACACAACCCGAGTGTAGAATCTCTCTCTAGTTGATCTCTGACACAGCCCCAGTATGAGATCCCTTCCTCTTTTATCTCTGACACAGCCCCAGTGTGGAATCTCTCTCCAGTTGATCTCTGACACAACCCCAGTATGATATCCCTTTCTCTTTGATCTCTGACACAGCACCAGTGTGGATTCTCTCTCTGGCAGTTCTCTGACACATCCCCAGTGTGGAATTTCTCTTCAGTTGATCTCTGACACAGCCCCAGTGAGAGATCCCTCTCTAGTTGATATCTGACACTGCCCCAGTGTGGAATCTCTCTCGAGTTGATCTCTGACACAGCCCCAGTGTTGAATCTCTCTCTAGTTGATCTCTAACACAGCCCCAGTGTGAGATCCCTCTGTAGTTGATCTCTGAAACAGCACCAGTGTGGATCCTCTCTTTAGTTGATCTCTGGCACAGCCCCAGTGTGGAATCCCTCTCTAGTTGATCTCTGAAACAGCCCCAGTGTGGAATCTCTCTCTAGTTGATTTCTGAGAGCCCCAGTGTGAGTCCCTGTCCAGTTGATCACAGACACAGCCCCATTGTGGAATCTCTCTGTAGTTGATCTCTGACTCAGTCCCAGTGTGGAATCTCTCTCTAGTTGATCTCTGACACAGCCCCATTGTGGATCTCTCCCTAGTTGATCTGACACAACCCCAGTGTGGAATCTCTCTCTAGTTGATCTCTGACACAGCCCAAGTGTGGAATCTCTCTCTAGTTGATCTGACACAGCCCCAGTGTGGAATCTCTCTCTAGTTGATCTGACACAGCCCCTGTGTGGAATCTCTAACTAGTTGATCTCTGACACTGCCCCAGTGTGGAATCTCTCTCTAGTTGATCTCTGACACCCCAGTGTGAGTCCCTCTCTAGCTGATCTCTGACACAGCCCCATTGTGGAATCTCTCTCTAGTTGATCTCTGACACATTCCCACTGTGGAATATCTCTCTAGTTGAACTCTGACACAACCCGAGCGTGGAATCTCTCTCTAGTTGATCTCTGACACAGCACCAGTGTGGAACCTCTCTCTAGTTGATATCTGACACAGCACAAGTGTGGAATCTCTCTCTATTGTTGATCTCTGACACAGCCCCAGTGTGGAATCTCTAATTAGTTGATCTCTGACACAGCCCCAGTGTGGAATCTCTCTCGAGCTGATCTCTGACACAGCCTCAGTGTGGCATCTTTCTCTAGTTGAAGTCTGACACAGCCCCAGTGTGGAATCTCTCTCTAGTTGATCTCTGACATCCCCAGTGTGAGATCCCTGTCTAGTTGATCTGTTACAGCCCCAGTGTGGAATCACTCTCTAGTTGATCACTGACATTGCCCTAGTGTGGAATCTCTCTCCAGTAGATCTCTAACACAGTGCCAGTGTGGAATCTCTCTAGTTGATCCCTGACACAGCCCCAGTGTAAGATCCATCTCTAGTTGATCTCTGACATAGCCCCAGAGTGGAATCTCTCTCGAGTTGATCTCTGACACAATCCCAGTGTGGAATCTTTCTCTAGTTGATCTCTGACAGCCCCAGTGTGAGATCCCTGTCTAGTTGATCTCTTACAGCCCCAGTGTGGAATCACTCTCTAGTTGATCCCTGACACAGTCCCAGTGTGGAATCTCTCCTGTTGATCCCTGACACACCCCCAGTGTTGATTCTCTCTCTAGTTGATCTCTGACAAAGCACCAGTGAGAGATCCCTCTCTAGTTGATCTGACACAGCCCCAGTGTGAGTCCCTGTCTAGTTGATCTCTGACACAGCCCCAGTGTGGAATATCTCTCTAGTTGATCTCAGATACAGCCCCATTGTGGAATCTCTCTCTAGTTGATCTCTGACATAGTCCCAGTGTGGAATCTCTCTCTAGTTGATCTCTTACAGTGCCCCAGAGTGGAACAGCTCCCTAATTGATCTGAAACAACCCCATTGTGGAATCTCTCTCTAGTTGATCTCTGACACAGCCCCAGTGTGGAATCCATCTCTAGTTGATCTCTGACACAGCCTCACTGTTTAGTCCCTGTCTAGTTGATATCTGACACAGCCCCAGTATGAGATCCCTTTCTCTTTGATCTCTGACACAGCCCCAGCGTGGATTCTCTCTCTCTCGTTGAACTCTGACACATCCCCATGTGCGAAATCTCGCTTTAGCTGATCTCTGACACAGCCGCAGTGAGAGATCCCTCTCTAGTAGATCTCTGACACTGCCCCAGTGTGGAATCTCTATCTAGTTCATCGTTGACACAGTCCCAGTGTGGAATCTCTCTCTAGTTGATCTCTTACACTGCCCCAGTGTGGAACTTCTACCTAATTTATCTGACACAGCCCCAGTGTTGACTCTCTTTCTAGTTGATCTCTGACACAAGCCCAGTGTGGAATCGTTCTCTGGTTGATCTCTGACACAGCCCCAGTGTGGAATCTCTCTCTAGTTGATTTCTGAGAGCCCCAGTGTAAGTCCCTGTCCACTTGATCACAGACACAGCCCCAGTGTGTAAACTATCTCTAGTTGATCTCTTACACAGCCCCATTGTGGATCTCTCCCCAGTTGATCTGACACAACGCCAGTGTGGAATCTATGTCTAGTTGATATCTGACACAACCCCGGTGTGGAATCTCTTTCTGGTTGATCCCTGACACAGCCCCAGTGTGGAATCTCTAACTAGTTGATCTCTGACACTGCCCCAGTGTGGAATCTCTCACCAGTTGATCTCTGACACAACCCCAGTATGAGATCTATTTCTCTTTGATCTCTGACACAGCCCCAGTGTGGATTCTCTCTCTTGTAGATCTCTGACACATCCCCAGTGTGGAATCTCTCTTCAGTTGATCTCTGACACAGCCCCAGTGAAAGATCCCTCTGTCATTGATCTCTGACACAGCGCCAGTGTGGAATCTCTCTCTAGTTGATCTCTGACACATTCCCACTGTGGAATATCTCTCTAGTTGAACTCTGACACAACCCGTGTGGAATCTCTCTCTAGCTGATCTCTGACACAGCACCAGTGTTGAATCTCTCTCTAGTTGATCTCTGACACAGCCCCAGTGTGAGATCCCTCTCTAGTTGATCTCTGAAACAGCACCAGTGTGGAACCTCTCTAGTTGTTCCCTGACACACCCCCAGTGTGGAATCTCTCTCTATTGTTGATCTCTGACAAAGCTCCAGTGTGAGATCCCTCTCTATTTGATCTCTGACACAGCCCCAGTGTGGAATCTTACTTTATTTGATCTCTGACACAGCCTCAGTGTGGAATCACTCTCTAGCTGTTTTCTGAGATACCCAGTGTGAGATCCCTCTCTAGTTGATCTCTGACACAGCCCCAGTGTGGAATCTTTCTTTATTTGATCTCTGACACAGCCTCAGTGTGGAATCTCTCTCTAGCTGATTTCTGAGATACCCAGTGTGAGATCCCTCTCTAGTTGATGTCTGACACAGCCCCAGTGTGGAACCTCTCTCTAGTTGATCTCTGACACAGTCCCAGTGTGGAATCTCTCTCTAGTTGATCTCAGATACAGCCCCATTGTGGAATCTCTCTCTAGTTGATCTCTGACACAGTCCCAGTGTGGAATCTCTCTCTAGTTGATTTCTTACACTGCCCCAGTGTGGAACCTCTCCCTAATTGATCTCAAACAACCCCAGTGTCGAATCCCTCTCTAGGTGATCTCTGACACAGCCCACGTGTGGAATATCTCTCTAGTTGATCTCTGACAGAGCCCCAGTATGGAATGTATCTCGAGTCGATCCCTGACACAGCGCGAGGGTGGAATCGCTCTCTAGTTGATCACTGACACAGCCCCGGTGTGGAATCTCTCTCTAGTTGATCTCTGACACAGCCTCACTGTTTAATCCCTGTCTAGTTGATAACTAGACACAGCCCCAGTATGAGATCCCTTTCTCTTTGATCTCTGACACAGCCCCAGCGTGAATTCTCTCTCTCGTTGATCTCTGACACATCCCCAGTGTGAGTCCCTGTCTCGTTGATCTCTGACACAGCCCCAGTGTGGAATCTCTCTCTAGTTGATCTTTGACACAGTCCCAGTGTGGAATCTCTCTCTAGTTGGTCTCTTACACTGCGCCAGTGTGGAACCTCTCCCTAATTGATCTGAAACAGCCCCAGTGTGGAATCTCTCTCCAGTTGATCTCTGACACAGCCTCAATGTGGAATATCTCTCCAGTTGATCTCAGACACAGCCCCAGTGTGGAATTTCTCTCCAGGTGATCCCTAGCGGAGCCCCAGTGTTGAATATCTCTCCACTTGATCTCTGACATAAGCCCAGTGTGGAATCTTTCTCTGGTTGATCTCTGACACAGCCCCATTGTGGAATCTCTCTCTAGTTGATTTCTGAGAGCCCCAGTGTGAGTCCCTGTCCAGTTGATCACAGACACAGCCCCATTGTGGAATCACTCTCTTGTTGATCTCTGACTCAGTCCTAGTGTGGAATCTCTCTCTAGTTGATCTGACACAGTCCCAGTGTGTAATCTCTGTCTAGTTGATATCTGACACAACCCCAGTGTGGAATCTCTCTCTGGTTGATCTCTGACACAGCCCCAGTGTGGAATCTCTAACTAGTTGATCTCTGACACTGCCCCAGTGTGGAATCTCTCTCCAGTTGATCTCTGACACAACCCCAGTGTGCAATCTCTCTTAAGTTGTTCTCAGACACAGCCCCAGTGAGAGATCCCTCTCTCATTGATCTCTGACACAGCGCCAGTGTGGAATCTCTCTCTAGTTGATCTCTGACACATTCCCACTGTGGAATCTCTCTCTAGTTGACCTCTGACACAGCCCCAGTGTGGAATCTCTAACTAGTTGATCTCTGACACTACCCCAGTGTGGAATCTCTCTCTAGCTGATCTCTGACACAACCCCAGTATGAGATCCCTTTCTCTTTGATCTCTGACACAGCCCCTGTGTGGAATCTCTCTCGTAGATCTCTGACACATCCCCAGTGTGGAATCTCTCTTTAGTTGATCTCTGACACAGCTCCAGTGCAAGATCCCTCTCTAGTTGATCTCTGACACAGCGCCAGTGTGGAATCTCTCTCTAGTTGATCTTTGACACCCCAGTGTGAGTCCCTGTCTAGTTGATCTCTGACACAGCCCCAGTGTGGAATCCCTCTCTAGTTGATCTCTGACATATTCCCACTGTGGAATCTCTCTCTAGTTGATCTCTGACACAGCCCCAGTGTGGAATCTCTCTCTATTTGATCTCTGATACAGCCCTGTTGTGGAATCTCTGTCTAGTTGATCTCTGACACAGCCCCAGTGTGGACTCTCTCTCTAGTTGATCTCTGACATATTCCCACTGTGGAATATCTCTCTAGTTGAACTCTGACACAACCCGAGTATGGAATCTCTCTCGAGTTAATCTCTGACACAGCCCTATTGTTGAATCTCTCTCTAGTTGATCTCTGACACAGCCCCAGTGTGGAATCTCTCTCTAGTTGATCTGACACAGCCCCGGTGTGGAAACCGTGTCTAGTTGATATCTGACACAACCCCAGTGTGGAATCTCTCTCTGGTTGATCTCTGACACAGCCCCAGTGTGGAATCTCTAACTAGTTGATCTCTGACACTGCCGCAGTGTGGAATCTCTCTCCAGTTGATCTCTGACACAACCCCAGTGTGGAATCTCTCTTCAGTTGATCTCAGACACAGCCCCAGTGAGAGATCCCTCTCTCATTGATATCTGACACAGCGCCATTGTGGAATCTCTCTCTAGTTGATCTCTGACACATTCCCACTGTGGAACATCTCTCTAGTTGATATCTGACACAACCCCAGTGTGGAATCTCTCTCTAGTTGATCTCTAACACAGTCCCAGTGTGGAATCTCTAACTAGTTGATCTCTGACGCTGCCCCAGTGTGGAATCTCTCTCTAGTTGATCTCTAACACAGCCCCAGTCTGGAATCTCTCTGTATTTGATCCTTGACATAGCCCCAGGGTGAGATCCCTCTCTATTTGATCTCTGACACAGCCCAAGTGTGGAATCTCTCTCTAGTTGATCGCTGACACAGTCCCAGTGTGGAATCTCTCTCTAGTTGATCTCTGACACAGCCCCTGTGTGGAATCGCTCTCTAGCTGATCTCTGACACAGCCCCAGTCTGGAATCTCTCTTTATTTGATCCCTGACATAGCCCCAGTGTGAGATCCCTCTCTAGTTGATCTCTGACACAGCCCCAGTGTGGAATCTCTCTCTAGTTGATCTCTGACACAGCCCCAGTGTGGAATCTCTCTCTAGTTGATCTCTGACACAGCCCCAGTGTGGAATTTCTCTCTCGTTGATCTCTGACACAGCCTCACTGTTTAATCCCTGTCTAGTTGATATCTGACAAAGCCCCAGTATGAGATCCCTTTCTCTTTGATCTCTGACACAGCCCCAGTGTGGAATCTCTCTTTAGCTGATCTCTGACACAGCCCAGTGAGAGATCCCTCTGTAGTTGATCTCTGACACAGCCCCTGTGTGGAATCACTGTCTTGTTGATCTCTGACACAGCCCCAGTCTGGAATTTCTCTGTATTTGATCCCTGACATAGCCTTACTGTTTAATCCCTGTCTAGTTGATATCTGACACAGCCCCAGTATGAGATCCCTTTCTCTTTGATCTCTGACACAGCCCCAGTGTGGAATCTCTCTTTAGCTGATCTCTGACACAGCCCCAGTGAGAGATCCCTCTGTAGTTGATCTCTGACTCAGCCGCAGTGTGGAATCTCTCTCTAGTTGATCTCTGACACCGCAGTATGAGTCCCTGTCTAGTTGATCTCTGACACAGCCCCAGTGTGGAATCTCTCTAGTTGATCTCTGACACAGCCCCAGTGTGGAATCTCTATCTGGTTGATCTCTGACACAGTCCCAGTGTGGAATCTCTATCTGGTTGATCTCTGACACAGCCCCAGTGTGGAGTCCCTCTCTAGTTGATCTCTGACACAGTCCCAGTGTGGAATATCTCTCTAGTTGAACTCTGACACAACCTGAGTGTGGAATCTCTCTGTAGTTGATCTCTGACACAGTCCCAGTGTGGAATCTCTCTCTAGTTGATTAATGACACACACCCAGTGTGGAATCCCTCTCTAGTTGACCTCTGACATCGTCCCAGTGTAGAATCTCTCCCATGTTGATCTCTGACACAGTCCCAGTGTGGAATATCTCTCTAGTTGATCTCTGACACAGCCCCAGTGTGAGATCCCTCTCTAGTTGATCTCTGATACAGTCCCAGTGTGGAATCTCTCTCTAGTTGATCTCTGACACAGTCCCAGTGTGGAATCTCTCTCTCTAGTTGATCTCTGACACAGCCCCAGTGTGGAATCTCTCTCTAGTTGATCTCTGACACAGCCCCAGTGTGGAATCCCTCTCTAGTTGATCTCTGACACAGTCCCAGTGTGAGATCCCTCTCTAGTTGATCCCTGACACAGCTCCATTGTGGAATCCCTCTCTAGTTGATCTCTGACACAGTCCCAGTGTGAGATCCCTCTCTAGTTGATCTCTGACACAATCCCAGTGTGGAATCTCTCTCTAGTTGATCTCTGACACAGCCCCAGTGTGGAATCCCTCTCTAGTTGATCTCTGACACAGTCCCAGTGTGGAATCTCTCTCTAGTTGATCTCTGACACAGTCCCAGTGTGGAATCTCTCTCTAGTTGATCTCTGACACAGTCCCAGTGTGGAATCTCTCTCTAGTTGATCTCTGACACAGCCCCAGTGTGGAATCTCTCTCTAGTTGATCTCTGACACAGCCCCAGTGTGGAATCTCTCTCTAGTTGATTTCTGACACAGTCCCAGTGTGGAATCTCTCTCTAGTTGATCTCTGACACAGTCCTTGTGGAATCCCTCTCTAGTTGATCTCTGACACAGCCCAGAGTGGAATCTCTCTCTAGTTGATCTCTGACACAGCCCCAGTGTGAGATCCCTCTCTAGTTGATCTCTGACACAGCCCCAGTGTGGAATCTCTCTCTAGTTGATCTCTGACACAGCCCCAGTGTGAGATCCCTCTCTAGTTGATCTCTGACACAGCCCGTGTGGAATCTCTCTCTAGTTGATCTCTGACACAGTCCCAGTGTGGAATCTCTCTCTAGTTGATCTCTGACACAGTCCCAGTGTGGAATCTCTCTCTAGTTGATCTCTGACACAGCCCCAGTGTGGAATCTCTCTCTAGTTGATCTCTGACACAGCCCCAGTGTGGAATCCCTCTCTAGTTGATCTCTGACACAGTCCCAGTGTGGAATCTCTCTCTAGTTGATCTCTGACACAGTCCCAGTGTGGAATCTCTCTCTAGTTGATCTCTGACACAGCCCCAGTGTGGAATCTCTCTCTAGTTGATCTCTGACACAGCCCCAGTGTGGAATCTCTCTCTAGTTGATCTCTGACACAGCCCCAGTGTGGAATCCCTCTCTAGTTGATCTCTGACAGAGCCCAAGTGTGGAATCTCTCTCTAGTTGATCTCTGACACAGCCCCAGTGTGGAATCTCTCTCTAGTTGATCTCTGACACAGCCTCACTGTTTAATCCCTGTCTAGTTGATATCTGACGAAACCCAAGTGTAGGATACCTCTCAGGATGATATCAGACACTCCCTGGTGTGAGATCCCTCTCTAGTTGATCTTGGTGAAAGTGTTGGATCTCCCGGTCTTGCGCAGGCGCGGTCGTTACCCGACTGTTTATTTTTGAACAATCACGCGGGGCTCTTCCCGCCACCCGCCTCCGCGCATGCGCATCCGCACAGTAACCGTTCGCGCACGCGCTTTCCGGTCGCATTCAACCACAATGTTGACGAAGTCCCGCCCCATCGGCCGTCGCGTAAGCGCTGAGTCGCCGCAGTGCCACATCGACCAACGCACGATTCCGTTCTTATCGCCGCTCTCCCTTATCCACACGCCCGGCCCATCCTCTCCCGCGCATGCTCCAATCGTCCCTAACAAATGTGCGCTTGCTTCCGCCTTCCCCGCTGCTTTTGCGCACGTGCATCTTTCCCTTCCCCGATCTGCGCATGTGTCGCTATCTGCACACCTCCCCCCCACAAACCTCCGTCCCACGCATGCGCTCTCCTCTCTCAGCAAATTGGCCAGGTATTCACAGCATGGTGTTTATTCCAGGCTCCCAATTAACACACTCACTGGGCTGTTCCATCCATCCTGAAAACATTTTGCCACCAGCTGTGCAAGGAAGACATGGGAGGCATCAGGTTGTTCATGGATTTGACCATTGTGGGAAACATTATAGGAAACAGTTTATAGAGACACAGAGACCCCCTGGATCACGCTGAATGAGATCCTCTGGGTCACATAGTGTCAGATCCACTTTTTCAGGCAGTGACAGATACATTGAACCGAACAAAGTGAGATCAATTGTCTCAAATTGCCTCAGGCCTAGCATTTCCAATAATGTCAGGTCCACTGGAACAGACAGTGTATTGTCCCCTGGTTCAAACAGTGTCACGTCCCCTGGAAAAGACAGTGTCAGATCATCTGGCTCAGGCACAGTAATATCCACTGGTCCAGATCGTGCCAGGTGCACTGAGTCAGACAGTGTCAGGTTCCACTTTTCAGACCCTGTCAGATCAACTGGAACAGACAGTTTCAGACCTGTTTCAGGCAGAATGAGGTCAGCTGCTACAGATATTGACGTACCATTGAAACGGATACTGACAGATCTTCTGGATCAGGCAGTTTCAGTATCTTTGGTTCAGGCAGCGTCAGATGCAATGACTCTCACTGAGTCAGATGCACTTGTCCAGACTGTGTCTGACCCTCTGTATCAGACAGTGTCCTGTATACTTGATTCGACAGCATTAGATCTTCTGGTCTAGAGGGAGTGAGATCCAGTGCTCCTGTCAGCGTCAGGTGTTTTGGTTCAGACAGTATCAGATACCCTACAGCAGGAAGTGTCAGGTTATTTGTTCAGGGAATGTCAAAAGTTCAGCTTATGACAGGGCCAGGTCCTGCTTTTCTGTTAGTGCCTGGTTCACCAGTTCAGTTTGTGTCAGTCCCTCCGATTCAGACAGAGTGATATCCAATATTGCAGGCAGTGTCTGGTTCTCACATTCACCCAATTCCTCATTCCCTGGTTTAGTGTAAAATCCACTTTATCAGGTATTATCAGATCCACTAGATCAGAAAATGTCATATCCTATGGCACCGACAGTGAGATCCACAGTTACATTCAGTGTCACGTGCTCCGATTCAGACAGATTTGGGATCCAACAAACTGTGTCAGATGCTCTGGTTGATGTCAGATCCGCTGGATGAGACACTATCAGCTGCACTGGATCGGAGAGTAACATATCCGCTGTCCCATACAGGGTGAGATCCACTGATACATACTGTGCCTGGAGCTCGGCATCAGTCAGTGTCTCATCCTCAGTTTCAGCCAGTGTCTGATCCAATGTTCAGCCAATTTTTCGTCCCCAAATCAGTCTGGGAAGGGCACGGATCTCCTGGATGGCGGGCAGTGGGGGTGGGTCGTTGTTGGGAAGTGGGTCAGCTATGTAGGCAAATCTCAGAGAAGTGCAAATATAATAGGGAAATAAAAGCAGGGGATTTCAACGTCCCCAATATTAACTGGGATAGCCTTAGTGTGGAATGCATAGTGTGGGGGGTTTGGGGGGGATGGGGGATGCTGAGTGTGAGGGACTGAATTCATACAGTGCATGCAGGAGAGCTTCTTTATTCAGCAACTATCTATTCCTCTGGCTCAGCGAGTGTCTCAACCCCCTTGTTCAGTGAGTGACTGATCCCCTGGTTCAGCGAGTGACTGATTTCATGCTTTCGCTGATGGCTGATCCCCTGATTCAATCATTGTCAAATCAACTGATTCAGCCAATGTCAGACCCTGTGGTAGAGACAGTGTCAAATCCTCTGGTTCAGAAATTGTCAGATCCCCTTGCTCTGTCAGTTTCTAATTCCCTGGTTCTGCATGTGTCAGATCCTTTGGCTCTCCCAGGCTCTAGTCCTCCAGTATTGACATAACCCAGCATGTGGTCGGTGAATGGAATCTGTTAAAATCCTATCTATGGTGGGACAATGGGGCAGTGGCTGCAATGGGTTCCCGTTACGCTAAGACAACTAAAGCATTGCTGATGAAGTTCCCTCTCGCTGTTACCCAGCAATGGCTGTTGGGGGGGGGCGGCAGTGTGAGGGTGGGGCTACATGGGGGGTGGAAGGTGCGGAGGTGTCCCCTGCTACCATTTTCAGTTAGGAACTTTCTTTTTTCCGTGAGTTCCTCGGTGCCAGTGACCACTGTATACTCTTCCTTCATTTCCCTGATTTGAGGTTACGGAGCTTGGAGGAGGCCTCACCTGCAGGTGTTTCTACTCACTGTAGATTCATTCTTGAATCAGGAGGCACCCAGACCTTTGGAGAGATTTTTATCCTGTCTCCCGTGTCACACAGTCTTTGAGAAACCATTGAGCCCATCCAGCTGGCCGCTTGTGGATGACATGAAAATTGGTGGCATTGTAAATAGTGAGGAGGACAGCCTTAGCTTACTGTAGGATATAGATGGGCTGGTCAGATGGGCTTATCAGTGGCATATGGAATTTAATCTGGATTAGTGTGAGGTGATGCACTTGAGCAGGACACACAAGGCACGGGAAGGCATGATAAATGCAAGGACCCTGGTATGTACCGAGGATCAGAGGGATCTTGGTGAGCATGTCCATCTGACACTGAAGGTAGTGGGGCAGGTAGATAACTTGTTTAAGGCGGCATATGGGAGACTTGCCTTTATTAGCCAAGGAATATAATATAAGATCAGGGAGGTTATGCTGGAACTGTATAAAACGCTGGTTAAGACACAACTTGAGTATTGCATGCAGTTCTGGTGTCCACAATATAGGAAGGAAGCGGTTGTACTGTAGAGACTGTAGAGGAGATTTAACAGGGTGGGCCTGGAACAGAGAGTTTTAGTTATGAATAGAGATTGGATAGACTGAGGTTAATTTCCCTGCAGCAGAAGTGATTGAGTGGGGACATGACTGAGGTGTATAGAATTATGACGAGCATAGATAGGGTAGGCTGGAAGGGAATATTACCCTTGGTGGAGTGGTCAATCACCAGCAGGCATAGATTTAATGTAAGGGGCAGGAGGTTTAGAGGGGATATGAGGAAGATTTTTTTTCACCCAGAGGGCAGTGGGAATCTGGACCTCAGGGCCTGAAACAGTTGTAGAGGCCAAAACCCTCATGATATCTAGGAAGTGTTTGGAGGTGCACTTGCGATGCCCTGGCAGACAAGGCTAAAGCACCTAGTGCTGGAAAATGGGATTAGAATTGTCAAGTACTTGTTTGACCAGTGCAGACTCGGTGGTCAGATGTGTCTTTAACTGTGTTGTGGGCCTCTATGACTTTATGACTTGTATATCCGAAGGTATCGCCATCCCACGTTACCATAACCCACCTCTAGAAAATTCACAACTACCCAGTTAACTTTTCAAAGTAACCGTGACCATCTCCCTCGGCTCCACTCCCTCAGTCCGTCTCTCTGGAGCGTTTTGTTCGTCTTCTCTCCAACTTCAACTTCTGATCCAGTTACAGTAACATGTCCCCTGCACCTGATTGGTCGGAACTTACATCGTCCCAGACTCAAAGGCTACATTACAAGCCACCATGGCAACTGAGGCTTTTACATTGTTGTCATATTGTCAGATTTCCACCTGTTTCCTCTTCATTGAGCACCAGCTTTGCCAACACATAAACCGTCGTGGAAGTGGGGCTGGAAATTAATGTTTCCCAGAACCTTCCATGTCTCCAACTGTAAATGAACAATGTGGTCATGATCATGACTGATGGTGCGGGGACAAAATGTTGACCCACAGTAGTACCTGTCTGCAGAAACAGGTGGCAAACAGAGCCCAGAGACACTTGGAGGCAGAGCTTGTGGACAACACAATCACTGGGAACAGATGCACGGGGGCAAAGAAAGAACACGGTCAACAAATTATCAGAGGCAGAGGAATAGGGCAAATGTGGAAGAGGAGAAATCAAAAACTCCATTCCCTAGGAAATGGCGATGAGGTTGAGGATACATACGAGATCGGATCTAGACATCTGAATAACATTTATAGACGTGACTTTTCCTGGACAGATGTAATTTACATAACTACTCAGACCTGGATGAAATGGGAAATACACTCACAAACATTAATCCAAAGCTTAATGCCAGAGTACAAAGAAATATCAAACCGTTCAGGCTAAAACCAGGAAATATTTGCTGAAAGTTTGAAAGGGAATGGTTCCCTGAATAAAGATGCAATGAATGCCAGGAAACTTACACTCAAGGACCAATGTGGAACTGATATTTCATAGCTGGGGATGAGCAAAGACAAAGGGACCAAAAGGAAGCGACGTTAACTGAATGTTATATGGCAGTGAACGAGATGGACCTGCTATCCGGGGGTTGAGCTGTATCTGATCGCAGCAAATCAAGAAAAGAATGTGACGTCACTAGGGATTGAAAGTAATACATTCATTTAAAAAGCATCCTCCAAGCAGATGAAAGAAAGATCTGGTTCAATTGGACCCAGAGTGTTTACATCAGATTTGTGAATGCACTGAATATTTTGAGTATCACATGATGATTGATCCAGAGAATATCACTGTTTCATACCCCATGTAAATTACCAATAGAGCTGAAAGGAAACTTGAAAGTGAGCAGCAAGAGATAGAGAGAAGAAAATAATTACCCAAGTCACCGAGCCGAGAGATTGGTAAATTGAAATGCAGTGAGAGAGAAGGCAAATGGGTGAGTAAGTATTTGCCTGGATCCCAAAGACCTAAATCAAACAATAAAGAGCACTGACTTTGTTATTCCAACAGTGCAATGGACCATGCCAGAACTGGCAGGTGCCAAGGCTTTCAGCAGCTTGATACCAGATATGGAGACTAGAACGTGAAGCTTGATGAGGAATTTTCACTCCTGAGATCATTCAACACACCCTTTGGGCGGTTCAAATTCCGTTAACTCTCATTTGCCCTTAAAGTGAGCACGGATGTGTTGGAGCAGAAATCAGATTTAAACAGGGGATGCAACAGAACAGTCAGCATAACTAATACCCAGCTCTATGTGTGAATCATAGAACAGTTTCAGTACAGAAGGAGGACATTCAGCACATCCAGCCAGTGAAAGTACGCTGCAGGAGCACTCTCACTACTGCCACTTATCCACCCTTTCCTTGAAATCCAGCAAATATTTTCCCTTCAGCTTCCTGTCCCATTTCATCTCAGAAACCATGATTAAACTTTGCTCCACATCTTTCTCGGACAGAACATTCGAGACCTCATCTCCTCACGGTGTCAAAGGGGTTTTGCTCGTGTCACCTTTGCTTCATTGGCAAACAAATTAACCTAATCTCATCTGATTCTCGGCCCTCCTGCCAACGTGAAGAATAACTATCTAATGTGCCTCGATCAATCATGATTCAGGTCACATCTACCTAGTCTCGTAAGCTTCTCTTCTCCAAGAACAACGCCGCTCCTCCAGTCTATTCACTTAATGGAGGTCCCTCATCGCTGAATCCATTCCCGTCTAATCTTCTGTACTCACCCTGGTCCCCTGACTTAACAAGGGAAATGCTTGCACTGCAGGCAGTTCAGAGATGCTGATTCCAGTGATGAAGGCGTTGCTGGAGGACCAAATTTTTAGCCGTTTTAACTGGTGCATATTGGAGTTCAGAGTCGTCTTGGAACAGGTATAATTCCGAGAGGCTGTGAACGGGTGTCTGCTGAGAGGCTGTTTCCCTTTGATCCGGAATCAGTACTAGTGGCACAATTTAAGAGTATGAGTCAAGCGTTTCAGACGGAGATGGTGAGCGATTCCTTGTTTCCCAGATTCAATAATTCCCTTCCCCAGTGAGCAGTGGAAGCTGGGTCATTGATAATATTCAAAGCTGATTTTGGCGGAGATTTCATAGACAAGCGAACGGAGGGCAAATGGGGGGATGGACATGGAAATGGAGCAAAGGTTTGTAGTTAAGAGCACAATCTTATCAGCGATGACCTTATTAAATGGCGGATTAGGCTCGAGGGTCCTCGTATCCTTCTCCTAATCCTATTTCTGAAGACCTTAATCGCTTTTGATATCTGAAATCTTTCAACAGGAAACGACTTAAACTCTCTCACACCACAGTTGATGTGATAAGGGCGGATATAGTGTGGGGGAATGGAGAGTAAATCTGTTGTGCAGCACGAATGGTTCTTTTTGTTGTTGAGGTTGTTGAGTCTAGAAGTTGAAGTCATATTTGAAGACATTTCCTTCTGCCTCTGCCAACTGAGCTGGGCTTTGGGAAGGGAGGGAGTGCGTTTGCTGTCATTTCACATCTACGCCGCTAGGGGATGCTCTAAGTTTCGCCTGGCCCTCCTGCCTCTCCTTGGGCCTCCCAGTGTTAACTCTTGGCCACCCGCTGCATCGACCGCTGCTCTTTGTCGAACCCCCTTCCCTCAGGTCGGCAGCAATGGCTTCCTGGGTTCAATGTCTTATTTCCGGCATTTATTTTGAATCGACAAAGAGAAAGTTAGGATCGACTGTTCAGAATAGAGAAGGAACTGGAACCCTGACCCGTCGAGGAGCTAAATAATAATAATAATAGGGATAATGATTAAATGAAAAGTGAGAATCAGCTTCCTGTTGAGCAGCCTATATTGTTGCGCATGTGCAGTCGGTTCACTCCCAAACTGCAGTGCGGCCCTGCTCACTGATTGAGGGCTTTCCCATCCGCGGGGGATTGTGGGAACAGCGCCCGCCATTGTATTATCGCCAATTAGGACAAATATAAATCCTTAAGGTGAATAATGTGTTGAGTAATTTGGTAATGAGGTGGCCATTCGGGCATTGGAGTCTGTCCAGCATCCAATAAGATCATGGTTGAATTTCTACCTGAAAACACCCACCCTCACACACATATACACACAAAAACAGACTCACTCCCACTCGCTCGGGATATTAACGTGCATAAAACAAACACCCAAACAAAAAACACATCCATAAAAACACACAAACTCACCCACAGCCACGCACACACACACATAGGCATACACGGGGTAAGATTGAGCAAGTGTGTATCTTTGTGTATGAGATAGTGCGTTGCGAATATATTACTTTGTACCTGAGAGCCTGTGAGTGTGTGTTTGACAGAGAGCGAGCCAGGGAGAGCTTGTGAGTCAGTATGACTATGAAGTATGTGTTTATGTGTGTGGATGAGTGTGTTAATAGTGTGTGCATAAGAGTGTGTCATTTTGTTATAGCGAAAGTGAGTTTGTAATTGTGTGAAACAGTGCGTGATTGTGCGAATGTGTGCCTGTGTATGGTGCACAGCAGGGTGTGTGACATTTAGAGTGCTTGAGAGAATGTGTGAATGTGCGTGTGAGTAAGAGTATTAGAGAAGGAGAGTGCTTCTGAATGTGTGTTTGCTATTGCCTGTTGCTGCACATGAGAAGTTCTCTGCAAGAGTTTGTGAGTGTGTGTGATATGTGAGTGTGGACAAGTGTGAGAGCTGAGTGCTTTCTGTGAGGGTGTGGGAGTAAGGATGTGAATCTGTGTGTGTGCCTTCTTGTGAGAGATAGAGTGAGAATGTCAATGTGTGTGAGACATTGAGTGTATGATATTTTGACTGTGAAAATAATGTGTGTGTGTGTTGATTCTGAGTCTATGTGAGTGAAAGTGTGTGTGAGGGTGAAAGAGAATGTGTGGCATTATGACAGTGTGATATTGAATGAGTATTTGATTCTGGGAGTGTGCGTGTTTGATGGAGTCGGTGTGTGCTTAAGATTAATGTGTGAGTGCTTCTGTTAATGTGTGTGAGGGAGTGAGTGAATGTCTGTGACTGTGAGAGAAAAATTGTGGAACAGAGTGTCAGGGAGCATCTGCTTGTGTGAGTGTGTGCATGTTGTGTGTGTGTGTGAGAGAGAGAGAGACATGTGGACAGTGTGGGATTGTGTGAGCATGAGGTTTCGTGAAAATGTGTGAGAGAGAATGTTTGTGTGAGTGTGATTGTGGGGAAAACTGTCTATACGTCAGTCTATGTTAGTGTGTGTGCGTGTGTGTTTGTGTGAGAGAGAGAATGCGTGACATATTCACATTGTCAGAGTGAGCTTGGGATTTGAGTGTGTGAGTGAAAATGTGCCTGTGAGTGGGGGTGTGTGAGGGTGAGTGTATGAGGGCCAGTGTGAGTGTAAGATACCGTGAATGACTGCAGGCAAGATAGAGCATATGTTTGAGAAAGTGTGTTTGACAATTTAATAGTGTGAGATCGAGTGAATATCTATGGCTGCGTGTTATTGTGTGCGTGTTTCTGTATGAGGGTGTGTGTGGGTGTGTGGAATTGTGTGTGTAATTGTGTGAGTATGTGTTTGTGTAGTTGTGTATGTGTGGGTTTGAGAGAGAAGCCGGGATTTTCCACACCGGGCTTGAGTGTTCTCATTCCTTTTCCTATTTTTTGTTCTTGAGCACACTCCCTATATTCAGGGGGACAGCCCAGGCTGGGTCTATGCCAACCAGAAGCTTTTGCACACAGGGATGAATCAGTCTTTGCCCGAGTGCTTGTGAGCCTCGTGTGAGAAGCCTTCTCTGGATGTTTGTCATTTGCCATTCACACACGCCCCAATTGCAAAGCTTTGCTTTAGCCAAACGAAATGCTCCGGGTCCACTTCAGCTGTATATAGCTGGGGAGTTCACCTCAGCGATGTGACTGCTGAAGAGTTCATCTGAGTGATCTAACGACTGCTGGAGAGACCACCCAAGTGATGTAACTACTGCTTGAGAGAACACCCGATCTATGTAACTACTGCTGGAGGGTCCACTGGAGCGATGGCTGAGAGAATCGGTACCATTTGGTGCTCAGGAAACCACCATCCCCAAATTTCTCAATCGTTCCCAATATCCATGAGCTCTTCCAGGCCTCCATCCTGTTTTGTCCTTAAAAGTTGGGCTGTGCATGTTCCGGGCCGGCGCGATTTCACGCTTTCAAGCGTGTGGGGTGGGCGGTCGGTGGCTGGGAGAGCGGTAATTGGTCAGAATCGGTTGAAACTGGCATCTTACACTACAAGAATGGACTTTTCATGCTAATATGCGAAATACATTCTTATCTACGCCGTTACAATTTACTAGTCAGAATGTGTTTATGTATTTGTGCAGGTGTAACAATAATTAATTTCAAAATGCTGTAAAACCCCAGTGATAAATATTAAATCATACAAAATGAAGGATTCCATTCTGATCCCATTGCTGCTGTCCACATAATTATTTCCTATAGCTTAAATGTGTCCCATGTTGAACAATTAACTTGCAAACTACATGTATAAATCCAGCAGTCTGCTGGTCCCAGCTGCATGGCAGCATCAGTTGTGCCTCTGGTCAAGTTGCGCACGGATTCCTTCTCTCTTTGGCACAAGATCAATATCTACATTTTTGGATATGTAAGTTTTGAAATCTAAGAATTCGAAATGTTTACAAGCTTTGAACAGAATTTATCTTTGTAAGAATGACACACGTTCACAAACACTTACTTGGGAAATTCTGCTCAGTTCTCCAGGACTGAGTTCCATGAATTTGACTGAAGTTTGCTGCAAGGATAGTGATCTGCCCTCAGCATTATGTACATCCAAAGTGATACATTTGGTAGCTTATTATTTGAGGACATCATTGATGAGGTTGCTTTCCAAACATCACGAAAGAAAACGTTTCAATGTATTTGAATCATATGATGTGCAGATAGATTTGCTGCAGTTTGTATTACTGCTTCCTCTTAATAAGCTGCTGATTGGTCTAACAGCTTTTCTGTTTGTGTCGTCAACAGTTTTCATTTTTACCAATTAACAAATCGTGAACATATTTCTATTTGAAATTATTATCTAATGCAAACACTTATTTTGTAAGACGTATTTTAGTTCCAAATTCAAGTGATATTTGTGCCTTTACTGTTGCAAATTTGCGAAGATAAAATTTGCAGTCCACTTTCTGTGAGCATTAGAAAGGAAACCTTTTACGGAATGGGCCGTTTTAAGCTTGACATACCTCAGCGTCTCAGAATGTCTTAATCCTGTCCTGTAACTGACATTCATAAGACACGTCTTTGACTACTGAAGACCTGGCTATTTCCTTGTATTTCTATTCAAAAATTACTGACTTTATATTTCATGTCAATTGAGCTTATTTCAGAGCTGGAAAATGTTAGGCAATTAAGTGTATCGAATCCGCATGACTACTCTTGGGAGCTCTGAAGAAGAGTCATACGGACTTGAAACTTTAACTTAGTCTTTCTCTCTACACATTGTGTCAGACCAGTTGAGATTTTTTAGCATTTTTTTGTTTTTTGTACTTGTCTATTCCACTTTGACTAATAATGTTTTAACGTTCAATCTCTTTTGATGCAGCATGCCTTACTCTGATAATTTTGAACACACACAAAAACTGGTTAGGCTTATAATTCTCATTTCACAAGCACTGCCTTGTACTTTTTTTGCACAGAGATCAGATTGATGGCAGAACATTAACATGGTTTTTTCTAAATAAAATTTGTAGTGTGTACTCGAACAACAATCTCTCTCTTACTCTCACTCTTTCAATCTCTCTCTCTCCCACATACACACACACAGGAAGAAGAACAGGCTGACACACAGGCACCTACACCAAAACAGAGTCACCTTCAGTGCTGTCCCACTGTAGGATGCTGTCATGTTCACATGGCACAGAAACACATTGTGTATACGCACACACACACACAGATCGACAGACAGAGAGATATACACTCTCTCTCTCACACATGCGCGCATATATAAAGAGACAAAAACGTACAGGAGGACAGATACATAAATAGATGCGTGCACTCTGATAGGCACCCACAAACATACACAAATACATACACACACGCACACAAAAATCATACATGCAGACAGCCACATGCACAGGTGGACATATCCTCAAATACGCACCCACGCAGATATACGCACGCACATACACATATACGGACAGCAACTTAGACAGACACAGATGCACACAGCCACAGACATGTGCACAAACACACACACACCCTTACACATTGTCACACACATTTGCACACACAAACGGACAGAAACATAAATGGACATATTTACTCACACCCTCAAATACACACACGCACACACAACCTCGCCTTCAGCAATCTCCCTCGGCTGGGGTTTATCGTGACAGCAGGTGCACAAACACACACGCACACACACACACACACAAGCACACACACACACACACACACACACACACAGAAACACACACATACACACACACACACACACACACACAAGCACACACACCTACACAAACACACACACATATACACAAACACACACACATACACACAAACACACACACACACACACACCTACACAAACACATACACACACACACACACACCTACACAAAAACATACACAAACACACACACACACACCTACACAAACACATACACAAACACACACACACACACACACCTACACAAAAACATACACAAACACACACACACACACCTACACAAACACATACACACACACACACACACAAACACACACACACATACACACACACACACACACACACACACCTACACAAACACACACACATATACACAAACACACACACATACACACAAACACACACACACACCTACACAAACACATACACACACACACACACACACACCTACACAAAAACATACACGAACACACACACACACACCTACACAAACACATACACAAACACACACACACACACACACACACACACCTACACAAAAACATACACAAACACACACACACACACCTACACAAACACATACACACACACACACACACAAACACACACACACATACACACACACACACACACACACACACAACACAAACACATACACAAACACACACACACACCTACACAAACACACACACACACACCTACACAAACACACATACACATACACATACACACACAACACACACACACCTACACACACATACACACATAAACACACACAAACAAATAGATGCTAAATAATTAAGATCAATTATACACTCTAGCATAAATTGACATTTGGTTGCTAAGTTGGGCTTCAGACCCTATGCAGAGGAATACAATTGTACGTGTTTCTTTTATTGGGCATAATAACTGATCCACAGGGTATAATGTTCGATCTGACTTGGAAAAGTTAACTTGATAGACAACACACAGACGGGTAAATTTAGTGTAAATTGTCAATTGGTCATGATAACTAATATTAAGGATATAAAGTAAAGCTAATTGTTGTATTGGTCTTGAAAAGATTACATGGGGAGAAAAGAAAGGTATATCGGTATTTCAGCTGATAAGCAACTAAATCAGAAGATTTCTGAACTGTGAGGAGAATTGAATAGCATTTCAAAAGGGCACAGACAAGTTAGTGGAATGGATAGGCAGGTGGTAGATGAAGTTCAATGCAAATAGATGCGAAATGATTCATTTTTGTAGCGAGAACATGAGGAGAGACAGCACAAAATGCATCTCTGAAGGGGGTATGAGGAAAGGGACAAGCCATTGACGGGGCAGTATATTTTGAGAAATCAGTAACTAAAGCAAGGCTGTATTTATCGTAAAATAGAGTATAAGTGCAAGGAAGTTAGTTCAACTTGTATAAATCACTAGTTTGGACTCTAGTTGAAGTATTACGTCGAGCTCTGGGCAAGGAATGTGAAGTTACTGTGTAGAGGACAGATAAGATTCATGAGAATGTTTCCAGGTTTGAACTTGGAAAAGTTACAGGGATTGGTGTTGGGTCCCTTGCTGTTTTTGGTATATATAAACGATTTGGAATTGAATGTTGGAAGGTTGATCATTAAGTTCGCAAATGACACGAATATTGGTGGGTGGTAAACAGTGCATAGGATAGCCTCAGATTAAAGGAGAATATAGACGTGCTGGTCAGATGGGCTGATCACTAGCAAATGGAATTTAATCTGGATAAATGTGAGGTGATTCACTTGTGCAGGACAAGCAAGGCATGGCAGTACACGATGAATTGTACCTGGGAAGTGCCGAGGATCAGAGGGACCTGGGTGTGCATATCCACCGGTCCCTTAAGGTGACGGAATATGCAGATAAGATGGTTAAGATGGCATATGGGATACCTGCGATATATGAGGCATAGAGTATAAGAGCAGGGAGATTATTCTTGAACTATATAAAACGCTGGTTAGGCCACAGCTAGAGTATTGTGTGCAGTTCTGGAATTCGCATTATGGGAAGGATGTCATTCCACTAGAGAGAGTGCAGAGGAGATTTATCAGGATGTTGCCTGGACTGGTGAACATTCGTTATGCAGCGAGATTAAATAGACTGGGTTTTGTTTCTCTGGAGGGGAGCAGATTGAAGGGGGACAGGATTGAGTGTGTAGAATTATAAGGTGCATAGTTGGGGTAGACAGGAAGGAGCTCTTACCCTTGGTGGAGGGATCCATAACCAGTGGGCTTAGATTTAAGGTAAGGGGTAGGAGGTTTAGTGGGTATGTGAGGAAGAATTTTTTCAACCAGAGGGTGTTGGGCAACTGGAACTCACTGCCTGAAAAGGTGGTTGAATCAGAAACATTCATAACATTTAAGATAGGTTTGGATGTGCACTTGCGATGCCAAGGCATACAAGGCTATGGACCTGGTGCTGGAAAGTGTGTTTAGAATAGTTAAGTACTTGTCTGTCTGGCGCAGACTCGATGGGCCGAAAAGGGCCTTTTTCTGTGCTGTAGACCCCTATGACTCTACGAATCTAAGTTAGGATTGTTTTCCTTGAAGAAGAGAAGGCTGAGAGGAGATTTGATATGGCTATTTAGAATAATGAGTGATCCTTATTAAATAAGGGGAAACGGTTCATTTTCGTGAAAGCACTCAGGGTGAGGAAGCTCAGTATTAAGGTCATCAGGAATAGAAACACTGATAACATTAAATATTATGTTTTCACACAGAGAGTGGTTTGGATCTGTAAAACAGTGACTGAGAGCTGGTGGAGGCAGGTTGAAATGAAGCATTAATTCGGGAATTAGACTGTTATCTGAAAATGAAGAAAGTGCAGGTTATGGGGAGAAGGCTGGAGAAAAAAACTTGGTGAGTTGCTCATTGAGTCGGTGCAGACACGATGGGCCAAATGGCCGCCTTCAACTTGGTAACAGTTCTGTGATTCTGTTATTTGACTTGATCCTTCCTTTTCCCTGTGCCCCTCCTATTTCAATCTCTGAATTTCTGCCTTTCGGTTCCAGCTTTAATTAGATTCAGTGAAATACAGTTGCACTGCTGTAATTCCCAGGGTCGCCATGCTTTAAGGATCATTGACCAACCTCCAGCCAGCATCACGCGTAATGACATCATGACGGTGGGTTGTTGGTGACTCTTTCAGAAGCGAAGCTATTGGGACGGATTTCGATTGGCCAGTGATCTGCAAGCAACCCAGCCATTGGCTTACACTGCTGTCAATCGCAAAGTGGGCAGGGATAGGTTTTGCTGAGGTGAGCAAGGCGCTTGGCTATTGGTCGGATTTTGAAGTGGGATTTTCATTACTCCAGGAAATTCCAGGGGTGTTGCATCTCTCCAATTGGATATTAGAGCTGTCACTCTCATGCTGAAACGCTCCAATCGGACAGGGCAGGTGTCCCTCACACCTTCGGGACTCTCCATTTGTTTGAAGAGCTATCAGTCAAATATTGAACGCTATGATTGAACGAAACTCCGCGCTAGATGGTGGGAATTGGTTTGTGGTGTCTGATTAATTGAAGTGCTGACCGAAGCGGTCGGAGCTTACTGATTGGCTGATGTGGCTGTCAGTGATGGTGTTCAGCTCCCTGATGGGCTGATACTTCTGTGGTCAATGACGAAGATCTCTGATTGGCTGAACTATCTGTGAGTCACTGGTTGCAGCCACGTGATTGGATGAAGCTGATGCCAGTCAGATGTTGGAATGAACTGTTTGGCTGAACTGTCTATCAGTTGGCAGTTGTCGCTCCCTGATTGGTTGAGATGAATGTCAAGGAAGAATACCCTGACTGGCCCACGTGACTCTGGGCAAAAAGGCTGCAGCTCCCTGACCTATTGGATGAAGCGACTTTCAGTCATCCGGTAGGTCACTTTGATTGGCTCAGGTAGCTGTCATTCAGCGAGCGGTTCTCCCTGAATGGCTCAGGTGGCTGTGGATGAACATCTGGTGCTGCTCCATTGGCTGGCGTGCCTGTCAGTTATGGGGCTGATTGCCCTGATTGGCACAAACAGCTGTCAGTTAGTGGCGGCGATGCCTGATTGGGTGAGGTGAATGTCAGTCAGCAGACAGAGCTCCCTCATTGGCAGAAGTGCTTGTCTGTCAGCGGCCGGAACTCTCTGATTGGCTGAAGCGTCTGGCAGTCAGGTTTTATTCTTCATTAATTGAATAATTGATGTAACCAGATATTTCACCGTTTTCTTCATCTGCTCCCGGAACCTGGACTGAGTCACAGCGTAAATAAATGTGTTTGTGCAACAACTTAAACTTTGCAGCATAAATCCGACTTGTTGGAATGTGTATTCAGGATAGGTGAGGTAAGTTAGCCCTCTCATATAGAAGAATTTTATAACATACACCGACCACAAGAGGATAAAGGTGCCGGATGTGGTGAAGAGTAAAATCATAGACTTCCTCCTGCTCTCCATCCCTGGGTCACTGCGATTCTCTCCCTTACTCTGAGCCCTCAGTCCCTTCCGGACTCGACTGGTCTCTAAAATGTGTCTGACAGTCACAGCGTTTGTCAACAGAATTAAACCGAATGGGAGCAATGGGGTTAAAACTTTCTCAAACCAGTTAAATCCAACCCATCCGGGATCAGTAACAATGCTTAGCTTTGTCTTACAGCCACATGGTACATTGTCGATTATCTGTCCAGGTTCCAGTGTAAAGTATTGGGGGATGTTTTTTAAACCAAGCAGGATACTGGTTGTCGCTAGAACCACAGCTGCAGTTTTCCCGGTGCAATATTCTGTTTTCAGCTTCTGGCAACAAATGGCCACAAATCGATCAAAGGAGAAAGTGACGGTGAACCAGACAGAACAGTCCATGGCTGCAACCATCAGCACAGTGCGAACACTACACACAGGAGTGAGGTGCAGGAAACACAGTGGGAAATAATAATAATTGATCTTGTTAAGTATGACGTGTGTGATAATGACCAGTAGATCCGCCGTTGCCATGGCCACCAGGTAGCGAGTGGTGCAGATGGAGAGGCCGCACTTTCCCCGAGACAGGATCACGATTCCCAGTAAATTAACTGTCAGAAAGAGGGGAGAAGGGCCTGGAACTTAATGATTAAACATTCTCTGTGTCTGACCCTGAAAGTGAGGTCAGGATTTCCGCACCAAAACAGAGTTTGGTCACAGGAGGACATGCAGGCAACTGGCTTGTGAGTATTTCAGCTTTTAGCTTTGTTTTTAGATTGAAATTAGCAGCTGAGTTACAGTTACTTGTTGATTATTATTAAATTTAGTCCTTTAAGTATAGGGGGAAATTGAACAAGCAATAAAGGAGAAACAATAAAAAAGATCCAGATGTGAGCGGGTGTTTAAAGAGCAGGAGTTTACCTGTGAGGGAGCAGAGCGGCTGTACAAAGAGCGAGAGTGGAGCGGGTGCATATAGAGCAGGAGTTTACCTGTGAGGGAGCGGAGCGGCTGTATAAAGAGTGATAGCGGAGTTTACCTGTGAGGGAGTGGAGCGGCTGTACAAAGAGCGAGAGTGGAGCGGGTGCATATAGAGCAGGAGTTTACCTGTGAGGGAGCGGAGCGGCTGTATAAAGAGCGATAGCGGAGTTTACCTGTGAGGGAGCGGAGCGGCTGTATAAAGAGCAGGAGTTTACGTGTGAAGGAGCGGAGCGGCTGTATAAAGAGCGATGCAGAGTTTAACTGTCAGGGAGCCTGTTCTCACACAGGCACTGGGCGGTGCTGGAATTTGAAAGGAGTGATGTCAGGACAAGGGAGAGAGCTGGTTTGTAGTTAGTGAGTAAGGTGCTTTCTTTTTCCTCCACTTTAAAACTACATTACAGTAGGTAACAGTCATCGCATTTGACTCTATTTTGCAAGAAAAATCTGAATTGTATGTTTACTTGGCTTAAATTTAGGGTAACAGCTTTTTTAAAAATAAAAATCAAACAAAATGTCTGGCAAAGGGACTCAGTCACGTGATTTGCATGGGGATTCTTCGACACGCATTGCAATCTGAATGACCACATCTGCAGGAAGTGCCACTGGAATCACCAGCTTGAGCAATGGGTTTCAGAGTGTTAGCATCAGCTGGAGACACAGCGGTGCATCCGCGAGACTGAGAGTTAGGTGGATAAAACATTTTTAGATGTGGTCACTCAGCAGCTTGAAGAAGTGCGGGAATGGGTGACCACCAGTCAGAAGAAGGGAGGCAGGCATGTAATGAGGAAAGCCACAGGTATGTAATGAGGAAAGCACCAGGCAGGTAATGAGGAAACCCTGTTTTTCTGTGTTGCAAAAGGGTAAGAGTGAATGTCTGGGGTGTGCAACCAGAGTCAAATTCCAGGCACTGTGGGTGTCTCAGCTGCACAAGTGGGGAGGGGTAAGAGTGCAAGAGCAATAGCGGTAGGAGACAAAATAGTGAGGGGTGCAGACTGGAGCTTCTGCAGCCGTAGATGTGACTCCGGGATGGTGTGTGGCCTCCCTGGTAACAGGGTCAAGGATATCACAGAACAGTTATCAGGCATTCTGAAGAGGAAGGGAAAATTCAGAGGTCGTGATTCACATTGATACTAATGACTTAGGTAGAAAGAGGGATGAGGTGCTGCAAAATGAATTTAGGGAGCTAGGCAGCAGATTAAAAAGCAGGACCTGAAAGGTTGCAACCTCTGGATGGCCCCCTTGTCACGTGAAAGTGAGTATAGGAATATGAGGATAGAGAAGATGAATGCGTGGCTGAAGAAATGTTGAGGAGGGGGGAATGCCTTCTGGTTCCTAAATCAGGGTATGTTTCTGGTGAAGTTGGCACCTGTACATGTTGGACAGGTTGCACCTGAATTGGCACAGGAGCAACATCTTTGTGGGGAGGTTTGCTAGTGATGTTGGGTTGGGGTTGTGGGGGGAGGGTAAAACTAATTCGGTATTTTTATGTAATAATGAGTGAAGGTACAGTAGAGGATGGTGCACAGCCTAATATAGAAGAGGAATTCAGTAAGCCTGGAAGGCAGAGCAAATGTAGACCTGTTAAGGCACAGGGGAACAATGCAAGGCTGGGTCGCTGCTATTGCAATGAAACGAGTCTTAAAAGTAGGGCAGATGAATTGAGGGTGCTGATTAACACATGGGAATATGATATTGTTGCTATCACAGAGACATGGTTGGTGGCGGCGCAGGACTGGCAGCTCAATGTTCCAGGGTATAGAATGTTCAGGCATGACAGGGGCTGATGGCGACTTGGTGGTGGGGGTTTAAAATGGAAGTTGACATTGCACGATTGATCAAGGAGTAAATTAATGCCATAAGGAGTGATGGTATTTTAGAAGGTTCCTCAAATGAGGCCACCTGTAGAGAACTTAAATACAGTCAGCAATCACTTTGCTGGGGGTGCACTAAATGCCTCCAAAGAGTCAGTGGGGCTAGAGGAGCGGATATGTAGGAAAATCTCAGAGATGTGTACAAGGGTAATAATAGTAGGAAATTTCAATTCACCGAAGTTAACTTGGATAGTCTTAGTGTGAGAGGCTTCGATGTGGTGGAATTCTTAAAGTGCTTGAAAGAGAGCTTTTTGAGCCAACACTAAAGCCCTACGAGAGAAGGGGCGGCACTGGACCTAATCTTAGGGAATGAAGCCAGGAAAGTGGTATAAGTGTCAGTGGGGGAAAAGCATTTCGGGGAGAGAGACCATAGTTCTTGTGGTTTTAAGGTAGTTAATGAAAATGACAAAGATGGCTTGTAAATAAAGGTCCTGAAATTGGGGAAGGCCGACTTCAATATTTTATGACAGGATGTGGCCAAAGTGGACTGGGAGCAGCTAATTGTAGGAAAGTCTCCAACAGGCCCGCGGGAGTCATTCAGAAAGGAAATAGTGAGAGTTCAGGGCCAACATGTTCCCGTAGAGGTGAGGGGTAGGTCAAACAATTCCAGGGGATACTGGTTGTCAAGGGATATAGAGGATTGGATAAGGAAAAAGAAAAGTGACTGATGGTAGATACAGGGGGGTTAAAACAGCACGGAAGCCCTGGAGAAGCATAAAAAGTGCGTGGTGGGGGAGGGGTGTGGTAGTTAACAAGTAGTTAGGAGAGCGAACAGGAGACATTACCAAACACTGGCGGGAAAGGTAAAACAAAACCCAAGGCATTTTATAAATATATTCAGGGCCTGAGGATAACCAGGGAAAGAGTAGGACCCATCAGGGAATAAAGTGGCAGATTGTGCTGTAACCGAAGGACATAGGTGAGGTTATAAACACTAACTTTTCATCTGTGATCACTGTGGAGAAGGACGATGTTGGTGTTGAAATGAGCGAGTGGGGTCTGTGATATACTTGAACAAATTAGCATTGAAAGGGTGGAGGTATTAGTGGTTTTTGCTTCAAAGTGGATAAACCCACAGGCCCAGATGATATGTATTCCTGGCTGTAATATGAGGTAAGGGAGGAGGGTGCAATGGCTCTGATGATTATTTTCAAATTATCTGGCCACTCGAGGGGTGCCAGTGTATTGGAGGAGAGTGAGAGAGGAGAAGCGGGCCATTAGCAGTGAGAGAGTTGTAGCGGGGCCATTAACAGTGAGAGAGTTAGAGAGAAGAAGTAGGGCCTTTAGCAGTGAGAGAGTTGTAGCAGGGCCATTAGCAGTGAGAGAGTGAGAGAGGAGCAACAGGGCCATTAGCACTGAGAGAGGAGAAGCGGGGCCATTAGGAGTGAGAGAGTGTGAGAGAAGCTGCGAGAGAAGCAGCGAGGCTGTTAGCAGGATTTGAGAAGCGAGAGGGAAATCACCCGGAATGATGTTGGAATCTGCAGCACACTGCCTGAGGGGGTGGTAGAAGCAGGAACCCTTACAACATTTACGAAGTATTTAGATGAGCACTTGAAATGGCATCGCATACAGGGTTAGGGGCCAAGAGCTGGTAAATGGGATTAGAATAGATATGTACTAGATGCCTGGCACGGTCATGATGGGCTGAAAGGCCTGTTTCTGTGCTGTATAACTCGGATACTCTGTGACCCTCTGACTCTATGAGTGAGAGAGGAACAGAGCAGGCACTGAGAGTGGGAGAGTGTGAGAAACAGCGGTGCCATTAACAGTGAGAGAGCAGAAGGAACAGCGGGGACATTAACAGTGAGACAGTGCAAGTTGAGTGAGCGTCCTTTGGAGCACATGCAGAAAGTAGCCACAGAGCATTAATAAGCAAGGGAAAAGGAGAGAGTATGAAACCAAGAGATCATTAAATCTATTAGCTGAAGTAGGCTATTCAGACAACGAATCTGTTCACCATTTAATGAGGTCATTGCTGACATGATAATCTTGAACTCCACTTTCCTTCCATTTCCCAGAACCTCATTACCTTTTTAATTAAAAATCTGCCTATCTCAGCCTTGAATATAATGAAATTAGTTCCCCTAGAGGGCTGTAGATGATGAATCAAATATATTCAAGGCTGAGCTCAACAGATTTTTAATCAGTCAGAGAATCAAGGGTTATGGGGGAAAGGCAGGATTGTGGAGGTGACGATGATCAGATCAGCAATGATCTCACTGAATGGCTGAGCTGACTTCATGGGCGGAATGACCTTCATCTGCTCTGATCTCTTCTGGCCTTATAAAACAATCAAAAAGAACATTGGAACACTGTAAGAGTGCTGCCTGATTGCTTAAATATCAGGTACAGGTTGACATCTATTTCTGTTGGAGCAGCTCCATAGAAAATGGAGCTAAATCCAGACATTTAACTTCATACACTGACTACCAAATATCTTCAACCAACATCAAAACACTTCCTGTTGTCACACCATACAGAAGGTAAAACACAGAGAGAGTTCCAAGGAATGGAAAGACTGTTCATCAATAAAAACAAACATGATTTTCAAATCAAAACAAATCCTTTCAGTGCAGTTACTGACCCACATCAGTTCAATTCGACACTGACAAATGTTCCCAGTCATACATTATCACTTGGAGCAGGTATTCCACTCTGGTTACTGACCTACACTCAATGCAATTCTACAATGCCAGATATAACCAAAAATAAATGTTGACTGGAGTCAGTTATTCCATTCTTTTAACTAACCCATACTTAGTACAATTTGACACTAACAGATGCAGTGAGTGAGAGAATGGTGACTGGTGCCAGGTATTCCACTCTGGTTACTAACCCATACTTAGTACAATTCTACACCGACAGATACAGCCAGTAATACATATTCACTGGGGACAGGAATTCCACTCTGGTTACTGACCCACACTTAGTACAATTTGACACCAACAGAAAGTCCCAGAAATATATGGTCACTGGAGTCCGTATTCCACTCTGGTTACTAACCCAAAATTAGTGACAATTTGCCACCAACAGGTACAGTCAGTGAATGAGTGGTGACTGGGGCCAGGTATTCCACTCTGATTAATGACCCACACTCAGTACAATTCTGCAATGACAGATAGACCAAGTAATACATGATCACTGGGGCCAGGTATTCCACTCTGGTTACTGGCCCACACAAAGGAAAATTTGACACTATCAGAGACAGTAATTGAAAGATTGGTGACTGTAGTCTGGCATTGCACTGTGGTTACTAACCCACACTCAGGACAATTTGACACTAACAGATACAGTCAGTGAAAGATTGGTGACTGGAGTCAGGTATTCCATTCTGGTTACTGACACACAGTTAGTACAATTTGACATTAACAGAAAGATCCAGAAACATATGGTTACTGGAGTGAGGTTTTCCAATCTTGTTGCTAACACACACTTAAGACAATTAGACACTAATAGATAAAGTCAGTGAAAGAGTGGTGACTGGGGCCAGGTATTCCACTCTGATTAATGACCCACACTCAGGGTGTTTTCCTCTGATTCCCACTAAACATTCCTTCAGAGATTTTGCCTTCACTAAGGTCTATTTTAACATTACACAATTTTCCACTGACTGCTAGGACATAATTCATCAGAGAGCCTGTGAGTTGCAATCAAAGGTTTGCTTTCATTTGACAAAATTGAATAAAGCTGCAGAGACATTCAAGTCATTTTAATTCAGCAAATTATATCGCTGATTCCGTGTGTCTATGACAGTGAGCACCAGATTAGCATGTAATATTTTCAGTCACAGTTTAAAATGAGAGAGCCGCTCACATACAGATTTACACAACTTCAGTAGTTATGGTCACTCACCAGGAACACCTATAACAGCAAGGATTGTGTAGAATATTTTCTCAGCCACATTAATTGGTTCCATTGTTTCAGTGCGAAATGATGTGCCCCTTTGTGCTGCTGGTAATCTCTGCCTTAAACACTGAGGTGATACACTCCCAAAGCCTTTAATTTATACCCTGTGGGATCACCTCAGGGACGTTGAAATTGCAACATTGTTCAAATTATTATTTTTAAAATATGTGAACAAACAGATAATGACTTTGAGTTTAGTGATACAAAATGTTTATTTTTAAATGGAGCTCCCAGGATCCAAGGACTGGACTTTACTTATCAAATTAATGAACTAATAAAAAGTACAAGAGCTGTATTCACCCAGATAATATGCTGTCCACTCAATAACCATCAGTCCCTTATCTAGATCTCCTATTGTTTCAGTGATATCCGTCACTTGACTCTTACCATGTATTGATTAAATTCCATATGTTAGACTAACTCTCTACAAGCTGTTCTATTACACCCTGTGATGGGACTACCCTCTTTAACTGTGGACATTCAGTTGTGCGATTACAGTGGGTTAAGAGTGGCAGTGTATTAAAAATTCAATGAATAAAATGTCTGGAAATATTCAAAATCCCTCAAAAACTGATTCCACACCACAATCAAATGCGAAACTATCTCACTATCAATCACTCTCTCTCTCTCCCTCCCCTCGCTGCCTGTCTCATTTTCTCCATGCACATCTGACTCTCTCCCTTTTGCTGTGACTCTCCCTTTCCTCTGTCGCTCTTGAACTCTTTATCCCTCTCTCTGTTCTTTTTAAGCTCACTGTCTCTCCCATTAACTCGTTCTTCCTCTCTCTTTCTCTCTCTCTGGCTCTCGCTCACCCTGTCTCTTTTTCTCCCCTCTCACTTCTGCACTCTGTTTATGTCCCACTTTCTATCTCTCTCTCTGTCTGTCTATCCCTTTGTTTCCCTCTCCCTCGCTCTGTCTGCCTGTCTGTCTGTCTATCTATCTACCTATCTATCTGTCTATTTATCTATCTCTCTCTGAATTTTTGTGTCTCTCTTTCCCTTTCTCTCTCTCTGTCTCTGTATCTCTCTCGGCCTGTCTCCACCTCTCTCACTAAGTTTCTCTGTGTTTATGACTCTCTCTGTCTGTACCTCTCTCGCTGTGTGTCCATCTCTCAAATTTCCCTTCTCGCTGTCTCACTCTTGCTGTCTCTTTCTCTTCCTCTTTACACTCTGTCTCTCTATCCGCCTCTTTCTATCTCTCTCTCTGCGTGTCAATCCCTGTCTCTTGCTGTGCCTCACACTCTCGCCCTCCTTCTCAGTCACTCTCTTTTTGTCTCTCTGTTCTATTTCCCTCTTTCACTTTCGCCTTCTCTCTCTTCCTCGCTTGATAAACTTTCCTTTGTCTGTTTCATTGCCTCTCTCCCTCTCTCTGCCCCTTATTCGCCTCTGCTTGTCTGTTTGTCTGTTCCTCTCTCTTTCCCTTTTTTTCTGTCACTTTCTCTCTCTCTCTCACTAGCTCTATCTCTCTCTCTCTCTCAGACCGTGTCTCACTGTTTCTCTCTCTTTGCCTCTCTCTCTTTTACCTCCCCTTCTCTCTTTTTCAATGTCTATTTCTCTCTTTCTGTCTCTCTGTGTCTCTCCCACTATTTATCTAACTCTCACTCTCTTCACCTCCGTATGACTCCCTCCCTTTCTCTTTCCCTCCCACACTATGTCACACACTCTGTCTCTCCTCCTTTTACTTTTAATTCATCTGCCTCTCTCCCTCTTTCTCTGCCTCACCCTCTCTTTCTCTCCCATCAACTCTCTCCTTTTCTCATTTCGACCGCCCTGTCTTCCTCAGACTGCTCTCTCTTTCCGTGTCAGTGTCTATGTGTGTGTGTGTGTTTGTTTCTCTGCCTCTCATGCCCGAAACTTCCAATTGTCTCTTTCTCTCCTTCTAGCTCTCTCTCTCTCTCTTTCTATCAATCTATCTCTCACTCTGTCTCTTTCTCTCTGTCTAGCTCTCACACTTTGTGTTTAACCCTATCTCTATGCCTCTCTCGCTCTTTTCTCTGCCCCTCTTTTTCAACGTTCCTCTCTGTCTCTCCATCTCTCTCCCCCTCGTTCTCTCCCTCTCTCTCTCTATCCCTCGCTGTGTCTCAAAATCTCACTCCCTCCATCTCCCTCTGTTTCCTCTACTCGATGCATTTACGCATCTCTCTCTATTTTCGTTCTCGCACTATCTCTATGCCTAGCTCTCAATCTCTGTTTCTCTCTCTCTCTCAATCTCTCTCGCTCCATGTCACACATTCTGCCTCTCTACTTCTCCATCTTTAAATCTCTCTTTCACTCCATCTTTCTCTCTCCCTGCCTCACCCTCTCTTTCTCTCCCAGTAACTATGTGTTTCTCCCTTTCGATCACCTTATCTCTCTTAGACCACTCTCCCTCTTTCTGTGTGGATGTCTCAATTTGTGTGTGTACGTGACTTTCTCTCTCTCTGTCCTCTGCCTCTCACAACCTAAAATTCCATTTGTCTTGTTCTCTCAATTTCTCTCTCTCTCTCTCTTATACACACACACACTGAGTATGCATATGTGTCCATGTGAATGTGTGTTTCTTGCTCGATCACGTTTCTCCGTCTCTTTCAATCTGTGTATCTCTGTTTGTCTTTCCGCCTCTCTTGCTCTCCTTCTCAGTTCCTTTCCCTCAAACTGACATTCAGTCTGTCTGCCTGCCTGTCTGTATGTCTGTCTATCTATCTATCTACCAATCTATCTGTCTATTTATCTCTCTGTTTATCTATCTATCTCTCTATTTGTGTATCTGTTTGTCTGCCTGTCCATCAGCCTTCCTGCCTGCCTACCTGTCATCCCATCTATCTATTTATCTATGTTATTCTTTATGTATCACTACCTTCTCCCTCTCTATATATCTCCCTTTCTCTCCCCTCTCCCACGCTCTCTCTGTTTGTATGTCTGTCTCTCCCAATCTTTCCCTCTCTCTCTCTCTGTGCCTCTCTCACCCTGTCTCTATATCTCACTCTTTCCCTCTCACTCTATGGCTCTCGCTGTCTCTTACTCTTCCTCTTTACCCTCTCTATGTCTCTCTCTCCCTCGTTCTATCTATCTCCCCTCTGCGCATCTATCTCTCTCACCCTCCTTCTCATTCTACCTCTTTCTTTGTCTCTCTGTTCTCTTTCCCTCTTCCACTCTGGCTTTCTTTCTCTTTCTCACTAGCTAAACTTTCCTTTCACTATTTCAGTGTCTCTCTCTCTGCCTCTCCTTCTCTGCCTCGGCCTGTCTGTTTGTCTCTTGCTCTCGCCTTCCCTTTCTTTATCTCTTTCACTTTCTATCAATCTCTCTCCAATTCTCTCTCTGTGTCTATCCCTCACGTTCTCTCTCTGTCTCATTGTCTCTCAGCCTCTCTCTCATGATGTGTGCCGAACTCTATCTCTTTCTATGCCTCTCTCCCTCTCGCTCTCTGTCTCCATTTCTCAACCTGTCTTGCTTTGTCTCCAACTCTCAATCTCTCCTCCTCCCTCTTTCTCCCTCTCTCAGTGCGCTTCCTCCTCTCTCTCTCCCTCTCTATTATCTCTCTCACTCACTCTTTCAGAATCACAGAAACATAGAATCACAATGCAGAAGAGGCCCTTTGGCCTATCTAGTCTGCACCGAAATGTGAGAAACACATGAACTACCTACCTAATCCTATTTACCAGCACTTGGACCCCAGTGTTGAATGTTATGGCGCCAAGTGTTCATCCAGGTACTTTTTAAATGATGTGAGGCAACCTGCCTCTACCACCCTCCCAGGCATTGTATTCCAGACCATCACCATCCTCTGGGAAAAAAAATGTTTTTCCCCACATCCCCCCTAAACGTCCTGCCCCGCACCTTGAACATATGCCCGCTTGTGAATTACCCTACAACCAATGGTAACAGCTGTTCCCCATCCACCCTCTCCAAGACCCACATAATCTTTTACATGTCGATCATGTGGCCCCTCTGTCTTCTCAACTCCAACAACTCAAGCATATCCAACCTCTCTTCATAACTTAAATGTTTAATTCCAGGCAACATCCTGGTGAATCTCCTCAACACTCGCTCCACAGCAATCACATCCTTCCTATAATGTTGCGACCAGAACTGCACACAGTACCACAGTACTCTAGCTGTGGCCTCACCAAGGTTCTATGCAACTCCCAACATGACCACCCTACTTCTGTAATCTACACCTCGACTGATAAAGGCAAGTGTCCCATATTCATCGCCTTTTTCACCACTCCACTAACATGCCCCTCCACCTTCATATATTGATGTTCGCACACGCCAAGGTCCCTTTGCTCCTCAGAAATTCGTAGTGTCATGCCGTTCATTGAATGCTTCCTTGTCAAATTACTCCTTCCAAAGAGTATCACCTCACACTTTTCAGGGTTAAATTGCATCTACCACTTAGCTGTCCATTTGACCATCCCATCTATTTTTTCCTGTAGCCCAAGCGCTCAACCTCACTTTTAAACACCCGGCCAATCTTTGTGTCATCTCTCTCTCTTTCACTCTCTGCCTCATTCTCTCTCTGTCTCGCTTTTGCACTTTGTGTCTAACTCTGTGTCTCTCTTTTTTCTCTCTCTCCCTCCCTTTTTCAATATTTTTTGCTCTCTCTATCTCTGTCAGCCTCTCTTGCTGTGTCTCTAAATGTCACTATTTCCTTCTCCCTCTGCCTCCCTCACTCGATGTGTTTCAGCCTCTCTTTCTCTCAATCTCTCTCTCCCTCCGTCTCTCTCTCTCTTTCCCTCTCACTGTATGTCACACACTCTGTCTCTCCTCTTGTTCCTTTTCAATCTCTCATTCTGCCGGCCTGTCTGTCTCCATTTCGCGCTCAGCCTCAAACTCTCTTTCTCGCCCAGCAACCTTCTTTTTCTTCCTTTCGACCACCCTTTGTCTCTCTTTCTGTTTCTCTCCTCTGTCTTTGCCGCTCTATCCTTCTCTTTCTCTCTTCCTCTCTCACACTCTCTCTGTGTTTGTCTGTCTGTCTGTCCCTCTCTCTCGCTCTCTGCCTCTCTCTCTGTGTCTTTAGCTCTCATTCTTTCCTTCCCGCTCTATGGCTCTCACTTTTCTTCCTCTTTACTCTCCTTATGTCACACTCTCCCTCTCTTTCTCTCTGTTTCACCCTCTGTGTAAACATCTTTCACTCTATGCCTCGCTCTTGTGCCCTCTTTCTCTGTCTATCTCTCTTTCTATCTTTGCTCTCTTTCCATCTTCAACTCTTGGTTTATCTCTATTTCTCTCTTGCTAAACTCCCCTTTGTCTATTTCATGGTCTATCTCTCTCTGTCTCATCTTCTCTGCCTCTGCCTGTTTGTTTGCCCCGCAAACACTCCTTCCCTTGCTTTCTCTCTCTCATTTTCTCTAACACTTTCTCTCTATCTCCTCTCTCTCTATCCAACTCTCTGCGTTCATCTCTCACATTGTCTCTGTTTCTCATTTCTCTCAGTCTCCCTTTCAAATTGTGCTCCTAACTCTGCCTCTCTCCTTCCCTCTCTCTGTTTTCTCTCCCCCTCTCTATTTTTCTAATTCTCTCTCTCTTGCTGTGACTCTAACTCTCACTATCTCTTCTTCCCTCTCTCTCCCTTTCTCAGTGCGCTTCCACCTCTCTCTCTATTCTCTCTCTCTCTCTCAGTTCCTCTCTCGCCCCTTTTCATACTCTCTGTATCCCTCCTTCTCCCTTTTTCAATCTCTCATTCTCTCTGCCTGTATCTCTCTCTCTCTCTCTCTGTTTATTGCTCCCTACGTGCCTCAACATCTCTTCCTCTCCCATCAACTCTCTGCTTTTCTCCCTTTCAATCGTCCTCTCTCTCTCTCAGCACTCTCTATCTTTACTTGGTTGCCCACTCTTTCTGTCTGTTTGCTTCTGTCTTTCTATCATCCCCTCTCTAACTCTAAAATTCCCATTGTCTCTTTCTCTCCATCTCTCTCTCTCTCTCTCTCTCTCTGTGGGTGTGTTTGAGTATGAGCATGCCTGTGTGTGTTTGTGTGTGTGTGTCGCGGGGTCTCTATCTCTATCTCTCACGTTTCTCTGCCTCTTTCAATCTGTGTGCGTATCTCTGTGTGCCTTTCCAATCTCTTGCTTTCCTTTGCAGTCCCTCCTCCTCTATCTGCCTTCCTGTCTGTCTGTCTATCCATCTATCTGCCTACCTGTTTGTCCGTCTGCCTTTCTGTCTATCAATTTATCTATCTATCTAATCTATCTGTATATGTGTATCTCTGTCTCTTTGCCTATCTATCAATCTATCTATTTAACTCTGTATTTTTGTGTATCTGCCTCTCTCCATTTCTGTCTCTCTCTCTCCCTCTCTATCTCTCTCTGTCTCTATACCCCTCTCACGCATTCTCTCTCCCCCTCTTTGTCTGCTTGCCTGTATCTCTCTCTCTCTTTCTGTGCCTCTCTCTCTCTCTGTGTCTCTATATCTCATTCTTTTCTTGTCACACTATGGCTCTCGTTGCCTCTTTCCCTCCCGCATTACTCACTCATTCTGGCTCTCTCCCTCCCTTTCTCTCTCGCTCTCCCTCTGCGTATCAACCGAAGTCTCTCTCTTTCTTCGTCTCTCTGTATCCCTCTCTCGCTGTCACTTTCTCTCTTTCTCGCTTGCTAAACTTCCCTTTGTCTATTTCATGGTCTCCCTCTCTCTCGCTCTCTCTCTGCCACTGCTTCTCTGCTTCAGCCTGTCTGTATGTCTCTCCGTCTCTCTTTCCATTTCTTTCTCTTTCTCACTTTCTCCCTCCCATCCCATCTCTCTCTCTGTGTCCATCTCTCACTTTATCTCTCTCTGTCTCATTCTCTCTGCCTCTCTCGGACTGTTTGTCTAACTCTGTCTCGTTGGCCTCTCATTCTCTTTTCTCTCTCTCTCATTTCCAGATTTATTCTCCCTTTCTCTCCCTCTCCCTCCTCTCTCACTCTCTCTGTGTCGTTCTCACTGTGTCTTTCAATCTCACTCCCTCCATCTCCCTCTGCTGCCCTCAATCAGTGCATTTATGCCCCTCTCTCTCTATTTGCTTCCTCTCACTATCTGTGTGCCTCTCTCTTTCTCTATCACCCTGTCACACACTCTGTCTCTCTCCTTCTCCCTCTGTCAATCTCTTACCCTCTGCCTGTCTCTCTCTATTTCTCTCTCTGCCTCACTTTTTTCTCGCCCAGCAACCCTCTCTATTTATCCTTTTCGATCGCCCTCTCTCTCTCTCTCTCTCCCCCCTCTCTCTCACTCTCTCTCTCCCTCTCTCTTTCTCTCTCCCCTCTTGCACACTCTATCTGCTTCCCTATCTCTCTGTGTCCTAGCTCTCATTATTTCCTTATCGCTCTACGTCTCTCGCTGTCTTTCCTCTTTACTCTCTTTATGTCTCTTTCTCCGTGTATCTATCTCTTTCTCTCTGTGTGCCTCACTCTCTCGCCCTCTTTCTCCATTTATCTCTCTTTGCATCTTTGCTCCCTTTCCCTCTTCCACTCTCACTTTAAATATCTTTCTCATTTGCTAAACTCCCATTTGTCTATATCATGGTCTCTCTCCCTCTGCCTGTTTTCCTCCGCTTCTGGTTGTGTTTGCCTCTCGGTCTCCTCTTCCCTTTCTTTCCCCCTCTCATTGCCCCTCTCACTTTCTCTGTATCTCTCTCTATACAAATCTCTGCGTACATCTCTCACAATGATGTCTCTCTGTCTTATTATCTTTCAGTATCTCTCTCACACGGTGCACCTAACTCTGTCTCTCTCTTGGCCTCTCTCTCTGCTTTCCCTACCCCTCACTCTTTTACAATTTCTCTCTCTCTCTATCTATCTCCCTCTCCCTCCCTGCCTGTTCCTCTAGCTCTAACTTTCTCCTCCTCCCTCTTTTCCCCTTTCTTAGTGCGTGTTTCTCCTCTCTCTCTATTCTCTGTCTCTCACTTCCTCTCTCGACATTTGTCGTACATTCTGTATCCCTCCTTCTCCCTCTTTCACTTTCTCATTCTCTCTGCCTGTCTCCAACTTTCTCTCTCTCTCTCTCTCTGTGTGTATCTCGCTGTGTGCCCCACTCGCACTTTCTCTTCCGTCTGTTCTCTCTTTTTCTCCCTTTCGATCATCCTCTCTCTCTCAGCCCTCTCTCTCTTTTTCTTTGTGGGTGCCTATGTGTTTGTGCGTACATATTTCTCTCTTTTTATCCTCTGCCTCTCCCGCTCTAAAATTCCCATTGTCTCTCTCTTTTCATCTCCCTCAATCTCTCTGTCATTGTGTGTGAGGATGTGTGTGTTTGTGTGTGTGTGTCGGTCAGTCTCTCTCTCTATTGCACTTTTCTCTGTCTCTTTCAATATGTGTGGATATGTCTGTGTGTCTTTCCACCTCTCTTGCTTTCCTTTGCAGTCCCTCTCACTCTATCTGCATTTCTGTATATGCATCAATCTACCCATTCATCCATCTTTCATTCTTTCTATTTATCTAGCTATCTGTCTGTCTGTCTGCCTGCCTTCCTCTCTCTATTGTTTTATCTATCTCTGTCTTGTTGTATCTCTGCCTTCTCCCTCTCTCTCTATTCCTACCACCCTCTCTCCCTCTGTCTCTCTCTGCCAGTAAATCTCTCTCTGTCTCTCTCCCCCTCTTGCACGCTCTCTGTGTTTGCCTGTCTGTCTCTTCCTTTCTATCTCTCTATCTCTGCCTCACCCTCTCTTTCTCTCCCAGCAACCCTCTCTTTTTCTCCCCTTCGATCGTCCACTCACTCTCTCTCTCATCCCTCTCTCACTTTTTCTGTGTGGATGCCTACGTGTTTGTGTGTATGTGTTTCTCACTTTCTATCCTCTGCCTCTCACGATCTTAAATTCCCTTTGCTTCTTTTTCTGCATCCCTGTGTGTGTGTGTGTGTGTGTGTGTGTGTGTCCGTGACTGTGCAAGAATGTGTGTCCATCTGTATGCATATGTGTGTCCGTGTGTGTGAGAGTATGGGTGTGTATTTGTGTGTGTGTGCTTGTCGGTACATCTCTATCTCTCTCTCAGGTTTCTCTGTCTCTTTCAATCTGTGTGCATATCTGTGTGTCTTTCTGCCTCTCCTGCTTTCCTTCGCAGTCCCTCATTCTCTATCTGCCTATTTATCTAACTATCCAACTATCTGTCTGTCTGTCTGCCTGCCTGTCTAACTACCTGTCTGTCCATCTGCCTTTCTGCCAATCGATCGCTTTATGCATCTATCTATCTATCTATGGTTCACTCTCTCCCTCATTGGACCCACTTCCTCACTTCCAATTTATGACGCTTCCTGGCAACCTCATGGCTTTTCCCGTCTTCACCTCGGATGGTGTTAACCCTGTTTTAGTGTTGGCCAAAGTCTCATAAGAATGCTCGGTAATAATCTGCCCACCCTCGCTCCGTATCTTGGATGACCTTTGCCAATACTCACGTTAAGATCCAGTTCATTCCTTCAACCAAGCCTGAACTCTAAGGATGGTAGGGGGCATGGAACACCATTGAAATTCCGAGCCACCTCCATAGTTCTTTGAGTATGTACCCCGTAAAATGTGTGCCTTGAATTGAATCCAGCTGCAAGGGTGTTCCCTAGCATGGAATTACTTATTCTAACATTATCCAGGCCATAGTTGTGGCTGAGCAATCCCGTGTTTGGAAAGCTTCTACCCATCTCGTGAATTGATCGATAATATCCAGGCAATGGTTTTTCTCTGGGCTGGGCTCGAGATGTCCTGTAAAATCCATTTATATCTGTTCCCAGGGGCCCCTCAGGTGGAGTTGGTGTGACATGCGAATGTTGATGGGCCAACCTGAATAATGTTGGGCTCATATTAGACATTGCTGGCAATATTTGTCTAACTCTCTTCACATTCTCCGTCACCACCAGCATCTGCCCATCCGTCCTAACATGGTTTCCATTCCATGATGAGAGTTCCCATGTCATATCCTCATTAGACTCTGTTGGATTCACTGGGGAGCTACTACATTCCCGTGTTTCCGCCACCCTCCACCCGTGTTTTCCATTGCACCTTGCTGCTTCCACTGTTCTCCCTCCTCTTTCTTAGCATCTCGGTGCAAATCAGCTACATTCACCTCCTCTAACCCAGCCGCCGTTACCGCCACCTGATACTCTGGGCCGACAGCTGCGGCCTCTTTAGCTGCTTTATCCAGACGCTGTTGCCCAGCTCGATGGGATCTGCTACCTTCCGATGGGGTTTAACTTTTATTACTGCTGTTTCTAGGGGTAGGTTAGCAGCTTCTAGTTTGTCTCTAATTATTGCTTCGTGCTGCACTTGACCTCCTCCCAATGTGACATTCCGCATGTGGCTCCAGACAAACATATAATCATGTACTACCTCAAAGTCTCCCTACTGTCAGTCTACATATTAACCCGCTTTCCCTGCGCTATATGCAAAGCCTCTTTCAGTATCACTAACTCTGCTCCTTGAGCTGATAAATTGCTTGTCAATTTTCTCCTACCCAAGATCCCTCCTTCTCCATCCACCACCGCTCACCCAGTGCGTGGCATCCCATCCACATACCTACGGGGCCCATTCATGAACAGGGGCAGATCCGCATCTTCTAACTCATTTCCCTCAGTGCATTTGGATCCTCCTCATTTATCTCCCATGAGTAATCATGCACGAGTTCAATAAGATGTTCCTTCCAGTCTGACAGCAATGCCTCTGCTGCATTAGACCCTGAGTCGGGAACTATTACATCTGATTTATCTCACGGGAGTAACATAGCTTCCCAAGCCACTCGCCTACTATCTGAAACCGTTCTCAATGTTCCCGTGTTGAGCAGTTTTACTATAGTGTGTCTAGTCTGTAATACCAGGTCCCCAGTCATTACTATTGGTTCACAGCCTCTCACAGCCCATGAAGATCAGTCAATTGCTGCAACTCATCGAGACATCCCGCCAGCTACTGGCGACTGCTTCGTTGAAAAATACCTTACATGTCTCACCCGATCCCTGTGCCCTAGGGTCAGCAATGCCCTGTAAATCCCTCCCTCATTATGGGTATAGAGATAAAACATTTTGCCCACACAGACCAACCCTGAGGCTGGCGCTCGAGTGAGCGCCCCTTTAAGCGCACTATAAACCATTTCATGTCCGCTTATTCTTAAATGGACCTTGCATAAAAATGTTACCGTCCTGTGAGCAAGTTACTGCTCCAAATCCTTTTAGAGTATCCATTCCCAAAATGCTCCCTTCATTATTTTGACATATCCAAATCCGGATAGGAACTATTAACCTCCTACTTCTAAGGGAGTGACCTAATGTTGTCTCGGCCGCATTTGTACCCCACTTATTCCTGTCATTATGATGGAAACACACACAGTTGGTAGGTTCAGGTCTGTAATTGAAATAGACGCCCCTGTGCCTGTTAACATTCCGCACTGCTGGGCCCCGAACAGCGCGACAACAAACATCCGTGGGTCCCTGGCCGTGGACATCCCGAGGGCCGGTGCTAATTACACAAGGCTTGACAATACCCAGAATAGCCTCCGGGCCTCGTCCACTGTCAGCAGCTGTTGGCCTGGGTCAGCCTCAGCCCATTGGGGCTGCTGCCTGGGTCCCTGGTCTTCCCGCCCCCCTCCTGAAGTCCAACAATCATTCCAGAGATGCCCAAACTTCCTACAGTTTGTAGACCGCAGCCCCGTACTTGCCGGAATATTTCCCTGACTCCTGCATTCCCTGGCCATGTGCCCCCCTTTCCACAGTTTAAACATTCCATTCCCGAACTATCCGCTGCCACTGGAGCCGCTTTACACCCCTGGGCCTCCAACTCCGTGGCCAAATGTATAATGTTCATATAGATCCCTCCTACTGAGAGGCCCATCCTGATGACCTTCTGATGTTCGGGTCCGAACCCTTCCTTCAACATTTTCAGGAAACTCTCGTCACCCAGTACGGAAAGTGATTGTCCTGAAAACTGTGCATAATTCTCACACTTCCTTCTGCATATTCCATTATGGATTCAACCTTTTTCTGTATTACGGATGTTATTCACACCCAATTCGTCTCTCCCTCCTCAAAGGCTTCCTTAGCTGCCTCCACAAAGTCCGTATGCAGGGCTCTCACTTTCTCCCGATCTGGCTCGTCCCCAGGTTTCGCCCAGTCTCCAATTCTAAACTGCAGGGGTAATCTTCCCCAAGTATCTCCTGGGTATTTGGCCTTTACCAATATATGTGTATCAAGAGGCTGCTTTACATGGAAATCCTGAATTTCCCGCAGTTTGGTCCAAAAACCTGAGTTGTTATTCCGAGTTTTAAGACTTGGCAGTTCTTTAAGTAAAACTTGCTTTTACACAGGGCTGAATGGTACGTGTTTAACTTTCTCCATAACCCTCTCAACCTCCTCATCCTCCTCCTATTCCTCAGCACCCTTATTTCCCCCTTCGGATTTTAATCCGCCTTCTTTGACTTAACTTTTCCGACAGTTAGTGCCAAAAGGACCATGGGACACGCCGAGCACAGTGGGGTGGTTGCTGCTGTGTTGAATGAAGGCGGTTTTTTCCCCAATTCTGACCTTGGTTTCACCTTTGGAGCTTTCCTCCTCCTGGTAATTGTCACCTATAAACTGCCGCCACTTATCTGACATGTCCTGGTTCTGTCCTTGTCTCTCCCTCTTTAATCAACTGGACCTTAGTATTAATTCATCTACACAATTGCAGGTACAAGGTAATAATAAACATCACCCATTTATTTTCCTTATCCTCTTTCTGCTTGACCCACCACTGTTTTTGTTCTCTGGGGTCTCTCTGTGGGTCCCTCCCCTCCTTCTGCATCTATGTGATTAACCTTCACAGCTGTTCCACGATGAACATCGTAAAGAATCCGCGGCTCCACACTGGTGAAGACCACAAGACGGAAGATCAGTAATTAGGCCATTCGGCCCATCAAGTCTGCTCCGCCATTCAATCATGCCTGATAGGTTTCTCAAACCCATTCTCCCGCCTTCTCCCCGTAACCTTTCATACCCTTACCTTATCATCTGACACAGCCCCAGTTTGTTATCCCTCTGTAGTTGATCTCTGACACAGTCCCAGTGTGGAATCGCTCTGTAGTTGATCTCTGACACAGCCCCAGTGCGGAATCTCTCTCCAGCTCATCTCTGATGCAGCCCCAGTGTGCAATCCATCTCTAGTAGATCTCCGACACAGCCCCAGTGTGGAATTCCCCTCTAGTTGATCTCTGACACAGCCCCAGTGTGGAATCTCTCTCTAGTTGATCTCTGACACAGGTCCAGTGTGGAATCTCTCTCCAGTTGATCTCTGACACAGCCCCAGTGTGCAATCCATCTCTAGTTGATCTCTGACACAGCCCCAGTGTGGAACCTCTCTCTAGTTGATCTCTGACACAGTCCCAGTGTGGAATCTCTCTCTAGTTGATCTCTGACACAGCCCCAGTGTGGAATCCCTCTCTAGTTGATCTCTGACACAGTCCCAGTGTGGAATTCCTCTCTAGTTGATCTGTGACACAGCCCCAGTGTGGAATCCCTCTCTAGTTGATCTCTGACACAGTCCCAGTGCGGAATTCCTCTCTAGTTGATCTCTGACACAGCCCCAGTGTAGAATCCCTCTCTAGTTGATCTCTGACACAGTCCCAGTGTGGAATTCCTCTCTAGTTGATCTCTGACACAGTCCCAGTGTGGAATTCCTCTCTAGTTGATCTCTGACACAGCCCCAGTGTGGAATCCCTCTCTAGATGATCTCTGACACAGCCCCAGTGTGGAATCCCTCTCTAGTTGAACACTGACACAGCCCAAGTGTGGAATCTCTCTCTAGTTGATCTCTGAAACAGCTTCATTGTTTAATCTCTCTTGAGTTGATCTCTGACAGCCCCAGCATGGAATTCCTCTCTAGTTGATCTCTGACACAGCCCGAGTGTGGAATCTCTCTCTAGTTGATCACTGACACAGTCCCAGTGTGAAATCTCTCTCTAGTTGATCTCTGACACAGCCCCAGTGTGGAATCTCTCTCTAGTTGATCTCTGACACAGCCCCAGTGTGGTATCTCTCTCCAGTTGATCTCTGACACAGCCCCAGTGTGCAATCCATCTCTAGTTGATCTCTGACACAGCCCCAGTGTGGAACCTCTCTCTAGTTGATCTCTGACACAGTCCCAGTGTGGAATATCTCTAGATGATCTCTGACACAGCCCCAGTGTGGAATCCCTCTCGAGTTGATCTCTGACACAGCCCCAGTGTGGCATTCCTCTCTAGTTGATCGCTGACACCGCGCCAGTGTGGCATTCCTATCTAGTGGATCTCTGACACATTCCCAGTGTGAGATCCATCTCTGATTAATCTCAGACACAGCCCCAGTGTGGAATCTCTCTCTAGTTGATCTCTGACACAGCCCCAGTGTGGAATATCTCTCTAGTTGATCTCTGACACAGCCCCAGTGTGGAATATCTCTCGTTGATCTCTGACACAGTCCCAGTGTGGAATCTCTCTCTAGTTGATCTCTGACACAGCCCCAGTGTGGAATCTCTCTCTAGTTGATCTCTGACACAGCCGAGTGTGGAATCTCTCTCTAGTTGATCACTGAAACAGCCCCAGTGTGGAATCTTTCTCTAGTTGATCTCTGACACAGCCCCAGTGTGGAACCTGTCTCTAGTTGATCTCTGACACAGCCGGAGTGTGGAATCTCTCTCTAGTTGATCTCTGACACAACCCTAGTGTGAGATCCCTCTCTAGATGATCTCTGACACAGCCCCAGTGTATGATTCCACTCTAGTTGATCGCAGATACAGCCCCAGTGTGAAATCTCTCTCCAGTTGATCTCTGACACAGCCCCAGTGTGCAATCTCTCTCTAGTTGATCTCTGACACAGCCCCAGTGTGAGATTTCTCTCTAGTTGATCTCTGACACAGCCCCAGTGTGAAATCTCTCTCTAGTTGATCTCTGACACAGCCCCAGTGTGGAATCTCTCTCTACTTGATCATGACACAGTCCCAGTTTGGAATCCCTCTCTAGTTGATCTCTGACACTGTCCCAGTGTGGAATCTCTCTCTAGTTGATCTCTGACACTGCTCCAGCGTCAGATCCCTCTCTTGTTGACCTCTGACACAGCCCCAGTGTGGAATCCCTCTCTAGTTGATCTCTGACAAAGTCCAAGTGTGGAGTCCCTCTCTAGTTGATCTCTGACACAGTCCCAGTGTGGAATCTCTCTCTAGTTGATCTCTGACACAGTCCCAGTGTGGAATCTCTATCTACTTGATCTCTGACCCAGCCCCTGTGTGGAATATCTCTCTAGTTGATCTCTGACACAGCCCCAGTGTGGAATATCTCTCGTTGATCTCTGACACAGTCCCAGTCTGGAATCTCTCTCTAGTTGATCTCTGACACAGCCCCAGTGTGAGATTCCTCTCTAGTTGATCTCTGACACAGCCCCAGTGTGCGATCCCTCTCTAGATGATCTCTCACACAGCCTCATTTTGGAATCTCTCTCTAGTTGATCCCTGACACAGCCCCAGATTTGAATCTCTCTCGTTGATCTCTGACACAGCCGAGTGTGGAATCTCTCTCTAGTTGATCACTGACACAGCCCCAGTGTGGAATCTTTCTCTAGTTGATCTCTGACACAGCCCCAGTGTGGAACCTGTCTCCAGTTGATCTCTGACACAGCCCGAGTGTGGAATCTCTGTCTAGTTGATCTCTGACACAATCCCAGTGTGAGATCCCTCTCTAGATGATCTCTGACACAGCCTCACTGTTTAATCTCTCTCTAGTTGATCTCTGACACAGCTCCATTGTGGAATCTCTTTCTAGTTGATCTCTGACACAGCACTAGTGTGGAATCTCTCTCCAGTTGAACTCTGACACAGCTCCAGTGTGGAACCCCACTCTAGTTGATCTCTGACACAGCCCCAGTGTGGAATCTCTGTCTAGTTGATCTCTGACACAGTCCCAGTGTGCAATCTCTGTCTAGTTGATCTCTGACACAGTCCCAGTGTGGAATCTCTCTTTACTTGATCTCTGACCCAGCCCCAGTGTGGAATCTCTCTCTAGTTGATCTCTGACACAGCCCCAGTGTGAGATCCCTCTCTAGTTGATCTCTGACACAGCCCCAGTGTGAGATTCCTCTCTAGTTGATCTCTGACACAGCCCCAGTGTGAAATCACTCTCTAGTTGATCTCTGACACAGCCCCAGTGTGGAATCTCTCTCTTGTTGATCTCTGACACAGTCCCAGTGTGGAATCCCTTTCTAGTTGATCTCTGACACAGCCCCAGTGCGGAATCTCTCTCTAGTTGATCTCTGACACAGCCCCAGTGTGGAAGATCTCTCTAATTGATCTATGACTCAGCCCCCGTTTGGAATCCCTCTCTAGTTGATCTCTGACACTGTCCCAGTGTGGAATCTCTCTCTGGTTGATCTCTGACACTGCTCCAGCGTGAGATCCCACTCTAGTTGATCTCTGACACATCCCTAGTGTGGAATCTCTCTCTAGTTGATCTCTGACACAGCCCCAGTGTGAGATCCCTCTCTAGTTGATCTCTGACACAGCCTCATTGTGGAATCTCTCTCTAGTTGATCCCTGACACAGCCCCAGATTTGAATCTCTCTCGTTGATCTCTGACACAGCCGAGTGTGGAATCTCTCTGTAGTTGATCTCTGACACAGCCCAAGTGTGGAATCTCTCTCTAGTTGATCTCTGACACAATCCCAGTGTGAGATCCCTCTCTAGATGATCTCTGACAAAGCCCCAGTGTGAGATTCCTCTCTAGTTGATCACTGACACAGCCCCAGTGTGAAATCTCTCTCTAGTTGATCTCTGACACAGCCCCAGTGTGGAATCTCTCTCTAGTTGATCTCTGACACAGCCCCAGTGTGAGATCCCTCTTTAGTTGATCTCTGACACAGCCCCAGTGTGAGATCCCTCTCTAGTTCATCTCTGACACAGCCCCAGTGTGAAATCTCTCTCTAGTTGATCTCTGACACAGCCCCAGTGTGGAATCCCTCCCTAGTTGATCTCTGACACAGCCCAAGTGTGGAATCTCTCTCCAGTTGATTTCTGACAGAGCCCCAGTGTGGAAGATCTCTCTAGTTGATCTCTGACACAGCCCCAGTGAGATCCCTCTCTAGTTGATCTCTGACACAGCCCCAGTGTGGAATCCCTCTCTAGTTGATCTCTGACACAGCCCAAGTGTGGAATCTCTCTCAGGTTGATTTCTGACACAGCCCCAGTGTGGAATCTCTCTCTAGTTGATCTCTGACACAGCCCCAGTGTGAGATCCCTCTCTAGTTGATCTCTGACACAGCCCCAGTGTGAGATTCCTCTCTAGTTGATCTCTGACACAGCCCCAGTGTGAAATCACTCTCTAGTTGATCTCTGACACAGCCCCAGTGTGGAATCTCTCTCTTGTTGATCTCTGACACAGTCCCAGTGTGGAATCCCTTTCTAGTTGATCTCTGACACAGCCCCAGTGCGGAATCTCTCTCTAGTTGATCTCTGACACAGCCCCAGTGTGGAAGATCTCTCTAATTGATCTATGAATCAGCCCCCATTTGGAATACCTCTCTAGTTGATCTCTGACACAGCCCCAGTGTGGAATATCTCTCGTTGATCTCTGACACAGTCCCAGTGTGGAATCTCTCTCTAGTTGATCTCTGACACAGCCCCAGTGTGGAATCTCTCTCTAGTTGATCTCTGACACAGCCGAGTGTGGAATCTCTCTCTAGTTGATCACTGAAACAGCCCCAGTGTGGAATCTTTCTCTAGTTGATCTCTGACAAAGCCCCAGTGTGGAACCTGTCTCTAGTTGATCTCTGACACAGCCGGAGTGTGGAATCTCTCTCTAGTTGATCTCTGACACAACCCTAGTGTGAGATCCCTCTCTAGATGATCTCTGACACAGCCCAAGTGTATGATTCCACTCCAGTTGATCGCAGATACAGCCCCAGTGTGAAATCTCTCTCCAGTTGATCTCTGACACAGCCCCAGTGTGCAATCTCTCTCTAGTTGATCTCTGACACAGCCCCAGTGTGAGATTTCTCTCTAGTTGATCTCTGACACAGCCCCAGTGTGAAATCTCTCTCTAGTTGATCTCTGACACAGCCCCAGTGTGGAATCTCTCTCTACTTGATCATGACACAGTCCCAGTTTGGAATCCCTCTCTAGTTGATCTCTGACACTGTCCCAGTGTGGAATCTCTCTCTAGTTGATCTCTGACACTGCTCCAGCGTCAGATCCCTCTCTTGTTGACCTCTGACACAGCCCCAGTGTGGAATCCCTCTCTAGTTGATCCTCTGACAAAGCCCAAGTGTGGAGTCCCTCTCTAGTTGATCTCTGACACAGTCCCAGTGTGGAATCTCTCTCTAGTTGATCTCTGACACAGTCCCAGTGTGGAATCTCTATCTACTTGATCTCTGACCCAGCCCCTGTGTGGAATATCTCTCTAGTTGATCTCTGACACAGCCCCAGTGTGGAATATCTCTCGTTGATCTCTGACACAGTCCCAGTCTGGAATCTCTCTCTAGTTGATCTCTGACACAGCCCCAGTGTGAGATTCCTCTCTAGTTGATCTCTGACACAGCCCCAGTGTGCGATCCCTCTCTAGATGATCTCTCACACAGCCTCATTTTGGAATCTCTCTCTAGTTGATCCCTGACACAGCCCCAGATTTGAATCTCTCTCGTTGATCTCTGACACAGCCGAGTGTGGAATCTCTCTCTAGTTGATCACTGACACAGCCCCAGTGTGGAATCTTTCTCTAGTTGATCTCTGACACAGCCCCAGTGTGGAACCTGTCTCCAGTTGATCTCTGACACAGCCCGAGTGTGGAATCTCTGTCTAGTTGATCTCTGACACAATCCCAGTGTGAGATCCCTCTCTAGATGATCTCTGACACAGCCTCACTGTTTAATCTCTCTCTAGTTGATCTCTGACACAGCTCCATTGTGGAATCTCTTTCTAGTTGATCTCTGACACAGCACTAGTGTGGAATCTCTCTCCAGTTGAACTCTGACACAGCTCCAGTGTGGAACCCCACTCTAGTTGATCTCTGACACAGCCCCAGTGTGGAATCTCTGTCTAGTTGATCTCTGACACAGTCCCAGTGTGGAATCTCTGTCTAGTTGATCTCTGACACAGTCCCAATGTGGAATCTCTCTTTACTTGATCTCTGACCCAGCCCCAGTGTGGAATCTCTCTCTAGTTGATCTCTGACACAGCCCCAGTGTGAGATCCCTCTCTAGTTGATCTCTGACACAGCCCCAGTGTGAGATTCCTCTCTAGTTGATCTCTGACACAGCCCCAGTGTGAAATCACTCTCTAGTTGATCTCTGACACAGCCCCAGTGTGGAATCTCTCTCTTGTTGATCTCTGACACAGTCCCAGTGTGGAATCCATTTCTAGTTGATCTCTGACACAGCCCCAGTGCGGAATCTCTCTCTAGTTGATCTCTGACACAGCCCCAGTGTGGAAGATCTCTCTAATTGATCTATGACTCAGCCCCCGTTTGGAATCCCTCTCTAGTTGATCTCTGACACTGTCCCAGTGTGGAATCTCTCTCTAGTTGATCTCTGACACTGCTCCAGCGTGAGATCCCACACTAGTTGATCTCTGACACATCCCTAGTGTGGAATCTCTCTCTAGTTGATCTCTGACACAGCCCCAGTGTGAGATCCCTCTCTAGTTGATCTCTGACACAGCCCCAGATTTGAATCTCTCTCGTTGATCTCTGACACAGCCGAGTGTGGAATCTCTCTGTAGTTGATCTCTGACACAGCCCAAGTGTGGAATCTCTCTCTAGTTGATCTCTGACACAATCCCAGTGTGAGATCCCTCTCTAGATGATCTCTGACAAAGCCCCAGTGTGAGATTCCTCTCTAGTTGATCACTGACACAGCCCCAGTGTGAAATCTCTCTCTAGTTGATCTCTGACACAGCCCCAGTGTGGAATCTCTCTCTAGTTGATCTCTGACACAGCCCCAGTGTGAGATCCCTCTTTAGTTGATCTCTGACACAGCCCCAGTGTGAGATCCCTCTCTAGTTCATCTCTGACACAGCCCCAGTGTGAAATCTCTCTCTAGTTGATCTCTGACACAGCCCCAGTGTGGAATCCCTCCCTAGTTGATCTCTGACACAGCCCAAGTGTGGAATCTCTCTCCAGTTGATTTCTGACAGAGCCCCAGTGTGGAAGATCTCTCTAGTTGATCTCTGACACAGCCCCAGTGAGATCCCTCTCTAGTTGATCTCTGACACAGCCCCAGTGTGGAATCCCTCTCTAGTTGATCTCTGACACAGCCCAAGTGTGGAATCTCTCTCCAGTTGATTTCTGACACAGCCCCAGTGTGGAATCTCTCTCTAGTTGATCTCTGACACAGCCCCAGTGTGAGATCCCTCTCTAGTTGATCTCTGACACAGCCCCAGTGTGAGATTCCTCTCTAGTTGATCTCTGACACAGCCCCAGTGTGAAATCACTCTCTAGTTGATCTCTGACACAGCCCCAGTGTGGAATCTCTCTCTTGTTGATCTCTGACACAGTCCCAGTGTGGAATCCCTTTCTAGTTGATCTCTGACACAGCCCCAGTGCGGAATCTCTCTCTAGTTGATCTCTGACACAGCCCCAGTGTGGAAGATCTCTCTAATTGATCTATGAATCAGCCCCCATTTGGAATCCCTCTCTAGTTGATCTCTGACACTGTCCCAGTGTGGAATCTCTCTCTAGTTGATCTCTGATACTCCTGCAGCGTGAGATCCCACTCTAGTTGATCTCTGACACATCCCTAGTGTGGAATCTCTCTCTAGTTGATCTCTGACACAGCCCCAGTGTGAGATCCCTCTCTAGTTGATCTCTGACACAGCCTCACTGTTTAATCTCTCTCTAGTTGATCTCTGACACAGCTCCATTGTGGAATCTCTCTCTAGTTGATCTCTGACACAGCACCAGTGTGGAATCTCTCTCCAGTTGATCTCTGACACAGCCCCAGTGTGGAATCTCTCTCTAGTTGATCTCTGACACAGCCCCAGTGTGAGATCCCTCTTTAGTTGATCTCTGACACAGCCCCAGTGTGAGATCCCTCTCTAGTTCATCTCTGACACTGCCCCAGTGTGAGATCCCTCTCTACTTGATCTCTGACACAGCCCCAGTGCGAGATTCCTCTCTAGTTGATCTCTGACACAGCCCCAGTGTGAAATCTCTCTCTAGTTGATCTCTGACACAGCCCCAGTGTGGAATCCCTCCCTAGTTGACCTCTGACACAGCCCAAGTGTGGAACCTCTCTCTTGTTGATCTCTGACACAGTCCCAGTGTGAGATCCCTCTCTAGTTGATCTCTGATACAGTCCCAGTGTGAAATCCCTTTCTAGTTGATCTCTGACACAGCCCCAGTGCGGAATCTCTCTCTAGTTGATCTATGACACAGCCCTATTTGGAATCCCTCTCTAGTTGATCTCTGACACTGCTCCAGTGTGAGATCCCTCTCTAGTTGATCTCTGACACAGCCTCATTGTGGAATCTCTCTCTAGTTGATCCCTGACACAGCCCCAGATTTGAATCTCTCTCGTTGATCTCTGACACAGCCGAGTGTGGAATCTCTCTGCAGTTGATCTCTGACACAGCCCAAGTGTGGAATCTCTCTCTAGTTGATCTCTGACACAATCCCAGTGTGAGATCCCTCTCTAGATGATCTCTGACAAAGCCCCAGTGTGAGATTCCTCTCTAGTTGATCACTGACACAGCCCCAGTGTGAAATCTCTCTCTAGTTGATCTCTGACACAGCCCCAGTGTGGAATCTCTCTCTAGTTGATCTCTGACACAGCCCCAGTGTGAGATCCCTCTTTAGTTGATCTCTGACACAGCCCCAGTGTGAGATCCCTCTCTAGTTCATCTCTGACACAGCCCCAGTGTGAAATCTCTCTCTAGTTGATCTCTGACACAGCCCCAGTGTGGAATCCCTCCCTAGTTGATCTCTGACACAGCCCAAGTGTGGAATCTCTCTCCAGTTGATTTCTGACAGAGCCCCAGTGTGGAAGATCTCTCTAGTTGATCTCTGACACAGCCCCAGTGAGATCCCTCTCTAGTTGATCTCTGACACAGCCCCAGTGTGGAATCCCTCTCTAGTTGATCTCTGACACAGCCCAAGTGTGGAATCTCTCTCCAGTTGATTTCTGACACAGCCCCAGTGTGGAATCTCTCTCTAGTTGATCTCTGACACAGCCCCAGTGTGAGATCCCTCTCTAGTTGATCTCTGACACAGCCCCAGTGTGAGATTCCTCTCTAGTTGATCTCTGACACAGCCCCAGTGTGAAATCACTCTCTAGTTGATCTCTGACACAGCCCCAGTGTGGAATCTCTCTCTTGTTGATCTCTGACACAGTCCCAGTGTGGAATCCCTTTCTAGTTGATCTCTGACACAGCCCCAGTGCGGAATCTCTCTCTAGTTGATCTCTGACACAGCCCCAGTGTGGAAGATCTCTCTAATTGATCTATGAATCAGCCCCCATTTGGAATCCCTCTCTAGTTGATCTCTGACACTGTCCCAGTGTGGAATCTCTCTCTAGTTGATCTCTGATACTCCTGCAGCGTGAGATCCCACTCTAGTTGATCTCTGACACATCCCTAGTGTGGAATCTCTCTCTAGTTGATCTCTGACACAGCCCCAGTGTGAGATCCCTCTCTAGTTGATCTCTGACACAGCCTCACTGTTCAATCTCTCTCTAGTTGATCTCTGACACAGCTCCATTGTGGAATCTCTCTCTAGTTGATCTCTGACACAGCACCAGTGTGGAATCTCTCTCCAGTTGATCTCTGACACAGCCCCAGTGTGGAATCTCTCTCTAGTTGATCTCTGACACAGCCCCAGTGTGAGATCCCTCTCTAGTTCATCTCTGACACTGCCCCAGTGTGAGATCCCTCTCTACTTGATCTCTGACACAGCCCCAGTGCGAGATTCCTCTCTAGTTGATCTCTGACACAGCCCCAGTGTGAAATCTCTCTCTAGTTGATCTCTGACACAGCCCCAGTGTGGAATCCCTCCCTAGTTGACCTCTGACACAGCCCAAGTGTGGAACCTCTCTCTTGTTGATCTCTGACACAGTCCCAGTGTGAGATCCCTCTCTAGTTGATCTCTGATACAGTCCCAGTGTGAAATCCCTTTCTAGTTGATCTCTGACACAGCCCCAGTGCGGAATCTCTCTCTAGTTGATCTATGACACAGCCCTATTTGGAATCCCTCTCTAGTTGATCTCTGACACTGCTCCAGTGTGAGATCCCTCTCTAGTTGATCTCTGACACATCCCTAGTGTCGAACCTCTCTCTAGTTGATCTCTGAAACAGCCCCAGTGTGAGATGTCTCTCTAGTTGATCTCTGACACAGCCTCATTGTGGAATCTCTCTCTAGTTGATCTCTGACACAGCCCCAGCTTCAAATCTCTCTCTAGTTGATCTCTGACACTGCCCCAGTGTGGAATCTCTCTCTAGTTGATCTCTGACACAGCCCCAGTGTGGAATCACTCTCTAGTTGATCTCTGACACAGCCCCCGTGTGGAATCTCTCTCTACTTGATCTCTGACACAGTCCGTGTGGAATCCCTCTCTAGTTGATCTCTGACACAGCCTCATTGTGGAATCTCTCTCTAGTTGATCCGTGACACAGCCCCAGATTTGAATCTCTCTCGTTGATCTCTGACACAGCCGAGTGTGGAATCTCTCTCTAGTTGATCACTGACACAGCCCCAGTGTGGAATCTTTATCTAGTTGATCTCTGACACAGCCCCAGTGTGGAACCTGTCTCTAGTTGATCTCTGACACAGCCCGAGTGTGGAATCTCTCTCTAGTTGATCTCTGACACAATCCCAGTGTGAGATCCCTCTCTAGATGATCTCTGACACAGCCCCAGTGTGAGATTCCTCTCTAGTTGATCACTGACACAGCCCCAGTGTGAAATCTCTCTCTAGTTGATCTCTGACACAGCCCCAGTGTGGAATCCCTCCCTAGTTGATCTCTGACACAGCCCCAGTGTGGAATCTCTCTCCAGTTGATTTCTGACACAGCCCGTGTGGAATCTCTCTCTAGTTGATCTCTGACACAGCCCCAGTGTGAGATCCCTCTCTAGTTGATCTCTGACACAGCCCCAGTGTGAGATTTCTCTCTAGATGATCTCTGACACAGCCCCAGTGTGAAGTCTCTCTCTAGTTGATCTCTGACACAGCCCCAGTGTGGAATCTCTCTCTACTTGATCATGACACAGTCCCAGTTTGGAATCCCTCTCTAGTTGATCTCTGACACTGTCCCAGTGTGGAATCTCTCTCTAGTTGATCTCTGACACTGCTCCAGCGTCAGATCCCTCTCTAGTTGACCTCTGACACAGCCCCAGTGTGGAATCCCTCTCTAGTTGATCTCTGACACAGTCCAAGTGTGGAATCCCTCTCTAGCTGATCTCTGACACAGCCCCAGTGTGGAATCTTTCTAAACTTGATCTCTGACACAGCGCCAGTGTGGAACCTGTCTCTAGTTGATCTCTGACACAGCCCGAGTGTGGAATCTCTCTCTAGTTGATCTCTGACACAATCCCAGTGTGAGATCCCTCTCTAGATGATCTCTGACACAGCCTCATTTTGGAATCTTCCTCTAGTTGATCCCTGACACAGCCCCAGATTTGAATCTCTCTCGTTGATCTCTGACACAGCCGAGTGTGGAATCTCTCTCTAGTTGATCACTGACACAGCCCCAGTGTGGAATCTTTCTCTAGTTGATCTGTGACACAGCCCCAGTGTGGAACCTGTCTCCAGTTGTTCTCTGACACAGCCCGAGTGTGGAATCTCTGTCTAGTTGATCTCTGACACAATCCCAGTGTGAGATCCCTCTCTAGATGATCTCTGACACAGCCTCACTGTTTAATCTCTCTCTAGTTGATCTCTGACACAGCTCCATTGTGGAATCTCTCTCTAGTTGACCTCTGACACAGCACTAGTGTGGAATCTCTCTCCAGTTGAACTCTGACACAGCTCCAGTGTGGAATCCCACTCTAGTTGATCTCTGACACAGCCCCAGTGTGGAATCTCTGTCTAGTTGATCTCTGACACAGTCCCAGTGTGGAATCTCTCTTTACTTGATCTCTGACCCAGCCCCAGTGTGGAATCTCTCTCTAGTTGATCTCTGACACAACCCCAGTGTGAGATCCCTCTCTAGATGATCTCTGACACAGCCCCAGTGTGAGATTCCTCTCTAGTTGATCTCTGACACAGCCCCAGTGTGAAATCTCTCTCTAGTTGATCTCTGACACAACCCCAGTGTGGAATGTCTCTCTTGTTGATCTCTGACACAGTCCCAGTGTGAGATCCCTCTCTAGTTGATCTCTGACACAGTCCCAGTGTGGAATCCCTTTCTAGTTGATCTCTGACACAGCCCCAGTGCGAATCACTCTCTAGTTGATCTCTGACTCAGCCCCAGTGTGGAACCTCTCTCTAATTAATCTCTGACACTGCCCCAGTGTGGAATCTCTCTCTAGTTGATCTATGACTCAGCCCTATTTGGAATCCCTCTCTAGTTGATCTCTGACACTGCTCCAGTGTGAGATCCCTCTCTAGTTGATCTCTGACACATCCCTAGTGTGAAATCTCTCTCTAGTTGATCTCTGAAACAGCCCCAGTGTGAGATGTCTCTCTAGTTGATCTCTGACACAGCCTCATTGTGGAATCTCTCTCTAGTTGATCTCTGACACAGCCCCAGCTTCGAATCTCTCTCTAGTTGATCTCTGACACTGCCCCAGTGTGGAATCTCTCTCTAGTTGATCTCTGACACAGCCCCAGTGTGGAATCACTCTCTAGTTGATCTCTGACACAGCCCCAGTGTGGAATCTCTCTCTACTTGATCTCTGACACAGTCCGTGTGGAATCCCTCTCTAGTTGATCTCTGACACAGCCTCATTGTGGAATCTCTCTCTAGTTGATCCCTGACACAGCCCCAGATTTGAATCTCTCTCGTTGATCTCTGACACAGCCGAGTGTGGAATCTGTCTCTAGTTGATCACTGACACAGCCCCAGTGTGGAATCTTTATCTAGTTGATCTCTGACACAGCCCAAGTGTAGAACCTGTCTCTAGTTGATCTCTGACACAGCCCGAGTGTGGAATCTCTCTCCAGTTGATTTCTGACACAGCCCGTGTGGAATCTCTCTCTAGTTGATCTCTGACACAGCCCCAGTGTGAGATCCCTCTCTAGTTGATCTCTGACACAGCCCAAGTGTGGAATCTCTCTCCAGTTGAATTCTGACACAGCCCCGGTGTGGAATCCCTCCCTAGTTGATCTCTGACACAGCCCAAGTGTGGAACCTCTCTCCAGTTGATTTCTGACACACCCTCAGTGTGGAATCTCTCTCTAGTTGATCTGTGACACAGCCCCAGTGTGAGATCCCTCTCTAGTTGATCTCTGACACAGCCCCAGTGTGAGATTCCTCTCTAGTTGATCTCTGACACAGCCCCAGTGTGAAATCACTCTCTAGTTGATCTCTGACACAGCCCCAGTGTGGAAGATCTCTCTAGCTGATCTCTGACACAGTCCCAGTGTGGAATCCCTTTCTAGTTGATCTCTGACACAGCCCCAGTGCGGAATCTCTCTCTAGTTGATCTCTGACACAGCCCCAGTGTGGAAGATCTCTCTAATTGATCTATGACTCAGCCCCCGTTTGGAATCCCTCTCTAGTTGATCTCTGACACTGTCCCAGTGTGGAATCTCTCTCTAGTTGATCTCTGACACTGCTCCAGTGTGAGATCCCTCTCTAGTTGATCTCTGACACATCCCTAGTGTGGAATCTCTCTCTAGTTGATCTCTGACACAGCCCCAGTGTGAGATCCCTCACTAGTTGATCTCTGACACAGCCTCACTGTTTAATCTCTCTCTAGTTGTTCTCTGAAACAGCTCCATTGTGAAATCTCTCTCTAGTTGATCTCTGACACAGCACCAGTGTGGAATCTCTCTCTAGTTGATCTCTGACACAGCCCCAGTGTGAGATCCCTCTTTAGTTGATCTCTGACACAGCCCCAGTGTGAGATCCCTCTCTAGTTCATCTCTGACACTGCTCCAGTGTGAGATCCATCTCTAGTTGATCTCTGACACAGCCCCAGTGCGAGATACCTCTCTAGTTGATCTCTGACACAGCCCCAGTGTGAAATCTCTCTCTAGTTGATCTCTGACACAGCCCCAGTGTGGAATCTCTCTCTACTTGATCTCTGACACAGTCCGTGTGGAATCCCTCTCTAGTTGATCTCTGACACAGCCTCATTGTGGAATCTCTCTCTAGTTGATCCCTGACACAGCCCCAGATTTGAATCTCTCTCGTTGATCTCTGACACAGCCGAGTGTGGAATCTGTCTCTAGTTGATCACTGACACAGCCCCAGTGTGGAATCTTTATCTAGTTGATCTCTGACACAGCCCAAGTGTAGAACCTGTCTCTAGTTGATCTCTGACACAGCCCGAGTGTGGAATCTCTCTCTAGTTGATCTCTGACACAATCCCAGTGTGAGATCCCTCTCTAGATGATCTCTGACACAGCCCCAGTGTGAGATTCCTCTCTAGTTGATCACTGACACAGCCCCAGTGTGAAATCTCTCTCTAGTTGATCTCTGACACAGCCCCAGTGTGGAATCCCTCCCTAGTTGATCTCTGACACAGCCCCAGTGTGGAATCTCTCTCCAGTTGATTTCTGACACAGCCCGTGTGGAATCTCTCTCTAGTTGATCTCTGACACAGCCCCAGTGTGGAATCTCTCACTACTTGATCATGACACAGTCCCAGTTTGGAATCCCTCTCTAGTTGATCTCTGACACTGTCCCAGTGTGGAATCTCTCTCTAGTTGATCTCTGACACTGCCCAAGCGTCAGATCCCTCTCTAGTTGACCTCTGACACAGCCCCAGTGTGGAATCCCTCTCTAGTTGATCTCTGACGCAGTCCAAGTGTGGAATCCCTCTGTAGTTGATCTCTGACACAGCCCCAGTGTGGAATCTTTCTAAACTTGATCTCTGACACAGCCCCAGTGTGGAACCTGTCTCTAGTTGATCTCTGACACAGCCCGAGTGTGGAATCTCTCTCTAGTTGATCTCTGACACAATCCCAGTGTGAGATCCCTCTCTACATGATCTCTGACACAGCCTCATTTTGGAATCTTTCTCTAGTTAATCCCTGACACAGCCCCAGATTTGAATCTCTCTCGTTGATCTCTGACACAGCTGAGTGTGGAATCTCTCTCTAGTTGATCACTGACACAGCCCCAGTGTGGAATCTTTCTCTAGTTGATCTCTGACACAGCCCCAGTGTGGAATCTCTCTCTAGTTGATCTCTGACACAACCCCAGTGTGAGATCCCTCTCTAGATGATCTCTGACACAGCTCCAGTGTGAGATTCCTCTCTAGTTGATCACTGACACAGCCCCAGTGTGAAATCTCTCTAGTTGATCTCTGACACTGCCTCAGTGTGGAATCTCTCTCTAGTTGATCTCTGAAACAGCCCCAGTGTGAGATCCCTCTTTAGTTGATCTCTAACACAGCCCCAGTGTGAGATCCCTCTCTAGTTCATCTCTGACACAGCCCCAGTATGAGATCCCTCTCTAGTTCATTTCTGACACAGCCCCAGTGTCAGATCCCTGTCTAGTTCATCTCTGACACAGCCCCAGTGTGGAATCCCTCTCTAGTTGATCTCGGACACAGCCCAAGTGTGGAATCTCTCTCCAGTTGATTTCTGACACAGCCCCAGTGTGGAATCCCTCCCTAGTTGATCTCTGACACAGCCCAAGTGTGGAATCTCTCTCCAGTTGATTTCTGACACAGCCCCAGTGTGGAATCTCTCTCTAGTTGATATCTGACACAGCCCCAGTGTGAGATCCCTCTCTAGTTGATCTCTGACACAGCCCCAGTGTGAGATTCCTCTCTAGTTGATCTCTGACACAGCACCAGTTTGAAATCACTCTCTAGTTGATCTCTGACACAGCCCCAGTGCGGAAGATCTCTCTAGTTGATCTCTGACACAGTCCCAGTGTGGAATCCCTTTCTAGTTGATCTCTGACACAGCCCCAGTGCGGAAGATCTCTCTAATTGATCTATGACTCAGCCCCCGTTTGGAATCCCTCTCTAGTTGATCTCTGACACTGTCCCAGTGTGGAATCTCTCTCTAGTTGATCTCTGACACTGCTCCAGTGTGAGGTCCCTCTCTAGTTGATCTCTGACACATCCCTAGTGTGGAATCTCTCTCTAGTTGATCTCTGACACAGCCCCAGTGTGAGATCCCTCACTAGTTGATCTCTGACACAGCCTCACTGTTTAATCTCTCTCTAGTTGATCTCTGAAACAGCTCCATTGTGGAATCTCTCTCTAGTTGATCTCTGACACAGCACCAGTGTGGAATCTCTCTCCAGTTGATCTCTGACACAGCCCCAGTGTGGAATCTCGCTCTAGTTGATCTCTGACACAGCCCCAGTGTGAGATCCCTCTTTAGTTGATCTCTGACACAGCCCCAGTGTGAGATCCCTCTCTAGTTCATCTCTGACACTGCCCCAGTGTGAGATCCCTCTCTAGTTGATCTCTGAAACAGCCCCAGTGCGAGATTCCTCTCTAGTTGATCTTTGACACAGCCCCAGTGTGAAATCTCTCTCTAGTTGATCTCTGACACAGCCCCAGTGTGGAATCCCTCCCTAGTTGATCTCTGACACAGCCCAAGTGTGGAATCTCTCTCTTGTTGATCTCTGACACAGTCCCAGTGTGAGATCCCTCTCTAGTTGATATCTGACACATTCCCAGTGTGGAATCCCTTTCTAGTTGATCTCTGACACAGCCCCAGTGCGGAATCTCTCTCTAGTTGATCTCTGACACAGCCCCAGTCTGGAAGCTAAATCTAATTGAAATCTGACGCAGCCCAAGTGCGGAATCTCTCTCCAGTTCATTTCTGACACAGCCCCAGTGTGGAATCTCTCTCTAGTTGATCTATGACTCAGCCCTATTTGGAATCCCTCTCTAGTTGATCTCTGACACTGCTCCAGTGTGAGATCCCTCTCTAGTTGATCTCTGACACATCCCTAGTGTGGAATCTCTCTCTAGTTAATCTCTGAAACAGCCCCAGTGTGAGATGTCTCTCTTGTTGATCTCTGACACAGTCCCAGTGTGAGATCCCTCTCTAGTTGATCTCTGACACAGTCCCAGTGTGGAATCCCTTTCTAGTTGATCTCTGACACAGCCCCAGTGCGGAATCACTCTCTAGTTGATCTCTGACACAGCCCCAGTGTGGAACCTCTCTCTAATTAATCTCTGACACTGCCCCAGTGTGGAATCTCTCTCTAGTTGATCTATGACTCAGCCCTATTTGGAATCCCTCTCTAGTTGATCTCTGACACTGCCCCAGTGTGGAATCACTCTCTAGTTGATCTCTGACACAGCCCAAGTGTGGAATCTCTCTCTACTTGATCTCTGACACAGTCTGTGTGGAATCCCTCTCTAGTTGATCTCTGACACAGCCTCATTGTGGAATTTCTCTCCAGTTGATCCCTGACACAGCCCCAGATTTGAATCTCTCTCGTTGATCTCTGACATAGCCGAGTGTGGAATCTCTCTCTAGTTGATCACTGACACAGCCCCAGTGTGAGATCCCTCTCTAGTTGATCTCTGACACAGCCCCAGTGTGGAATCTCTCTCTACTTGATCTCTGACACAGTCCGTGTGGAATCCCTCTCTAGTTGATCTCTGACACAGCCTCATTGTGGAATCTCTCTCCAGTTGAGCCCTGACACAGCCCCAGATTTGAATCTCATCGTAGATCTCTGACACAGCCGAGTGTGGAATCTCTCTCTAGTTGATCACTGACACAGCCCCAGTGTGAAATCTCTCTCTAGTTGATCTCTGACCCAGCCCCAGTGTGGAATCTCTCTCTAGTTGATCTCTGACACAACCCCAGTGTGAGATCCCTCTCTAGTTGATCTCTGACACAGCCCCAGTGTGAAATCTCTCTCTAGTTGATCTCTGACACAACCCCAGTGTGGAATCTCTCTCTTGTTGATCTCTGACACAGTCCCAGTGTGAGATCCCTCTCTAGTTGATCTCTGACACAGTCCCAGTGTGGAATCCCTTTCTAGTTGATCTCTGACACAGCCCCAGTGCGGAATCACTCTCTAGTTGATCTCTGACACAGCCCCAGTGTGGAACCTCTCTCTAATTAATCTCTGACACTGCCCCAGTGTGGAATCTCTCTCTAGTTGATCTATGACTCAGCCCTATTTGGAATCCCTCTCTAGTTGATCTCTGACACTGCCCCAGTGTGGAATCTCTCTCTAGTTGATCTCTGACACAGCCCCAGTGTGGAATCACTCTCTAGTTGATCTCTGACACAGCCCCAGTGTGGAATCTCTCTCTACTTGATCTCTGACACAGTCCGTGTGGAAACCCTCTCTAGTTGATCTCTGACACAGCCTCATTGTGGAATCTCTCTCCAGTTGATCCCTGACACAGCCCCAGATTTGAATCTCTCTCGTTGATCTCTGACACAGCCGAGTGTGGAATCTCTCTCTAGTTGATCACTGACACAGCCCCAGTGTGGAATCTTTATCTAGTTGATCTCTGACACCGCCCAAGTGTGGAACCTGTCTCTAGTTGATCTCTGACACAATCCCAGTGTGAGATCCCTCTCTAGATGATCTCTGACACAGCCCCAGTGTGAGATTCCTCTCTAGTTGATCACTGACACAGCCCCAGTGTGAAATCTCTCTCTAGTTGATCTCTGACACAGCCCCAGTGTGGAATCTCTCTTTAGTTGATCTCTGACACAGCCCTAGTGTGAGATCCCTCTTTAGTTGATCTCTGACGCAGCCCCAGTGTGAGATCCCTCTCTAGTTGATCTCTGACACAACCCCAGTGTGGAATCTCTCTCTTGTTGATCTCTGACACAGTCCCAGTGTGAGATCCCTCTCTAGTTGATCTCTGACACAGTCCCAGTGTGGAATCCCTTTCTAGTTGATCTCTGACACAGCCCCAGTGCGGAATCACTCTCTAGTTGATCTCTGACACAGCCCCAGTGTGGAACCTCTCTCTAATTAATCTCTGACACTGCCCCAGTGTGGAATCTCTCTCTAGTTGATCTATGACTCAGCCCTATTTGGAATCCCTCTCTAGTTGATCTCTGACACTGCCCCAGTGTGGAATCTCTCTCTAGTTGATCTCTGACACAGCCCCAGTGTGGAATCACTCTCTAGTTGATCTCTGACACAGCCCCAGTGTGGAATCTCTCTCTACTTGATCTCTGACACAGTCCGTGTGGAAACCCTCTCTAGTTGATCTCTGACACAGCCTCATTGTGGAATCTCTCTCCAGTTGATCCCTGACACAGCCCCAGATTTGAATCTCTCTCGTTGATCTCTGACACAGCCGAGTGTGGAATCTCTCTCTAGTTGATCACTGACACAGCCCCAGTGTGGAATCTTTATCTAGTTGATCTCTGACACCGCCCAAGTGTGGAACCTGTCTCTAGTTGATCTCTGACACAATCCCAGTGTGAGATCCCTCTCTAGATGATCTCTGACACAGCCCCAGTGTGAGATTCCTCTCTAGTTGATCACTGACACAGCCCCAGTGTGAAATCTCTCTCTAGTTGATCTCTGACACAGCCCCAGTGTGGAATCTCTCTTTAGTTGATCTCTGACACAGCCCTAGTGTGAGATCCCTCTTTAGTTGATCTCTGACGCAGCCCCAGTGTGAGATCCCTCTCTAGTTCATCTCTGACACAGCTCCAGTGTGCGATCCCTCTCTAGTTGATCTCTGACACAGCCCCAGTGCGAGATTCCTCTCTAGTTGATCTCTGACACAGCCCCAGTTTGAAATCTCTCTCTAGTTGATCTCTGACACAGCCCCAGTGTGGAATCCATCCCTAGTTGATCTCTGACACAGCCCAAGTGTGGAATCTCTCTCCAGTTGATTTCTGACACAGCCCCAGTGTGGAAGATCTCTCTAGTTGATCTCTGACACAGCCCCAGTGAGATCCCTCTCTAGTTGATCTCTGACACAGCCCCAGTGTGAGATTCCTCTCTAGTTGATCTCTGACACAGCCCCAGTGTGAAATATCTCTCTAGTTGATCTCTGACACAGCCCCAGTGTGGAATCTCTCTCTTGTTGATCTCTGACAGAGTCCCAGTGTGAGATCCCTCTCTAGTTGATCTCTGACACAGTCCCAGTGTGGAATCCCTTTCTAGTTGATATCTGACAGAGCCCCAGTGCGGAATCTCTCTCTAGTTGATCTCTGACACAGCCCCAGTGTAGAAGCTCTCTCTAATTGAAATCTGACACAGCCCAAGTGCGGAATCTCTCTCCAGTTGTTTTCTGACACAGCCCCAGTGAGGAACCTCTCTCTAGTTGATCTCTGACACAGCCCCAGTGTGAGATCCCTCTCTAGTTGACCTCTGACACAGCCCCAGTGTGAGATTCCTCTCTAGTTGATCTCTGACACAGCCCCAGTGTGAAATCTCTCTCTAGTTGATCTCTGACACAACCCCAGTGTGGAATCTCTCTCTTGTTGATCTCTGACACCGTCCCAGTGTGAGATCCCTCTCTAGTTGATCTCTGACACAGTCCCAGTGTGGAATCCCTTTCTTGTTGATCTCTGACACAGCCCCAGTGCGGAATCACTCTCTAGGTGATCTCTGACACAGCCCCAGTGTGGAAGCTGTCTCTAGTTGATCTCTGACACAGCCCCAGTGTGGAATCTCTCTCTAGTTGATCTATGACTCAGCCCCTATTTGGAATCCCTATCTAGTTGATCTCTGACACTGTCCCAGTGTGGAATCTCTCTCTAGTTGATCTCTGACACTGCTCCAGTGTGAGATCCCTCTCTAGTTGATCTCTGACACATCCCTAGTGTGGCATCTCTCTCAAGTTGATCTCTGACCCAGCCCCAGTGTGGAATCTCTCTCTAGTTGATCTCTGACACAACCCCAGTGTGAGATCCCTCTCTAGTTGATCTCTGACACAGCCCCAGTGTGAAATCTCTCTCTAGTTGATCTCTGACACAACCCCAGTGTGGAATCTCTCTCTTGTTGATCTCTGACACAGTCCCAGTGTGAGATTCCTCTCTAGTTGATCTCTGACACAGTCCCAGTGTGGAATCCCTTTCTAGTTGATCTCTGACACAGCCCCAGTGCGGAATCACTCTCTAGTTGATCTCTGACACAGCCCCAGTGTGGAACCTCTCTCTAATTAATCTCTGACACTGCCCCAGTGTGGAATCTCTCTCTAGTTGATCTATGACTCAGCCCTATTTGGAATCCCTCTCTAGTTGATCTCTGACACTGCCCCAGTGTGGAATCTCTCTCTAGTTGATCTCTGACACAGCCCCAGTGTGGAATCACTCTCTAGTTGATCTCTGACACAGCCCCGGTGTGGAATCTCTCTCTACTTGATCTCTGACACAGTCCGTGTGGAATCCCTCTCTAGTTGATCTCTGACACAGCCTCATTGTGGAATCTCTCTCCAGTTGATCCCTGACACAGCCCCAGATTTGAATCTCTCTCGTTGATCTCTGACACAGCCGAGTGTGGAATCTCTCTCTAGTTGATCACTGACACAGCCCCAGTGTGGAATCTTTATCTAGTTGATCTCTGACACCGCCCAAGTGTGGAACCTGTCTCTAGTTGATCTCTGACACAGCCCGAGTGTGGAATCTCTCTCTAGTTGATCTCTGACACAATCCCAGTGTGAGATCCCTCTCTAGATGATCTCTGACACAGCCCCAGTGTGCGATTCCTCTCTAGTTGATCACTGACACAGCCCCAGAGTGAAATCTCTCTCTAGTTGATCTCTGACACAGCCCCAGTGTGGAATCTCTCTCTAGTTGATCTCTGACACAGCCCCAGTGTGAGATCCCTCACTAGTTGATCTCTGACACAGCCTCACTGTTTAATCTCTCTCTAGTTGATCTCTGAAACAGCTCCATTGTGGAATCTCTCTCTAGTTGATCTCTGACACAGCACCAGTGTGGAATCTCTCTCCAGTTGATCTCTGACACAGCCCCAGTGTGGAATCTCGCTCTAGTTGATCTCTGACACAGCCCCAGTGTGAGATCCCTCTTTAGTTGATCTCTGACAAAGCCCCAGTGTGAGATCCCTCTCTAGTTCATCTCTGACACTGCCCCAGTGTGAGATCCCTCTCTAGTTGATCTCTGAAACAGCCCCAGTGCGAGATTCCTCTCTAATTGATCTTTGACACAGCCCCAGTGTGAAATCTCTCTCTAGTTGATCTCTGACACAGCCCCAGTGTGGAATCCCTCCCTAGTTGATCTCTGACACAGCCCAAGTGTGGAATCTCTCTCTTGTTGATCTCTGACACAGTCCCAGTGTGAGATCCCTCTCTAGTTGATATCTGACACATTCCCAGTGTGGAATCCCTTTCTAGTTGATCTCTGACACAGCCCCAGTGCGGAATCTCTCTCTAGTTGATCTCTGACACAGCCCCAGTCTGGAAGCTCAATCTAATTGAAATCTGACACAGCCCAAGTGCGGAATCTCTCTCCAGTTCATTTCTGACACAGCCCCAGTGTGGAATCTCTCTCTAGTTGATCTATGACTCAGCCCTATTTGGAATCCCTCTCTAGTTGATCTCTGACACTGCTCCAGTGTGAGATCCCTCTCTAGTTGATCTCTGACACATCCCTAGTGTGGAATCTCTCTCTAGTTAATCTCTGAAACAGCCCCAGTGTGAGATGTCTCTCTTGTTGATCTCTGACACAGTCCCAGTGTGAGATCCCTCTCTAGTTGATCTCTGACACAGTCCCAGTGTGGAATCCCTTTCTAGTTGATCTCTGACACAGCCCCAGTGCGGAATCACTCTCTAGTTGATCTCTGACACAGCCCCAGTGTGGAACCTCTCTCTAATTAATCTCTGACACTGCCCCAGTGTGGAATCTCTCTCTAGTTGATCTATGACTCAGCCCTATTTGGAATCCCTCTCTAGTTGATCTCTGACACTGCCCCAGTGTGGAATCATTCTCTAGTTGATCTCTGACACAGCCCAAGTGTGGAATCTCTCTCTACTTGATCTCTGACACAGTCTGTGTGGAATCCCTCTCTAGTTGATCTCTGACACAGCCTCATTGTGGAATTTCTCTCCAGTTGATCCCTGACACAGCCCCAGATTTGAATCTCTCCCGTTGATCTCTGACATAGCCGAGTGTGGAATCTCTCTCTAGTTGATCACTGACACAGCCCCAGTGTGAGATCCCTCTCTAGTTGATCTCTGACACAGCCCCAGTGTGGAATCTCTCTCTACTTGATCTCTGACACAGTCCGTGTGGAATCCCTCTCTAGTTGATCTCTGACACAGCCTCATTGTGGAATCTCTCTCCAGTTGAGCCCTGACACAGCCCCAGATTTGAATCTCATCGTAGATCTCTGACACAGCCGAGTGTGGAATCTCTCTCTAGTTGATCACTGACACAGCCCCAGTGTGAAATCTCTCTCTAGTTGATCTCTGACCCAGCCCCAGTGTGGAATCTCTCTCTAGTTGATCTCTGACACAACCCCAGTGTGAGATCCCTCTCTAGTTGATCTCTGACACAGCCCCAGTGTGAAATATCTCTCTAGTTGATCTCTGACACAACCCCAGTGTGGAATCTCTCTCTTGTTGATCTCTGACACAGTCCCAGTGTGAGATCCCTCTCTAGTTGATCTCTGACACAGTCCCAGTGTGGAATCCCTTTCTAGTTGATCTCTGACACAGCCCCAGTGCGGAATCACTCTCTAGTTGATCTCTGACACAGCCCCAGTGTGGAACCTCTCTCTAATTAATCTCTGACACTGCCCCAGTGTGGAATCTCTCTCTAGTTGATCTATGACTCAGCCCTATTTGGAATCCCTCTCTAGTTGATCTCTGACACTGCCCCAGTGTGGAATCTCTCTCTAGTTGATCTCTGACACAGCCCCAGTGTGGAATCACTCTCTAGTTGATCTCTGACACAGCCCCAGTGTGGAATCTCTCTCTACTTGATCTCTGACACAGTCCGTGTGGAAACCCTCTCTAGTTGATCTCTGACACAGCCTCATTGTGGAATCTCTCTCCAGTTGATCCCTGACACAGCCCCAGATTTGAATCTCTCTCGTTGATCTCTGACACAGCCGAGTGTGGAATCTCTCTCTAGTTGATCACTGACACAGCCCCAGTGTGGAATCTTTATCTAGTTGATCTCTGACACCGCCCAAGTGTGGAACCTGTCTCTAGTTGATCTCTGACACAATCCCAGTGTGAGATCCCTCTCTAGATGATCTCTGACACAGCCCCAGTGTGAGATTCCTCTCTAGTTGATCACTGACACAGCCCCAGTGTGAAATCTCTCTCTAGTTGATCTCTGACACAGCCCCAGTGTGGAATCTCTCTCTAGTTGATCTCTGACACAGCCCTAGTGTGAGATCCCTCTTTAGTTGATCTCTGACGCAGCCCCAGTGTGAGATCCCTCTCTAGTTCATCTCTGACACAGCTCCAGTGTGCGATCCCTCTCTAGTTGATCTCTGACACAGCCCCAGTGCGAGATTCCTCTCTAGTTGATCTCTGACACAGCCCCAGTTTGAAATCTCTCTCTAGTTGATCTCTGACACAGCCCCAGTGTGGAATCCATCCCTAGTTGATCTCTGACACAGCCCAAGTGTGGAATCTCTCTCCAGTTGATTTCTGACACAGCCCCAGTGTGGAAGATCTCTCTAGTTGATCTCTGACACAGCCCCAGTGAGATCCCTCTCTAGTTGATCTCTGACACAGCCCCAGTGTGAGATTCCTCTCTAGTTGATCTCTGACACAGCCCCAGTGTGAAATATCTCTCTAGTTGATCTCTGACACAGCCCCAGTGTGGAATCTCTCTCTTGTTGATCTCTGACAGAGTCCCAGTGTGAGATCCCTCTCTAGTTGATCTCTGACACAGTCCCAGTGTGGAATCCCTTTCTAGTTGATATCTGACAGAGCCCCCGTGCGGAATCTCTCTCTAGTTGATCTCTGACACAGCCCCAGTGTAGAAGCTCTCTCTAATTGAAATCTGACACAGCCCAAGTGCGGAATCTCTCTCCAGTTGTTTTCTGACACAGCCCCAGTGAGGAACCTCTCTCTAGTTGATCTCTGACACAGCCCCAGTGTGAGATCCCTCTCTAGTTGACCTCTGACACAGCCCCAGTGTGAGATTCCTCTCTAGTTGATCTCTGACACAGCCCCAGTGTGAAATCTCTCTCTAGTTGATCTCTGACACAACCCCAGTGTGGAATCTCTCTCTTGTTGATCTCTGACACCGTCCCAGTGTGAGATCCCTCTCTAGTTGATCTCTGACACAGTCCCAGTGTGGAATCCCTTTCTTGTTGATCTCTGACACAGCCCCAGTGCGGAATCACTCTCTAGGTGATCTCTGACACAGCCCCAGTGTGGAAGCTGTCTATAGTTGATCTCTGACACAGCCCCAGTGTGGAATCTCTCTCTACTTGATCTCTGACACAGTCCGTGTGGAATCCCTCTCTAGTTGATCTCTGACACAGCCTCATTGTGGAATCTCTCTCCAGTTGAGCCCTGACACAGCCCCAGATTTGAATCTCATCGTAGATCTCTGACACAGCCGAGTGTGGAATCTCTCTCTAGTTGATCACTGACACAGCCCCAGTGTGAAATCTCTCTCTAGTTGATCTCTGACCCAGCCCCAGTGTGGAATCTCTCTCTAGTTGATCTCTGACACAACCCCAGTGTGAGATCCCTCTCTAGTTGATCTCTGACACAGCCCCAGTGTGAAATCTCTCTCTAGTTGATCTCTGACACAACCCCAGTGTGGAATCTCTCTCTTGTTGATCTCTGACACAGTCCCAGTGTGAGATCCCTCTCTAGTTGATCTCTGACACAGTCCCAGTGTGGAATCCCTTTCTAGTTGATCTCTGACACAGCCCCAGTGCGGAATCACTCTCTAGTTGATCTCTGACACAGCCCCAGTGTGGAACCTCTCTCTAATTAATCTCTGACACTGCCCCAGTGTGGAATCTCTCTCTAGTTGATCTATGACTCAGCCCTATTTGGAATCCCTCTCTAGTTGATCTCTGACACAGCCCCAGTGTGGAATCTCTCTCTAGTTGATCTCTGACACAGCCCCAGTGTGGAATCACTCTCTAGTTGATCTCTGACACAGCCCCAGTGTGGAATCTCTCTCTACTTGATCTCTGAACAGTCCGTGTGGAAACCCTCTCTAGTTGATCTCTGACACAGCCTCATTGTGGAATCTCTCTCCAGTTGATCCCTGACACAGCCCCAGATTTGAATCTCTCTCGTTGATCTCTGACACAGCCGAGTGTGGAATCTCTCTCTAGTTGATCACTGACACAGCCCCAGTGTGGAATCTTTATCTAGTTGATCACTGACACCGCCCAAGTGTGGAACCTGTCTCTAGTTGATCTCTGACACAATCCCAGTGTGAGATCCCTCTCTAGATGATCTCTGACACAGCCCCAGTGTGAGATTCCTCTCTAGTTGATCACTGACACAGCCCCAGTGTGAAATCTCTCTCTAGTTGATCTCTGACACAGCCCCAGTGTGGAATCTCTCTCTAGTTGATCTCTGACACAGCCCTAGTGTGAGATCCCTCTTTAGTTGATCTCTGACGCAGCCCCAGTGTGAGATCCCTCTCTAGTTCATCTCTGACACAGCTCCAGTGTGCGATCCCTCTCTAGTTGATCTCTGACACAGCCCCAGTGCGAGATTCCTCTCTAGTTGATCTCTGACACAGCCCCAGTTTGAAATCTCTCTCTAGTTGATCTCTGACACAGCCCCAGTGTGGAATCCATCCCTAGTTGATCTCTGACACAGCCCAAGTGTGGAATCTCTCTCCAGTTGATTTCTGACACAGCCCCAGTGTGGAAGATCTCTCTAGTTGATCTCTGACACAGCCCCAGTGAGATCCCTCTCTAGTTGATCTCTGACACAGCCCCAGTGTGAGATTCCTCTCTAGTTGATCTCTGACACAGCCCCAGTGTGAAATATCTCTCTAGTTGATCTCTGACACAGCCCCAGTGTGGAATCTCTCTCTTGTTGATCTCTGACAGAGTCCCAGTGTGAGATCCCTCTCTAGTTGATCTCTGACACTGTCCCAGTGTGGAATCCCTTTCTAGTTGATATCTGACAGAGCCCCAGTGCGGAATCTCTGTCTAGTTGATCTCTGACACAGCCCCAGTGTAGAAGCTCTCTCTAATTGAAATCTGACACAGCCCAAGTGCGGAATCTCTCTCCAGTTGTTTTCTGACACAGCCCCAGTGAGGAACCTCTCTCTAGTTGATCTCTGACACAGCCCCAGTGTGAGATCCCTCTCTAGTTGACCTCTGACACAGCCCCAGTGTGAGATTCCTCTCTAGTTGATCTCTGACACAGCCCCAGTGTGAAATCTCTCTCTAGTTGATCTCTGACACAACCCCAGTGTGGAATCTCTCTCTTGTTGATCTCTGACACCGTCCCAGTGTGAGATCCCTCTCTAGTTGATCTCTGACACAGTCCCAGTGTGGAATCCCTTTCTTGTTGATCTCTGACACAGCCCCAGTGCGGAATCACTCTCTAGGTGATCTCTGACACAGCCCCAGTGTGGAAGCTGTCTCTAGTTGATCTCTGACACAGCCCCAGTGTGGAATCTCTCTCTAGTTGATCTATGACTCAGCCCCTATTTGGAATCCCTATCTAGTTGATCTCTGACACTGTCCCAGTGTGGAATCTCTCTCTAGTTGATCTCTGACACTGCTCCAGTGTGAGATCCCTCTCTAGTTGATCTCTGACACATCCCTAGTGTGGCATCTCTCTCAAGTTGATCTCTGACACAGCCCCAGTGTGGAATCTCTCTCTAGTTGATCTCTGACACAACCCCAGTGTGAGATCCCTCTCTAGTTGATCTCTGACACAGCCCCAGTGTGAAATCTCTCTCTAGTTGATCTCTGACACAACCCCAGTGTGGAATCTCTCTCTTGTTGATCTCTGACACAGTCCCAGTGTGAGATTCCTCTCTAGTTGATCTCTGACACAGTCCCAGTGTGGAATCCCTTTCTAGTTGATCTCTGACACAGCCCCAGTGCGGAATCACTCTCTAGTTGATCTCTGACACAGCCCCAGTGTGGAACCTCTCTCTAATTAATCTCTGACACTGCCCCAGTGTGGAATCTCTCTCTAGTTGATCTATGACTCAGCCCTATTTGGAATCGCTCTCTAGTTGATCTCTGACACTGCCCCAGTGTGGAATCTCTCTCTAGTTGATCTCTGACACAGCCCCAGTGTGGAATCACTCTCTAGTTGATCTCTGACACAGCCCCGGTGTGGAATCTCTCTCTACTTGATCTCTGACACAGTCCGTGTGGAATCCCTCTCTAGTTGATCTCTGACACAGCCTCATTGTGGAATCTCTCTCCAGTTGATCCCTGACACAGCCCCAGATTTGAATCTCTCTCGTTGATCTCTGACGCAGCCGAGTGTGGAATCTCTCTCTAGTTGATCACTGACACAGCCCCAGTGTGGAATCTTTATCTAGTTGATCTCTGACACCGCCCAAGTGTGGAACCTGTCTCTAGTTGATCTCTGACACAGCCCGAGTGTGGAATCTCTCTCTAGTTGATCTCTGACACAATCCCAGTGTGAGATCCCTCTCTAGATGATCTCTGACACAGCCCCAGTGTGAGATTCCTCTCTAGTTGATCACTGACACAGCCCCAGAGTGAAATCTCTCTCTAGTTGATCTCTGACACAGCCCCAGTGTGGAATCTCTCTCTAGTTGATCTCTGACACAGCCCTAGTGTGAGATCCCTCTTTAGTTGATCTCTGACGCAGCCCCAGTGTGAGACCCCTCTCTAGTTCATCTCTGACACAGCTCCAGTGTGAGATCCCTCTCTAGTTGATCTCTGACACAGCCCCAGTGCGAGATTCCTCTCTAGTTGATCTCTGACACAGCCCCAGTTTGAAATCTCTCTCTAGTTGATCTCTGACACAGCCCCAGTGTGGAATCCATCCCTAGTTGATCTCTGACACAGCCCAAGTGTGGAATCTCTCTCCAGTTGATTTCTGACACAGCCCCAGTGTGGAAGATCTCTCTAGTTGATCTCTGACACAGCCCCAGTGAGATCCCTCTCTAGTTGATCTCTGACACAGCCCCAGTGTGAGATTCCTCTCTAGTTGATCTCTGACACAGCCCCAGTGTGAAATATCTCTCTAGTTGATCTCTGACACAGCCCCAGTGTGGAATCTCTCTCTTGTTGATCTCTGACACAGTCCCAGTGTGAGATCCCTCTCTAGTTGATCTCTGACACAGCCCCAGTGTGAAATCTCTCTCTAGTTGATCTCTGACACAACCCCAGTGTGGAATCTCTCTCTTGTTGATCTCTGACACAGTCCCAGTGTGAGATCCCTCTCTAGTTGATCTCTGACACAGTCCCAGTGTGGAATCCCTTTCTAGTTGATCTCTGACACAGCCCCAGTGCGGAATCACTCTCTACTTGATCTCTGACACAGCCCCAGTGTGGAACCTCTCTCTAATTAATCTCTGACACTGCCCCAGTGTGGAATCTCTCTCTAGTTGATCTATGACTCAGCCCTATTTGGAATCCCTCTCTAGTTGATCTCTGACACTGCCCCAGTGTGGAATCTCTCTCTAGTTGATCTCTGACACAGCCCCAGTGTGGAATCACTCTCTAGTTGATCTCTGACACAGCCCCAGTGTGGAATCTCTCTCTACTTGATCTCTGACACAGTCCGTGTGGAAACCCTCTCTAGTTGATCTCTGACACAGCCTCATTGTGGAATCTCTCTCCAGTTGATCCCTGACACAGCCCCAGATTTGAATCTCTCTCGTTGATCTCTGACACAGCCGAGTGTGGAATCTCTCTCTAGTTGATCACTGACACAGCCCCAGTGTGGAATCTTTATCTAGTTGATCTCTGACACCGCCCAAGTGTTGAACCTGTCTCTAGTTGATCTCTGACACAATCCCAGTGTGAGATCCCTCTCTAGATGATCTCTGACACAGCCCCAGTGTGAGATTCCTCTCTAGTTGATCACTGACACAGCCCCAGTGTGAAATCTCTCTCTAGTTGATCTCCGACACAGCCCCAGTGTGGAATCTCTCTCTAGTTGATCTCTGACACAGCCCTAGTGTGAGATCCCTCTTTAGTTGATCTCTGACGCAGCCCCAGTGTGAGATCCCTCTCTAGTTCATCTCTGACACAGCTCCAGTGTGCGATCCCTCTCTAGTTGATCTCTGACACAGCCCCAGTGCGAGATTCCTCTCTAGTTGATCTCTGACACAGCCCCAGTTTGAAATCTCTCTCTAGATGATCTCTGACACAGCCCCAGTGTGGAATCCATCCCTAGTTGATCTCTGACACAGCCCAAGTGTGGAATCTCTCTCCAGTTGATTTCTGACACAGCCCCAGTGTGGAAGATCTCTCTAGTTGATCTCTGACACAGCCCCAGTGAGATCCCTCTCTAGTTGATCTCTGACACAGCCCCAGTGTGAGATTCCTCTCTAGTTGATCTCTGACACAGCCCCAGTGTGAAATATCTCTCTAGTTGATCTCTGACACAGCCCCAGTGTGGAATCTCTCTCTTGTTGATCTCTGACACAGTCCCAGTGTGAGATCCCTCTCTAGTTGATCTCTGACACAGTCCCAGTGTGGAATCCCTTTCTAGTTGATATCTGACAGAGCCCCAGTGCGGAATCTCTCTCTAGTTGATCTCTGACACAGCCCCAGTGTAGAAGCTCTCTCTAATTGAAATCTGACACAGCCCAAATGCGGAATCTCTCTCCAGTTGTTTTCTGACACAGCCCCAGTGAGGAACCTCTCTCTAGTTGATCTCTGACACAGCCCCAGTGTGAGATCCCTCTCTAGTTGACCTCTGACACAGCCCCAGTGTGAGATTCCTCTCTAGTTGATCTCTGACACAGCCCCAGTGTGAAATCTCTCTCTAGTTGATCTCTGACACAACCCCAGTGTGGAATCTCTCTCTTGTTGATCTCTGACACCGTCCCAGTGTGAGATCCCTCTCTAGTTGATCTCTGACACAGTCCCAGTGTGGAATCCCTTTCTTGTTGATCTCTGACACAGCCCCAGTGCGGAATCACTCTCTAGGTGATCTCTGACACAGCCCCAGTGTGGAAGCTGTCTCTAGTTGATCTCTGACACAGCCCCTGTGTGGAATCTCTCTCTAGTTGATCTATGACTCAGCCCCTATTTGGAATCCCTATCTAGTTGATCTCTGACACTGTCCCAGTGTGGAATCTCTCTCTAGTTGATCTCTGACACTGCTCCAGTGTGAGATCCCTCTCTAGTTGATCTCTGACACATCCCTAGTGTGGCATCTCTCTCAAGTTGATCTCTGACCCAGCCCCAGTGTGGAATCTCTCTCTAGTTGATCTCTGACACAACCCCAGTGTGAGATCCCTCTCTAGTTGATCTCTGACACAGCCCCAGTGTGAAATCTCTCTCTAGTTGATCTCTGACACAACCCCAGTGTGGAATCTCTCTCTTGTTGATCTCTGACACAGTCCCAGTGTGAGATTCCTCTCTAGTTGATCTCTGACACAGTCCCAGTGTGGAATCCCTTTCTAGTTGATCTCTGACACAGCCCCAGTGCGGAATCACTCTCTAGTTGATCTCTGACACAGCCCCAGTGTGGAACCTCTCTCTAATTAATCTCTGACACTGCCCCAGTGTGGAATCTCTCTCTAGTTGATCTATGACTCAGCCCTATTTGGAATCCCTCTCTAGTTGATCTCTGACACTGCCCCAGTGTGGAATCTCTCTCTAGTTGATCTCTGACACAGCCCCAGTGTGGAATCACTCTCTAGTTGATCTCTGACACAGCCCCAGTGTGGAATCTCTCTCTACTTGATCTCTGACACAGTCCGTGTGGAATCCCTCTCTAGTTGATCTCTGACACAGCCTCATTGTGGAACCTCTCTCCAGTTGATCCCTGACACAGCCCCAGATTTGAATCTCTCTCGTTGATCTCTGACACAGCCGAGTGTGGAATCTCTCTCTAGTTGATCACTGACACAGCCCCAGTGTGGAATCTTTATCTAGTTGATCTCTGACACCACCCAAGTGTGGAACCTGTCTCTAGTTGATCTCTGACACAGCCCGAGTGTGGAATCTCTCTCTAGTTGATCTCTGACACAATCCCAGTGTGAGATCCCTCTCTAGATGATCTCTGACACAGCCCCAGTGTGAGATTCCTCTCTAGTTGATCACTGACACAGCCCCAGAGTGAAATCTCTCTCTAGTTGATCTCTGACACAGCCCCAGTGTGGAATCTCTCTCTAGTTGATCTCTGACACAGCCCTAGTGTGAGATCCCTCTTTAGTTGATCTCTGACGCAGCCCCAGTGTGAGATCCCTCTCTAGTTCATCTCTGACACAGCTCCAGTGTGAGATCCCTCTCTAGTTGATCTCTGACACAGCCCCAGTGCGAGATTCCTCTCTAGTTGATCTCTGACACAGCCGCAGTTTGAAATCTCTCTCTAGTTGATCTCTGACACAGCCCCAGTGTGGAATCCATCCCTAGTTGATCTCTGACACAGCCCAAGTGTGGAATCTCTCTCCAGTTGATTTCTGACACAGCCCCAGTGTGGAAGATCTCTCTAGTTGATCTCTGACACAGCCCCAGTGAGATCCCTCTCTAGTTGATCTCTGACACAGCCCCAGTGTGAGATTCCTCTCTAGTTGATCTCTGACACAGCCCCAGTGTGAAATATCTCTCTAGTTGATCTCTGACACAGCCCCAGTGTGGAATCTCTCTCTTGTTGATCTCTGACACAGTCCCAGTGTGAGATCCCTCCCTAGTTGATCTCTGACACAGTCCCAGTGTGGAATCCTTTTCTAGTTGATATCTGACACAGCCCCAGTGTGGAATCTCTCTCTAGTTGATCTCTGACACAGCCCCAGTGTAGAAGCTCTCTCTAAATGAAATCTGACACAGCCCAAGTGCAGAATCTCTCTCCAGTTGTTTTCTGACACAGCCCCAGTGAGGAACCTCTCTCTAGTTGATCTCTGACACAGCCCCAGTGTGAGATCCCTCTCTAGTTGACCTCTGACACAGCCCCAGTGTGAGATTCCTCTCTAGTTGATCTCTGACACAGCCCCAGTGTGAAATCACTCTCTAGTTGATCTCTGACACAACCCCAGTGTGGAATCTCTCTCTTGTTGATCTCTGACACCGTCCCAGTGTGAGATCCCTCTCTAGTTGATCTCTGACACAGTCCCAGTGTGGAATCCCTTTCTTGTTGATCTCTGACACAGCCCCAGTGCGGAATCACTCTCTAGGTGATCTCTGACACAGCCCCAGTGTGGAAGCTGTCTCTAGTTGATCTCTGACACAGCCCCAGTGTGGAATCTCTCTCTAGTTGATCTATGACTCATCCCCTATTTGGAATCCCTATCTAGTTGATCTCTGACACTGTCCCAGTGTGGAATCTCTCTCTTGTTGATCTCTGACACAGTCCCAGTGTGAGATCCCTCCCTAGTTGATCTCTGACACAGTCCCAGTGTGGAATCCTTTTCTAGTTGATATCTGACACAGCCCCAGTGTGGAATCTCTCTCTAGTTGATCTCTGACACAGCCCCAGTGTAGAAGCTCTCTCTAAATGAAATCTGTCACAGCCCAAGTGCAGAATCTCTCTCCAGTTGTTTTCTGACACAGCCCCAGTGAGGAACCTCTCTCTAGTTGATCTCTGACACAGCCCCAGTGTGAGATCCCTCTCTAGTTGACCTCTGACACAGCCCCAGTGTGAGATTCCTCTCTAGTTGATCTCTGACACAGCCCCAGTGTGAAATCTCTCTCTAGTTGATCTCTGACACAACCCCAGTGTGGAATCTCTCTCTTGTTGATCTCTGACACCGTCCCAGTGTGAGATCCCTCTCTAGTTGATCTCTGACACAGTCCCAGTGTGGAATCCCTTTCTTGTTGATCTCTGACACAGCCCCAGTGCGGAATCACTCTCTAGGTGATCTCTGACACAGCCCCAGTGTGGAAGCTGTCTCTAGTTGATCTCTGACACAGCCCCAGTGTGGAATCTCTCTCTAGTTGATCTATGACTCATCCCCTATTTGGAATCCCTATCTAGTTGATCTCTGACACTGTCCCAGTGTGGAATCTCTCTCTAGTTGATCTCTGACACTGCTCCAGTGTGAGATCCCTCTCTAGTTGATCTCTGACACATCCCTAGTGTGGCATCTCTCTCTAGTTGATCTCTGACACAGCCCCAGTGTGAGATACCTCTCTAGTTGATCTCTGACACAGCCTCACTGTTTAATCTCTCTCTAGTTGATCTCTGACACAGCTCCATTGTGGAATCTCTCTCTAGTTAATCTCTGACACAGCCCCAGTGTGGAATCTCTCTCCAGTTGATCTCTGAGACAGCTCCAGTGTGGAATCCCTCTCTAGTTGATCTCTGACACAGCCCCAGTGTGGAATCTCTGTCTAGTTGATCTCTGACACAGTCCCAGTGTGGAATCTCTGTCTAGTTGATCTCTGACACAGTCCCAGTGTGGAATCTCTCTTTACTTGATCTCTGACTCAGCCCCAGTGTGGAATCTCTCTCTAGTTGATCTCTGACACAGCCCCAGTGTGAGATCCCTCTTTAGTTGATCTCTTACACAGCCCCAGTGTGAGATCCCTCTCTAGTTCATCTCGGACACAGTCCCAGTGTGAGATCCCTCTCTAGTTCATCTCTGACACAGCCCCAGTGCGAGATTCCTCTCTAGTTGATCTCTGACATAGCCCCGGTGCGAGATTCCTCTCTAGTTGATCTCTGACACAGCCCCAGTGTGGAATCTCTCTCTAGTTGATCTCTGACAGAGCCCAAGTGTGGAATCTCTCTCCAGTTGATTTCTGACACAGCCCCAGTGTGGAATCCCTCCCTTGTTGATCTCTGACACAGCCCCAGTGTGAGATCCCTCTTTAGTTGATCTCTGACACAGCCCCAGTGTGAGATCCCTCTCTAGTTCATCTCTGACACAGCCCCAGTGTGGAATCCCTCTCTAGTTGATCTCTGACACAGCCCAAGTGTGGAATCTCTCTCCAGTTGATTTCTGACACAGCCCCAGTGTGGAATCTCTCTCTAGTTGATCTCTGACACAGCCCCAGTGTGAGATCCCTCTCTAGTTGATCTCTGACACAGCCCCAGTGTGAGATTCCTCTCTAGTTGATCTCTGACACAGCCCCAGTGTGAAATCACTCTCTAGTTGATCTCTGACACAGCCCCAGTGTGGAAGATCTCTCTAATTGATCTATGACTCAGCCCCCGTTTGGAATCCCTCTCTAGTTGATCTCTGACACAGCACCAGTGTGGAATCTCTCTCCAGTTGATCTCTGACACAGCTCCAGTGTGGAATCCCTCTCTAGTTGATCTCTGACACAGCCCCAGTGCGGAATCTCTCTCTAGGTGATCTCTGACACAGCCCCAGTGTGGAAGATCTCTCTACTTGATCTATGAATCAGCCCTCGTTTGGAATCCATCTCGAGTTGATCTCTGACACTGTCCCAGTGTGGAATCACTCTCTAGTTGATCTCTGACACTGCCCCAGCGTGAGATCCCACTCTACTTGATCTCTGACACATCCCTAGTGTGGAATCTCTCTCTAGTTGATCTCTGACACAGCCCCAGTGTGAGATCCCTCACTAGTTGATCTCTGACACAGCCTCACTGTTTAATCTCTCTCCAGTTGATCTCTGACACAGCCCCAGTGTGGAATCTCTCTCTAGTTGATCTCTGACACAGCCCCAGTGTGAGATCCCTCTTTAGTTGATCTCTGACACAGCCCCAGTGTGAGATCCCTCTCTAGTTCATCTCTGACACTGCCCCAGTGTGAGATCCCTCTCTAGTTGATCTCTGAAACAGCCCCAGTGCGAGATTCCTCTCTAGTTGATCTCTGACACAGCCCCAGTGTGAAATCTCTCTCTAGTTGATCTCTGAAACAGCCCCAGTGTGGAATCCCTCCCTAGTTGATCTCTGACACAGCCCAAGTGTGGAATCTCTCTCTTGTTGATCTCTGACACAGTCCCAGTGTGAGATCCCTCTCTATTTGATCTCTGACACAGTCCCAGTGTGGAATCCCTTTCTAGTTGATCTCTGACACAGCCCCAGTGCGGGATCTCTCTCTAGTTGATCTCTGACGCAGCCCAAGTGCGGAATCTCTCTCCAGTTGATTTCTGACACAGCCCCTGTGTGGAATCTCTCTCTAGTTGATCTCTGACACAGTCCCAGTGTGGAATCTCTCTCTAGTTGATCTCTGACACAGTCCCAGTGTGGAATCTCTCTCTAGTTGATCTCTGACACAGTCCCAGTGTGGAATCTCTCTCTAGTTTATCTCTGAAACAGCCCCAGTGTGAGATCCCTCTCTAGTTGATCTCTGACACAGCCCCAGTGTGAGATTCCTCTCTAGTTGATCTCTGACACAGCCCCAGTGTGAAATCTCTCTCTGGTTGATCTCTGACACAACCCCAGTGTGGAATCTCTCTCTTGTTGATCTCTGACACAGCCCCACTGTGGAACCTCTCTCTAATTAATCTCTGACACTGCCCCAGTGTGGAATCTCTCCCTAGTTGATCTATGACTCAGCCCTATTTGGAAACCCTCTCTAGTTGATCTCTGACACTGCTCCTGTGTGAGATCCCTCTCTAGTTGATTTCTGACACCTCCCTAGTGTGGAATCTCTCTCTAGTTGATCTCTGAAACAGCCCCAGTGTGAGATATCTCTCTAGTTGATCTCTGACACAGCCTCATTGTGGAATCTCTCTCTATTTGATCTCTGACACAGCCCCAGCTTCGAATCTCTCTCTAGTTGATCTCTGACACTGCCCCAGTGTGGAATCTCTCTCTAGTTGATCTCTGACACAGCCCCAGTGTGGAAACACTCTCTAGTTGACCTCTGACACAGCCCCAGTGTGGAATCACTCTCTACTTGATCTCTGACACAGTCCGTGTGGAATCCCTCTCTAGTTGATCTCTGACACAGCATCATTGTGGAATCTCTCTTTATTTGATCCCTGACACAGCCCCAGATTTGAATCTCTCTCGTTGATCTCTGACACAGCCGAGTGTGGAATCTCTCTCTAGTTGATCACTGACACAGCCCCAGTGTGGAATCTTTATCTAGTTGATCTCTGACACCGCCCAAGTGTGGAACCTGCCTCTAGTTGATCTCTGACACAGCCCGAGTGTGGAATCTCTCTCTAGTTGATCTCTGACACAATCCCAGTGTGAGATCCCTCTCTAGATGATCTCTGACACAGCCCCAGTGTGAGATTCCTCTCTAGTTGATCACTGACACAGCCCCAGTGTGAAATCTCTCTCTAGTTGATCTCTGACACAGCCCCAGTGTGGAATCTCTCTCTAGTTGATCTCTGACACAGCCCCAGTGTGAGATCCCTCTCTAGTTGATCTCTGACACAGCCCCAGTGTGAGATTCCTCTCTAGTTGATCTCTGACACAGCCCCAGTGTGAAATCTCTCTCTAGTTGATCGCTGACACAACCCCAGTGTGGAATCTCTGTCTTGTTGATCTCTGACACAGCCCCAGTGTGGAACCTCTCTCTAATTAATCTCTGACACTGCCCCTGTGTGGAATCTCTCCCTAGTTGATCTATGACTCAGCCCTATTTGGAATCCCTCTCTAGTTGATCTCTGACACTGCTCCAGTGTGAGATCCCTCTCTAGTTGATCTCTGACACCTCCCTAGTGTGGAATCTCTCTCTAGTTGATCTCTGAAACAGCCCCACTGTGAGATGTCTCTCTAGTTGATCTCTGTCACAGCCTCATTGTGGAATCTCTCTCTAGTTGATCTCTGACACAGCCCCAGCTTCGAATCTCTCTCTAGTTGATCTCTGACACTGCCCCAGTGTGGAATCTCTCTCTAGTTGATCTCTGACACAGCCCCAGTGTGGAATCACTCTCTAGTTGATCTCTGACACAGCCCCAGTGTGGAATCACTCTCTACTTGATCTCTGACACAGTCCGTGTGGAATCCCTCTCTAGTTGATCTCTGACACAGCCTCATTGTGGAATCTCTCTCTAGTTGATCCCTGACACAGCCCCAGATTTGAATCTCTCTCGTTGATCTCTGACACAGCCGAGTGTGGAATCTCTCTCTAGTTGATCACTGACACAGCCCCAGTGTGGAATCTTTATCTAGTTGATCTCTGACACCGCCCAAGTGTGGAACCTGTCTCTAGTTGATCTCTGACACAGCCCGAGTGTGGAATCTCTCTCTAGTTGATCTCTGACACAATCCCAGTGTGAGATCCCTCTCTAGATGATCTCTGACACAGCCCCAGTGTGAGATTCCTCTCTAGTTGATCACTGACACAGTCCCAGTGTGAAATCTCTCTCTAGTTGATCTCTGACACAGCCCCAGTGTGGAATTTCTCTCCAGTTTATCTCTGACACAGCCCCAGTGTGAGATCCCTCTTTAGTTGATCTCTGACACAGCCCCAGTGTGAGATCCCTCTCTAGTTCATCTCTGACACAGCTCCAGTGTGAGATCCCTCTCTAGTTGATCTCTGACACAGCCCCAGTGCGACATTCCTCTCTAGTTGATCTCTGACACAGCCCCAGTGTGAAATCTCTCTCTAGCTGATCTCTGACACAGCCCCAGTGTGGAATCCATCCCTAGTTGATCTCTGAAACAGCCCAAGTGTGGAATCTCTCTCCAGTTGATTTCTGACACAGCCCCAGTGTGGAAGATCTCTCTAGTTGATCTCTGACACAGCCCCAGTGAGATCCCTCTCTAGTTGATCTCTGACACTGCCCCAGTGTGAAATATCTCTCTAGTTGATCTCTGACACAGCCCCAGTGTGGAATCTCTCTCTTGTTGATCTCTGACACAGTCCCAGTGTGAGATCCCTCTCTAGTTGATCTCTGACACAGTCCCAGTGTGGAATCCCTTTCTAGTTGATCTCTGACACAGCCCCAGTGTGGAATCTCTCTCTAGTTGATCTCTGACACAGCCCCAGTGTGGAAGCTCTCTCTAATTGATCTCTGACACAGCCCAAGTGCGGAATCTCTCTCCAGTTGATTTCTGACACAGCCCCAGTGAGGAATATCTCTCTAGTTGATCTCTGACACACCCCAGTGTGAGATCCCTCTCTAGTTGATCTCTGACACAGCCCCAGTGTGAGATTCCTCTCTAGTTGATCTCTGACACAGCCCCAGTGTGAAATCTCTCTCTCGTTGATCTCTGACACAACCCCAGTGTGGAATCTCTCTCTAGTTGATCTCTGACACAGTCCCAGTGTGAGATCCCTCTCTAGTTGATCTCTGACACTGTCCCAGTGTGGAATCCCTTTCTACTTGATCTCTGACACAGCCCCAGTGCAGAATCACTCTCTAGTTGATCTCTGACACAGCCCCAGTGTGGAAGCTCTCTCTAGTTGCTCTCTGACACAGCCCCAGTGTGGAATCTCTCTCTAGTTGATCTATGACTCAGCCCCAATTTGGAATCCCTATCTAGTTGATCTCTGACACTGTCCCAGTGTGGCATCTCTCTCTAGCTGATCTCTGACACTGCTCCAGTGTGAGATCCCTCTCTTGTTGATCTCTGACACATCCCTAGTGTGGAATGTCTCTCTAGTTGATCTCTGACAGAGCCCCAGTGTGAGATCCCTCTCTAGTTGATCTCTGACACAGCCTCACTTTTTAATCTCTCTCTAGTTGATCTCTGACGCAGCTCCATTGTGGAATGTCTCTCTAGTTGATCTCTGACACAGCACCAGTGTGGAATCTCTCTCCAGTTGATCTCTGACACAGCTCCAGTGTGGAATCCCTCTCTAGTTGATCTCTGACAGAGCCCCAGTGTGGAATCTCTGTCTAGTTGATCTCTGACAATGTCCCAGTGTGGAAACTCTGTCTAGTTGATCTCTGACACAGCCCCAGTGGGAGATCCCTCTTTAGTTGATCTCTAACACAGCCCCAGTGCGAGATCCCTCTCTAGTTCATCTCTGACACAGCCCCAGTGCGAGATTCCTCTCTAGTTGATCTCTGACACAGCCCCAGTGCGAGATTCCTCTCTAGTTGATCTCTGACGCAGCCCCAGTGTGAAATCTCTCTCTCGTTGATCTCTGACACAGCCCAAGTGTGGAATCTCTCTCCAGTTGATTTCTGACACAGCCCCAGTGTGGAATCCCTCCCTAGTTGATCTCTGACACAGCCCCAGTGTGAGATCCCTCTTTAGTTGTTCTCTGACTCAGCCCGAGTGTGAGATCCCTCTCTAGTTCATCTCTGACACAGCCCCAGTGTGGAATCCCTCTCTAGTTGATCTCTGACACAGCCCAAGTGTGGAATCTCCCTCCAGTTGATTTCTGAAACAGCCCCAGTGTGGAATCCCTCCCTAGTTGATCTCTGACACAGCCCAAGTGTGGAATCTATCTCCAGTTGATTTCTGACACAGCCCCAGTGTGGAATCTCTCTCTAGTTGATCTCTGACACAGCCCCAGTGTGAAATCCCTCTCTAGTTGATCTCTGACACAGCCCCAGTGTGAGATCCCTCTCTAGTTGATCTCTGACACAGCCCCAGTGTGAAATCTCTCTCTAGTTGATCTCTGACACAGTCCCAGTGTGGAATCTCGCTCTTGTTGATCTCTGACACAGTCGCAGTGTGGAATCCCTTTCTAGTTGATCTCTGACACAGCCCCAGTGCGGAATCTCTCTCTAGTTGATCTCTGACACAGCCCCAGTGTGGAAGCTCTCTCTAATTGATCTATGACTCAGCCCCCGTTTGGAATCCCTCTCTAGTTGATCTCTGACACTGTCCCAGTGTGGAATCTCTCTCTAGTTGATCTCTGACACTGCTCCAGCGTGAGATCCCACTCTAGTTGATATCTGAGACATCCCTAGTGTGGAATCTCTCTCTAGTTGATCTCTGACACAGCCCCAGTGTGAGATCCCTCTCTAGTTGATCTCTGACACAGCCTCACTGTTTAATCTCTCTCTAGTTGATCGCTGACACAGCTCCATTGTGGAATCTCTCTCTAGTTGATCTCTGACACAGCAACAGTGTGGAATCTCTCTCCAGTTGATCTCTGACACAGCCCCAGTGTGGAATGCCTCCCTAGTTGATCTCTGACACAGCCCCAGTGTGAGATCCCTCTTTAGTTGATTTCTGACACAGCCCCAGTGTGAGATCCCTCTCTAGTTGATTTCTGACACAGCCCCAGTGTGGAATCCCTCTCTAGTTGATTTCTGACACAGCCCCGGTATGGAATCCCTCCCTAGTTGATCTCTGACACAGCCCAAGTGTGGAATCTCTCTCCAGTTGATTTCTGACACAGCCCCAGTGTGGAATCTCTCTCTAGTTGATCTCTGACACAGCCCCAGTGTGAGATCCCTCTCTAGTTGATCTCTGACACAGCCCCAGTGTGAGATTCCGCTCTAGTTGATCTCTGACACAGCCCCAGTGTGGAATCTCTCTCTTGTTGATCTCTGACACAGTCCCAGTGTGGAATCCCTTTATAGTTGATCTCTGACACAGCCCCAGTGCCGAAGCTCTCTCTAGTTGATCTCTGACACAGCCCCAGTGTGGAAGATCTCTCTAATTGATCTATGACTCAGCCCACGTTTGGAATCCCTCTCTAGTTGATCACTGACACTGTCCCAGTGTGGAATCTCTCTCTAGTTGATCTCTGACACTGCTCCAGTGTGAGATCCCACTCTAGCTGATCTCTGACAGATCACTAGTGTGGAATCTCTCTCTAGTTGATCTCTGACACAGCCCCAGTGTGGACGATCTCTCTAATTGATCTATGAATCAGCACGCGTTTGGAATCCCTCTCTAGTTGATCGCTGACACTGCCCCAGTGTGGAATCTCTCTCTAGTTGATCTCTGACACTGCTCCAGCGTGAGATCCCACTCTAGTTGATCTCTGACACATCCCTAGTGTGGAACCTCTCTCTAGTTGATCTCTGACACAGCCACAGTGTGAGATCCCTCTCTAGATGATCTCTGACACAGCCTCACTGTTTAATCACTCTCTAGTTGATCTCTGACACAGCTCCATGGTGGAATCTCTCTCTAGTTGATCTCTGACACAGCACCAGTGTGGAATCTCTCTCCAGTTGATCTCTGACACAGCCCCAGTGTGGAATCTCTCTCTAGTTGATCTCTGACACAGCCCCAGTGTGAGATCCCTCTCTAGTTGATCTCTGACACAGCCCCAGTGTGAGATTCCTCTCTAGTTGATCTCTGACACAGCCCCAGTGTGAAATCTCTCTCTAGTTGATCTCTGACACAACCCCAGTGTGGAATCTCTCTCTTGTTGATCTCTGACACAGTCCCAGTGTGAGATCCCTCTCTAGTTGATCTCTGACACAGTCCCAGTGTGGAATCCCTTTCTAGTTGATCTCTGACACAGCTCCAGTACGGAATCACTCTCTAGTTGATCTCTGACACAGCCCCAGTGTGGAAGCTCTCTCTAATTGATCTCTGACACAGCCCCAGTGTGGAATCTCTCTCTAGTTGATATATGACTCAGCCCTATTTGGAATCCCTATCTAGTTGATCTCTGACACTGTCCCAGTGTGGAATCTCTCTCTAGTTGATCTCTGACACTGCTCCAGTGTGAGATCCCTCTCTAGTTGATCTCTGACACATCCCTAGTGTGGAATCTCTCTCTAGTTGATCTCTGAAACAGCCCCAGTGTGAGATGTCTCTCTAGTTGATCTCTGACACAGCCTCATTGTGGAATCTCTCTCTAGTTGATCTCTGACACAGCCCCAGCTTCGAATCTCTCTCTAGTTGATCTCTGACACAGCCCGTGTGGAATCACTCTCTAGTTGATCTCTGACACAGCCCCAGTGTGGAATCTCTCTCTACTTGATCTCTGACACAGTCCGTGTGGAATCCCTCTCTAGTTGATCTCTGACACAGCCTCAGTGTGGAATCTCTCTCTTGTTGATCCCTGACACAGCCCCAGATTTGAATCTCTCTCGTTGATCTCTGACACAGCCGAGTGTGGAATCTCTCCCTAGTTGATCAATGACACAGACCCAGTGTGGAATCTTTATCTAGTTGATCTCTGACACAGCCCAAGTGTGGAACCTGTCTCAAGTTGATCTCTGACACAGCCCGAGTGTGGAATCTCTCTCTAGTTGATCTCTGACACAGCCCCAGTGTGGAATCTCTCTCTAGTTGATCTCTGACACAGCCCCAGTGTGAGATCCCTCTTTAGTTGATCTCTGACACAGCCCCAGTGTGAGATCCCTCTCTAGTTCGTCTCTGACACAGCTCCAGTGTGAGATCCCTCTCTAGTTGATCTCTGAAAGAGCCCCAGTGCGAGATTCCTCTCTAGTTGATCTCTGACACAGCCGAAGTGTGAAATCTCTCTCTAGTTGATCTCTGACACAGCCCCAGTGTGGAATCCTTCCCTAGTTGATCTCTGACACAGCCCAAGTGTGGAATCTCTCTCCAGTTCATTTCTGACACAGCCCCAGTGTGGAAGATCTCTCTAGTTGATCTCTGACACAGCCCCAGTGAGATCCCTCTCTAGTTGATCTCTGACACAGCCCCAGTGTGAGATTCCTCTCTAGTTGATCTATGACACAGCCCCAGTGTGAAATATCTCTCTAGTTGATCACTGACACAGCCCCAGTGTGGAATCTCTCTCTTGTTGATCTCTGACACAGTCCCAGTGTGGAATCTCTCTCTAGTTAATCTCTGACACAGTCCCAGTGTGAGATCCCTCTCTAGTTGATCTCTGACACAGTCCCAGAGCGGAATATCTCTCTAGTTGATCTCTGACACATCCCCAGTGTGAGATCCCTCTCTAGTTGATCTCTGACACAGTCCCAGAGCGGAATCTCTCTCTAGTTGATCTCTGACACAGCTCCAGTGTGGAATGCCTCTCTAATTTAACCTGACACAGCCCAAGTGCGGAATCTCTCTCCAGTTGATTTCTGACACAGCCCCAGTGTGGAATCTCTCTCTAGTTGATCTCTGACACAGCCCCAGTGTGAGATCCCTCTTTAGTTGATCTCTGACACAGCCCCAGTGTGAGATCCCTCTCTAGTTCGTCTCTGACACAGCTCCAGTGTGAGATCCCTCTCTAGTTGATCTCTGAAAGAGCCCCAGTGCGAGATTCCTCTCTAGTTGATCTCTGACACAGCCGAAGTGTGAAATCTCTCTCTAGTTGATCTCTGACACAGCCCCAGTGTGGAATCCCTCCCTAGTTGATCTCTGACACAGCCCAAGTGTGGAATCTCTCTCCAGTTCATTTCTGACACAGCCCCAGTGTGGAAGATCTCTCTAGTTGATCTCTGACACAGCCCCAGTGAGATCCCTCTCTAGTTGATCTCTGACACAGCCCCAGTGTGAGATTCCTCTCTAGTTGATCTATGACACAGCCCCAGTGTGAAATATCTCTCTAGTTGATCACTGACACAGCCCCAGTGTGGAATCTCTCTCTTGTTGATCTCTGACACAGTCCCAGTGTGGAATCTCTCTCTAGTTAATCTCTGACACAGTCCCAGTGTGAGATCCCTCTCTAGTTGATCTCTGACACAGTCCCAGAGCGGAATATCTCTCTAGTTGATCTCTGACACATCCCCAGTGTGAGATCCCTCTCTAGTTGATCTCTGACACAGTCCCAGAGCGGAATCTCTCTCTAGTTGATCTCTGACACAGCTCCAGTGTGGAATGCCTCTCTAATTAAACCTGACACAGCCCAAGTGCGGAATCTCTCTCCAGTTGATTTCTGACACAGCCCCAGTGTGGAATCTCTCTCTAGTTGATCTCTGACACAGCCCCAGTGTGAGATCCCTCTCTTGTTGATCTCTGACACAGCCCCAGTGTGAGATTCCTCTCTAGTTGATCTCTGACACAGTCCCAGTGTGAGATCCCTCTCTAGTTGATCTCTGACACAGTCCCAGTGTGGAATCCCTTTCTATTTGATCTCTGACACAGCCCCAGTGCGAAATCACTCTCTAGTTGATCTCTGACACAGCCCCAGTGTGGAAGCTCTCTCTAATTGATCTCTGACACAGCCCCAGTGTGGAATCTCTCTCTAGTTGATCTATGACTCAGCCCCTATTTGGAATCAATCTCCAGTTGATCTCTGACATTGTCCCAGTGTGGAATCTCTCTCTAGTTCATCTCTGACACTGCTCCAGTGTGACATCCCTCTCTAGTTGATCTCTGACACATCCCTAGTGTGGAATCTCTCTCTAGTTGATCTCTGACACAGCCCCAGTGTGAGATCCCTCTCTAGTTGATCTCTGATGCAGCCTCACTGTTTAATCTCTCTCTAGTTGATTTCTGACACAGCTCCATTGTGGAATCTCTCTCTAGTTGATCTCTGACACAGCACCAGTGTGGAATCTCTCTCCTGTTGATCTCTGACACAACTCCAGTGTGGAATCCCTCTCTAGTTGTTCTCTGACACAGTCCCAGTGTGGAATCTCTGTCTAGTTGATCTCTGACGCAGTCCCAGTGTGGAATCTCTCTCTAGTTGATCTCTGACACAACCCCAGTGTGAGATCCCTCTCTAGTTGATCTCTGACACAGCCCCAGTGTGAGATTCCTCTCTAGTTGATCTCTGACCCAGCCCCAGTGTGAAATCTCTCTCTAGTTGATCTCTGACACAACCCCAGTGTGGAATCTCTCTCTAGTTAATCTCTGACACAGCCCCAGTGTGAGATCCCTCTTTAGTTGATCTCTGACACAGCCCCAGTGTGAGATCCCTCTCTACTTAGTCTCTGACACAGCTCCAGTGTGAGATCCCTCTCTAGTTGATCTCTGACACAGCCCAAGTGCGAGATTCCTCTCTAGTTGATCTCTGACACAGTCCCAGTGTGGAATCTCTGTCTAGTTGATCTCTGACACAGTCCCAGTGTGGAATCTCTCTCTAGTTGATCTCTGACACAGCCCCAGTGTGAGATCCCTCTCTAGTTGATCTCTGACACAGCCCCAGTGTGAGATTCCTCTCTAGTTGATCTCTGACCCAGCCCCAGTGTGAAATCTCTCTCTAGTTGATCTCTGACACAACCCCAGTGTGGAATCTCTCTCGTGTTGATCTCTGACACAGTCCCAGTGTGAGATCCCTCTCTAGTTGATCTCTGACACAGTCCCAGTGTGGAATCCCTTTCTAGTTGATCTCTGACACAGCCCCCGTGCGGAATCACTCTCTAGTTGATCTCTGACACAGCCCCAGTGTGGAAGCTCTCTCTAATTGATCTCAGACACAGCCCCAGTGTGGAATCTCTCTCTAGTTGATATATGACTCAGCCCTATTTGGAATCCCTCTCTAGCTGATCTCTGACACTGTCCCAGTGTGGAATCTCTCCCTAGTTGATCTCTGACACTGCTCCAATGTGAGATCCCTCTCTAGTTGATCTCTGACACATCCCTAGTGTGGGATCTCTCTCTAGTTGATCTCTGAAACAGCCCCAGTATGAGATGTCTCTCTAGTTGATCTCTGACACAGCCTCATTGTGGAATCTCTCTCTAGTTGATCTCTGACACAGCCCCAGCTTCGAATCTCTCTCTAGTTGATCTCTGACATTGCCCCAGTGTGGTATCTCTCTCTAGTTGATCTCTGACACAGCCCCAGTGTGGAATCACTCTCTAGTTGATCTCTGACACAGCCCCAGTGTGGAATCTCTCTCTACTTGATCTCTGACACAGTCCGTGTGGAATCCCTCTCTAGTTGATCTCTGAAAAAGCCCCAGTGTGAGATGTCTCTCTAGTTGATCTCTGACACAGCCTCATTGTGGAATCTCTCTCTAGTTGATCCCTGACACAGCCCCAGATTTGAATCTCTCTCGTTGATCTCTGACACAGCCGAGTGTGGAATCTCTCTCTGGTTGATCACTGACACAGCCCCAGGGTGTAATCTTTATCTAGTTGATCTCTGACACAGCCCAAGGTTCGTACCTGTCTCTAGTTGATCTCTGACACAGCCCGAATGTGGAATCTCTCTCTAGTTGATCTCTGACACAATCCAAGTGTGAGATCCCTCTCTAGATGATCTCTGACACAGCCCCAGTGTGAGATTCCTCTCTAGTTGATCACTGACACAGCCCCAGTGTGAAATCTCTCTCTAGTTGATCTCTGACACAGCCCCAGTGTGGAATCTCTCTCTAGTTGATCTCTGACACAGCCCCAGTGTGAGATCCCTCTTTAGTTGATCTCTGACACAGCCCCAGTGTGAGATCCCTCTCTAGTTCGTCTCTGACACAGCTCCAGTGTGAGATCCGTCTCTCGTTGATCTCTGACACAGCCCCAGTGCGAGATTCCTCTCTAGTTGATCTCTGACACAGCCCCAGTGTGAAATCTCTCTCTAGTTGATCTCTGACACAGCCCCAGTGTGGAATCCCTCCCTAGTTGATCTCTGACACAGCCCAAGTGTGGAACCTCTCTCCAGTTGATTTCTGACACAGCCCCAGTGTGGAAGATCTCTCTCGTTGATCTCTGACACAGCCCCAGTGAGATCCCTCTCTAGTTGATCTCTGACACAGCCCCAGTGTGAGATTCCTCTCTTGTTGATCTCTGACACAGTCCCACTGTGAGATCCCTCTCTAGTTGATCTCTGACACAGTCCCAGTGTGGAATCCCTTTCTAGTTGATCTCTGACACAGCCCCAGTGCGGAATCACTCTCTAGTTGATCTCTGACACAGCCCCAGTGTGGAAGCTCTCTCTAATTGATCTCTGACACAGCCCCAGTGTGGAATCTCTCATTAGTTGATCTATGACTCAGCCCTATTTGGAATCCCTCTCTAGTTGATCTCTGACACTGTCCCAGTGTGGAATCTCTGTCTAGTTGATCTTTGACACTGCTCCAGTGTGAGATCCCTCTCTAGTTGATCTCTGACACATCCCTAGTGTGGAATCTCTCTCTAGTTGATCTCTGAAACAGCCCCAGTGTGAGATGTCTCTCTAGGTGATCTCTGACACAGCCTCATTGCGGAATCTCTCTCTCGTTGATCTCTGACACAGCCGAGTGTGGAATCTCTCCCTAGTTGATCACTGACACAGCCCCAGTGTGGAATCTTTATCTAGTTGATCTCTGACACAGCCCAAGGGTGGAACCTGTCTCAAGTTGATCTCTGACACAGCCCGAGTGTGGAATCTCTCTCTAGTTGATTTCTGACTCAATCCCAGTGTGAGATCCCACTCGAGATGATCTCTGACACAGCCCCAGTGTGAGATTCCTCTCTAGTTGATCACTGACACAGCCCCAGTGTGACATCTCTCTCCAGTTGATCTCTGACACAGCCCCAGTGTGAGAGCCCTCTTTAGTTGATCTCTGACACAGCCCCAGTGTGAGATCCCTCTCTAGTTCGTCTCTGACACAGCTCCAGTGTGAGATCCCTCTCTAGTTGATCTCTGACACAGCCCCAGTGCGAGATTCCTCTCTAGTTGATCTCTGACACAGCCCAAGTGTGAAATCACTCTCTAGTTGATCTCTGACACAGCCCCAGTGTGGAATCCCTCCCTAGTTGATCTCTGACACAGCCCAAGTTTGGAATCTCTCTCCAGTTCATTTCTGACACAGCCCCAGTGTGAAAGATCTCTCTTGTTGATCTCTGACACAGCCCCAGTGAGATCCCTCTCTAGTTGATCTCTGACACAGCTCCAGTGTGGAATCCCTCTCTAGTTGATCTCTGACAAGTCCCAGTGTGGAATCTCTGTCTAGTTGATCTCTGACACAGTCCCAGTGTGGAATCTCTGTCTAGTTGATCTCTGACACAGTCCCAGTGTGGAATCTCTCTTTACTTGATCTCTGACCCAGCCCCCATGTGGAATCTCTCTCTAGTTGATCTCTGACACAACCCCAGTGTGAGATCCCTCTCTAGTTGATCTCTGACACAGCCCCAGTGTGAGATTCCTCTCTAGTTGATCTCTGACACAGCCCCAGTGTGAAATCTCTCTCTAGTTGATCTCTGACACAACCCCAGTGTGGAATCTCTCTCTTGTTGATCTCTGACACAGTCCCAGTGTGAGATCCCTCTCTAGTTGATCTCTGACACAGTCCCTGTGTGGAATCCCTTTCTAGTTAATCTCTGACACAGCCCCCGTGCGGAATCACTCTCTAGTTGATCTCTGACACAGCCCCAGTGTGGAAGCTCTCTCTAATTGATCTCTGACAAAGCCCCAGTGTGGAATCTCTCTCTAGTTGATATATGACTCAGCCCTATTTGGAATCCCTCTCTAGTTGATCTCTGACACTGTCCCAGTGTGGAATCTCTCCCTAGTTGATCTCTGACACTGCTCCAATGTGAGATCCCTCTCTAGTTGATCTCTGACACATCCCTAGTGTGGAATCTCTCTCTAGTTGATCTCTGAAACTGCCCCAGTATGAGATGTCTCTCTAGTTGATCTCTGACACAGCCTCATTGTGGAATCTCTCTCTAGTTGATCTCTGACACAGCCCCAGCTTCGAATCTCTCTCTAGTTGATCTCTGACATTGCCCCAGTGTGGTATCTCTCTATAGTTGATCTCTGACACAGCCCCAGTGTGGAATCACTCTCTAGTTGATCTCTGACACAGCCCCAGTGTGGAATCTCTCTCTACTTGATCTCTGACACAGTCCGTGTGGAATCCCTCTCTAGTTGATCTCTGAAACAGCCCCAGTGTGAGATGTCTCTCTAGTTGATCTCTGACACAGCCTCATTGTGGAATCTCTCTCTAGTTGATCCCTGACACAGCCCCAGATTTGAATCTCTCTCGTTGATCTCTGACACAGCCGAGTGTGGAATCTCTCTCTGGTTGATCACTGACACAGCCCCAGGGTGTAATCTTTATCTAGTTGATCTCTGACACAGCCAAAGGGTCGTACCTGTCTCTAGTTGATCTCTGACACAGCCCGAATGTGGAATCTCTCTCTAGTTGATCTCTGACACAATCCCAGTGTGAGATCCCTCTCTAGATGATCTCTGACACAGCCCCAGTGTGAGATTCCTCTCTAGTTGATCACTGACACAGCCCCAGTGTGAAATCTCTCTCTAGTTGATCTCTGACACAGCCCCAGTGTGGAATCTCTCTCTAGTTGATCTCTGACACAGCCCCAGTGTGAGATCCCTCTTTAGTTGATCTCTGACACAGCCCCAGTGTGAGATCCCTCTCTAGTTCGTCTCTGACACAGCTCCAGTGTGAGATCCCTCTCTCGTTGATCTCTGACACAGCCCCAGTGCGAGATTCCTCTCTAGTTGATCTCTGACACAGCCCCAGTGTGAAATCTCTCTCTAGTTGATCTCTGACACAGCCCCAGTGTGGAATCCCTCGCTAGTTGATCTCTGACACAGCCCAAGTGTGGAATCTCTCTCCAGTTGATTTCTGACACAGCCCCAGTGTGGAAGATCTCTCTCGTTGATCTCTGACACAGCCCCAGTGAGATCCCTCTCTAGTTGATCTCTGACACAGCCCCAGTGTGAGATTCCTCTCTTGTTGATCTCTGACACAGTCCCAGTGTGAGATCCCTCTCTAGTTGATCTCTGACACAGTCGCAGTGTGGAATCCCTTTCTAGTTGATCTCTGACACAGCCCCAGTGCGGAATCACTCTCTAGTTGATCTCTGACACAGCCCCAGTGTGGAAGCTCTCTCTCATTGATCTCTGACACAGCCCCAGTGTGGAATCTCTCTCTAGTTGATCTATGACTCAGCCCTATTTGGAATTCCTCTCTAGTTGATCTCTGACACTGTCCCAGTGTGGAATCTCTCTCTAGTTGATCTCTGACACTGCTCCAGTGTGAGATCCCTCTCTAGTTGATCTCTGACACAGCCCTAGTGTGGAATCTCTCTCTAGTTGATCTCTGAAACAGCCCCAGTGTGAGATGTCTCTCTAGGTGATCTCTGACACAGCCTCATTGTGGAATCTCTCTCTCGTTGATCTCTGACACAGCCGAGTGTGGAATCTCTCCCTAGTTGATCACTGACACAGCCCCAGTGTGGAATCTTTATCTAGTTGATCTCTGACACAGCCCAAGTGTGGAACCTGTGTCAAGTTGATCTCTGACACAGCCCGAGTGTGGAATCTCTCTCTAGTTGATCTCTGACACAATCATACTGTGAGATCCCTCTCTAGATGATCTCTGACACAGCCCCAGTGTGAGATTCCTCTCTAGTTGATCACTGACACAGCCCCAGTGTGACATCTCTCTCTAGTTGACCTCTGACACAGCCCCAGTGTGGAATCTCTCTCTAGTTGATCTCTGACACAGCCCCAGTGTGAGATCCCTCTCTTGTTGATCTCTGACACAGCCCCAGTGTGAGATCCCTCTCTAGTTCGTCTCTGACACAGCTCCAGTGTGAGATCCCTCTCTAGTTGATCTCTGACACAGCCCCAGTGCGAGATTCCTCTCTAGTTGATCTCTGACACAGCCCAAGTGTGAAATCTCTCTCTAGTTGATCTCTGACACAGCCCCAGTGTGGAATCCCTCCCTATTTGATCTCTGACACAGCCCTAGTTTGGAATCTCTTTCCAGTTCATTTCTGACATAGCCCCAGTGTGGAAGATCTCTCTAGTTGATCTCTGACACAGCCCCAGTGAGATCCCTCTCTAGTTGATCTCTGACACAGCCCCAGTGTGAGATTCCTCTCTAGTTGATCTCTGACACAGCCCCAGTGTGAAATATCTCTCTAGTTGATCACTGACACAGCCCCAGTGTGGAATCTCTCTCTTGTTGATCTCTGACACAGTCCCAGTGTGAGATCCCTCTCTAGTTGATCGCTGACACAGTCCCAGAGCGGAATCTCTCTCTAGTTGATCTCTGACACAGCCCCAGTGTGGAAGCTCTCTCTAATTGAAATCTGACACAGCCCAAGTGCGGAATCTCTCTCCAGTTGATTTCTGACACAGCCCCAGTGTGGAATCTCTCTCTAGTTGATCTCTGACACAGCCCCAGTGTGAGATCCCTCTCTAGTTAATCTCTGACACAGCCCCAGTGTGATATCCTCTCTAGTTGATCTCTGACACAGTCCCAGTGTGAGATCCCTCTCTAGTTGATCTCTGACACAGTCCCAGTGTGGAATCCCTTTCTTGTTGATCTCTGACACAGCCCCAGTGCGAAATCACTCTCTAGTTAATCTCTGACACAGCCCCAGTGTGGAAGCTCTCTCTAATTGATCTCTGACACAGCCCCAGTGTGGAATCTCTCTCTAGTTGATCTGTGACTCGGCCCTTATTGGAATCCCTCTCTAGTTGATCTCTGACATTGTCCCAGTGTGGAATTTCTCTCTAGTTGATCTCTGACACTGCTCCAGTGTGAGATCCCTCTCTAGTTGATCTCTGACACAGCCCCAGTGTGAGATCCCTCTCTAGTTGATCTCTGACACAGCCTCACTGTTTAATCTCTCTCTAGTTGATCTCTGACACAGCTCCATTGTGGAATCTCTCTCTAGTTGATCTCTGACACAGCACCAGTGTGGAATCTCTCTCCAGTTGATCTCTGACACAGCTCCAGTGTGGAATCCCTCTCTTGTTGATCTCTGACACAGTCCCAGTGTGGAATCTCTGTCTAGTTGATCTCTGACACAGTCCCAGTGTGGAATCTCTGTCTAGTTGATCTCTGACACAGTCCCAGTGTGGAATCTCTCTTTACTTGATCTCTGACCCAGCCCCAGTGTGGAATCTCTCTCTAGTTGATCTCTGACACAACCCCAGTGTGAGATCCCTCTCTAGTTGATCTCTGACACAGCCCCAGTGTGAGATTCCTCTCTAGTTGATCTCTGACACAGCCCCAGTGTGAAATCTCTCTCCAGTTGATCTCTGTCACAGCCCCAGTGTGGCATCACTCTCTGGTTGATCTATGACACAGCCCCAGTGTGGAAGCTCTCTCTCGTTGATCTCTGACACAGACCCAGTGAGATCCCTCTCTAGTTGATCTCTGACACAGCCCCAGTGTGAGATTCCTCTCTTGTTGATCTCTGACACAGTCCCAGTGTGAGATCCCTCTCTAGTTGATCTCTGACACAGTCCCAGTGTGGAATCCCTTTCTAGTTGATCTCTGACACAGCCCCAGTGCGGAATCACTCTCTAGTTGATCTCTGACACAGCCCCAGTGTGGAAGCTCTCTCTAATTGATCTCTGACACAGCCCCAGTGTGGAATCTCTCTCTAGTTGATCTATGACTCAGCCCTATTTGGAATTCCTCTCTAGTTGATCTCTGACACTGTCCCAGTGTGGAATCTCTCTCTAGTTGATCTCTGACACTGCTCCAGTGTGAGATCCCTCTCTAGTTGATCTCTGACACATCCCTAGTGTGGAATCTCTCTCTAGTTGATCTCTGAAACAGCCCCAGTGTGAGATGTCTCTCTAGGTGATCTCTGACACAGCCTCATTGTGGAATCTCTCTCTCGTTGATCTCTGACACAGCCGAGTGTGGAATCTCTCCCTAGTTGATCACTGACACAGCCCCAGTGTGGAATCTTTATCTAGTTGATCTCTGACACAGCCCCAGTGTGAGATTCCTCTCTAGTTGATCACTGACACAGCCCCAGTGTGACATCTCTCTCTAGTTGACCTCTGACACAGCCCCAGTGTGGAATCTCTCTCTAGTTGATCTCTGACACAGCCCCAGTGTGAGATCCCTCTCTAGTTGATCTCTGACACAGCCCCAGTGTGAGATCCCTCTCTAGTTCGTCTCTGACACAGCTCCAGTGTGAGATCCCTCTCTAGTTGATCTCTGACACAGCCCCAGTGCGAGATTCCTCTCTAGTTGATCTCTGACACAGCCCAAGTGTGAAATCTCTCTCTAGTTGATCTCTGACACAGCCCCAGTGTGGAATCCCTCCCTAGTTGATCTCTGACACAGCCCAAGTTTGGAATCTCTTTACAGTTCATTTCTGACATAGCCCCAGTGTGGAAGATCTCTCTAGATGATCTCTGACACAGCCCCAGTGAGATCCCTCTCTAGTTGATCTCTGACACAGCCCCAGTGTGAGATTCCTCTCTAGTTGATCTCTGACACAGCCCCAGTGTGAAATATCTCTCTAGTTGATCACTGACACAGCCCCAGTGTGGAATCTCTCTCTTGTTGATCTCTGACACAGTCCCAGTGTGAGATCCCTCTCTAGTTGATCTCTGACACAGTCCCAGAGCGGAATCTCTCTCTAGTTGATCTCTGACACAGCCCCAGTGTGGAAGCTCTCTCTAATTGAAATCTGACACAGCCCAAGTGCGGAATCTCTCTCCAGTTGATTTCTGACACAGCCCCAGTGTGGAATCTCTCTCTAGTTGATCTATGACACAGCCCCAGTGTGAGATTCCTCTCTAGTTAATCTCTGACACAACCCAGTGTGAGATCCTCTCTAGTTGATCTCTGACACAGTCCCAGTGTGAGATCCCTCTCTAGTTGATCTCTGACACAGTCCCAGTGTGGAATCCCTTTCTTGTTGATCTCTGACACAGCCCCAGTGCGAAATCACTCTCTAGTTGATCTCTGACACAGCCCCAGTGTGGAAGCTCTCTCTAATTGATCTCTGACACAGCCCCAGTGTGGAATCTCTCTCTAGTTGATCTATGACTCGGCCCTTATTGGAATCCCTCTCTAGTGGATCTCTGACATTGTCCCAGTGTGGAATCTCTCTCTAGTTGATCTCTGACACTGCTCCAGTGTGAGATCCCTCTCTAGTTGATCTCTGACACAGCCCCAGTGTGAGATCCCTCTCTAGTTGATCTCTGACACAGCCTCACTGTTTAATCTCTCTCTAGTTGATCTCTGACACAGCTCCATTGTGGAATCTCTCTCTAGTTGATCTCTGACACAGCACCAGTGTGGAATCTCTCTCCAGTTGATCTCTGACACAGCTCCAGTGTGGAATCCCTCTCTTGTTGATCTCTGACACAGTCCCAGTGTGGAATCTCTGTCTAGTTGATCTCTGACACAGTCCCAGTGTGGAATCTCTGTCTAGTTGATCTCTGACACAGTCCCAGTGTGGAATCTCTCTTTACTTGATCTCTGACCCAGCCCCAGTGTGGAATCTCTCTCTAGTTGATCTCTGACACAACCCCAGTGTGAGATCCCTCTCTAGTTGATCTCTGACACAGCCCCAGTGTGAGATTCCTCTCTTGTTGATCTCTGACACAGTCCCAGTGTGGAATCTCTGTCTAGTTGATCTCTGACACAGTCGCAGTGTGGAATCTCTGTCTAGTTGATCTCTGACACAGTCCCAGTGTGGAATCTCTCTTTACTTGATCTCTGACCCAGCCCCAGTGTGGAATCTCTCTCTAGTTGATCTCTGACACAACCCCAGTGTGAGATCCCTCTCTAGTTGATCTCTGACACAGCCCCAGTGTGAGATTCCTCTCTAGTTGATCTCTGACACAGCCCCAGTGTGAAATCTCTCTCCAGTTGATCTCTGACACAACCCCAGTGTGGAATCTCTCTCTTGTTGATCTCTGACACAGTCCCAGTATGAGATCCCTCTCTAGTTGATCTCTGACACAGCCCCAGTGTGGAAGCTCTCTCTAATTGATCTCTGACACAGCCCCAGTGTGGAATCTCTCTCTAGTTGATCTCTGACACAGCCCCAGTGTGAGATCCCTCTCTAGTTAATCACTGACACAGCCCCAGTGTGGAATCTCTCTCTTGTTGATCTCTGACACAGTCCCAGTGTGAGATCCCTCTCTAGTTGATCTCTGACACAGTCCCAGAGCGGAATCTCTCTCTAGTTGATCTCTGAAACTGCCCCAGTATGAGATGTCTCTCTAGTTGATCTCTGACACAGCCTCATTGTGGAATCTCTCTCTAGTTGATCTCTGACACAGCCCCAGCTTCGAATCTCTCTCTAGTTGATCTCTGACATTGCCCCAGTGTGGAATCTCTCTCTAGTTGATCTCTGACACAGCCCCAGTGTGGAATCACTCTCTAGTTGATCTCTAACACAGCCCCAGTGTGGAATCTCTCTCTACTTGATCTCTGACACAGTCCTTGTGGAATCCCTCTCTAGTTGATCTCTGAAACAGCCCCAGTGTGAGATGTCTCTCTAGTTGATCTCTGACACAGCCTCATTGTGGAATCTCTCTCTAGTTGATCCCGGACACAGCCCCAGATTTGAATCTCTCTCGTTGATCTCTGACACAGCCGAGTGTGGAATCTCTCTCTGGTTGATCACTGACACAGCCCCAGGGTGGAATCTTTATCTAGTTGATCTCTGACACAGCCCAAGGGTCGAACCTGTCTCTAGTTGATCTCTGACACAGCCCGAATGTGGAATCTCTCTCTAGTTGATCTCTGACACAATCCCAGTGTGAGATCCCTATCTAGATGATCTCTGACACAGCCCCAGTGTGAGATTCCGCTCTAGTTGATCACTGACACAGCCCCAGTGTGAAATCTCTCTCTAGTTGATCTCTGACACAGCCCCAGTGTGGAATCTCTCTCTAGTTGATCTCTGACACAGCCCCAGTGTGAGATCCCTCTTTAGTTGATCTCTGACACAGCCCCAGTGTGAGATCCCTCTCTAGTTCGTCTCTGACACAGCTCCAGTGTGAGATCCCTCTCTCGTTGATCTCTGACACAGCCCCAGTGCGAGATTCCTCTCTAGTTGATCTCTGACACCGCCCCAGTGTGAAATCTCTCTCCAGTTGATCTCTGACACAGCCCCAGTGTGGAATCCCTCCCTAGTTGATCTCTGACACAGCCCAAGTGCGGAATCTCTCTCCAGTTGATTTCTGACACAGCCCCAGTGTGGAAGATCTCTCTCGTTGATCTCTGACAAAGCCCCAGTGAGATCCCTCTCTAGTTGATCTCTGACACAGCCCCAGTGTGAGGTTCCTCTCTTGTTGATCTCTGACCCAGTCCCAGTGTGAGATCCCTCTCTAGTTGATCTCTGACACAGTCCCAGTGTGGAATCCCTTTCTAGTTGATCTCTGACACAGCCCCAGTGCGGAATCACTCTCTAGTTGATCTCTGACACAGCCCCAGTGTGGAAGCTCTCTCTAATTGATCTCTGACACAGCCCCAGTGTGGAATCTCTCTCTAGTTGATCTATGACTCAGCCCTATTTGGAACCCTCTCTAGTTGATCTCTGACACTGTCCCAGTGTGGAATCTCTCTCTAGTTGATCTCTGACACTGCTCCAGTGTGAGATCCCTCTCTAGTTGATCTCTGACACATCCCTAGTGTGGAATCTCTCTCTAGTTGATCTCTGAAACAGCCCCAGTGTGAGATGTCTCTCTAGTTGATCTCTGACACAGCCTCATTGTGGAATCTTTCTCTCGTTGATCTCTGTCACAGCCGAGTGTGGAATCTCTCCCTAGTTGATCACTGACACAGCCCCAGAGTGGAATCTTTATCTAGTTGATCTCTGACACAGCCCAAGTGTGGAACCTGTCTCAAGTTGATCTCTGACACAGCCCGAGTGTGGAATCTCTCTCTAGTTGATCTCTGACACAATCCCAGTCTGAGATCCCTCTCTAGATGATCTCTGACACAGCCCCAGTGTGAGATTCCTCTCTAGTTGATCACTGACACAGCCCCAGTGTGACATCTCTCTCTAGTTGATCTCTGACACAGCCCCAGTGTGGAATCTCTCTCTAGTTGATCTCTGACACAGCCCCAGTGTGAGATCCCTCTTTAGTTGATCTCTGACACAGCCCCAGTGTGAGATCCCTCTCTAGTTCGTCTCTGACACAGCTCCAGTGAGAGATCGCTCTCTAGTTGATCTCTGACACAGCCCCAGTGCGAGATTCCTCTCTAGTTGATCTCTGACACAGCCCAAGTGTGAAATCTCTCTCTAGTTGATCTCTGACACAGCCCCAGTGTGGAATCCCTCCCTAGTTGATCTCTGACACAGCCCAAGTTTGGAATCTCTCTCCAGTTCATTTCTGACACAGCCCCAGTGTGGAAGATCTCTCTAGTTGATCTCTGACACAGCCCCAGTGAGATCCCTCTCTAGTTGATCTCTGACACAGCCCCAGTGTGAGATTCCTCTCTAGTTGATCTCTGACACAGCCCCAGTGTGAAATATCTCTCTAGTTGATCACTGACACAGCCCCAGTGTGCAATCTCTCTCTTGTTGATCTCTGACACAGTCCCAGTGTGAGATCCCTCTCTAGTTGATCTCTGACACAGTCCCATAGCGGAATCTCTCTCTTGTTGATCTCTGACACAGCCCCAGTGTGGAAGCTCTCTCTAATTGAAATCTGACACAGCCCAAGTGCAGAATCTCTCTCCAGTTGATTTCTGACACAGCCCCAGTGTGGAATCTCTCTCTAGTTGATCTCTGACACAGCCCCAGTGTGAGATCCCTCTCTAGTTAATCACTGACACAGCCCCAGTGTGGAATCTCTCTCTTGTTGATCTCTGACACAGTCCCAGTGTGAGATCCCTCTCTAGTTGATCTCTGACACAGTCCCAGAGCGGAATCTCTCTCTAGTTGATCTCTGACACAGCCCCAGTGTGAAATCTCTCTCTAGTTGATCTCTGACACAACCCCAGTGTGGAATCTCTCTCTTGTTGATCTCTGACACAGCACCAGTGTGGAATCTCTCTCCAGTTGATCTCTGACACAGCTCCAGTGTGGAATCCCTCTCTAGTTGATCTCTGACACAGTCCCAGTGTGGAATCTCTGTCTAGTTGATCTCTGACACAGTCCCAGTGTGGAATCTCTGTCTAGTTGATCTCTGACACAGTCCCAGTGTGGAATCTCTCTTTACTTGATCTCTGACCCAGCCCCAGTGTGGAATCTCTCTCTAGTTGATCTCTGACACAACCCCAGTGTGAGATCCCTCTCTAGTTGATCTCTGACACAGCCCCAGTGTGAGATTCCTCTCTAGTTGATCTCTGACACAGCCCCAGTGTGAAATCTCTCTCTAGTTGATCTCTGACACAACCCCAGTGTGGAATCTCTCTCTTGTTGATCTCTGACACAGTCCCAGTGTGAGATCCCTCTCTAGTTGATCTCTGACACAGTCCCAGTGTGGAATCCCTTTCTAGTTGATCTCTGACACAGCCCCAGTGCGGAGTCACTCTCTAGTTGATCTCTGACACAGCCCCAGTGTGGAAGCTCTCTCTAATTGATCTCTGACACAGCCGCAGTGTGGAATATCTCTCTAGTTGATATATGACTCAGCCCTATTTGTAATCCCTCTCTAGTTGATCTCTGACACTGTCCCAGTGTGGAATCTCTCCCTACTTGATCTCTGACACAGCTCCACTGTGAGATCCCTCTCAAGTTGATCTCTGACACATCCCTAGTGTGGTATCTCTCTCTAGTTGATCTCTGAAACAGCCCCAGTATGAGATGTCTCTCTAGTTGATCTCTGACACAGCCTCATTGTGGAATCTCTCTCTAGTTGATCTCTGACACAGCCCCAGCTTCGAATCTCTCTCTAGTTGATCTCTGACATTGCCCCAGTGTGGAATCTCTCTCTAGTTGATCTCTGACACAGCCCCAGTGTGGAATCACTCTCTAGTTGATCTCTGACACAGCCCCAGTGTGGAATCTCTCTCTACTTGAACTCTGACACAGTCCGTGTGGAATCCCTCTCTAGTTGATCTCTGAAACAGCCCCAGTGTGAGATGTCTCTCTAGTTGATCTCTGACACAGCCTCATTGTGGAATCTCTCTCTAGTTGATCCCTGACACAGCCCCAGGTTTGAATCTCTCTCATTGATCTCTGACACAGCCGAGTGTGGAATCTCTCTCTGGTTGATCACTGACACAGCCCCAGGGTGGAATCTTTATCTAGTTGATCTCTGACACAGCCCAAGGATCGAACCTGTCTCTAGTTGATCTCTGACACAGCCCGAATGTGGAATCTCTCTCTGGTTGATCTCTGACACAATCCCAGTGTGAGATCCCTCTCTACATGATCTCTGACACAGCCCCAGTGTGAGATTCCTCTCTAGCTGATCACTGACACAGCCCCTGTGTGAAATCTCTCTCTAGTTGATCTCTGACACAGCCCCAGTGTGGAAGATCTCTCTAGTTGATCTCTGACACAGCTCCAGTGAGATCCCTCTCTAGTTGATCTCTGACACAGCCCCAGTGTGAGATTCCTCTCTAGTTGATCTCTGACACAGCCCCAGTGTGAAATATCTCTCTAGTTGATCACTGACACAGCCCCAGTGTGGAATCTCTCTCTTGTTGATCTCTGACACAGTCCCAGTGTGAGATCCCTCTCTAGTTGATCTCTGACACAGTCCCAGAGCGGAATCTCTCTCTGGTTGATCTCTGACACAGCCCCAGTGTGGAAGCTCTCTCTAATTGAAATCTGACACAGCCCAAGTGCGGAATCGCTCTCCAGTTGATTTCTGACACAGCCCCAGTGTGGAATCTCTCTCTAGTTGATCTCTGACACAGCCCCAGTGTGAGATCCCTCTCTAGTTGATCTCTGACACAGCCCCAGTGTGAGATTCCTCTCTAGTTGATCTCTGACACAGCCCCAGTGTGGAAACTCTCTCTAATTGATCTCTGACACAGCCCCAGTGTGGAATCTCTCCCTAGTTGCTCTATGACTCAGCCCCTATTTGGAATCCCTATCTAGTTGATCTCTGACACATCCCTAGTGTGGAATCTCTCTCTAGTTGATCTCTGACACAGCCCCAGTGTGAGATCCCTCTCTAGTTGATCTCTGACGCAGCCTCACTGTTTAATCTCTCTCTAGTTGATCTCTGACACAGCTCCATTGTGGAATCTCTCTCTAGTTGATCTCTGACACAGCACCAGTGTGGAATCTCTCTCCAGTTGATCTCTGACACAGCTCCAGTGTGGAATCCCTCTCTAGTTGATCTCTGACACAGTCCCAGTGTGGAATCCCTGTCTAGTTGATCTCTGACACAGTCCCAGTGTGGAATCTCTCTTTACTTGATCTCTGACCCAGCCCCAGTCTGGAATCTCTCTCTAGTTGATCTCTGACACAGCCTCATTGTGGAATCTCTCTCTAGTTGATCTCTGACACAGCCGCAGCTTCGAATCTCTCTCTAGTGGATCTCTGACATTGCCCCAGTGTGGAATCTCTCTCTTGTTGATCTCTGACACAGCCCCAGTGTGGAATCACTCTCTAGTTGATCTCTGACACAGCCCCAGTGTGGAATCTCTCTCTACTTGATCTCTGACACAGTCTGTGTGGAATCCCTCTCTAGTTGATCTCTGAAACAGCCCCAGTGTGAGATGTCTCTCTAGTTGATCTCTGACACAGCCTCATTGTGGAATCTCTCTCTAGTGAATCCCTGACACAGCCCCAGATTTGAATCTCTCTCGTTGATCTCTGACACAGCCGAGTGTGGAATCTCTCTCTGGCTGATCACTGACACAGCCCCAGGGTGGAATCTTTATCTAGTTGATCTCTGACACAGCCCAAAGGTCGTAGCTGTCTCTAGTTGATCTCTGACACAGCCCGAAAGTGGAATCTCTCTCTAGTTGATCTCTGACACAATCCCAGTGTGAGATCCCTCTCTAGATGATCTCTGACACAGCCCCAGTGTGAGATTCCTCTCTAGTTGATCACTGACACAGCCCCAGTGTGAAATCTCTCTCTAGTTGATCTCTGACACAGCCCCAGAGTGGAATCTCTCTCTAGTTGATCTCTGACACAGCCCCAGTGTGAGATCCCTCTTTAGTTGATCTCTGACACAGCCCCAGTGTGAGATCCCTCTCTAGTTCGTCTCTGACACAGCTCCAGTGTGAGATCCCTCTCTCGTTGATCTCTGACACAGCCCCAGTGCGAGATTCCTCTCTAGTTGATCTCTGACACAGCCCCAGTGTGAAATCTCTCTCTAGTTGATCTCTGACACAGCCCCAGTGAGGAATCCCTCCCTAGTTGATCTCTGACACAGCCCAAGTGTGGAATCTCTCTCCAGTTGATTTCTGACACAGCCCCAGTGTGGAAGATCTCTCTCGTTGATCTCTGACACAGCCCCAGTGAGATCCCTCTCTAGTTGATCTCTGACACAGCCCCAGTGTGAGATTCCTCTCTTGTTGATCTCTGACACAGTCCCAGTGTGAGATCCCTCTCTAGTTGATCTCTGACACAGTCCCAGTGTGGAATCCCTTTCTAGTTGATCTCTGACACAGCCCCAGTGCGGAATCACTCTCTAGTTGAACTCTGACACAGCCCCAGTGTGGAAGCTCTCTCTAATTGATCTCTGACACAGCCCCAGTGTGGAATCTCTCTCTAGTTGATCTATGACTCAGCCCTATTTGGAATCCCTCTCTAGTTGACCTCTGACACTGTCCCAGTGTGGAATCTCTCTCTAGTTGATCTCTGACACTGCTCCAGTGTGAGATCCCTCTCTAGTTGATCTCTGACACATCCCTAGTGTGGAATCTCTCTCTAGTTGATCTCTGAAACAGCCCCAGTGTGAGATGTCTCTCTAGTTGATCTCTGACACAGCCTCTTGTGGAATCTCTCTCCAGTTGATCTCTGACACAGCCCCAGCTTCGAATCTCTCTCTAGTTGATCTCTGACACTGCCCCAGTGTGGAATCTCTCTCTAGTTGATCTCTGACACAGCCCGTGTGGAATCACTCTCTAGTTGATCTCTGACACAGCCCCAGTGTGGAATCTCTCTCTAGTTGATCTCTGACACAGCCCGTGTGGAATCACTCTCTAGTTGATCTCTGACACAGCCTCATTGTGGAATCTCTCTCTAGTTGATCCCTGACACAGCCCCAGATTTGAATCTCTCTCGTTGATCTCTGACACAGCCGAGTGTGGAATCTCTCCCTAGTTGATCACTGACACAGCCCCAGTGTGGAATCTTTATCTAGTTGATCTCTGACACAGCCCAAGTGTGGAACCTGTCTCAAGTTGATCTCTGACACAGCCCGAGTGTGGAATCTCTCTCTAGTTGATCTCTGACACAATCCCAGTGTGAGATCCCTCTCTAGATGATCTCTGACACAGCCCCAGTGTGAGATTCCTCTCTAGTTGATCACTGACACAGCCCCAGTGTGACATCTCTCTCTAGTTGATCTCTGACACAGCCCCAGTGTGGAATCTCTCTCTAGTTGATCTCTGACACAGCCCCAGTATGAGATCCCTCTTTAGTTTGTCTCTGACACAGCTCCAGTGTGAGATCACTCTCAAGTTGATCTCTGACACAGCCCCAGTGCTAGATTCCTCTCTAGTTGATCTCTGACACAGCCCAAGTGTGAAATCTCTCTCTAGTTGATCTCTGACACAGCCCCAGTGTGGAAGCTCTCTCTAATTGAAATCTGACACAGCCCAAGTGTGGAATCTCTCTCCAGTTGATTTCTGACACAGCCCCAGTGTGGAAGATCTCTCTAGTTGATCTCTGACACAGCCCCAGTGTGAGATCCCTCTCTAGTTAATCTCTGACACAGCCCCAGTGTGAGATTCCTCTCTAGTTGATCTCTGACACAGTCCCAGTGTGAGATCCCTCTCTAGTTGAACTCTGACACAGCCCCAGTGTGGAAGCTCTCTCTAATTGATCTCTGACACAGCCCCAGTGTGGAATCTCTCTCTAGTTGATCTATGACTCAGCCCTATTTGGAATCCCTCTCTAGTTGACCTCTGACACTGTCCCAGTGTGGAATCTCTCTCTAGTTGATCTCTGACACTGCTCCAGTGTGAGATCCCTCTCTAGTTGATCTCTGACACATCCCTAGTGTGGAATCTCTCTCTAGTTGATCTCTGAAACAGCCCCAGTGTGAGATGTCTCTCTAGTTGATCTCTGACACAGCCTCTTGTGGAATCTCTCTCCAGTTGATCTCTGACACAGCCCCAGCTTCGAATCTCTCTCTAGTTGATCTCTGACACTGCCCCAGTGTGGAATCTCTCTCTAGTTGATCTCTGACACAGCCCGTGTGGAATCACTCTCTAGTTGATCTCTGACACAGCCCCAGTGTGGAATCTCTCTCTAGTTGATCTCTGACACAGCCCGTGTGGAATCACTCTCTAGTTGATCTCTGACACAGCCTCATTGTGGAATCTCTCTCTAGTTGATCCCTGACACAGCCCCAGATTTGAATCTCTCTCGTTGATCTCTGACACAGCCGAGTGTGGAATCTCTCCCTAGTTGATCACTGACACAGCCCCAGTGTGGAATCTTTATCTAGTTGATCTCTGACACAGCCCAAGTGTGGAACCTGTCTCAAGTTGATCTCTGACACAGCCCGAGTGTGGAATCTCTCTCTAGTTGATCTCTGACACAATCCCAGTGTGAGATCCCTCTCTAGATGATCTCTGACACAGCCCCAGTGTGAGATTCCTCTCTAGTTGATCACTGACACAGCCCCAGTGTGACATCTCTCTCTAGTTGATCTCTGACACAGCCCCAGTGTGGAATCTCTCTCTAGTTGATCTCTGACACAGCCCCAGTATGAGATCCCTCTTTAGTTTGTCTCTGACACAGCTCCAGTGTGAGATCACTCTCAAGTTGATCTCTGACACAGCCCCAGTGCTAGATTCCTCTCTAGTTGATCTCTGACACAGCCCAAGTGTGAAATCTCTCTCTAGTTGATCTCTGACACAGCCCCAGTGTGGAAGCTCTCTCTAATTGAAATCTGACACAGCCCAAGTGTGGAATCTCTCTCCAGTTGATTTCTGACACAGCCCCAGTGTGGAATCTCTCTCTAGTTGATCTCTGACACAGCCCCAGTGTGAGATCCCTCTCTAGTTAATCTCTGACACAGCCCCAGTGTGAGATTCCTCTCTAGTTGATCTCTGACACAGTCCCAGTGTGAGATCCCTCTCTAGTTGATCTCTGACACAGTCCCAGTGTGGAATCCGTTTCTAGTTGATCTCTGACACAGCCCCAGTGCGAAATCACTCTCTAGTTGATCTCTGACACAGCCCCAGTGTGGAAGCTCTCTCTAATTTCTCTCTGACACAGTCCCAGTGTGGAATCTCTCTCTAGTTGATCTATGACTCAGCCCCTATTTGGAATCCCTCTCTAGTTGATCTCTGACATTGTCCCATTGTGGAATCTCTCTCTAGTTGATCTCTGACACTGCTCCAGTGTGAGATCCCTCTCTAGTTGATCTCTGACTCATCCCTAGTGTGGAATCTCTCTCTAGTTGATCTCTGACACAGCCCCAGTGTGAGATCCCTCTCTAGTTGATCTCTGACACAGCCTCACTGTTTAATCTCTCTCTAGTTGATCTCTGACACAGCTCCATTGTGGAATCTCTCTCCAGTTGATCTCTGACACAGCACCAGTGTGGAATCTCTCTCCAGTTGATCTCTGACACAGCTCCAGTGTGGAATCCCTCTCTAGTTGATCTCTGACGCAGTCCCAGTGTGGAATCTCTGTCTAGTTGATCTCTGACACAGTCCCAGTGTGGAATCTCTGTCTAGTTGATCTCTGACACAGTCCCAGTGTGGAATCTCTCTTTACTTGATCTCTGACCCAGCCCCAGTGTGGAATCTCTCTCTAGTTGAACTCTGACACAACCCCAGTGTGAGATCCCTCTCTAGTTGATCTCTGACACAGCCCCAGTGTGAGATTCCTCTCTTGTTGATCTCTGACACAGCCCCAGTGTGAAATCTCTCTCTAGTTGATCTCTGACACAACCCCAGTGTGGAATCTCTCTCTTGTTGATCTCTGACACACTCCCAGTGTGAGATCCCTCTCTAGTTGATCTCTGACACAGCCCCAGTGTGGAAGCTCTCTCTAATTGATCTCTGACACAGCCCCAGTGTGGAATATCTCTCTAGTTGATATATGACTCAGCCCTATTTGGAATCCCTCTCTAGTTGATCTCTGACACTGTCCCAGTGTGGAATCTCTCCCTAGTTGATCTCTGACACTGCTCCAGTGTGAGATCCCTCTCTAGTTGATCTCTGACACATCCCTAGTGTGGAATCTCTCTCTAGTTGATCTCTGAAACAGCCCCAGTATGAGATGTCTCTCTAGTTGACCTCTGACACAGCCTCATTGTGGAATCTCTCTCTAGTTGATCTCTGACACAGCCCCAGCTTCGACTCTCTCTAGTTGATCTCTGACATTGCCCCAGTGTGGAATCTCTCTCTAGTTGATCTCTGACACAGCCCCAGTGTGGAATCACTCTCTAGTTGATCTCTGACACAGCCCCAGTGTGGAATCTCTCTCTACTTGATCTCTGACAAAGTCTGTGTGGAATCCCTCTCTAGTTGATCTCTGAAACAGCCCCAGTGTGAGATGTCTCTCTAGTTGATCTCTGACACAGCCTCATTGTGGAATCTCTCTCTAGTTGATCCCTGACACAGCCCCAGATTTGAATCTCTCTCGTTGATCTCTGACACAGCCGAGTGTGGAATCTCTCTCTGGTTGATCACTGAAACAGCCCCAGTGTGAGATCCCTCTCTAGTTGATCTCTGACACAGCCCCAGTGTGAGATTCCTCTCTAGTTGATCTCTGACACAGCCCAAGGGTCGAAATGTCTCTAGTTGATCTCTGACACAGCCCGAATGTGGAATCTCTCTCTAGTTGAACTCTGACACAACCCCAGTGTGAGATCCCTCTCTAGTTGATCTCTGACACAGCCCCAGTGTGAGATTCCTCTCTTGTTGATCTCTGACACAGCCCCAGTGTGAAATCTCTCTCTAGTTGATCTCTGACACAACCCCAGTGTGGAATCTCTCTCTTGTTGATCTCTGACACACTCCCAGTGTGAGATCCCTCTCTAGTTGATCTCTGACACAGCCCCAGTGTGGAAGCTCTCTCTAATTGATCTCTGACACAGCCCCAGTGTGGAATATCTCTCTAGTTGATATATGACTCAGCCCTATTTGGAATCCCTCTCTAGTTGATCTCTGACACTGTCCCAGTGTGGAATCTCTCCCTAGTTGATCTCTGACACTGCTCCAGTGTGAGATCCCTCTCTAGTTGATCTCTGACACATCCCTAGTGTGGAATCTCTCTCTAGTTGATCTCTGAAACAGCCCCAGTATGAGATGTCTCTCTAGTTGACCTCTGACACAGCCTCATTGTGGAATCTCTCTCTAGTTGATCTCTGACACAGCCCCAGCTTCGAATCTCTCTCTAGTTGATCTCTGACATTGCCCCAGTGTGGAATCTCTCTCTAGTTGATCTCTGACACAGCCCCAGTGTGGAATCACTCTCTAGTTGATCTCTGACACAGCCCCAGTGTGGAATCTCTCTCTACTTGATCTCTGACAAAGTCTGTGTGGAATCCCTCTCTAGTTGATCTCTGAAACAGCCCCAGTGTGAGATGTCTCTCTAGTTGATCTCTGACACAGCCTCATTGTGGAATCTCTCTCTAGTTGATCCCTGACACAGCCCCAGATTTGAATCTCTCTCGTTGATCTCTGACACAGCCGAGTGTGGAATCTCTCTCTGGTTGATCACTGAAACAGCCCCAGTGTGAGATCCCTCTCTAGTTGATCTCTGACACAGCCCCAGTGTGAGATTCCTCTCTAGTTGATCTCTGACACAGCCCAAGGGTCGAAATGTCTCTAGTTGATCTCTGACACAGCCCGAATGTGGAATCTCTCTCTAGTTGATCTCTGAAACAATCACAGTGTGAGATCCCTCTCTAGATGATCTCTGACACAGCCCAAGTGTGAGATTCCTCTCTAGTTGATCACTGACACAGCCCCAGTGTGAAATCTCTCTCTAGTTGATCTCTGACACACCCCCAGTGTGGAACATCTCTCTTGTTGATCTCTGACACAGCCCCAGTGAGATCCCTCTCTAGTTGATCTCTGACACAGCCCCAGTGTGAGATTCCTCTCTAGTTGATCTCTGACACAGCCCCAGTGTGAAATATCTCTCTAGTTGATCACTGACACAGCCCCAGTGTGGAATCTCTCTCTTGTTGATCTCTGCCACAGTCCCAGTGTGAGATCCCTCTCTAGTTGATCTCTGACACAGTCCCAGAGCGGAATCTCTCTCTAGTTGATCACTGACACAGCCCCAGTGTGGAAGCTCTCCCTAATTGAAATCTGACACAGCCCAAGTGCGGAATCTCTCTCCAGTAGATTTCTGACACAGCCCCAGTGTGGAATCTCTCTCTAGTTGATCTCTGACACAGCCCCAGTGTGGAATCTCTCTCTTGTTGAACTCTGACAAAACCCCAGTGTGAGATCCCTCTCTAGTTGATCTCTGACACAGTCCCAGTGTGAGATTCCTCTCGAGTTGATCTCTGACACAGCCCCAGTGTGAAATCTCTCTCTAGTTGATCTCTGACACAACCCCAGTGTGGAATCTCTCTCTTGTTGATCTCTGACACAGTCCCAGTGTGAGATCCCTCTCTAGTTGATCTCTGACACAGTCCCAGTGTGGAATCCCTTTCTAGTTGATCTCTGACACAGCCCCAGTGCGGAATCACTCTCTAGTTGATCTCTGACACAGCCCCAGTGTGGAAGCTCTCTCTAATTGATCTCTGACACAGCCCCAGTGTGGAATATCTCTCTAGTTGATATATGACTCAGCCCTATTTGGAATCCCTCTCTAGTTGATCTCTGACACTGTCCCAGTGTGGAATCTCTCCCTAGTTGATCTCTGACACTGCTCCAGTGTGAGATCCCTCTCTAGTTGATCTCTGACACATCCCTAGTGTGGAATCTCTCTCTAGTTGATCTCTGAAACAGCCCCAGTATGAGATGTCTCTCTAGTTGATCTCTGACACAGCCTCATTGTGGAATCTCTCTCTAGTTGATCTCTGACACAGCCCCAGCTTCGAATCTCTCTCTAGTTGATCTCTGACATTGCCCCAGTGTGGAATCTCTCTCTAGTTGATCTCTGACACAGCCCCAGTGTGGAATCACTCTCTAGTTGATCTCTGACACAGCCCAAGTGTGGAATCTCTCTCTACTTGATCTCTGACACAGTCTGTGTGGAATCCCTCTCTAGTTGATCTCTGAAACAGCCCCAGTGTGAGATGTCTCTCTAGTTGATCTCTGACACAGCCTCATTGTGGAATCTCTCTCTAGTTGATCCCTGACACAGCCCCAGATTTGAATCTCTCTCGTTGATCTCTGACACAGCCGAGTGTGGAATCTCTCTCTGGTTGATCACTGACACAGCCCCAGGGTGGAATCTTTATCTAGTTGATCTCTGACACAGCCCAAGGGTCGAAATGTCTCTAGTTGATCTCTGACACAGCCCGAATGTGGAATCTCTCTCTAGTTGATCTCTGACACAATCACAGTGTGAGATCCCTCTCTGGATGATCTCTGACACAGCCCAAGTGTGAGATTGCTCTCTAGTTGATCACTGACACAGCCCCAGTGTGAAATCTCTCTCTAGTTGATCTCTGACACAGCCCCAGTGTGGAAGATCTCTCTTGTTGATCTCTGACACAGCCCCAGTGAGATCCCTCTCTAGTTGATCTCTGACACAGCCCCAGTGTGGAAGATCTCTCTAGTTGATCTCTGACACAGCTCCAGTGAGATCCCTCTCTAGTTGATCTCTGACACAGCCCCAGTGTGAGATTCCTCTCTAGTTGATCTCTGACACAGCCCCAGTGTGAAATATCTCTCTAGTTGATCACTGACACAGCCCCAGTGTGGAATCTCTCTCTTGTTGATCTCTGACACAGTCCCAGTGTGAGATCCCTCTCTAGTTGATCTCTGACACAGTCCCAGAGCGGAATCTCTCTCTGGTTGATCTCTGACACAGCCCCAGTGTGGAAGCTCTCTCTAATTGAAATCTGACACAGCCCAAGTGCGGAATCGCTCTCCAGTTGATTTCTGACACAGCCCCAGTGTGGAATCTCTCTCTAGTTGATCTCTGACACAGCCCCAGTGTGAGATCCCTCTCTAGTTGATCTCTGACACAGCCCCAGTGTGAGATTCCTCTCTAGTTGATCTCTGACACAGCCCCAGTGTGGAAGCTCTCTCTAATTGATCTCTGACACAGCCCCAGTGTGGAATCTCTCCCTAGTTGCTCTATGACTCAGCCCCTATTTGGAATCCCTATCTAGTTGATCTCTGACACATCCCTAGTGTGGAATCTCTCTCTAGTTGATCTCTGACACAGCCCCAGTGTGAGATCCCTCTCTAGTTGATCTCTGACGCAGCCTCACTGTTTAATCTCTCTCTAGTTGATCTCTGACACAGCTCCATTGTGGAATCTCTCTCTAGTTGATCTCTGACACAGCACCAGTGTGGAATCTCTCTCCAGTTGATCTCTGACACAGCTCCAGTGTGGAATCCCTCTCTAGTTGATCTCTGACACAGTCCCAGTGTGGAATCCCTGTCTAGTTGATCTCTGACACAGTCCCAGTGTGGAATCTCTCTTTACTTGATCTCTGACCCAGCCCCAGTCTGGAATCTCTCTCTAGTTGATCTCTGACACAGCCTCATTGTGGAATCTCTCTCTAGTTGATCTCTGACACAGCCGCAGCTTCGAATCTCTCTCTAGTGGATCTCTGACATTGCCCCAGTGTGGAATCTCTCTCTTGTTGATCTCTGACACAGCCCCAGTGTGGAATCACTCTCTAGTTGATCTCTGACACAGCCCCAGTGTGGAATCTCTCTCTACTTGATCTCTGACACAGTCTGTGTGGAATCCCTCTCTAGTTGATCTCTGAAACAGCCCCAGTGTGAGATGTCTCTCTAGTTGATCTCTGACACAGCCTCATTGTGGAATCTCTCTCTAGTTGATCCCTGACACAGCCCCAGATTTGAATCTCTCTCGTTGATCTCTGACACAGCCGAGTGTGGAATCTCTCTCTGGCTGATCACTGACACAGCCCCAGGGTGGAATCTTTATCTAGTTGATCTCTGACACAGCCCAAAGGTCGTAGCTGTCTCTAGTTGATCTCTGACACAGCCCGAAAGTGGAATCTCTCTCTAGTTGATCTCTGACACAATCCCAGTGTGAGATCCCTCTCTAGATGATCTCTGACACAGCCCCAGTGTGAGATTCCTCTCTAGTTGATCACTGACACAGCCCCAGTGTGAAATCTCTCTCTAGTTGATCTCTGACACAGCCCCAGAGTGGAATCTCTCTCTAGTTGATCTCTGACACAGCCCCAGTGTGAGATCCCTCTTTAGTTGATCTCTGACACAGCCCCAGTGTGAGATCCCTCTCTAGTTCGTCTCTGACACAGCTCCAGTGTGAGATCCCTCTCTCGTTGATCTCTGACACAGCCCCAGTGCGAGATTCCTCTCTAGTTGATCTCTGACACAGCCCCAGTGTGAAATCTCTCTCTAGTTGATCTCTGACACAGCCCCAGTGAGGAATCCCTCCCTAGTTGATCTCTGACACAGCCCAAGTGTGGAATCTCTCTCCAGTTGATTTCTGACACAGCCCCAGTGTGGAAGATCTCTCTCGTTGATCTCTGACACAGCCCCAGTGAGATCCCTCTCTAGTTGATCTCTGACACAGCCCCAGTGTGAGATTCCTCTCTTGTTGATCTCTGACACAGTCCCAGTGTGAGATCCCTCTCTAGTTGATCTCTGACACAGTCCCAGTGTGGAATCCCTTTCTAGTTGATCTCTGACACAGCCCCAGTGCGGAATCACTCTCTAGTTGAACTCTGACACAGCCCCAGTGTGGAAGCTCTCTCTAATTGATCTCTGACACAGCCCCAGTGTGGAATCTCTCTCTAGTTGATCTATGACTCAGCCCTATTTGGAATCCCTCTCTAGTTGACCTCTGACACTGTCCCAGTGTGGAATCTCTCTCTAGTTGATCTCTGACACTGCTCCAGTGTGAGATCCCTCTCTAGTTGATCTCTGACACATCCCTAGTGTGGAATCTCTCTCTAGTTGATCTCTGAAACAGCCCCAGTGTGAGATGTCTCTCTAGTTGATCTCTGACACAGCCTCTTGTGGAATCTCTCTCCAGTTGATCTCTGACACAGCCCCAGCTTCGAATCTCTCTCTAGTTGATCTCTGACACTGCCCCAGTGTGGAATCTCTCTCTAGTTGATCTCTGACACAGCCCGTGTGGAATCACTCTCTAGTTGATCTCTGACACAGCCCCAGTGTGGAATCTCTCTCTAGTTGATCTCTGACACAGCCCGTGTGGAATCACTCTCTAGTTGATCTCTGACACAGCCTCATTGTGGAATCTCTCTCTAGTTGATCCCTGACACAGCCCCAGATTTGAATCTCTCTCGTTGATCTCTGACACAGCCGAGTGTGGAATCTCTCCCTAGTTGATCACTGACACAGCCCCAGTGTGGAATCTTTATCTAGTTGATCTCTGACACAGCCCAAGTGTGGAACCTGTCTCAAGTTGATCTCTGACACAGCCCGAGTGTGGAATCTCTCTCTAGTTGATCTCTGACACAATCCCAGTGTGAGATCCCTCTCTAGATGATCTCTGACACAGCCCCAGTGTGAGATTCCTCTCTAGTTGATCACTGACACAGCCCCAGTGTGACATCTCTCTCTAGTTGATCTCTGACACAGCCCCAGTGTGGAATCTCTCTCTAGTTGATCTCTGACACAGCCCCAGTATGAGATCCCTCTTTAGTTTGTCTCTGACACAGCTCCAGTGTGAGATCACTCTCAAGTTGATCTCTGACACAGCCCCAGTGCTAGATTCCTCTCTAGTTGATCTCTGACACAGCCCAAGTGTGAAATCTCTCTCTAGTTGATCTCTGACACAGCCCCAGTGTGGAATCCCTCCCTAGTTGATCTCTGACACAGCCCAAGTGTGGAATCTCTCTCCAGTTCATTTCTGACACAGCCCCAGTGTGGAAGATCTCTCTAGTTGATCTCTGACACAGCCCCAGTGAGACCCCTCTCTAGTTGATATCTGACACAGCCCCAGTGTGAGATTCCTCTCTAGTTGATCTCTGACACAGCCCCAGTGTGAAATATCTCTCTAGTTGATCACTGACACAGCCCCAGTGTGGAATCTCTCTCTTGTTGATCTCTGACACATTCCCAGTGTGAGATCACTCTCTAGTTGATCTCTGACACAGTCCCAGAGCGGAATCTCTCTCTAGTTGATCTCTGACACAGCCCCAGTGTGGAAGCTCTCTCTAATTGAAATCTGACACAGCCCAAGTGTGGAATCTCTCTCCAGTTGATTTCTGACACAGCCCCAGTGTGGAATCTCTCTCTAGTTGATCTCTGACACAGCCCCAGTGTGAGATCCCTCTCTAGTTAATCTCTGACACAGCCCCAGTGTGAGATTCCTCTCTAGTTGATCTCTGACACAGTCCCAGTGTGAGATCCCTCTCTAGTTGATCTCTGACACAGTCCCAGTGTGGAATCCCTTTCTAGTTGATCTCTGACACAGCCCCAGTGCGAAATCACTCTCTAGTTGATCTCTGACACAGCCCCAGTGTGGAAGCTCTCTCTAATTTCTCTCTGACACAGTCCCAGTGTGGAATCTCTCTCTAGTTGATCTATGACTCAGCCCCTATTTGGAATCCCTCTCTAGTTGATCTCTGACATTGTCCCATTGTGGAATCTCTCTCTAGTTGATCTCTGACACTGCTCCAGTGTGAGATCCCTCTCTAGTTGATCTCTGACTCATCCCTAGTGTGGAATCTCTCTCTAGTTGATCTCTGACACAGCCCCAGTGTGAGATCCCTCTCTAGTTGATCTCTGACACAGCCTCACTGTTTAATCTCTCTCTAGTTGATCTCTGACACAGCTCCATTGTGGAATCTCTCTCCAGTTGATCTCTGACACAGCACCAGTGTGGAATCTCTCTCCAGTTGATCTCTGACACAGCTCCAGTGTGGAATCCCTCTCTAGTTGATCTCTGACGCAGTCCCAGTGTGGAATCTCTGTCTAGTTGATCTCTGACACAGTCCCAGTGTGGAATCTCTGTCTAGTTGATCTCTGACACAGTCCCAGTGTGGAATCTCTCTTTACTTGATCTCTGACCCAGCCCCAGTGTGGAATCTCTCTCTAGTTGAACTCTGACACAACCCCAGTGTGAGATCCCTCTCTAGTTGATCTCTGACACAGCCCCAGTGTGAGATTCCTCTCTTGTTGATCTCTGACACAGCCCCAGTGTGAAATCTCTCTCTAGTTGATCTCTGACACAACCCCAGTGTGGAATCTCTCTCTTGTTGATCTCTGACACACTCCCAGTGTGAGATCCCTCTCTAGTTGATCTCTGACACAGCCCCAGTGTGGAAGCTCTCTCTAATTGATCTCTGACACAGCCCCAGTGTGGAATATCTCTCTAGTTGATATATGACTCAGCCCTATTTGGAATCCCTCTCTAGTTGATCTCTGACACTGTCCCAGTGTGGAATCTCTCCCTAGTTGATCTCTGACACTGCTCCAGTGTGAGATCCCTCTCTAGTTGATCTCTGACACATCCCTAGTGTGGAATCTCTCTCTAGTTGATCTCTGAAACAGCCCCAGTATGAGATGTCTCTCTAGTTGACCTCTGACACAGCCTCATTGTGGAATCTCTCTCTAGTTGATCTCTGACACAGCCCCAGCTTCGACTCTCTCTAGTTGATCTCTGACATTGCCCCAGTGTGGAATCTCTCTCTAGTTGATCTCTGACACAGCCCCAGTGTGGAATCACTCTCTAGTTGATCTCTGACACAGCCCCAGTGTGGAATCTCTCTCTACTTGATCTCTGACAAAGTCTGTGTGGAATCCCTCTCTAGTTGATCTCTGAAACAGCCCCAGTGTGAGATGTCTCTCTAGTTGATCTCTGACACAGCCTCATTGTGGAATCTCTCTCTAGTTGATCCCTGACACAGCCCCAGATTTGAATCTCTCTCGTTGATCTCTGACACAGCCGAGTGTGGAATCTCTCTCTGGTTGATCACTGAAACAGCCCCAGTGTGAGATCCCTCTCTAGTTGATCTCTGACACAGCCCCAGTGTGAGATTCCTCTCTAGTTGATCTCTGACACAGCCCAAGGGTCGAAATGTCTCTAGTTGATCTCTGACACAGCCCGAATGTGGAATCTCTCTCTAGTTGAACTCTGACACAACCCCAGTGTGAGATCCCTCTCTAGTTGATCTCTGACACAGCCCCAGTGTGAGATTCCTCTCTTGTTGATCTCTGACACAGCCCCAGTGTGAAATCTCTCTCTAGTTGATCTCTGACACAACCCCAGTGTGGAATCTCTCTCTTGTTGATCTCTGACACACTCCCAGTGTGAGATCCCTCTCTAGTTGATCTCTGACACAGCCCCAGTGTGGAAGCTCTCTCTAATTGATCTCTGACACAGCCCCAGTGTGGAATATCTCTCTAGTTGATATATGACTCAGCCCTATTTGGAATCCCTCTCTAGTTGATCTCTGACACTGTCCCAGTGTGGAATCTCTCCCTAGTTGATCTCTGACACTGCTCCAGTGTGAGATCCCTCTCTAGTTGATCTCTGACACATCCCTAGTGTGGAATCTCTCTCTAGTTGATCTCTGAAACAGCCCCAGTATGAGATGTCTCTCTAGTTGACCTCTGACACAGCCTCATTGTGGAATCTCTCTCTAGTTGATCTCTGACACAGCCCCAGCTTCGAATCTCTCTCTAGTTGATCTCTGACATTGCCCCAGTGTGGAATCTCTCTCTAGTTGATCTCTGACACAGCCCCAGTGTGGAATCACTCTCTAGTTGATCTCTGACACAGCCCCAGTGTGGAATCTCTCTCTACTTGATCTCTGACAAAGTCTGTGTGGAATCCCTCTCTAGTTGATCTCTGAAACAGCCCCAGTGTGAGATGTCTCTCTAGTTGATCTCTGACACAGCCTCATTGTGGAATCTCTCTCTAGTTGATCCCTGACACAGCCCCAGATTTGAATCTCTCTCGTTGATCTCTGACACAGCCGAGTGTGGAATCTCTCTCTGGTTGATCACTGAAACAGCCCCAGTGTGAGATCCCTCTCTAGTTGATCTCTGACACAGCCCCAGTGTGAGATTCCTCTCTAGTTGATCTCTGACACAGCCCAAGGGTCGAAATGTCTCTAGTTGATCTCTGACACAGCCCGAATGTGGAATCTCTCTCTAGTTGATCTCTGAAACAATCACAGTGTGAGATCCCTCTCTAGATGATCTCTGACACAGCCCAAGTGTGAGATTCCTCTCTAGTTGATCACTGACACAGCCCCAGTGTGAAATCTCTCTCTAGTTGATCTCTGACACACCCCCAGTGTGGAACATCTCTCTTGTTGATCTCTGACACAGCCCCAGTGAGATCCCTCTCTAGTTGATCTCTGACACAGCCCCAGTGTGAGATTCCTCTCTAGTTGATCTCTGACACAGCCCCAGTGTGAAATATCTCTCTAGTTGATCACTGACACAGCCCCAGTGTGGAATCTCTCTCTTGTTGATCTCTGCCACAGTCCCAGTGTGAGATCCCTCTCTAGTTGATCTCTGACACAGTCCCAGAGCGGAATCTCTCTCTAGTTGATCACTGACACAGCCCCAGTGTGGAAGCTCTCCCTAATTGAAATCTGACACAGCCCAAGTGCGGAATCTCTCTCCAGTAGATTTCTGACACAGCCCCAGTGTGGAATCTCTCTCTAGTTGATCTCTGACACAGCCCCAGTGTGGAATCTCTCTCTTGTTGAACTCTGACAAAACCCCAGTGTGAGATCCCTCTCTAGTTGATCTCTGACACAGTCCCAGTGTGAGATTCCTCTCGAGTTGATCTCTGACACAGCCCCAGTGTGAAATCTCTCTCTAGTTGATCTCTGACACAACCCCAGTGTGGAATCTCTCTCTTGTTGATCTCTGACACAGTCCCAGTGTGAGATCCCTCTCTAGTTGATCTCTGACACAGTCCCAGTGTGGAATCCCTTTCTAGTTGATCTCTGACACAGCCCCAGTGCGGAATCACTCTCTAGTTGATCTCTGACACAGCCCCAGTGTGGAAGCTCTCTCTAATTGATCTCTGACACAGCCCCAGTGTGGAATATCTCTCTAGTTGATATATGACTCAGCCCTATTTGGAATCCCTCTCTAGTTGATCTCTGACACTGTCCCAGTGTGGAATCTCTCCCTAGTTGATCTCTGACACTGCTCCAGTGTGAGATCCCTCTCTAGTTGATCTCTGACACATCCCTAGTGTGGAATCTCTCTCTAGTTGATCTCTGAAACAGCCCCAGTATGAGATGTCTCTCTAGTTGATCTCTGACACAGCCTCATTGTGGAATCTCTCTCTAGTTGATCTCTGACACAGCCCCAGCTTCGAATCTCTCTCTAGTTGATCTCTGACATTGCCCCAGTGTGGAATCTCTCTCTAGTTGATCTCTGACACAGCCCCAGTGTGGAATCACTCTCTAGTTGATCTCTGACACAGCCCAAGTGTGGAATCTCTCTCTACTTGATCTCTGACACAGTCTGTGTGGAATCCCTCTCTAGTTGATCTCTGAAACAGCCCCAGTGTGAGATGTCTGTCTAGTTGATCTCTGACACAGCCTCATTGTGGAATCTCTCTCTAGTTGATCCCTGACACAGCCCCAGATTTGAATCTCTCTCGTTGATCTCTGACACAGCCGAGTGTGGAATCTCTCTCTGGTTGATCACTGACACAGCCCCAGGGTGGAATCTTTATCTAGTTGATCTCTGACACAGCCCAAGGGTCGAAATGTCTCTAGTTGATCTCTGACACAGCCCGAATGTGGAATCTCTCTCTAGTTGATCTCTGACACAATCACAGTGTGAGATCCCTCTCTGGATGATCTCTGACACAGCCCAAGTGTGAGATTCCTCTCTAGTTGATCACTGACACAGCCCCAGTGTGAAATCTCTCTCTAGTTGATCTCTGACACAGCCCCAGTGTGGAAGATCTCTCTTGTTGATCTCTGACACAGCCCCAGTGAGATCCCTCTCTAGTTGATCTCTGACACAGCCCCAGTGTGGAAGATCTCTCTAGTTGATCTCTGACACAGCTCCAGTGAGATCCCTCTCTAGTTGATCTCTGACACAGCCCCAGTGTGAGATTCCTCTCTAGTTGATCTCTGACACAGCCCCAGTGTGAAATATCTCTCTAGTTGATCACTGACACAGCCCCAGTGTGGAATCTCTCTCTTGTTGATCTCTGACACAGTCCCAGTGTGAGATCCCTCTCTAGTTGATCTCTGACACAGTCCCAGAGCGGAATCTCTCTCTGGTTGATCTCTGACACAGCCCCAGTGTGGAAGCTCTCTCTAATTGAAATCTGACACAGCCCAAGTGCGGAATCGCTCTCCAGTTGATTTCTGACACAGCCCCAGTGTGGAATCTCTCTCTAGTTGATCTCTGACACAGCCCCAGTGTGAGATCCCTCTCTAGTTGATCTCTGACACAGCCCCAGTGTGAGATTCCTCTCTAGTTGATCTCTGACACAGCCCCAGTGTGGAAGCTCTCTCTAATTGATCTCTGACACAGCCCCAGTGTGGAATCTCTCCCTAGTTGCTCTATGACTCAGCCCCTATTTGGAATCCCTATCTAGTTGATCTCTGACACATCCCTAGTGTGGAATCTCTCTCTAGTTGATCTCTGACACAGCCCCAGTGTGAGATCCCTCTCTAGTTGATCTCTGACGCAGCCTCACTGTTTAATCTCTCTCTAGTTGATCTCTGACACAGCTCCATTGTGGAATCTCTCTCTAGTTGATCTCTGACACAGCACCAGTGTGGAATCTCTCTCCAGTTGATCTCTGACACAGCTCCAGTGTGGAATCCCTCTCTAGTTGATCTCTGACACAGTCCCAGTGTGGAATCCCTGTCTAGTTGATCTCTGACACAGTCCCAGTGTGGAATCTCTCTTTACTTGATCTCTGACCCAGCCCCAGTCTGGAATCTCTCTCTAGTTGATCTCTGACACAGCCTCATTGTGGAATCTCTCTCTAGTTGATCTCTGACACAGCCGCAGCTTCGAATCTCTCTCTAGTGGATCTCTGACATTGCCCCAGTGTGGAATCTCTCTCTTGTTGATCTCTGACACAGCCCCAGTGTGGAATCACTCTCTAGTTGATCTCTGACACAGCCCCAGTGTGGAATCTCTCTCTACTTGATCTCTGACACAGTCTGTGTGGAATCCCTCTCTAGTTGATCTCTGAAACAGCCCCAGTGTGAGATGTCTCTCTAGTTGATCTCTGACACAGCCTCATTGTGGAATCTCTCTCTAGTTGATCCCTGACACAGCCCCAGATTTGAATCTCTCTCGTTGATCTCTGACACAGCCGAGTGTGGAATCTCTCTCTGGCTGATCACTGACACAGCCCCAGGGTGGAATCTTTATCTAGTTGATCTCTGACACAGCCCAAAGGTCGTAGCTGTCTCTAGTTGATCTCTGACACAGCCCGAAAGTGGAATCTCTCTCTAGTTGATCTCTGACACAATCCCAGTGTGAGATCCCTCTCTAGATGATCTCTGACACAGCCCCAGTGTGAGATTCCTCTCTAGTTGATCACTGACACAGCCCCAGTGTGAAATCTCTCTCTAGTTGATCTCTGACACAGCCCCAGAGTGGAATCTCTCTCTAGTTGATCTCTGACACAGCCCCAGTGTGAGATCCCTCTTTAGTTGATCTCTGACACAGCCCCAGTGTGAGATCCCTCTCTAGTTCGTCTCTGACACAGCTCCAGTGTGAGATCCCTCTCTCGTTGATCTCTGACACAGCCCCAGTGCGAGATTCCTCTCTAGTTGATCTCTGACACAGCCCCAGTGTGGAATCTCTCTCTAGTTGATCTCTGACACAGCCCCAGTGTGCGATCCCTCTCTAGTTGATCTCTGACACAGCCTCACTGTTTAATCTCTCTCTAGTTAATCTCTGACACAGCTCCATTGTGGAATCTACTCTAGTTAATCTCTGACACAGCTCCATTGTGGAATCTACTCTAGTTGATCTCTGACACAGCACCAGTGTGGAATCTCTCTCCAGTTGATCTCTGACACAGCTCCAGTGTGGAATCCCTCTCTAGTTGATCTCTGACACAGTCCCAGTGTGGAATCTCTGTCTAGTTGATCTCTGACACAGTCCCAGTGTGGAATCTCTGTCTAGTTGATCTCTGACACAGTCCCAGTGTGGAATCTCTCTTTACTTGATCTCTGACCCAGCCCCAGTGTGGAATCTCTCTCTAGTTGATCTCTGACACAACCCCAGTGTGAGATCCCTCTCTAGTTGATCTCTGACACAGCCCCAGTGTGAGAGTCCTCTCTAGTTGATCTCTGACACAGCCCCAGTGTGAAATCTCTCTCTAGTTGATCTCTGACACAACCCCAGTGTGGAATCTCTCTCTTGTTGATCTCTGACACAGTCCCAGTGTGAGATCCCTCTCTAGTTGATCTCTGACACAGTCCCAGTGTGGAATACCTTTCTAGTTGATCTCTGACACAGCCCCAGTGCGGAATCACTCTCTAGTTGATCTCTGACACAGCCCCAGTGTGGAAGCTCTCTCTAATTGATCTCTGACAGAGCCCCAGTGTGGAATCTCTCTCTAGTTGATATATGACTCAGCCCTATTTGGAATACCTCTCTAGTTGATCTCTGACACTGTCCCGGTGTGGAATCTCTCCCTAGTTGATCTCTGACACTGCTCCAGTGTGAGATCCCTCTCTAGTTGATCTCTGACACATCCCTAGTGTGGAATCTCTCTCTAGTTGATCTCTGAAACAGCCCCAGTATGAGATGTCTCTCTAGTTGATCTCTGACATAGCCTCATTGTGGAATCTCTCTCTAGTTGATCTCTGACACAGCCCCAGCTTCGACTCTCTCTCTAGTTGATCTCTGACATTGCCCCAGTGTGGAATCTCTCTCTAGTTGATCTCTGACACAGCCCCAGTGTGGAATCACTCTCTAGTTGATCTCTGACACAGCCCCAGTGTGGAATCTCTCTCTACTTGATCTCTGACACAGTCCGTGTGGAATCCCTCTCTAGTTGATCTCTGAAACAGCCCCAGTGTGAGATGTCTCTCTAGTTGATCTCTGACACAGCCTCATTGTGGAATCTCTCTCTAGTTGATCCCTGACACAGCCCCAGATTTGAATCTCTCTCATTGATCTCTGACACAGCCGAGTGTGGAACCTGTCTCTGGTTGATCACAGACACAGCCCCAGGGTGGAATCTTTATCTAGTTGATCTCTGACACAGCCCAAGGGTCGAACCTGTCTCTAGTTGATCTCTGACACAGCCCAAATGTGGAATCTCTCTCTAGTTGATCTCTGACACAATCCCAGTGTGAGATTCCTCTCTAGATGATCTCTGACACAGCCCCAGTGTGAGATTCCTCTCTAGTTGATCACTGACACAGCCCCAGTGTGAAATCTCTCTCTAGTTGATCGCTGACACAGCCCCAGTGTGGAATCTCTCTCTAGTTGATCTCTGACACAGCCCAAGTGTGAGATCCCTCTTTACTTGATCTCTGACACAGCCCCAGTGTCAGATCCCTCTCTAGTTCGTCTCTGACACAGCTCCAGTGTGAGATCCCTCTCTCGTTGATCTCTGACACAGCCCCAGTGCGAGATTCCTCTCTAGTTGATCTCTGACACAGCCCCAGTGTGAAATCTCTCTCCAGTTGATCTCTGACACAGCCCCAGTGTGGAATCGCTCCCTAGTTGATCTCTGACACAGCCCAAGTGTGGAATCTCTCTCCAGTTGATTTCTGACACAGCCCCAGTGTGGAAGATATCTCTAGTTGATCTCTGACACAGCCCCAGTGAGATCCCTCTCTAGTTGATCTCTGACACAGCCCCAGTGTGAGGTTCCTCTCTAGTTGATCTCTGACACAGCCCCAGTGTGAAATATCTCTCTAGTTGATCACTGACACAGCCCCAGTGTGGAATCTCTCTCTTGTTGATCTCTGACACAGTCCCAGTGTGAGGTCCCTCTCTAGTTGATCTCTGACACAGTCCCAGTGTGGAATCCCTTTCTAGTTGATCTCTGACACAGCCCCAGTGCGGAATCTCTCTCTAGTTGATCTCTGACACAGCCCCAGTGTGGAAGATCTCTCTAATTGAAATCTGACACAGCCCAAGTTTGGAATCTCTCTCCAGTTGATTTCTGACACAGCCCCAGTGTGGAATCTCTCTCTAGTTGATCTCTGACACAGCCCCAGTGTGAGATCCCTCTCTAGTTGATCTCTGACACAGCCCCAGTGTGAGATTCCACTCTAGTTGATCTCTGACACAGCCCCAGTGTGAAATCTCTCGCTAGTTGATCTCCGACACAACCCCGGTGTGGAATCTCTCTCTTGTTGATCTCTGACACAGTCCCAGTGTGAGATCCCTCTCTAGTTGATCTCTGACACAATCCCAGTGTGGAATCCCTCTCTAGTTGATCTCTGACACAGCCCCAGTGTGGAATCTCTGTCTAGTTGATCTCTGACACAGTCCCAGTGTGGAATCTCTCTTTACATGATCTCTGACCCAGCCCCAGTGTGAAATCTCTCTCTAGTTGATCTCTGACACAGCCCCAGTGCGAAATCACTCTCTAGTTGATCTCTGACACAGCCCCAGTGTGGAAGCTCTCTCTAATTGATCTCTGACACAGCCCCAGTGTGGAATCTCTCTCTCGTTGATCTATGACATTGTCCCAGTGTGGAATCTCTCTCTAGTTGATCTCTGACACTGCTCCAGTGTGAGATCCCTCTCTAGTTGATCTCTGACACATCCCTAGTGTGGAATCTCTCTCTAGTTGATCTCTGAAACAGCCCCAGTATGAGATGTCTCTCTAGTTGATCTCTGACACAGCCTCATTGTGGAATCTCTCTCTAGTTGATCTCTGACACAGCCCCAGCTTCGAATCTCTCTCTAGTTGATCTCTGACATTGCCCCAGTGTGGAATCTCTCTCTAGTTGATCTCTGACACAGCCCCAGTGTGGAAACACTCTCTAGTTGATCTCTGACACAGCCCCAGTGTGGAATCTCTCTCTACTTGATCTCTGACACAGTCCGTGTGGAATCCCTCTCTAGTTGATCTCTGAAACAGCCCCAGTGTGAGATGTCTCTCTAGTTGATCTCTGACACAGCCTCATTGTGGCATCTCTCTCTAGTTGATCCCTGACACAGCCCCAGATTTGAATCTCTCTCATTGATCACTGACACAGCCCCAGGGTGGAATCTTTATCTAGTTGATCTCTGACACAGCCCAAGGGTCGAACCTGTCTCTAGTTGATCTCTGACACAGCCCGAATGTGGAATCTCTCTCTAGTTGATCTCTGACACAATCCAAGTGTGAGATCCATCTCTAGATGATCTCTGATACAGCCCCAGTGTGAGATTCCTCTGTAGTTGATCACTGACACAGCCCCAGTGTGAAATCTCTCTCTAGTTGATCTCTGACACAGCCCCAGTGTGGAATCTCTCTCTAGTTGATCTCTGACACAGCCCCAGTGTGAGATCCCTCTTTAGTTGATCTCTGACACAGCCCCAGTGTGAGATCCCTCTCTAGTTCGTCTCTGACACAGCTCCAGTGTGAGATCCCTCTCTCGTTGATCTCTGACACAGCCCCAGTGCGAGATTCCTGTCTAGTTGATCTCTGACACAGCCCCAGTGTGAAATCTCTCTCTAGTTGATCTCTGACACAGCCCCAGTGTGGAATCGCTCCCTACTTGATCTCTGACACAGCCCAAGTGTGGAATCTCTCTCCAGTTGATTTCTGACACAGCCACAGTGTGGAAGATCTCTCTAGTTGATCTCTGACACAGCCCCAGTGAGATCCCTCTCTAGTTGATCTCTGACACAGCCCCAGTGTGAGGTTCCTCTCTAGTTGATCTCTGACACAGCCCCAGTGTGAAATATCTCTCTAGTTGATCACTGACACAGCCCCAGTGTGGAATCTCTCTCTTGTTGATCTCTGACACAGTCCCAGTGTGAGGTCCCTCTCTAGTTGATCTCTGACACAGTCCCAGTGTGGAATCCCTTTCTAGTTGATCTCTGACACAGCCCCAGTGTGAAATCTCTCTCTAGTTGATCTCTGACACAGCCCCAGTGTGGAATCGCTCCCTACTTGATCTCTGACACAGCCCAAGTGTGGAATCTCTCTCCAGTTGATTTCTGACACAGCCCCAGTGTGGAAGATCTCTCTAGTTGATCTCTGACACAGCCCCAGTGAGATCCCTCTCTAGTTGATCTCTGACACAGCCCCAGTGTGAGGTTCCTCTCTAGTTGATCTCTGACACAGCCCCAGTGTGAAATATCTCTCTAGTTGATCACTGACACAGCCCCAGTGTGGAATCTCTCTCTTGTTGATCTCTGACACAGTCCCAGTGTGAGGTCCCTCTCTAGTTGATCTCTGACACAGTCCCAGTGTGGAATCACTTTCTAGTTGATCTCTGACACAGCCCCAGTGCGGAATCTCTCTCTAGTTGATCTCTGACACAGCCCCAGTGTGGAAGCTCTCTCTAATTGAAATCTGACACAGCCCAAGTTTGGAATCTCTCTCCAGTCGATTTCTGACACAGCCCCAGTGTGGAATCTCTCTCTAGTTGATCTCTGACACAGCCCCAGTGTGAGATCCCTCTCTAGTTGATCTCTGACACAGCCCCAGTGTGAGATTCCTCTCTAGTTGATCGCTGACACAGCCCCAGTGTGAAATCTCTCGCTAGTTGATCTCCGACACAACCCCGGTGTGGAATCTCTCTCTTGTTGATCTCTGACACAGTCCCAGTGTGAGATCCCTCTCTGGTTGATCTCTGACACAATCCCAGTGTGGAATCCCTCTCTAGTTGATCTCTGACACAGCCCCAGTGTGGAATCTCTGTCTAGTTGATCTCTGACACAGTCCCAGTGTGGAATCTCTCTTTACATGATCTCTGACCCAGCCCCAGTGTGAAATCTCTCTCTAGTTGATCTCTGACACAGCCCCAGTGCGAAATCACTCTCTAGTTGATCTCTGACACAGCCCCAGTGTGGAAGCTCTCTCTAATTGATCTCTGACACAGCCCCAGTGTGGAATCTCTCTCTAGTTGATCTATGACATTGTCCCAGTGTGGAATCTCTCTCTAGTTGATCTCTGACACTGCTCCAGTGTGAGATCCCTCTCTAGTTGATCTCTGACACATCCCTAGTGTGGAATCTCTCTCTAGTTGGTCTCTGAAACAGCCCCAGTATGAGATGTCTCTCTAGTTGATCTCTGACACAGCCTCATTGTGGAATCTCTCTCTAGTTGATCTCTGACACAGCCCCAGCTTCGAATCTCTCTCTAGTTGATCTCTGACATTGCCCCAGTGTGGAATCTCTCTCTAGTTGATCTCTGACACAGCCCCAGTGTGGAAACACTCTCTAGTTGATCTCTGACACAGCCCCAGTGTGGAATCTCTCTCTACTTGATCTCTGACACAGTCCGTGTGGAATCCCTCTCTAGTTGATCTCTGAAACACCCCCAGTGTGAGATGTCTCTCTAGTTGATCTCTGACACAGCCTCATTGTGGAATCTCTCTCTAGTTGATCCCTGACACAGCCCCAGATTTGAATCTCTCTCGTTGATCTCTGACACAGCCGAGTATGGAATCTCTCTCTGGTTGATCACTGACACATCCCCAGGGTGGAATCTTTATCTAGTTGATCTCTGACACAGCCCAAGGGTCGTACCTGTCTCTAGTTGATCTCTGACACAGCCCGAATGTGGAATACCTCTCTAGTTGATCTCTGACACAATCCCAGTGTGAGATCCCTCTCTAGATGATCTCTGACACAGCCCCAGTGTGAGATTCCTCTCTAGTTGATCACTGACACAGCCCCAGTGTGAAATCTCTCTCTAGTTGATCTCTTACACAGCCCCAGTGTGGAATCTCTCTCTAGTTGATCTCTGACACAGCCCCAGTGTGAGATCCCTCTTTAGTTGATCTCTGGCACAGCCCAGTGTGAGATCCCTCTCTAGTTCGTCTCTGACACAGCTCCAGTGTGAGATCCCTCTCTCGTTGATCTCTGACACAGCCCCAGTGCGAGATTCCTCTCTAGTTGATCTCTGACACAGCCCCAGTGTGAAATCTCTCTCTAGTTGATCTCTGACACAGCCCCAGTGTGGAATCCCTCCCTAGTTGATCTCTGACACAGCCCAAGTGTGGAATCTCTCTCCAGTTGATTTCTGACACAGCCCCAGTGTGGAAGATCTCTCTAGTTGATCTCTGACACAGCCCCAGTGAGATCCCTCTCTAGTTGATCTCTGACACAGCCCCAGTGTGCGGTTCCTCTCTAGTTGATCTCTGACACAGCCCCAGTGTGAAATATCTCTCTAGTTGATCACTGACACAGCCCCAGTGTGGAATCTCTCTCTTGTTGATCTCTGACACAGTCCCAGTGTGAGATCCCTCTCTAGTTGATCTCTGACACAGTCCCAGTGTGGAATCCCTTTCTAGTTGATCTCTGACACAGCCCCAGTGCGGAATCTCTCTCTAGTTGATCTCTGACACAGCCCCAGTGTGGAAGCTCTCTCTAATTGAAATCTGACACAGCCCAATTTGGAATCTCTCTCCAGTTGATTTCTGACACAGCCCCAGTGTGGAATCTCTCTCTAGTTGATCTCTGACACAGCCCCAGTGTGAGATCCCTCTCTAGTTGATCTCTGACACAGCCCCAGTGTGAGATACCTCTCTAGTTGATCTCTGACACAGCCCCAGTGTGAAATCTCACTCTAGTTGATCTCTGACACAACCCCAGTGTGGAATCTCTCTCTTGTTGATCTCTGACAAAGTCCCAGTGTGAGATCCCTCTCTAGTTGATCTCTGACACAGTCCCAGTGTGGAATCCCTTTCTAGTTGATCTCTGACACAGCCCCAGTGCGGAATCACTCTCTAGTTGATCTCTGACACAGCCCCAGTGTGGAAGCTCTCTCTAATTGATCTCTGACACAGCCCCAGTGTGGAATATCTCTCTAGTTGATATATGACTCAGCCCTATTTGGAATCCCTCTCTAGTTGATCTCTGACACTGTCCCAGTGTGGAATCTCTCCCTAGTTGATCTCTGACACTGCTCCAGTGTGAGATCCCTCTCTAGTTGATCTCTGACACATCCCTAGTGTGGAATCTCTCTCTAGTTGATCTCTGAAACAGCCCCAGTATGAGATGTCTCTCTAGTTGATCTCTGACACAGCCTCATTGTGGAATCTCTCTCTAGTTGATCTCTGACACAGCCCCAGCTTCGAATCTCTCTCTAGTTGATCTCTGACATTGCCCCAGTGTGGAATCTCTCTCTAGTTGATCTCTGACACAGCCCCAGTGTGGAATCACTCTCTAGTTGATCTCTGACACAGCCCCAGTGTGGAATCTCTCTCTACTTGATCTCTGACACAGTCTGTGTGGAATCCCTCTCTAGTTGATCTCTGAAACAGCCCCAGTGTGAGATGTCTCTCTAGTTGATCTCTGACAGCCTCATTGTGGAATCTCTCTCTAGTTGATCCCTGACACAGCCCCAGATTTGAATCTCTCTCGTTGATCTCTGACACAGCCGAGTGTGGAATCTCTCTCTGGTTGATCACTGACACAGCCCCAGGGTGGAATCTTTATCTAGTTGATCTCTGACACAGCCCAAGGGTCGAAATGTCTCTAGTTGATCTCTGACACAGCCCGAATGTGGAATCTCTCTCCAGTTGATCTCTGACACAATCACAGTGTGAGATCCCTCTCTAGATGATCTCTGACACAGCCCAAGTGAGAGATTCCTCTCTAGTTGATCACTGACACAGCCCCAGTGTGAAATCTCTCTCTAGTTGATCTCTGACACAGCCCCAGTGTGGAAGATCTCTCTTGTTGATCTCTGACACAGCCCCAGTGAGATCCCTCTCTAGTTGATCTCTGACACAGCCCCAGTGTGAGATTCCTCTCTAGTTGATCTCTGACACAGCCCCAGTGTGAAATATCTCTCTAGTTGATCACTGACACAGCCCCAGTGTGGAATCTCTCTCTTGTTGATCTCTGCCACAGTCCCAGTGTGAGATCCCTCTCTAGTTGATCTCTGACACAGTCCCAGAGCGGAATCTCTCTCTAGTTGATCACTGACACAGCCCCAGTGTGGAAGCTCTCTCTAATTGAAATCTGACACAGCCCAAGTGCGGAATCTCTCTCCAGTTGATTTCTGACACAGCCCCAGTGTGGAATCTCTCTCTAGTTGATCTCTGACACAGCCCCAGTGTGAGATCCCTCTCTAGTTAATCTCTGACACAGCCCCAGTGTGAGATTCCTCTCTAGTTGATCTCTGACACAGTCCCAGTGTGAGATCCCTCTCTAGTTGATCTCTGACACAGTCCCAGTGTGGAGTCCCTTTCTAGTTGATCTCTGACACAGCCCCAGTGCGAAATCACTCTCTAGTTGATCTCTGACACAGCCCCAGTGTGGAAGCTCTCTCTAATTGATCTCTGACACAGCCCCAGTGTGGAATCTCTCTCTAGTTGATATATGACTCAGCCCTATTTGGAATCCCTCTCTAGTTGATCTCTGACACTGTCCCAGTGTGGAATCTCTCCCTAGTTGATCTCTGACACTGCTCCAGTGTGAGATCCCTCTCTAGTTGATCTCTGACACATCCCTAGTGTGGAATCTCTCTCTAGTTGATCTCTGAAACAGCCCCAGTATGAGATGTCTCTCTAGTTGACCTCTGACACAGCCTCATTGTGGAATCTCTCTCTAGTTGATCTCTGACACAGCCCCAGCTTCGAATCTCTCTCTAGTTGATCTCTGACATTGCCCCAGTGTGGAATCTCTCTCTAGTTGATCTCTGACACAGCCCCAGTGTGGAATCACTCTCTAGTTGATCTCTGACACAGCCCCAGTGTGGAATCTCTCTCTACTTGATCTCTGACAAAGTCTGTGTGGAATCCCTCTCTAGTTGATCTCTGAAACAGCCCCAGTGTGAGATGTCTCTCTAGTTGATCTCTGACACAGCCTCATTGTGGAATCTCTCTCTAGTTGATCCCTGACACAGCCCCAGATTTGAATCTCTCTCGTTGATCTCTGACACAGCCGAGTGTGGAATCTCTCTCTGGTTGATCACTGAAACAGCCCCAGTGTGAGATCCCTCTCTAGTTGATCTCTGACACAGCCCCAGTGTGAGATTCCTCTCTAGTTGATCTCTGACACAGCCCAAGGGTCGAAATGTCTCTAGTTGATCTCTGACACAGCCCGAATGTGGAATCTCTCTCTAGTTGATCTCTGAAACAATCACAGTGTGAGATCCCTCTCTAGATGATCTCTGACACAGCCCAAGTGTGAGATTCCTCTCTAGTTGATCACTGACACAGCCCCAGTGTGAAATCTCTCTCTAGTTGATCTCTGACACACCCCCAGTGTGGAACATCTCTCTTGTTGATCTCTGACACAGCCCCAGTGAGATCCCTCTCTAGTTGATCTCTGACACAGCCCCAGTGTGAGATTCCTCTCTAGTTGATCTCTGACACAGCCCCAGTGTGAAATATCTCTCTAGTTGATCACTGACACAGCCCCAGTGTGGAATCTCTCTCTTGTTGATCTCTGCCACAGTCCCAGTGTGAGATCCCTCTCTAGTTGATCTCTGACACAGTCCCAGAGCGGAATCTCTCTCTAGTTGATCACTGACACAGCCCCAGTGTGGAAGCTCTCTCTAATTGAAATCTGACACAGCCCAAGTGCGGAATCTCTCTCCAGTAGATTTCTGACACAGCCCCAGTGTGGAATCTCTCTCTAGTTGATCTCTGACACAGCCCCAGTGTGGAATCTCTCTCTTGTTGAACTCTGACAAAACCCCAGTGTGAGATCCCTCTCTAGTTGATCTCTGACACAGCCCCAGTGTGAGATTCCTCTCGAGTTGATCTCTGACACAGCCCCAGTGTGAAATCTCTCTCTAGTTGATCTCTGACACAACCCCAGTGTGGAATCTCTCTCTTGTTGATCTCTGACACAGTCCTAGTGTGAGATCCCTCTCTAGTTGATCTCTGACACAGTCCCAGTGTGGAATCCCTTTCTAGTTGATCTCTGACACAGCCCCAGTGCGGAATCACTCTCTAGTTGATCTCTGACACAGCCCCAGTGTGGAAGCTCTCTCTAATTGATCTCTGACACAGCCCCAGTGTGGAATATCTCTCTAGTTGATATATGACTCAGCCCTATTTGGAATCCCTCTCTAGTTGATCTCTGACACTGTCCCAGTGTGGAATCTCTCCCTAGTTGATCTCTGACACTGCTCCAGTGTGAGATCCCTCTCTAGTTGATCTCTGACACATCCCTAGTGTGGAATCTCTCTCTAGTTGATCTCTGAAACAGCCCCAGTATGAGATGTCTCTCTAGTTGATCTCTGACACAGCCTCATTGTGGAATCTCTCTCTAGTTGATCTCTGACACAGCCCCAGCTTCGAATCTCTCTCTAGTTGATCTCTGACATTGCCCCAGTGTGGAATCTCTCTCTAGTTGATCTCTGACACAGCCCCAGTGTGGAATCACTCTCTAGTTGATCTCTGACACAGCCCAAGTGTGGAATCTCTCTCTACTTGATCTCTGACACAGTCTGTGTGGAATCCCTCTCTAGTTGATCTCTGAAACAGCCCCAGTGTGAGATGTCTCTCTAGTTGATCTCTGACACAGCCTCATTGTGGAATCTCTCTCTAGTTGATCCCTGACACAGCCCCAGATTTGAATCTCTCTCGTTGATCTCTGACACAGCCGAGTGTGGAATCTCTCTCTGGTTGATCACTGACACAGCCCCAGGGTGGAATCTTTATCTAGTTGATCTCTGACACAGCCCAAGGGTCGAAATGTCTCTAGTTGATCTCTGACACAGCCCGAATGTGGAATCTCTCTCTAGTTGATCTCTGACACAATCACAGTGTGAGATCCCTCTCTGGATGATCTCTGACACAGCCCAAGTGTGAGATTCCTCTCTAGTTGATCACTGACACAGCCCCAGTGTGAAATCTCTCTCTAGTTGATCTCTGACACAGCCCCAGTGTGGAAGATCTCTCTTGTTGATCTCTGACACAGCCCCAGTGAGATCCCTCTCTAGTTGATCTCTGACACAGCCCCAGTGTGAGATTCCTCTCTAGTTGATCTCTGACACAGCCCCAGTGTGAAATATCTCTCTAGTTGATCACTGACACAGCCCCAGTGTGGAATCTCTCTCTTGTTGATCTCTGCCACAGTCCCAGTGTGAGATCCCTCTCTAGTTGATCTCTGACACAGTCCCAGAGCGGAATCTCTCTCTAGTTGATCACTGACACAGCCCCAGTGTGGAAGCTCTCTCTAATTGAAATTTGACACAGCCCAAGTGCGGAATCTCTCTCCAGTAGATTTCTGACACAGCCCCAGTGTGGAATCTCTCTCTAGTTGATCTCTGACACAGCCCCAGTGTGGAATCTCTCTCTTGTTGAACTCTGACAAAACCCCAGTGTGAGATCCCTCTCTAGTTGATCTCTGACACAGCCCCAGTGTGAGATTCCTCTCGAGTTGATCTCTGACACAGCCCCAGTGTGAAATCTCTCTCTAGTTGATCTCTGACACAACCCCAGTGTGGAATCTCTCTCTTGTTGATCTCTGACACAGTCCCAGTGTGAGATCCCTCTCTAGTTGATCTCTGACACAGTCCCAGTGTGGAATCCCTTTCTAGTTGATCTCTGACACAGCCCCAGTGCGGAATCACTCTCTAGTTGATCTCTGACACAGCCCCAGTGTGGAAGCTCTCTCTAATTGATCTCTGACACAGCCCCAATGTGGAATATCTCTCTAGTTGATATATGACTCAGCCCTATTTGGAATCCCTCTCTAGTTGATCTCTGACACTGTCCCAGTGTGGAATCTCTCCCTAGTTGATCTCTGACACTGCTCCAGTGTGAGATCCCTCTCTAGTTGATCTCTGACACATCCCTAGTGTGGAATCTCTCTCTAGTTGATCTCTGAAACAGCCCCAGTATGAGATGTCTCTCTAGTTGATCTCTGACACAGCCTCATTGTGGAATCTCTCTCTAGTTGATCTCTGACACAGCCCCAGCTTCGAATCTCTCTCTAGTTGATCTCTGACATTGCCCCAGTGTGGAATCTCTCTCTAGTTGATCTCTGACACAGCCCCAGTGTGGAATCACTCTCTAGTTGATCTCTGACACAGCCCCAGTGTGGAATCTCTCTCTACTTGATCTCTGACACAGTCTGTGTGGAATCCCTCTCTAGTTGATCTCTGAAACAGCCCCAGTGTGAGATGTCTCTCTAGTTGATCTCTGACACAGCCTCATTGTGGAATCTCTCTCTAGTTGATCCCTGACACAGCCCCAGATTTGAATCTCTCTCGTTGATCTCTGACACAGCCGAGTGTGGAATCTCTCTCTGGTTGATCACTGACACAGCCCCAGGGTGGAATCTTTATCTAGTTGATCTCTGACACAGCCCAAGGGTCGAAATGTCTCTAGTTGATCTCTGACACAGCCCGAATGTGGAATCTCTCTCTAGTTGATCTCTGACACAATCACAGTGTGAGATCCCTCTCTGGATGATCTCTGACACAGCCCAAGTGTGAGATTCCTCTCTAGTTGATCACTGACACAGCCCCAGTGTGAAATCTCTCTCTAGTTGATCTCTGACACAGCCCCAGTGTGGAAGATCTCTCTTGTTGATCTCTGACACAGCCCCAGTGAGATCCCTCTCTAGTTGATCTCTGACACAGCCCCAGTGTGAGATTCCTCTCTAGTTGATCTCTGACACAGCCCCAGTGTGAAATATCTCTCTAGTTGATCACTGACACAGCCCCAGTGTGGAATCTCTCTCTTGTTGATCTCTGCCACAGTCCCAGTGTGAGATCCCTCTCTAGTTGATCTCTGACACAGTCCCAGAGCGGAATCTCTCTCTAGTTGATCACTGACACAGCCCCAGTGTGGAAGCTCTCTCTAATTGAAATTTGACACAGCCCAAGTGCGGAATCTCTCTCCAGTAGATTTCTGACACAGCCCCAGTGTGGAATCTCTCTCTAGTTGATCTCTGACACAGCCCCAGTGTGGAATCTCTCTCTTGTTGAACTCTGACAAAACCCCAGTGTGAGATCCCTCTCTAGTTGATCTCTGACACAGCCCCAGTGTGAGATTCCTCTCGAGTTGATCTCTGACACAGCCCCAGTGTGAAATCTCTCTCTAGTTGATCTCTGACACAACCCCAGTGTGGAATCTCTCTCTTGTTGATCTCTGCCACAGTCCCAGTGTGAGATCCCTCTCTAGTTGATCTCTGACACAGTCCCAGTGTGGAATCCCTTTCTAGTTGATCTCTGACACAGCCCCAGTGCGGAATCACTCTCTAGTTGATCTCTGACACAGCCCCAGTGTGGAAGCTCTCTCTAATTGATCTCTGACACAGCCCCAATGTGGAATATCTCTCTAGTTGATATATGACTCAGCCCTATTTGGAATCCCTCTCTAGTTGATCTCTGACACTGTCCCAGTGTGGAATCTCTCCCTAGTTGATCTCTGACACTGCTCCAGTGTGAGATCCCTCTCTAGTTGATCTCTGACACATCCCTAGTGTGGAATCTCTCTCTAGTTGATCTCTGAAACAGCCCCAGTATGAGATGTCTCTCTAGTTGATCTCTGACACAGCCTCATTGTGGAATCTCTCTCTAGTTGATCTCTGACACAGCCCCAGCTTCGAATCTCTCTCTAGTTGATCTCTGACATTGCCCCAGTGTGGAATCTCTCTCTAGTTGATCTCTGACACAGCCCCAGTGTGGAATCACTCTCTAGTTGATCTCTGACACAGCCCAAGTGTGGAATCTCTCTCTACTTGATCTCTGACACAGTCTGTGTGGAATCCCTCTCTAGTTGATCTCTGAAACAGCCCCAGTGTGAGATGTCTCTCTAGTTGATCTCTGACACAGCCTCATTGTGGAATCTCTCTCTAGTTGATCCCTGACACAGCCCCAGATTTGAATCTCTCTCGTTGATCTCTGACACAGCCGAGTGTGGAATCTCTCTCTGGTTGATCACTGACACAGCCCCAGGGTGGAATCTTTATCTAGTTGATCTCTGACACAGCCCAAGGGTCGAAATGTCTCTAGTTGATCTCTGACACAGCCCGAATGTTGAATCTCTCTCTAGTTGATCTCTGACACAATCACAGTGTGAGATCCCTCTCTAGATGATCTCTGACACAGCCCAAGTGTGAGATTCCTCTCTAGTTGATCACTGACACAGCCCCAGTGTGAAATCTCTCTCTAGTTGATCTCTGACACAGCCCCAGTGTGGAAGATCTCTCTTGTTGATCTCTGACACAGCCCCAGTGAGATCCCTCTCTAGTTGATCTCTGACACAGCCCCAGTGTGAGATTCCTCTCTAGTTGATCTCTGACACAGCCCCAGTGTGAAATATCTCTCTAGTTGATCACTGACACAGCCCCAGTGTGGAATCTCTCTCTTGTTGATCTCTGCCACAGTCCCAGTGTGAGATCCCTCTCTAGTTGATCTCTGACACAGTCCCAGAGCGGAATCTCTCTCTAGTTGATCACTGACACAGCCCCAGTGTGGAAGCTCTCTCTAATTGAAATCTGACACAGCCCAAGTGCGGAATCTCTCTCCAGTAGATTTCTGACACAGCCCCAGTGTGGAATCTCTCTCTAGTTGATCTCTGACACAGCCCCAGTGTGAGATCCCTCTCTAGTTAATCTCTGACACAGCCCCAGTGTGAGATTCCTCTCTAGTTGATCTCTGACACAGTCCCAGTGTGAGATCCCTCTCTAGTTGATCTCTGACACAGTCCCAGTGTGGAGTCCCTTTCTAGTTGATCTCTGACACAGCCCCAGTGCGAAATCACTCTCTAGTTGATCTCTGACACAGCCCCAGTGTGGAAGCTCTCTCTAATTGATCTCTGACACAGCCCCAGTGTGGAATCTCTCTCTAGTTGATCTATGACTCAGCCCCTATTTGGAATCCCTCTCTAGTTGATCTATGACATTGTCCCAGTGTGGAATCTCTCTCTAGTTGATCTCTGACACTGCTCCAGTGTGAGATCCCTCTCTAGTTGATCTCTGACACATCCCTAGTGTGGAATCTCTCTCTAGTTGATCTCTGACACAGCCCCAGTGTGCGATCCCTCTCTAGTTGATCTCTGACACAGCCTCACTGTTTAATCTCTCTCTAGTTAATCTCTGACACAGCTCCATTGTGGAATCTACTCTAGTTAATCTCTGACACAGCTCCATTGTGGAATCTACTCTAGTTGATCTCTGACACAGCACCAGTGTGGAATCTCTCTCCAGTTGATCTCTGACACAGCTCCAGTGTGGAATCCCTCTCTAGTTGATCTCTGACACAGTCCCAGTGTGGAATCTCTGTCTAGTTGATCTCTGACACAGTCCCAGTGTGGAATCTCTGTCTAGTTGATCTCTGACACAGTCCCAGTGTGGAATCTCTCTTTACTTGATCTCTGACCCAGCCCCAGTGTGGAATCTCTCTCTAGTTGATCTCTGACACAACCCCAGTGTGAGATCCCTCTCTAGTTGATCTCTGACACAGCCCCAGTGTGAGATTCCTCTCTAGTTGATCTCTGACACAGCCCCAGTGTGAAATCTCTCTCTAGTTGATCTCTGACACAACCCCAGTGTGGAATCTCTCTCTTGTTGATCTCTGACACAGTCCCAGTGTGAGATCCCTCTCTAGTTGATCTCTGACACAGTCCCAGTGTGGAATACCTTTCTAGTTGATCTCTGACACAGCCCCAGTGCGGAATCACTCTCTAGTTGATCTCTGACACAGCCCCAGTGTGGAAGCTCTCTCTAATTGATCTCTGACACAGCCCCAGTGTGGAATCTCTCTCTAGTTGATATATGACTCAGCCCTATTTGGAATCCCTCTCTAGTTGATCTCTGACACTGTCCCGGTGTGGAATCTCTCCCTAGTTGATCTCTGACACTGCTCCAGTGTGAGATCCCTCTCTAGTTGATCTCTGACACATCCCTAGTGTGGAATCTCTCTCTAGTTGATCTCTGAAACAGCCCCAGTATGAGATGTCTCTCTAGTTGATCTCTGACATAGCCTCATTGTGGAATCTCTCTCTAGTTGATCTCTGACACAGCCCCAGCTTCGACTCTCTCTCTAGTTGATCTCTGACATTGCCCCAGTGTGGAATCTCTCTCTAGTTGATCTCTGACACAGCCCCAGTGTGGAATCACTCTCTAGTTGATCTCTGACACAGCCCCAGTGTGGAATCTCTCTCTACTTGATCTCTGACACAGTCCGTGTGGAATCCCTCTCTAGTTGATCTCTGAAACAGCCCCAGTGTGAGATGTCTCTCTAGTTGATCTCTGACACAGCCTCATTGTGGAATCTCTCTCTAGTTGATCCCTGACACAGCCCCAGATTTGAATCTCTCTCGTTGATCTCTGACACAGCCGAGTGTGGAACCTGTCTCTGGTTGATCACAGACACAGCCCCAGGGTGGAATCTTTATCTAGTTGATCTCTGACACAGCCCAAGGGTCGAACCTGTCTCTAGTTGATCTCTGACACAGCCCAAATGTGGAATCTCTCTCTAGTTGATCTCTGACACAATCCCAGTGTGAGATTCCTCTCTAGATGATCTCTGACACAGCCCCAGTGTGAGATTCCTCTCTAGTTGATCACTGACACAGCCCCAGTGTGAAATCTCTCTCTAGTTGATCTCTGACATTGCCCCAGTGTGGAATCTCTCTCTAGTTGATCTCTGACACAGCCCCAGTGTGGAATCACTCTCTAGTTGATCTCTGACACAGCCCAAGTGTGGAATCTCTCTCTACTTGATCTCTGACACAGTCTGTGTGGAATCCCTCTCTAGTTGATCTCTGAAACAGCCCCAGTGTGAGATGTCTCTCTAGTTGATCTCTGACACAGCCTCATTGTGGAATCTCTCTCTAGTTGATCCCTGACATAGCCCCAGATTTGAATCTCTCTCGTTGATCTCTGACACAGCCGAGTGTGGAATCTCTCTCTGGTTGATCACTGACACAGCCCCAGGGTGGAATCTTTATCTAGTTGATCTCTGACACAGCCCAAGGGTCGAAATGTCTCTAGTTGATCTCTGACACAGCCCGAATGTTGAATCTCTCTCTAGTTGATCTCTGACACAATCACAGTGTGAGATCCCTCTCTAGATGATCTCTGACACAGCCCAAGTGTGAGATTCCTCTCTAGTTGATCACTGACACAGCCCCAGTGTGAAATCTCTCTCTAGTTGATCTCTGACACAGCCCCAGTGTGGAAGATCTCTCTTGTTGATCTCTGACACAGCCCCAGTGAGATCCCTCTCTAGTTGATCTCTGACACAGCCCCAGTGTGAGATTCCTCTCTAGTTGATCTCTGACACAGCCCCAGTGTGAAATATCTCTCTAGTTGATCACTGACACAGCCCCAGTGTGGAATCTCTCTCTTGTTGATCTCTGCCACAGTCCCAGTGTGAGATCCCTCTCTAGTTGATCTCTGACACAGTCCCAGAGCGGAATCTCTCTCTAGTTGATCACTGACACAGCCCCAGTGTGGAAGCTCTCTCTAATTGAAATCTGACACAGCCCAAGTGCGGAATCTCTCTCCAGTAGATTTCTGACACAGCCCCAGTGTGGAATCTCTCTCTAGTTGATCTCTGACACAGCCCCAGTGTGAGATCCCTCTCTAGTTAATCTCTGACACAGCCCCAGTGTGAGATTCCTCTCTAGTTGATCTCTGACACAGTCCCAGTGTGAGATCCCTCTCTAGTTGATCTCTGACACAGTCCCAGTGTGGAGTCCCTTTCTAGTTGATCTCTGACACAGCCCCAGTGCGAAATCACTCTCTAGTTGATCTCTGACACAGCCCCAGTGTGGAAGCTCTCTCTAATTGATCTCTGACACAGCCCCAGTGTGGAATCTCTCTCTAGTTGATCTATGACTCAGCCCCTATTTGGAATCCCTCTCTAGTTGATCTCTGACATTGTCCCAGTGTGGAATCTCTCTCTAGTTGATCTCTGACACTGCTCCAGTGTGAGATCCCTCTCTAGTTGATCTCTGACACATCCCTAGTGTGGAATCTCTCTCTAGTTGATCTCTGACACAGCCCCAGTGTGCGATCCCTCTCTAGTTGATCTCTGACACAGCCTCACTGTTTAATCTCTCTCTAGTTAATCTCTGACACAGCTCCATTGTGGAATCTACTCTAGTTAATCTCTGACACAGCTCCATTGTGGAATCTACACTAGTTGATCTCTGACACAGCACCAGTGTGGAATCTCTCTCCAGTTGATCTCTGACACAGCTCCAGTGTGGAATCCCTCTCTAGTTGATCTCTGACACAGTCCCAGTGTGGAATCTCTGTCTAGTTGATCTCTGACACAGTCCCAGTGTGGAATCTCTGTCTAGTTGATCTCTGACACAGTCCCAGTGTGGAATCTCTCTTTACTTGATCTCTGACCCAGCCCCAGTGTGGAATCTCTCTCTAGTTGATCTCTGACACAACCCCAGTGTGAGATCCCTCTCTAGTTGATCTCTGACACAGCCCCAGTGTGAGATTCCTCTCTAGTTGATCTCTGACACAGCCCCAGTGTGAAATCTCTCTCTAGTTGATCTCTGACACAACCCCAGTGTGGAATCTCTCTCTTGTTGATCTCTGACACAGTCCCAGTGTGAGATCCCTCTCTAGTTGATCTCTGACACAGTCCCAGTGTGGAATACCTTTCTAGTTGATCTCTGACACAGCCCCAGTGCGGAATCACTCTCTAGTTGATCTCTGACACAGCCCCAGTGTGGAAGCTCTCTCTAATTGATCTCTGACACAGCCCCAGTGTGGAATCTCTCTCTAGTTGATATATGACTCAGCCCTATTTGGAATCCCTCTCTAGTTGATCTCTGACACTGTCCCGGTGTGGAAACTCTCCCTAGTTGATCTCTGACACTGCTCCAGTGTGCGATCCCTCTCTAGTTGATCTCTGACACATCCCTAGTGTGGAATCTCTCTCTAGTTGATCTCTGAAACAGCCCCAGTATGAGATGTCTCTCTAGTTGATCTCTGACATAGCCTCATTGTGGAATCCCTCTCTAGTTGATCTCTGACACAGCCCCAGCTTCGACTCTCTCTCTAGTTGATCTCTGACATTGCCCCAGTGTGGAATCTCTCTCTAGTTGATCTCTGACACAGCCCCAGTGTGGAATCACTCTCTAGTTGATCTCTGACACAGCCCCAGTGTGGAATCTCTCTCTACTTGATCTCTGACACAGTCCGTGTGGAATCCCTCTCTAGTTGATCTCTGAAACAGCCCCAGTGTAAGATGTCTCTCTAGTTGATCTCTGACACAGCCTCATTGTGGAATCTCTCTCTAGTTGATCCCTGACACAGCCCCAGATTTGAATCTCTCTCGTTGATCTCTGACACAGCCGAGTGTGGAACCTGTCTCTGGTTGATCACAGACACAGCCCCAGGGTGGAATCTTTATCTAGTTGATCTCTGACACAGCCCAAGGGTCGAACCTGTCTCTAGTTGATCTCTGACACAGCCCAAATGTGGAATCTCTCTCTAGTTGATCTCTGACACAATCCCAGTGTGAGATTCCTCTCTAGTTGATCACTGACACAGCCCCAGTGTGAAATCTCTCTCTAGTTGATCGCTGACACAGCCCCAGTGTGGAATCTCTCTCTAGTTGATCTCTGACACAGCCCAAGTGTGAGATCCCTCTTTACTTGATCTCTGACACAGCCCCAGTGTGAGATCCCTCTCTAGTTCGTCTCTGACACAGCTCCAGTGTGAGATCCCTCTCTCGTTGATCTCTGACACAGCCCCAGTGCGAGATTCCTCTCTAGTTGATCTCTGACACAGCCCCAGTGTGAAATCTCTCTCTAGTTGATCTCTGACACAGCCCCAGTGTGGAATCGCTCCCTAGTTGATCTCTGACACAGCCCAAGTGTGGAATCTCTCTCCAGTTGATTTCTGACACAGCCCCAGTGTGGAAGATCTCTCTAGTTGATCTCTGACACAGCCCCAGTGAGATCCCTCTCTAGTTGATCTCTGACACAGCCCCAGTGTGAGGTTCCTCTCTAGTTGATCTCTGACACAGCCCCAGTGTGAAATATCTCTCTAGTTGATCACTGACACAGCCCCAGTGTGGAATCTCTCTCTTGTTGATCTCTGACACAGTCCCAGTGTGAGGTCCCTCTCTAGTTGATCTCTGACACAGTCCCAGTGTGGAATCCCTTTCTAATTGATCTCTGAAACAGCCCCAGTATGAGATGTCTCTCTAGTTGATCTCTGACACAGCCTCATTGTGGAATCTCTCTCTAGTTGATCTCTGACACAGCCCCAGCTTCGAATCTCTCTCTTGTTGATCTCTGACATTGCCCCAGTGTGGAATCTCTCTCTAGTTGATCTCTGACACAGCCCCAGTGTGGAAACACTCTCTAGTTGATCTCTGACACAGCCCCAGTGTGGAATCTCTCTCTACTTGATCTCTGACACAGTCCGTGTGGAATCCCTCTCTAGTTGATCTCTGAAACAGCCCCAGTGTGAGATGTCTCTCTAGTTGATCTCTGACACAGCCTCATTGTGGCATCTCTCTCTAGTTGATCCCTGACACAGCCCCAGATTTGAATCTCTCTCATTGATCACTGACACAGCCCCAGGGTGGAATCTTTATCTAGTTGATCTCTGACACAGCCCAAGGGTCGAACCTGTCTCTAGTTGATCTCTGACACAGCCCGAATGTGGAATCTCTCTCTAGTTGATCTCTGACACAATCCAAGTGTGAGATCCATCTCTAGATGATCTCTGACACAGCCCCAGTGTGAGATTCCTCTGTAGTTGATCACTGACACAGCCCCAGTGTGAAATCTCTCTCTAGTTGATCTCTGACACAGCCCCAGTGTGGAATCTCTCTCTAGTTGATCTCTGACACAGCCCCAGTGTGAGATCCCTCTTTAGTTGATCTCTGACACAGCCCCAGTGTGAGATCCCTCTCTAGTTCGTCTCTGACACAGCTCCAGTGTGAGATCCCTCTCTCGTTGATCTCTGACACAGCCCCAGTGCGAGATTCCTCTCTAGTTGATCTCTGACACAGCCCCAGTGTGAAATCTCTCTCTAGTTGATCTCTGACACAGCCCCAGTGTGGAATCGCTCCCTAGTTGATCTCTGACACAGCCCAAGTGTGGAATCTCTCTCCAGTTGATTTCTGACACAGCCCCAGTGTGGAAGATCTCTCTCGTTGATCTCTGACACAGCCCCAGTGAGATCCCTCTCTAGTTGATCTCTGACACAGCCCCAGTGTGAGATTCCTCTCTAGTTGATCTCTGACACAGCCCCAGTGTGAAATATCTCTCTAGTTGATCACTGACACAGCCCCAGTGTGGAATCTCTCTCTTGTTGATCTCTGACACAGTCCCAGTGTGAGGTCCCTCTCTAGTTGATCTCTGACACAGTCCCAGTGTGGAATCCCTTTCTAGTTGATCTCTGACACAGCCCCAGTGCGGAATCTCTCTCTAGTTGATCTCTGACACAGCCCCAGTGTGGAAGCTCTCTCTAATTGAAATCTGACACAGCCCAAGTTTGGAATCTCTCTCCAGTCGATTTCTGACACAGCCCCAGTGTGGAATCTCTCTCTAGTTGATCTCTGACACAGCCCCAGTGTGAGATCCCTCTCTAGTTGATCTCTGACACAGCCCCAGTGTGAGATTCCTCTCTAGTTGATCGCTGACACAGCCCCAGTGTGAAATCTCTCGCTAGTTGATCTCCGACACAACCCCGGTGTGGAATCTCTCTCTTGTTGATCTCTGACACAGTCCCAGTGTGAGATCCCTCTCTGGTTGATCTCTGACACAATCCCAGTGTGGAATCCCTCTCTAGTTGATCTCTGACACAGCCCCAGTGTGGAATCTCTGTCTAGTTGATCTCTGACACAGTCCCAGTGTGGAATCTCTCTTTACATGATCTCTGACCCAGCCCCAGTGTGAAATCTCTCTCTAGTTGATCTCTGACACAGCCCCAGTGCGAAATCACTCTCTAGTTGATCTCTGACACAGCTCCAGTGTGGAAGCTCTCTCTAATTGATCTCTGACACAGCCCCAGTGTGGAATCTCTCTCTAGTTGATCTATGACATTGTCCCAGTGTGGAATCTCTCTCTAGTTGATCTCTGACACTGCTCCAGTGTGAGATCCCTCTCTAGTTGATCTCTGACACATCCCTAGTGTGGAATCTCTCTCTAGTTGGTCTCTGAAACAGCCCCAGTATGAGATGTCTCTCTAGTTGATCTCTGACACAGCCTCATTGTGGAATCTCTCTCTAGTTGATCTCTGACACAGCCCCAGCTTCGAATCTCTCTCTAGTTGATCTCTGACATTGCCCCAGTGTGGAATCTCTCTCTAGTTGATCTCTGACACAGCCCCAGTGTGGAAACACTCTCTAGTTGATCTCTGACACAGCCCCAGTGTGGAATCTCTCTCTACTTGATCTCTGACACAGTCCGTGTGGAATCCCTCTCTAGTTGATCTCTGAAACACCCCCAGTGTGAGATGTCTCTCTAGTTGATCTCTGACACAGCCTCATTGTGGAATCTCTCTCTAGTTGATCCCTGACACAGCCCCAGATTTGAATCTCTCTCGTTGATCTCTGACACAGCCGAGTATGGAATCTCTCTCTGGTTGATCACTGACACAGCCCCAGGGTGGAATCTTTATCTAGTTGATCTCTGACACAGCCCAAGGGTCGTACCTGTCTCTAGTTGATCTCTGACACAGCCCGAATGTGGAATACCTCTCTAGTTGATCTCTGACACAATCCCAGTGTGAGATCCCTCTCTAGATGATCTCTGACACAGCCCCAGTGTGAGATTCCTCTCTAGTTGATCACTGACACAGCCCCAGTGTGAAATCTCTCTCTAGTTGATCTCTTACACAGCCCCAGTGTGGAATCTCTCTCTAGTTGATCTCTGACACAGCCCCAGTGTGAGATCCCTCTTTAGTTGATCTCTGGCACAGCCCAGTGTGAGATCCCTCTCTAGTTCGTCTCTGACACAGCTCCAGTGTGAGATCCCTCTCTCGTTGATCTCTGACACAGCCCCAGTGCGAGATTCCTCTCTAGTTGATCTCTGACACAGCCCCAGTGTGAAATCTCTCTCTAGTTGATCTCTGACACAGCCCCAGTGTGGAATCCCTCCCTAGTTGATCTCTGACACAGCCCAAGTGTGGAATCTCTCTCCAGTTGATTTCTGACACAGCCCCAGTGTGGAAGATCTCTCTAGTTGATCTCTGACACAGCCCCAGTGAGATCCCTCTCTAGTTGATCTCTGACACAGCCCCAGTGTGCGGTTCCTCTCTAGTTGATCTCTGACACAGCCCCAGTGTGAAATATCTCTCTAGTTGATCACTGACACAGCCCCAGTGTGGAATCTCTCTCTTGTTGATCTCTGACACAGTCCCAGTGTGAGATCCCTCTCTAGTTGATCTCTGACACAGTCCCAGTGTGGAATCCCTTTCTAGTTGATCTCTGACACAGCCCCAGTGCGGAATCTCTCTCTAGTTGATCTCTGACACAGCCCCAGTGTGGAAGCTCTCTCTAATTGAAATCTGACACAGCCCAATTTGGAATCTCTCTCCAGTTGATTTCTGACACAGCCCCAGTGTGGAATCTCTCTCTAGTTGATCTCTGACACAGCCCCAGTGTGAGATCCCTCTCTAGTTGATCTCTGACACAGCCCCAGTGTGAGATACCTCTCTAGTTGATCTCTGACACAGCCCCAGTGTGAAATCTCACTCTAGTTGATCTCTGACACAACCCCAGTGTGGAATCTCTCTCTTGTTGATCTCTGACAAAGTCCCAGTGTGAGATCCCTCTCTAGTTGATCTCTGACACAGTCCCAGTGTGGAATCCCTTTCTAGTTGATCTCTGACACAGCCCCAGTGCGGAATCACTCTCTAGTTGATCTCTGACACAGCCCCAGTGTGGAAGCTCTCTCTAATTGATCTCTGACACAGCCCCAGTGTGGAATATCTCTCTAGTTGATATATGACTCAGCCCTATTTGGAATCCCTCTCTAGTTGATCTCTGACACTGTCCCAGTGTGGAATCTCTCCCTAGTTGATCTCTGACACTGCTCCAGTGTGAGATCCCTCTCTAGTTGATCTCTGACACATCCCTAGTGTGGAATCTCTCTCTAGTTGATCTCTGAAACAGCCCCAGTATGAGATGTCTCTCTAGTTGATCTCTGACACAGCCTCATTGTGGAATCTCTCTCTAGTTGATCTCTGACACAGCCCCAGCTTCGAATCTCTCTCTAGTTGATCTCTGACATTGCCCCAGTGTGGAATCTCTCTCTAGTTGATCTCTGACACAGCCCCAGTGTGGAATCACTCTCTAGTTGATCTCTGACACAGCCCCAGTGTGGAATCTCTCTCTACTTGATCTCTGACACAGTCTGTGTGGAATCCCTCTCTAGTTGATCTCTGAAACAGCCCCAGTGTGAGATGTCTCTCTAGTTGATCTCTGACACAGCCTCATTGTGGAATCTCTCTCTAGTTGATCCCTGACACAGCCCCAGATTTGAATCTCTCTCGTTGATCTCTGACACAGCCGAGTGTGGAATCTCTCTCTGGTTGATCACTGACACAGCCCCAGGGTGGAATCTTTATCTAGTTGATCTCTGACACAGCCCAAGGGTCGAAATGTCTCTAGTTGATCTCTGACACAGCCCGAATGTGGAATCTCTCTCCAGTTGATCTCTGACACAATCACAGTGTGAGATCCCTCTCTAGATGATCTCTGACACAGCCCAAGTGAGAGATTCCTCTCTAGTTGATCACTGACACAGCCCCAGTGTGAAATCTCTCTCTAGTTGATCTCTGACACAGCCCCAGTGTGGAAGATCTCTCTTGTTGATCTCTGACACAGCCCCAGTGAGATCCCTCTCTAGTTGATCTCTGACACAGCCCCAGTGTGAGATTCCTCTCTAGTTGATCTCTGACACAGCCCCAGTGTGAAATATCTCTCTAGTTGATCACTGACACAGCCCCAGTGTGGAATCTCTCTCTTGTTGATCTCTGCCACAGTCCCAGTGTGAGATCCCTCTCTAGTTGATCTCTGACACAGTCCCAGAGCGGAATCTCTCTCTAGTTGATCACTGACACAGCCCCAGTGTGGAAGCTCTCTCTAATTGAAATCTGACACAGCCCAAGTGCGGAATCTCTCTCCAGTTGATTTCTGACACAGCCCCAGTGTGGAATCTCTCTCTAGTTGATCTCTGACACAGCCCCAGTGTGAGATCCCTCTCTAGTTAATCTCTGACACAGCCCCAGTGTGAGATTCCTCTCTAGTTGATCTCTGACACAGTCCCAGTGTGAGATCCCTCTCTAGTTGATCTCTGACACAGTCCCAGTGTGGAGTCCCTTTCTAGTTGATCTCTGACACAGCCCCAGTGCGAAATCACTCTCTAGTTGATCTCTGACACAGCCCCAGTGTGGAAGCTCTCTCTAATTGATCTCTGACACAGCCCCAGTGTGGAATCTCTCTCTAGTTGATCTATGACTCAGCCCCTATTTGGAATCCCTCTCTAGTTGATCTCTGACATTGCCCCAGTGTGGAATCTCTCTCTAGTTGATCTCTGACACTGCTCCAGTGTGAGATCCCTCTCTAGTTGATCTCTGACACATCCCTAGTGTGGAATCTCTCTCTAGTTGATCTCTGACACAGCCCCAGTGTGCGATCCCTCTCTAGTTGATCTCTGACACAGCCTCACTGTTTAATCTCTCTCTAGTTAATCTCTGACACAGCTCCATTGTGGAATCTACTCTAGTTAATCTCTGATACAGCTCCATTGTGGAATCTACTCTAGTTGATCTCTGACACAGCACCAGTGTGGAATCTCTCTCCAGTTGATCTCTGACACAGCTCCAGTGTGGAATCCCTCTCTAGTTGATCTCTGACACAGTCCCAGTGTGGAATCTCTGTCTAGTTGATCTCTGACACAGTCCCAGTGTGGAATCTCTGTCTAGTTGATCTCTGACACAGTCCCAGTGCGGAATCTCTCTTTACTTGATCTCTGACCCAGCCCCAGTGTGGAATCTCTCTCTAGTTGATCTCTGACACAACCCCAGAGTGAGATCCCTCTCTAGTTGATCTCTGACACAGCCCCAGTGTGAGATTCCTCTCTAGTTGATCTCTGACACAGCCCCAGTGTGAAATCTCTCTCTAGTTGATCTCTGACACAACCCCAGTGTGGAATCTCTCTCTTGTTGATCTCTGACACAGTCCCAGTGTGAGATCCCTCTCTAGTTGATCTCTGACACAGTCCCAGTGTGGAATACCTTTCTAGTTGATCTCTGACACAGCCCCAGTGCGGAATCACTCTCTAGTTGATCTCTGACACAGCCCCAGTGTGGAAGCTCTCTCTAATTGATCTCTGACACAGCCCCAGTGTGGAATCTCTCTCTAGTTGATATATGACTCAGCCCTATTTGGAATCCCTCTCTAGTTGATCTCTGACACTGTCCCGGTGTGGAATCTCTCCCTAGTTGATCTCTGACACTGCTCCAGTGTGAGATCCCTCTCTAGTTGATCTCTGACACATCCCTAGTGTGGAATCTCTCTCTAGTTGATCTCTGAAACAGCCCCAGTATGAGATGTCTCTCTAGTTGATCTCTGACATAGCCTCATTGTGGAATCTCTCTCTAGTTGATCTCTGACACAGCCCCAGCTTCGACTCTCTCTCTAGTTGATCTCTGACATTGCCCCAGTGTGGAATCTCTCTCTAGTTGATCTCTGACACAGCCCCAGTGTGGAATCACTCTCTAGTTGATCTCTGACACAGCCCCAGTGTGGAATCTCTCTCTACTTGATCTCTGACACAGTCCGTGTGGAATCCCTCTCTAGTTGATCTCTGAAACAGCCCCAGTGTGAGATGTCTCTCTAGTTGATCTCTGACACAGCCTCATTGTGGCATCTCTCTCTAGTTGATCCCTGACACAGCCCCAGATTTGAATCTCTCTCGTTGATCTCTGACACAGCCGAGTGTGGAACCTGTCTCTGGTTGATCACTGACACAGCCCCAGGGTGGAATCTTTATCTAGTTGATCTCTGACACAGCCCAAGGGTCGAACCTGTCTCTAGTTGATCTCTGACACAGCCCGAATGTGGAATGCCTCTCTAGTTGATCTCTGACACAATCCCAGTGTGAGATCCCTCTCTAGATGATCACTGACACAGCCCCAGTGTGAAATCTCTCTCTAGTTGATCGCTGACACAGCCCCAGTGTGGAATCTCTCTCTAGTTGATCTCTGACACAGCCCCAGTGTGAGATCCCTCTTTAGTTGATCTCTGACACAGCCCCAGTGTGAGATCCCTCTCTAGTTCGTCTCTGACACAGCTCCAGTGTGAGATCCCTCTCTCGTTGATCTCTGACACAGCCCCAGTGCGAGATTCCTCTCTAGTTGATCTCTGACGCAGCCCCAGTGTGAAATCTCTCTCTAGTTGATCTCTGACACAGCCCCAGTGTGGAATCGCTCCCTAGTTGATCTCTGACACAGCCCAAGTTTGGAATCTCTCTCCAGTTGATTTCTGACACAGCCCCAGTGTGGAAGATCTCTCTAGTTGATCTCTGACACAGCCCCAGTGAGATCCCTCTCTAGTTGATCTCTGACACAGCCCCAGTGTGAGGTTCCTCTCTAGTTGATCTCCGACACAGCCCCAGTGTGAAATATCTCTCTAGTTGATCACTGACACAGCCCCAGTGTGGAATCTCTCTCTTGTTGATCTCTGACACAGTCCCAGTGTGAGGTCCCTCTCTAGTTGATCTCTGACACAGTCCCAGTGTGGAATCCCTTTCTAGTTGATCTCTGACACAGCCCCAGTGCGGAATCTCTCTCTAGTTGATCTCTGACACAGCCCCAGTGTGGAAGCTCTCTCTAATTGAAATCTGACACAGCCCAAGTTTGGAATCTCTCTCCAGTTGATTTCTGACACAGCCCCAGTGTGGAATCTCTCTCTAGTTGATCTCTGACACAGCCCCAGTGTGAGATCCCTCTCTAGTTGATCTCTGACACAGCCCCAGTGTGAGATTCCACTCTAGTTGATCTCTGACACAGCCCCAGTGTGAAATCTCTCGCTAGTTCATCTCCGACACATCCCCGGTGTGGAATCTCTCTCTTGTTGATCTCTGACACAGTCCCAGTGTGAGATCCCTCTCTAGTTGATCTCTGACACAATCCCAGTGTGGAATCCCTCTCTAGTTGATCTCTGACACAGCCCCAGTGTGGAATCTCTGTCTAGTTGATCTCTGACACAGTCCCAGTGTGGAATCTCTCTTTACATGATCTCTGACCCAGCCCCAGTGTGAAATCTCTCTCTAGTTGATCTCTGACACAGCCCCAGTGCGAAATCACTCTCTAGTTGATCTCTGACACAGCCCCAGTGTGGAAGCTCTCTCTAATTGATCTCTGACACAGCCCCAGTGTGGAATCTCTCTCTAGTTGATCTATGACATTGTCCCAGTGTGGAATCTCTCTCTAGTTGATCTCTGACACTGCTCCAGTGTGAGATCCCTCTCTAGTTGATCTCTGACACATCCCTAGTGTGGAATCTCTCTCTAGTTGATCTCTGAAACAGCCCCAGTATGAGATGTCTCTCTAGTTGATCTCTGACACAGCCTCATTGTGGAATCTCTCTCTAGTTGATCTCTGACACAGCCCCAGCTTCGAATCTCTCTCTAGTTGATCTCTGACATTGCCCCAGTGTGGAATCTCTCTCTAGTTGATCTCTGACACAGCCCCAGTGTGGAAACACTCTCTGGTTGATCTCTGACACAGCCCCAGTGTGGAATCTCTCTCTACTTGATCTCTGACACAGTCCGTGTGGAATCCCTCTCTAGTTGATCTCTGAAACAGCCCCAGTGTGAGATGTCTCTCTAGTTGATCTCTGACACAGCCTCATTGTGGCATCTCTCTCTAGTTGATCCCTGACACAGCCCCAGATTTGAATCTCTCTCGTTGATCACTGACACAGCCCCAGGGTGGAATCTTTATCTAGTTGATCTCTGACACAGCCCAAGGTTCGAACCTGTCTCTAGTTGATCTCTGACACAGCCCGAATGTGGAATCTCTCTCTAGTTGATCTCTGACACAATCCCAGTGTGAGATCCCTCTCTAGATGATCTCTGACACAGCCCCAGTGTGAGATTCCTCTCTAGTTGATCACTGACACAGCCCCAGTGTGAAATCTCTCTCTAGTTGATCTCTGACACAGCCCCAGTGTGGAATCTCGCTCTAGTTGATCTCTGACACAGCCCCAGTGTGAGATCCCTCTTTAGTTGATCTCTGACATAGCCCCAGTGTGAGATCCCTCTCTAGTTCGTCTCTGACACAGCTCCAGTGTGAGATCCCTCTCTCGTTGATCTCTGACACAGCCCCAGTGCGAGATTCCTCTCTAGTTGATCTCTGACACAGCCCCAGTGTGAAATCTCTCTCTAGTTGATCTCTGACACAGCCCCAGTGTGGAATCGCTCCCTAGTTGATCTCTGACACAGCCCAAGTGTGGAATCTCTCTCCAGTTGATTTCTGACACAGCCCCAGTGTGGAAGATCTCTCTAGTTGATCTCTGACACAGCCCCAGTGAGATCCCTCTCTAGTTGATCTCTGACACAGCCCCAGTGTGAGGTTCCTCTCTAGTTGATCTCTGACACAGCCCCAGTGTGAAATATCTCTCTAGTTGATCACTGACACAGCCCCAGTGTGGAATCTCTCTCTTGCTGATCTCTGACACAGTCCCAGTGTGAGGTCCCTCTCTAGTTGATCTCTGACACAGTCCCAGTGTGGAATCCCTTTCTAGTTGATCTCTGACACAGCCCCAGTGCGGATTCTCTCTCTAGTTGATCTCTGACACAGCCCCAGTGTGGAAGCTCTCTCTAATTGAAATCTGACACAGCCCAAGTTTGGAATCTCTCTCCAGTTGATTTCTGACACAGCCCCAGTGTGGAATCTCTCTCTAGTTGATCTCTGACACAGCCCCAGTGTGAGATCCCTCTCTAGTTGATCTCTGACACAGCCCCAGTGTGAGATTCCTCTCTAGTTGATCTCTGACACAGCCCCAGTGTGAAATCTCTCGCTAGTTGATCTCCGACACAACCCCGGTGTGGAATCTCTCTCTTGTTGATCTCTGACACAGTCCCAGTGTGAGATCCCTCTCTGGTTGATCTCTGACACAATCCCAGTGTGGAATCCCTCTCTAGTTGATCTCTGACACAGCCCCAGTGTGGAATCTCTGTCTAGTTGATCTCTGACACAGTCCCAGTGTGGAATCTCTCTTTACATGATCTCTGACCCAGCCCCAGTGTGAAATCTCTCTCTAGTTGATCTCTGACACAGCCCCAGTGCGAAATCACTCTCTAGTTGATCTCTGACACAGCCCCAGTGTGGAAGCTCTCTCTAATTGATCTCTGACACAGCCCCAGTGTGGAATCTCTCTCTAGTTGATCTATGACATTGTCCCAGTGTGGAATCTCTCTCTAGTTGATCTCTGACACTGCTCCAGTGTGAGATCCCTCTCTAGTTGATCTCTGACACATCCCTAGTGTGGAATCTCTCTCTAGTTGATCTCTGAAACAGCCCCAGTATGAGATGTCTCTCTAGTTGATCTCTGACACAGCCTCATTGTGGAATCTCTCTCTAGTTGATCTCTGACACAGCCCCAGCTTCGAATCTCTCTCTAGTTGATCTCTGACATTGCCCCAGTGTGGAATCTCTCTCTAGTTGATCTCTGACACAGCCCCAGTGTGGAAACACTCTCTAGTTGATCTCTGACACAGCCCCAGTGTGGAATCTCTCTCTACTTGATCTCTGACACAGTCCGTGTGGAATCCCTCTCTAGTTGATCTCTGAAACAGCCCCAGTGTGAGATGTCTCTCTAGTTGATCTCTGACACAGCCTCATTGTGGAATCTCTCTCTAGTTGATCCCCGACACAGCCCCAGATTTGAATCTCTCTCGTTGATCTCTGACACAGCCGAGTGTGGAATCTCTCTCTGGTTGATCACTGACACAGCCCCAGGGTGGAATCTTTATCTAGTTGATCTCTGACACAGCCCAAGGGTCGAACCTGTCTCTAGTTGATCTCTGACACAGCCCGAATGTGGAATGCCTCTCTAGTTGATCTCTGACACAATCCCAGTGTGAGATCCCTCTCTAGATGATCTCTGACACAGCCCCAGTGTGAGATTCCTCTCTAGTTGATCACTGACACAGCCCCAGTGTGAAATCTCTCTCTAGTTGATCTCTTACACAGCCCCAGTGTGGAATCTCTCTCTAGTTGATCTCTGACACAGCCCCAGTGTGAGATCCCTCTTTAGTTGATCTCTGACACAGCCCAGTGTGAGATCCCTCTCTAGTTCGTCTCTGACACAGCTCCAGTGTGAGATCCCTCTCTCGTTGATCTCTGACACAGCCCCAGTGCGAGATTCCTCTCTAGTTGATCTCTGACACAGCCCCAGTGTGAAATCTCTCTCTAGTTGATCTCTCACACAGCCCCAGTGTGGAATCGCTCCCTAGTTGATCTCTGACACAGCCCAAGTGTGGAATCTCTCTCCAGTTGATTTCTGACACAGCCCCAGTGTGGAAGATCTCTCTAGTTGATCTCTGACACAGCCCCAGTGAGATCCCTCTCTAGTTGATCTCTGACACAGCCCCAGTGTGCGGTTCCTCTCTAGTTGATCTCTGACACAGCCCCAGTGTGAAATATCTCTCTAGTTGATCACTGACACAGCCCCAGTGTGGAATCTCTCTCTTGTTGATCTCTGACACAATCCCAGTGTGAGATCCCTCTCTAGTTGATCTCTGACACAGTCCCAGTGTGGAATCCCTTTCTAGTTGATCTCTGACACAGCCCCAGTGCGGAATCTCTCTCTAGTTGATCTCTGACACAGCCCCAGTGCGGAAGCTCTCTCTAATTGAAATCTGACACAGCCCAAGTTTGGAATCTCTCTCCAGTTGATTTCTGACACAGCCCCAGTGTGGAATCTCTCTCTAGTTGATCTCTGACACAGCCCCAGTGTGAGATCCCTCTCTAGTTGATCTCTGACACAGCCCCAGTGTGAGATACCTCTCTAGTTGATCTCTGACACAGCCCCAGTGTGAAATCTCACTCTAGTTGATCTCTGACACAACCCCAGTGTGGAATCTCTCTCTTGTTGATCTCTGACACAGTCCCAGTGTGAGATCCCTCTCTAGTTGATCTCTGACACAATCCCAGTGTGGAATCCCTCTCTAGTTGATCTCTGACACAGCCCCAGTGTGGAATCTCTGTCTAGTTGATCTCTGACACAGTCCCAGTGTGGAATCTCTGTCTAGTTGATCTCTGACACAGTCCCAGTGTGGAAACGCTCTTTACATGATCTCTGACCCAGCCCCAGTGTGGAATCTCTCTCTAGTTGATCTCTGACACAGCCCCAGTGCGAAATCACTCTCTAGTTGATCTCTGACACAGCCCCAGTGTGGAAGCTCTCTCTAATTGATCTCTGACACAGCCCCAGTGTGGAATCTCTCTCTAGTTGATCTATGACTCTGCCCCTATTCGGAATCCCTCTCTAGTTGATCTCTGACATTGTCCCAGTGCGGAATCTCTCTCTTGTTGATCTCTGACACTGCTCCAGTGTGAGATCCCTCTCTAGTTGATCTCTGACACATCCCTAGTGTGGAATCTCGCTCTAGTTGATCTCTGACACAGCTCCAGTGTGGAATCTCTCTCTAGTTGATCTCTGACACAGCACCAGTGTGGAATCTCTCTCCAGTTGATCTCTGACACTGCTCCAGTGTGGAATCCCTCTCTAGTTGATCTCTGACACAGCCCCAGTGTGGAATCTCTGTCTAGTTGATCTCTGACACAGTCCCAGTGTGGAATCTCTGTCTAGTTGATCTCTGACACAGTCCCAGTGTGGAATCTCACTTTACTTGATCTCTGACCCAGCCCCAGTGTGGAATCTCTCTCTAGTTGATCTCTGACACAACCCCAGTGTGAGATCCCTCTCTAGATGATCTCTGACACAGCCCCAGTGTGAGATTCCTCTCTAGTTGATCACTGACACAGCCCCAGTGTGAAATCTCTCTCTAGTTGATCTCTGACACAGCCCCAGTGTGGAATCTCTCTCTAGTTGATCTCTAACACAGCCCCAGTGTGAGATGCCTCTCTTGTTCATCTCTGACACAGCCCCAGTGTGAGATCCCTCTCTAGTTAATCTCTGACACAGCCCCAGTGCGGGATTCCTCTCTAGTTGATCTCTGACACAGCCCCAGTGCGAAATCTCTCTCTAGTTGATCTCTGACACAGCCCAAGGGTCGAACCTGTGTCTAGTTGATCTCTGACACAGCCCGAATGTGGAATCTCTCTCTAGTTGATCTCTGACACAATCCCAGTGTGAGATCCCTCTCTAGATGATCTCTGACACAGCCCCAGTGTGAGATTCCTCTCTAGTTGATCACTGACACAGCCCCAGTGTGAAATCTCTCTCTAGTTGATCGCTGACACAGCCCCAGTGTGGAATCTCTCTCTAGTTGATCTCTGACACAGCCCCAGTGTGAGATCCCTCTTTAGTTGATCTCTGACACAGCCCCAGTGTGAGATCCCTCTCTAGTTCGTCTCTGACACAGCTCCAGTGTGAGATCCCTCTCTCGTTGATCTCTGACACAGCCCCAGTGCGAGATTCCTCTCTAGTTGATCTCTGACACAGCCCCAGTGTGAAATCTCTCTCTAGTTGTTCTCTGACACAGCCCCAGTGTGGAATCGCTCCCTAGTTGATCTCTGACACAGCCCAAGTGTGGAATCTCTCTCCAGTTGATTTCTGACACAGCCCCAGTGTGGAAGATCTCTCTAGTTGATCGCTGACACAGCCCCAGTGAGATCCCTCTCTAGTTGATCTCTGACACAGCCCCAGTGTGAGGTTCCTCTCTAGTTGATCTCTGACACAGCCCCAGTGTGAAATATCTCTCTAGTTGATCACTGACACAGCCCCAGTGTGGAATCTCTCTCTTGTTGATCTCTGACACAGTCCCAGTGTGAGGTCCCTCTCCAGTTGATCTCTGACACAGTCCCAGTGTGGAATCCCTTTCTAGTTGATCTCTGACACAGCCCCAGTGCGGAATCTCTCTCTAGTTGATCTCTGACACAGCCCCAGTGTGGAAGCTCTCTCTAGTTGATCTCTGACACAGCCCCAGTGTGGAATCTCTCTCTTGTTGATCTCTGACGCAGTCCCAGTGTGAGATCCCTCTCTAGTTGATCTCTGACACAATCCCAGTGTGGAATCCCTCTCTAGTTGATCTCTGACACAGCCCCAGTGTGGAATCTCTGTCTAGTTGATCTCTGACACAGTCCCAGTGTGGAATCTCTGTCTAGTTGATCTCTGACACAGTCCCAGTGTGGAAACGCTCTTTACATGATCTCTGACCCAGCCCCAGTGTGGAATCTCTCTCTAGTTGATCTCTGACACAGCCCCAGTGCGAAATCACTCTCTAGTTGATCTCTGACACAGCCCCAGTGTGGAAGCTCTCTCTAATTGATCTCTGACACAGCCCCAGTGTGGAATCTCTCTCTAGTTGATCTATGACTCAGCCCCTATTCGGAATCCCTCTCTAGTTGATCTCTGACATTGTCCCAGTGCGGAATCTCTCTCTTGTTGATCTCTGACACTGCTCCAGTGTGAGATCCCTCTCTAGTTGATCTCTGACACATCCCTAGTGTGGAATCTCGCTCTAGTTGATCTCTGACACAGCTCCAGTGTGGAACCTCTCTCTAGTTGATCTCTGACACAGCACCAGTGTGGAATCTCTCTCCAGTTGATCTCTGACACTGCTCCAGTGTGGAATCCCTCTCTAGTTGATCTCTGACACAGCCCCAGTGTGGAATCTCTGTCTAGTTGATCTCTGACACAGTCCCAGTGTGGAATCTCTGTCTAGTTGATCTCTGACACAGTCCCAGTGTGGAATCTCACTTTACTTGATCTCTGACCCAGCCCCAGTGTGGAATCTCTCTCTAGTTGATCTCTGACACAACCCCAGTGTGAGATCCCTCTCTAGATGATCTCTGACACAGCCCCAGTGTGAGATTCCTCTCTAGTTGATCACTGACACAGCCCCAGTGTGAAATCTCTCTCTAGTTGATCTCTGACACAGCCCCAGTGTGGAATCTCTCTCTAGTTGATCTCTAACACAGCCCCAGTGTGAGATGCCTCTCTTGTTCATCTCTGACACAGCCCCAGTGTGAGATCCCTCTCTAGTTAATCTCTGACACAGCCCCAGTGCGGGATTCCTCTCTAGTTGATCTCTGACACAGCCCCAGTGTGAAATCTCTCTCTAGTTGATCTCTGACACAGCCCAAGGGTCGAACCTGTGTCTAGTTGATCTCTGACACAGCCCGAATGTGGAATCTCTCTCTAGTTGATCTCTGACACAATCCCAGTGTGAGATCCCTCTCTAGATGATCTCTGACACAGCCCCAGTGTGAGATTCCTCTCTAGTTGATCACTGACACAGCCCCAGTGTGAAATCTCTCTCTAGTTGATCGCTGACACAGCCCCAGTGTGGAATCTCTCTCTAGTTGATCTCTGACACAGCCCCAGTGTGAGATCCCTCTTTAGTTGATCTCTGATTCAGCCCCAGTGTGAGATCCCTCTCTAGTTCGTCTCTGACACAGCTCCAGTGTGAGATCCCTCTCTCGTTGATCTCTGACACAGCCCCAGTGCGAGATTCCTCTCTAGTTGATCTCTGACACAGCCCCAGTGTGAAATCTCTCTCTAGTTGTTCTCTGACACAGCCCCAGTGTGGAATCGCTCCCTAGTTGATCTCTGACACAGCCCAAGTGTGGAATCTCTCTCCAGTTGATTTCTGACACAGCCCCAGTGTGGAAGATCTCTCTAGTTGATCGCTGACACAGCCCCAGTGAGATCCCTCTCTAGTTGATCTCTGACACAGCCCCAGTGTGAGGTTCCTCTCTAGTTGATCTCTGACACAGCCCCAGTGTGAAATATCTCTCTAGTTGATCACTGACACAGCCCCAGTGTGGAATCTCTCTCTTGTTGATCTCTGACACAGTCCCAGTGTGAGGTCCCTCTCTAGTTGATCTCTGACACAGTCCCAGTGTGGAATCCCTTTCTAGTTGATCTCTGACACAGCCCCAGTGCGGAATCTCTCTCTAGTTGATCTCTGACACAGCCCCAGTGTGGAAGCTCTCTCTAATTGAAATCTGACACAGCCCAAGTTTGGAATCTCTCTCCAGTTGATTTCTGACACAGCCCCAGTGTGGAATCTCTCTCTAGTTGATCTCTGACACAGCCCCAGTGTGAGATCCCTCTCTAGTTGATCTCTGACACAGCCCCAGTGTGAGATTCCACTCTAGTTGATCTCTGACACAGCCCCAGTGTGAAATCTCTCGCTAGTTGATCTCCGACACAACCCCGGTGTGGAATCTCTCTCTTGTTGATCTCTGACACAGTCCCAGTGTGAGATCCCTCTCTAGTTGATCTCTGACACAATCCCAGTGTGGAATCCCTCTCTAGTTGATCTCTGACACAGCCCCAGTGTGGAATCTCTGTCTAGTTGATCTCTGACACAGTCCCAGTGTGGAATCTCTCTTTACATGATCTCTGACCCAGCCCCAGTGTGAAATCTCTCTCTAGTTGATCTCTGACACAGCCCCAGTGCGAAATCACTCTCTAGTTGATCTCTGACACAGCCCCAGTGTGGAAGCTCAGTCTAATTGATCTCTGACACAGCCCCAGTGTGGAATCTCTCTCTAGTTGATCTATGACATTGTCCCAGTGTGGAATCTCTCTCTAGTTGATCTCTGACACTGCTCCAGTGTGAGATCCCTCTCTAGTTGATCTCTGACACATCCCTAGTGTGGAATCTCTCTCTAGTTGATCTCTGAAACAGCCCCAGTATGAGATGTCTCTCTAGTTGATCTCTGACACAGCCTCATTGTGGAATCTCTCTCTAGTTGATCTCTGACACAGCCCCAGCTTCGAATCTCTCTCTAGTTGATCTCTGACATTGCCCCAGTGTGGAATCTCTCTCTAGTTGATCTCTGACACAGCCCCAGTGTGGAAACACTCTCTAGTTGATCTCTGACACAGCCCCAGTGTGGAATCTCTCTCTACTTGATCTCTGACACAGTCCGTGTGGAATCCCTCTCTAGTTGATCTCTGAAACAGCCCCAGTGTGAGATGTCTCTCTAGTTGATCTCTGACACAGCCTCATTGTGGCATCTCTCTCTAGTTGATCCCTGACACAGCCCCAGATTTGAATCTCTCTCGTTGATCACTGACACAGCCCCAGGGTGGAATCTTTATCTAGTTGATCTCTGACACAGCCCAAGGGTCGAACCTGTCTCTAGTTGATCTCTGACACAGCCCGAATGTGGAATCTCTCTCTAGTTGATCTCTGACACAATCCCAGTGTGAGATCCCTCTCTAGATGATCTCTGACACAGCCCCAGTGTGAGATTCCTCTCTAGTTGATCACTGACACAGCCCCAGTGTGAAATCTCTCTCTAGTTGATCTCTGACACAGCCCCAGTGTGGAATCTCTCTCTAGTTGATCTCTGACACAGCCCCAGTGTGAGATCCCTCTTTAGTTGATCTCTGACACAGCCCCAGTGTGAGATCCCTCTCTAGTTCGTCTCTGACACAGCTCCAGTGTGAGATCCCTCTCTCGTTGATCTCTGACACAGCCCCAGTGCGAGATTCCTCTCTAGTTGATCTCTGACACAGCTCCAGTGTGAAATCTCTCTCTAGTTGATCTCTGACACAGCCCCAGTGTGGAATCGCTCCCTAGTTGATCTCTGACACAGCCCAAGTGTGGAATCTCTCTCCAGTTGATTTCTGACACAGCCCCAGTGTGGAAGATCTCTCTAGTTGATCTCTGACACAGCCCCAGTGAGATCCCTCTCTAGTTGATCTCTGACACAGCCCCAGTGTGAGGTTCCTCTCTAGTTGATCTCTGACACAGCCCCAGTGTGAAATATCTCTCTAGTTGATCACTGACACAGCCCCAGTGTGGAATCTCTCTCTTGTTGATCTCTGACACAGTCCCAGTGTGAGGTCCCTCTCTAGTTGATCTCTGACACAGTCCCAGTGTGGAATCCATTTCTAGTTGATCTCTGACACAGCCCCAGTGCGGAATCTCTCTCTAGTTGATCTCTGACACAGCCCCAGTGTGGAAGCTCTCTCTAATTGAAATCTGACACAGCCCAAGTTTGGAATCTCTCTCCAGTTGATTTCTGACACAGCCCCAGTGTGGAATCTCTCTCTAGTTGATCTCTGACACAGCCCCAGTGTGAGATCCCTCTCTAGTTGATCTCTGACACAGCCCCAGTGTGAGATTCCTCTCTAGTTGATCTCTGACACAGCCCCAGTGTGAAATCTCTCGCTAGTTGATCTCCGACACAACCCTGGTGTGGAATCTCTCTCTTGTTGATCTCTGACACAGTCCCAGTGTGAGATCCCTCTCTGGTTGATCTCTGACACAATCCCAGTGTGGAATCCCTCTCTAGTTGATCTCTGACACAGCCCCAGTGTGGAATCTCTGTCTAGTTGATCACTGACACAGTCCCAGTGTGGAATCTCTCTTTACATGATCTCTGACCCAGCTCCAGTGTGAAATCTCTCTCTAGTTGATCTCTGACACAGCCCCAGTGCGAAATCACTCTCTAGTTGATCTCTGACACAGCCCCAGTGTGGAAGCTCTCTCTAATTGATCTCTGACACAGCCCCAGTGTGGAATCTCCCTCTAGTTGATCTATGACATTGTCCCAGTGTGGAATCTCTCTCTAGTTGATCTCTGACACTGCTCCAGTGTGAGATCCCTCTCTAGTTGATCTCTGACACATCCCTAGTGTGGAATCTCTCTCTAGTTGATCTCTGAAACAGCCCCAGTGTGAGATGTCTCTCTAGTTGATCTCTGACACAGCCTCATTGTGGAATCTCTCTCTAGTTGATCTCTGACACAGCCCCAGCTTCGAATCTCTCTCTAGTTGATCTCTGACATTGCCCCAGTGTGGAATCTCTCTCTAGTTGCTCTCTGACACAGCCCCAGTGTGGAAACACTCTCTAGTTGATCTCTGACACAGCCCCAGTGTGGAATCTCTCTCTACTTGATCTCTGACACAGTCCGTGTGGAATCCCTCTCTAGTTGATCTCTGAAACAGCCCCAGTGTGAGATGTCTCTCTAGTTGATCTCTGACACAGCCTCATTGTGGAATCTCTCTCTAGTTGATCCCTGACACAGCCCCAGATTTGAATCTCTCTCGTTGATCTCTGACACAGCCGAGTGTGGAGTCTCTCTCTGGTTGATCACTGACACAGCCCCAGGGTGGAATCTTTATCTAGTTGATCTCTGACACAGACCAAGGGTCGAACCTGTCTCTAGTTGATCTCTGACACAGCCCGAATGTGGAATACCTCTCTAGTTGATCTCTGACACAATCCCAGTGTGAGATCCCTCTCTAGATGATCTCTGACACAGCCCCAGTGTGAGATTCCTCTCTAGTTGATCACTGACACAGCCCCAGTGTGAAATCTCTCTCTAGTTGATCTCTTACACAGCCCCAGTGTGGAATCTCTCTCTAGTTGATCTCTGACACAGCCCCAGTGTGAGATCCCTCTTTAGTTGATCTCTGACACAGCCCAGTGTGAGATCCCTCTCTAGTTCGTCTCTGACACAGCTCCAGTGTGAGATCCCTCTCTCGTTGATCTCTGACACAGCCCCAGTGCGAGATTCCTCTCTAGTTGATCTCTGACACAGCCCCAGTGTGAAATCTCTCTCTAGTTGATCTCTGACACAGCCCCAGTGTGGAATCGCTCCCTAGTTGATCTCTGACACAGCCCAAGTGTGGAATCTCTCTCCAGTTGATTTCTGACACAGCCCCAGTGTGGAAGATCTCTCTAGTTGATCTCTGACACAGCCCCAGTGAGATCCCTCTCTAGTTGATCTCTGACACAGCCCCAGTGTGCGGTTCCTCTCTAGTTGATCTCTGACACAGCCCCAGTGTGAAATATCTCTCTAGTTGATCACTGACACAGCCCCAGTGTGGAATCTCTCTCTAGTTGATCTCTGACACAGCCCCAGTGTGAGATCCCTCTCTAGTTGATCTCTGACACAGCCCCAGTGTGAGATACCTCTCTAGTTGATCTCTGACACAGCCCCAGTGTGAAATCTCACTCTAGTTGATCTCTGACACAACCCCAGTGTGGAATTTCTCTCTAGTTGATCTCTGACACAGTCCCAGTGTGAGATCCCTCTCTAGTTGATCTCTGACACAATCCCAGTGTGGAATCCCTCTCTAGTTGATCTCTGACACAGCCCCAGTGTGGAATCTCTGTCTAGTTGATCTCTGACACAGTCCCAGTGTGGAATCTCTGTCTAGTTGATCTCTGACACAGTCCCAGTGTGGAAACGCTCTTTACATGATCTCTGACCCAGCCCCAGTGTGGAATCTCTCTCTAGTTGATCTCTGACACAGCCCCAGTGCGAAATCACTCTCTAGTTGATCTCTGACACAGCCCCAGTGTGGAAGCTCTCTCTAATTGATCTCTGACACAGCCCCAGTGTGGAATCTCTCTCTAGTTGATCTATGACTCAGCCCCTATTCGGAATCCCTCTCTAGTTGATCTCTGACATTGTCCCAGTGTGGAATCTCTCTCTAGTTGATCTCTGACACTGCTCCAGTGTGAGATCCCTCTCTAGTTGATCTCTGACACATCCCTAGTGTGGAATCTCGCTCTAGTTGATCTCTGACACAGCTCCAGTGTGGAATCTCTCTCTAGTTGATCTCTGACACAGCACCAGTGTGGAATCTGTCTCCAGTTGATCTCTGACACTGCTCCAGTGTGGAATCACTCTCTAGTTGATCTCTGACACAGCCCCAGTGTGGAATCTCTGTCTAGTTGATCTCTGACACAGTCCCAGTGTGGAATCTCTGTCTAGTTGATCTCTGACACAGTCCCAGTGTGGAATCTCACTTTACTTGATCTCTGACCCAGCCCCAGTGTGGAATCTCTCTCTAGTTGATCTCTGACACAACCCCAGTGTGAGATCCCTCTCTAGATGATCTCTGACACAGCCCCAGTGTGAGATTCCTCTCTAGTTGATCACTGACACAGCCCCAGTGTGAAATCACTCTCTAGTTGATCTCTGTCACAGCCCCAGTGTGAAATCTCTCTCTAGTTGATCTCTGACACAGCCCCAGTGTGAGATCCCTCTTTAGTTGATCTCTAACACAGCCCCAGTGTGAGATGCCTCTCTTGTTCATCTCTGACACAGCCCCAGTGTGAGATCCCTCTCTAGTTCATCTCTGACACAGCCCCAGTGCGAGATTGCTCTCTAGTTGATCTCTGACACAGCCCCAGTGCGGGATTCCTCTCTAGTTGATCTCTGACACAGCGCCAGTGTGAAATCTCTCTCTAGTTGATCTCTGACACAGCCCAAGTGTGGAATCTCTCTCCAGTTGATTTCTGACACAGCCCCAGTGTGGAATCCCTCCCTAGTTGATCTCTGACACAGCCCCAGTGTGAGATCCCTCTTCAGTTGATTTCTGACACAGCCCCAGTGTGAGATCCCTCTCTAGTTCATCTCTGACACAGCCCGAGTGTGGACCCCTCTCTAGTTGATCTCTGACACAGCCCAAGTGTGGAATCTCTCTCCAGTTGATTTCTGACACAGCCCCAGTGTGGAATCCCTCCCTAGTTGATCTCTGACACAGCCCAAGTGTGGAATCTCTCTCCAGTTGATTTCTGACACAGCCCCAGTGTGGAATCTCTCTCTAGTTGATCTCTGACACAGCCCCAGTGTGAGATCCCTCTCTAGTTGATCTCTGACACAGCCCCAGTGTGAGATTCCTCTCTAGTTGATCTCTGACACAGCCCCAGTGTGAAATCTCTCACTAGTTGATCTCTGACACAGCCCCAGTGTGGAATCTCTATCTTGTTGATCTCTGACGCAGTCGCAGTGTGGAATCCCTTTCTAGTTGATCTCTGACACAGCCCCAGTGTGGAAGCTCTCTCTAATTGATCTATGACTCAGCCCCCGTTTGGAATCCCTTTCTAGTTGATCTCTGACACAGCCCCAGTGCGGAATCTCTCTCTAGTTGATCTCTGACACAGCCCCAGTGTGGAAGCTCTCTCTAATTGAAATCTGACACAGCCCAAGTTTGGAATCTCTCTCCAGTTGATTTCTGACACAGCCCCAGTGTGGAATCTCTCTCTAGTTGATCTCTGACACAGCCCCAGTGTGAGATCCCTCTCTAGTTGATCTCTGACACAGCCCCAGTGTGAGATACCTCTCTAGTTGATCTCTGACACAGCCCCAGTGTGAAATCTCACTCTAGTTGATCTCTGACACAACCCCAGTGTGGAATCTCTCTCTTGTTGATCTCTGACACAGTCCCAGTGTGAGATCCCTCTCTAGTTGATCTCTGACACAATCCCATTGTGGAATCCTTCTCTAGTTGATCTCTGACACAGCCCCAGTGTGGAATCTCTGTCTAGTTGATCTCTGACACAGTCCCAGTGTGGAATCTCTGTCTAGTTGATCTCTGACACAGTCCCAGTGTGGAAACGCTCTTTACATGATCTCTGACCCAGCCCCAGTGTGGAATCTCTCTCTAGTTGATCTCTGACACAGCCCCAGTGCGAAATCACTCTCTAGTTGATCTCTGACACAGCCCCAGTGTGGAAGCTCTCTCTAATTGATCTCTGACACAGCCCCAGTGTGGAATCTCTCTCCAGTTGATCTATGACTCAGCCCCTATTCGGAATCCCTCTCTAGTTGATCTCTGACATTGTCCCAGTGTGGAATCTCTCTCTAGTTGATCTCTGACACTGCTCCAGTGTGAGATCCCTCTCTAGTTGATCTCTGACACATCCCTAGTGTGGAATCTCGCTCTAGTTGATCTCTGACACAGCTCCAGTGTGGAATCTCTCTCTAGTTGATCTCTGACACAGCACCAGTGTGGAATCTCTCTCCAGTTGATCTCTGACACAGCTCCAGTGTGGAATCAATCTCTAGTTGATCTCTGACACAGCCCCAGTGTGGAATCTCTGTCTAGTTGATCTCTGACACAGTCCCAGTGTGGAATCTCTGTCTAGTTGATCTCTGACACAGTCCCAGTGTGGAATCTCACTTTACTTGATCTCTGACCCAGCCCCAGTGTAGAATCTCTCTCTAGTTGATCTCTGACACAACCCCAGTGTGAGATCCCTCTCTAGATGATCTCTGACACAGCCCCAGTGTGAGATTCCTCTCTAGTTGATCACTGACACAGCCCCAGTGTGAAATCACTCTCTAGTTGATCTCTGTCACAGCCCCAGTGTGAAATCTCTCTCTAGTTGATCTCTGACACAGCCCCAGTGTGAGATCCCTCTTTAGTTGATCTCTAACACAGCCCCAGTGTGAGATGCCTCTCTAGTTCATCTCTGACACAGCCCCAGTATGAGCTCCCTCTCTAGTTAATCTCTGACACAGCCCCAGTGCGAGATTGCTCTCTAGTTGATCTCTGACACAGCCCCAGTGCGAGGTTGCTCTCTAGTTGATCTCTGACACAGCCCCAGTGCGAGATTCCTCTCTAGTTGATGTCTGACACAGCCCCAGTGTGAAATCTCTCTCTAGTTGATCTCTGACACAGCCCAAGTGTGGAATCTCTCTCCAGTTGATTTCTGACACAGCCCCAGTGTGGAATCCCTCCCTAGTTGATCTCTGACACAGCCCCAGTGTGAGATCGCTCTTCAGTTGATTTCTGACACAGCCCCAGTGTGAGATCCCTCTCTAGTTCATCTCTGACACAGCCCCAGTGTGGACCCCTCTCTAGTTGATCTCTGACACAGCCCAAGTGTGGAATCTCTCTCCAGTTGATTTCTGACACAGCCCCAGTGTGGAATCCCTCCCTAGTTGATCTCTGACACAGCCCAAGTGTGGAATCTCTCTCCAGTTGATTTCTGACACTGCCCCAGTGTGGAATCTCTCTCTAGTTGATCTCTGACACAGCCCCAGTGTGAAATCCCTCTCTAGTTGATCTCTGAAACAGCCCCAGTGTGAGATTCCTCTCTAGTTGATCTCTGACACAGCCCCAGTGTGAAATCTCTCACTAGTTGATCTCTGACACAGCCCAGTGTGGAATCTCTCTCTTGTTGATCTCTGACACAGTCGCAGTGTGGAATCCCTTTCTAGTTAATCTCTGACACAGCCCCAGTGTGGAATCTCTCTCAAGTTGATCTCTGATACAGCCCCAGTGTGGAAGCTCTCTCTAATTGATCTATGACTCAGCCCCCGTTTGGAATCCCTCTCTAGTTGATCTCTGACACTGTCCCAGTGTGGAATCTCTCTCTAGCTGATCTCTGACACTGCTCCAGCGTGAGATCCCACACTAGTTGATCTCTAACACATCCCTAGTGTGGAATCTCTCTCTAGTTGATCTCTGGCACAGCCCCAGTGTACGATCGCTCTCTAGTTGATCTCTGACACAGCCTCACTGTTTAATCTCTCTCTAGCAGATCTCTGACACAGTCCCAGTGTGGAATCTCTCTTTACTTGATCTCTGACCCAGCCCCAGTGTGGAATCCCTCTCTAGTTGACCTCTGAAACAGCCCCAGTGTGGAATCCCTCTCTAGTTGATCTCTGACACTGTCCCAGTGTGGAATCTCTCCCTAGTTGATCTCTGACACAGTCCCATTGTGGAATCTCTCTCCAGTTGATCTCTGACACAGTCCCAGTGTGGAATCTCTCTCTACTTGATCTCTAACCCAGCCCCTGTGTGGAATCTCAGTCTAGTTGATCTCTGACACAGCCCCAGTGTGGAATCTCTCTCTACTTGATCTCTGACACAGTCCGTGTGGAATCTCTCTCCAGTTGATCCCTGACACAGCCCCAGAATTGAATCTCTCTCGTTGATCTCTGACACAGCCCAAGTGTGGAATCTCTCTCTAGTTGATCACTGACACAGCCCCAGTGTGGAATCTTTCTCTAGTTGATCTCTGACACAGCCCCAGTGTGGAACCTGTCTCTAGTTGATCTCTGACACAGCCCGAGTGTGGAATCTCTCTCTAGTTGATCTCTGACACAATCCCAGTGTGAGATCCCTCTCTGGATGATCTCTGACACAGCCCCAGTGTGAGATTCCTCTCTAGTTGATCACTGACACAGCCCCAGTGTGAAATCTCTCTCTAATTGATCTCTGACACAGCCCCAGTGTGGAATCTCTCTCTAGTTGATCTCGGACACAGCCCCAGTGCGAGATCCCTCTTTAGTTGACCTCTCACACAGCCCCAGTGTGAGATCCCTCTCTAGTTCATCTCTGACACAGCCCCAGTGTGAGGTCCCTCTCTAGTTCATCTCGGACACAGCCCCAGTGCGAGATTCCTCTCTAGTTGATCTCTGACACAACCCCAGAGTGAAATCTCTCTCTAGTTGATCTCTGACACAGCCCCAGTGTGGAATCCCTCGCTAGTTGATCTCTGACAAACCGCGTGTGGAATCTCGCTCAGGTTGATTTCTGACACAGCCCCAGTGTGGAATCGCTCCCTAGTTCATCTCTGACACAGCCCCAGTGTGGAATCCCTCCCTAGTTGATCTCTGACACAGCCCCAGTGTGAGATCCCTCTTTAGTTGATCTCTGACACAGCCCCAGTGTGAGATCCCTCTCTAGTTCATCTCTGACACAGCCCCAGTGTGGACCCCTCTCTAGTTGATCTCTGACACTGCCCAAGTGTGGAATCTCTCTCCAGTTGATTTCTGACACAGCCCCAGTGTGGAATCCCTCCCTAGTTGATGTCTGACACAGCCCAAGTGTGGAATCTCTCTCCAGTTGATTTCTGACACAGCCCCAGTGTGGAATCTTTCTCTAGTTGATCTCTGACACAGCCCCAGAATTGAATCTCTCTCGTTGATCTCTGACACAATCACAGTGTGAGATCCCTCTGTAGATGATCTCTGACACAGCCCCAGTGTGAGATTGCTCTCTAGTTAATCACTGACACAGCCCCAGTGTGAAATCTCTCTCTAGTTGATCTCTGACACAGCCCCAGTGTGGAATCCCACTTTAGTTGATCTCGGACACAGCCCCAGTGTGAGATCCCTCTTTAGTTGACCTCTCACACAGCCCCAGTGTGAGATCCCTCTCTAGTTCGTCTCTGACACAGCCCCAGTGTGAGATCCCTCTCTAGTTCATCTCTGACACAGGCCCAAGCGAGATTCCTCTCTAGTTGGTCTCTGACACAGCCCCAGTGTGAAATCTCTCTCTAGTTGATCTCTGACACAGCCCCAGTGTGGAATCCCTTGCTAGTTGATCTCTGACACAGCCCAAGTGTGGAATCTTTTTCAGGTTGATTTCTGACACAGCCCCAGTGTGGAAGATCTCTCTAGTTGATCTCTGACACAGCCCCAGTGAGATCCCTCTCTAGTTGATCTCTGACACAGCCCCAGTGTGAGGTTGCTCTCTAGTTGATCTCTGACACAGCCCCAGTGTGAAATATCTCTCTAGTTGAACACTGACACAGCCCCAGTGTGGAATCTCTCTCTTGTTGATCTCTGACACAGTCCCAGTGTGAGGTCCCTCTCTAGTTGATCTCTGACACAGTCCCAGTGTGGAATCCCTTTCTAGTTGATCTCTGACACAGCCCCAGTGCGGAATCTCTCTCTAGTTGATCTCTGACACAGCCCCAGTGTGGATGCTCTCTCTAATTGAAATCTGACACAGCCCAAGTTTGGAATCTCTCTCCAGTTGATTTCTGACACAGCCCCAGTGTGGAATCTCTCTCTAGTTGATCTCTGACACAGCCCCAGTGTGAGATCCCTCTCTAGTTGATCTCTGACACGGCCCCAGTGTGAGATTCCTCTCTAGTTGATCTCTGACACAGCCCCAGTGTGAAATCTCTCTCTAGTTGATCTCCGACACAACCCCGATGTGGAATCTCTCTCTTGTTGATCTCTGACACAGTCCCAGTGTGAGATCCCTCTCTAGTTGATCTCTGACACAATCCCAGTGTGGAATCCCTCTCTAGTTGATCTCTGACACAGCCCCAGTGTGGAATCTCTGTCTAGTTGATCTCTGACACAGTCCCAGTGTGGAATCTCTCTTTACATGATCTCTGACCCAGCCCCAGTGTGAAATCTCTCTCTAGTTGATCTCTGACACAGCCCCAGTGCGAAATCACTCTCTAGTTGATCTCTGACACAGCCCCAGTGTGGAAGCTCTCTCTAATTGATCTCTGACACAGCCCCAGTGTGGAATCTCTCTCTAGTTGATCTATGACATTGTCCCAGTGTGGAATCTCTCTCTAGTTGATCTCTGAAACAGCCCCAGTATGAGATGACTCTCTAGTTGATCTCTGACACAGCCTCATTGTGGAATCTCTCTCTAGTTGATCTCTGACACAGCCCCAGCTTCGAATCTCTCTCTAGTTGATCTCTGACATTGCCCCAGTGTGGAATCTCTCTCTAGTTGATCTCTGACACAGCCCCAGTGTGAGATTGCTCTCTAGTTAATCACTGACACAGCCCCAGTGTGAAATCTCTCTCTAGTTGATCTCTGACACAGCCCCAGTGTGGAATCCCTCTTTAGTTGATCTCGGACACAGCCCCAGTGTGAGATCCCTCTTTAGTTGACCTCTCACACAGCCCCAGTGTGAGATCCCTCTCTAGTTCGTCTCTGACACAGCCCCAGTGTGAGATCCCTCTCTAGTTCATCTCTGACACAGGCCCAGTGCGAGATTCCTCTCTAGTTGGTCTCTGACACAGCCCCAGTGTGAAATCTCTCTCTAGTTGATCTCTGACACAGCCCCAGTGTGGAATCCCTTGCTAGTTGATCTCTGACACAGCCCAAGTGTGGAATCTTTTTCAGGTTGATTTCTGACACAGCCCCAGTGTGGAAGATCTCTCTAGTTGATCTCTGACACAGCCCCAGTGAGATCCCTCTCTAGTTGATCTCTGACACAGCCCCAGTGTGAGGTTGCTCTCTAGTTGATCTCTGACACAGCCCCAGTGTGAAATATCTCTCTAGTTGAACACTGACACAGCCCCAGTGTGGAATCTCTCTCTTGTTGATCTCTGACACAGTCCCAGTGTGAGGTCCCTCTCTAGTTGATCTCTGACACAGTCCCAGTGTGGAATCCCTTTCTAGTTGATCTCTGACACAGCCCCAGTGCGGAATCTCTCTCTAGTTGATCTCTGACACAGCCCCAGTGTGGATGCTCTCTCTAATTGAAATCTGACACAGCCCAAGTTTGGAATCTCTCTCCAGTTGATTTCTGACACAGCCCCAGTGTGGAATCTCTCTCTAGTTGATCTCTGACACAGCCCCAGTGTGAGATCCCTCTCTAGTTGATCTCTGACACGGCCCCAGTGTGAGATTCCTCTCTAGTTGATCTCTGACACAGCCCCAGTGTGAAATCTCTCTCTAGTTGATCTCCGACACAACCCCGATGTGGAATCTCTCTCTTGTTGATCTCTGACACAGTCCCAGTGTGAGATCCCTCTCTAGTTGATCTCTGACACAATCCCAGTGTGGAATCCCTCTCTAGTTGATCTCTGACACAGCACCAGTGTGGAATCTCTGTCTAGTTGATCTCTGACACAGTCCCAGTGTGGAATCTCTCTTTACATGATCTCTGACCCAGCCCCAGTGTGAAATCTCTCTCTAGTTGATCTCTGACACAGCCCCAGTGCGAAATCACTCTCTAGTTGATCTCTGACACAGCCCCAGTGTGGAAGCTCTCTCTAATTGATCTCTGACACAGCCCCAGTGTGGAATCTCTCTCTAGTTGATCTATGACATTGTCCCAGTGTGGAATCTCTCTCTATTTGATCTCTGAAACAGCCCCAGTATGAGATGACTCTCTAGTTGATCTCTGAAACAGCCTCATTGTGGAATCTCTCTCTAGTTGATCTCTGACACAGCCCCAGCTTCGAATCTCTCTCTAGTTGATCTCTGACATTGCCCCAGTGTGGAATCTCTCTCTAGTTGATCTCTGACACAGCCCCAGTGTGGAAACACTCTCTAGTTGATCTCTGACACAGCCCCAGTGTGGAATCTCTCTCTACTTGATCTCTGACACAGTCCGTGTGGAATCCCTCTCTAGTTGATCTCTGAAACAGCCCCAGTGTGAGATGTCTCTCTAGTTGATCTCTGACACAGCCTCATTGTGGAATCTCTCTCTAGTTGATCCCTGACACAGCCCCAGATTTGAATCTCTCTCTTTGATCTCTGACTCAGCCGAGTGTGGAATCTCTCTCTGGTTGATCACTGACACAGCCCCAGGGTGGAATCTTTATCTAGTTGATCTCTGACACAGCCCAAGGGTCGAACCTGTCTCTAGTTGATCTCTGACACAGCCCGAATGTGGAATCTCTCTCTAGTTGATCTCTGACACAATCCCAGTGTGAGATCCCTCTCTAGATGATCTCTGACACAGCCCCAGTGTGAGATTCCTCTCTAGTTGATCACTGACACAGCCCCAGTGTGAAATCTCTCTCTAGTTGATCTCTTACACAGCCCCAGTGTGGAATCTCTCTCTAGTTGATCTCTGACACAGCCCCAGTGTGAGATCCCTCTTTAGTTGATCTCTGACACAGCCCAGTGTGAGATCCCTCTCTAGTTCGTCTCTGACACAGCTCCAGTGTGAGATCCCTCTCTCGTTGATCTCTGACACAGCCCCAGTGCGAGATTCCTCTCTAGTTGATCTCTGACACAGCCCCAGTGTGAAATCTCTCTCTAGTTGATCTCTGACACAGCCCCAGTGTGGAATCCCTCCCTAGTTGATCTCTGACACAGCCCAAGTGTGGAATCTCTCTCCAGTTGATTTCTGACACAGCCCCAGTGTGGAAGATCTCTCTAGTTGAACTCTGACACAGCCCCAGTGAGATCCCTCTCTAGTTGATCTCTGACACAGCCCCAGTGTGCGGTTCCTCTCTAGTTGATCTCTGACACAGCCCCAGTGTGAAATATCTCTCTAGTTGATCACTGACACAGCCCCAGTGTGGAATCTCTCTCTTGTTGATCTCTGACACAGTCCCAGTGTGAGATCCCTCTCTAGTTGATCTCTGACACAGTCCCAGTGTGGAATCCCTTTCTAGTTGATCTCTGACACAGCCCCAGTGCGGAATCTCTCTCTAGTTGATCTCTGACACAGCCCCAGTGTGGAAGCTCTCTCTAATTGAAATCTGACACAGCCCAAGTTTGGAATCTCTCTCCAGTTGATTTCTGACACAGCCCCAGTGTGGAATCTCTCTCTAGTTGATCTCTGACACATCCCCAGTGTGAGATCCCTCTCTAGTTGATCTCTGACACAGCCCCAGTGTGAGATACCTCTCTAGTTGATCTCTGACACAGCCCCAGTGTGAAATCTCACTCTAGTTGATCTCTGACACAACCCCAGTGTGGAATCTCTCTCTTGTTGATCTCTGACACAGTCCCAGTGTGAGATCCCTCTCTAGTTGATCTCTGACACAATCCCAGTGTGGAATCCTTCTCTAGTTGATCTCTGACACAGCCCCAGTGTGGAATCTCTGTCTAGTTGATCTCTGACACAGTCCCAGTGTGGAATCTCTGTCTAGTTGATCTCTGACACAGTCCCAGTGTGGAAACGCTCTTTACATGATCTCTGACCCAGCCCCAGTGTGGAATCGCTCTCTAGTTGATCTCTGACACAGCCCCAGTGCGAAATCACTCTCTAGTTGATCTCTGACACAGCCCCAGTGTGGAAGCTCTCTCTAATTGATCTCTGACACAGCCCCAGTGTGGAATCTCTCTCTAGTTGATCTATGACTCAGCCCCTATTCGGAATCCCTCTCTAGTTGATCTCTGACATTGTCCCAGTGTGGAATCTCTCTCTAGTTGATCTCTGACACTGCTCCAGTGTGAGATCCCTCTCTAGTTGATCTCTGACACATCCCTAGTGTGGAATCTCGCTCTAGTTGATCTCTGACACAGCTCCAGTGTGGAATCTCTCTCTAGTTGATCTCTGACACAGCACCAGTGTGGAATCTCTCTCCAGTTGATCTCTGACACAGCTCCAGTGTGGAATCTCTCTCTAGTTGATCTATGACATTGTCCCAGTGTGGAATCTCTCTCTATTTGATCTCTGAAACAGCCCCAGTATGAGATGACTCTCTAGTTGATCTCTGAAACAGCCTCATTGTGGAATCTCTCTCTAGTTGATCTCTGACACAGCCCCAGCTTCGAATCTCTCTCTAGTTGATCTCTGACATTGCCCCAGTGTGGAATCTCTCTCTAGTTGATCTCTGACACAGCCCCAGTGTGGAAACACTCTCTAGTTGATCTCTGACACAGCCCCAGTGTGGAATCTCTCTCTACTTGATCTCTGACACAGTCCGTGTGGAATCCCTCTCTAGTTGATCTCTGAAACAGCCCCAGTGTGAGATGTCTCTCTAGTTGATCTCTGACACAGCCTCATTGTGGAATCTCTCTCTAGTTGATCCCTGACACAGCCCCAGATTTGAATCTCTCTCTTTGATCTCTGACTCAGCCGAGTGTGGAATCTCTCTCTGGTTGATCACTGACACAGCCCCAGGGTGGAATCTTTATCTAGTTGATCTCTGACACAGCCCAAGGGTCGAACCTGTCTCTAGTTGATCTCTGACACAGCCCGAATGTGGAATCTCTCTCTAGTTGATCTCTGACACAATCCCAGTGTGAGATCCCTCTCTAGATGATCTCTGACACAGCCCCAGTGTGAGATTCCTCTCTAGTTGATCACTGACACAGCCCCAGTGTGAAATCTCTCTCTAGTTGATCTCTTACACAGCCCCAGTGTGGAATCTCTCTCTAGTTGATCTCTGACACAGCCCCAGTGTGAGATCCCTCTTTAGTTGATCTCTGACACAGCCCAGTGTGAGATCCCTCTCTAGTTCGTCTCTGACACAGCTCCAGTGTGAGATCCCTCTCTCGTTGATCTCTGACACAGCCCCAGTGCGAGATTCCTCTCTAGTTGATCTCTGACACAGCCCCAGTGTGAAATCTCTCTCTAGTTGATCTCTGACACAGCCCCAGTGTGGAATCCCTCCCTAGTTGATCTCTGACACAGCCCAAGTGTGGAATCTCTCTCCAGTTGATTTCTGACACAGCCCCAGTGTGGAAGATCTCTCTAGTTGAACTCTGACACAGCCCCAGTGAGATCCCTCTCTAGTTGATCTCTGACACAGCCCCAGTGTGCGGTTCCTCTCTAGTTGATCTCTGACACAGCCCTAGTGTGAAATATCTCTCTAGTTGATCACTGACACAGCCCCAGTGTGGAATCTCTCTCTTGTTGATCTCTGACACAGTCCCAGTGTGAGATCCCTCTCTAGTTGATCTCTGACACAGTCCCAGTGTGGAATCCCTTTCTAGTTGATCTCTGACACAGCCCCAGTGCGGAATCTCTCTCTAGTTGATCTCTGACACAGCCCCAGTGTGGAAGCTCTCTCTAATTGAAATCTGACACAGCCCAAGTTTGGAATCTCTCTCCAGTTGATTTCTGACACAGCCCCAGTGTGGAATCTCTCTCTAGTTGATCTCTGACACATCCCCAGTGTGAGATCCCTCTCTAGTTGATCTCTGACACAGCCCCAGTGTGAGATACCTCTCTAGTTGATCTCTGACACAGCCCCAGTGTGAAATCTCACTCTAGTTGATCTCTGACACAACCCCAGTGTGGAATCTCTCTCTTGTTGATCTCTGACACAGTCCCAGTGTGAGATCCCTCTCTAGTTGATCTCTGACACAATCCCAGTGTGGAATCCTTCTCTAGTTGATCTCTGACACAGCCCCAGTGTGGAATCTCTGTCTAGTTGATCTCTGACACAGTCCCAGTGTGGAATCTCTGTCTAGTTGATCTCTGACACAGTCCCAGTGTGGAAACGCTCTTTACATGATCTCTGACCCAGCCCCAGTGTGGAATCGCTCTCTAGTTGATCTCTGACACAGCCCCAGTGCGAAATCACTCTCTAGTTGATCTCTGACACAGCCCCAGTGTGGAAGCTCTCTCTAATTGATCTCTGACACAGCCCCAGTGTGGAATCTCTCTCTAGTTGATCTATGACTCAGCCCCTATTCGGAATCCCTCTCTAGTTGATCTCTGACATTGTCCCAGTGTGGAATCTCTCTCTAGTTGATCTCTGACACTGCTCCAGTGTGAGATCCCTCTCTAGTTGATCTCTGACACATCCCTAGTGTGGAATCTCGCTCTAGTTGATCTCTGACACAGCTCCAGTGTGGAATCTCTCTCTAGTTGATCTCTGACACAGCACCAGTGTGGAATCTCTCTCCAGTTGATCTCTGACACAGCTCCAGTGTGGAATCCCTCTCTAGTTGATCTCTGACACAGCCCCAGTGTGGAATCTCTGTCTAGTTGATCTCTGACACAGTCCCAGTGTGGAATCTCTGTCTAGTTGATCTCTGACACAGTCCCAGTGTGGAATCTCACTTTACTTGATCTCTGACACAGCCCCAGTGTAGAATCTCTCTCTAGTTGATCTCTGACACAACCCCAGTGTGAGATCCCTCTCTAGATGATCTCTGACACAGCCCCAGTGTGAGATTCCTCTCTAGTTGATCACTGACACAGCCCCAGTGTGAAATCACTCTCTAGTTGATCTCTGACACAGCCCCAGTGTGAAATCTCTCTCTAGTTGATCTCTGACACAGCCCCAGTGTGAGATCCCTCTTTAGTTGATCTCTAACACAGCCCCAGTGTGAGATGCCTCTCTAGTTCATCTCTGACAAAGCCCCAGTGTGAGCTCCCTCTCTAGTTAATCTGTGACACAGCCCCAGTGCGAGATTGCTCTCTAGTTGATCTCTGACACAGCCCCAGTGCGAGATTGCTCTCTAGTTGATCTCTGACACAGCCCCAGTGCGAGATTCCTCTCTAGTTGATGTCTGACACAGCCCCAGTGTGAAATCTCTCTAGTTGATCTCTGACACAGCCCAAGTGTGGAATCTCTCTCCAGTTGATTTCTGACACAGCCCCAGTGTGGAATCCCTCCCTAGTTGATCTCTGACACAGCCCCAGTGTGAGATCCCTCTTCAGTTGATTTCTGACACAGCCCCAGTGTGAGATCCCTCTCTAGTTCATCTCTGACACAGCCCCAGTGTGGACCCCTCTCTAGTTGATCTCTGACACAGCCCAAGTGTGGAATCTCTCTCCAGTTGATTTCTGACACAGCCCCAGTGTGGAATCCCTCCCTAGTTGATCTCTGACACAGCCCAAGTGTGGAATCTCTCTCCAGTTGATTTCTGACACTGCCCCAGTGTGGAATCTCTCTCTAGTTGATCTCTGACACAGCCCCAGTGTGAGATCCCTCTCTAGTTGATCTCTGAAACAGCCCCAGTGTGAGATTCCTCTCTAGTTGATCTCTGACACAGCCCCAGTGTGAAATCTCTCACTAGTTGATCTCTGACACAGCCCCAGTGTGGAATCTCTCTCTTGTTGATCTCTGACACAGTCGCAGTGTGGAATCCCTTTCTAGTTGATCTCTGACACAGCCCCAGTGTGGAATCTCTCTCAAGTTGATCTCTGATACAGCCCCAGTGTGGAAGCTCTCTCTAATTGATCTATGACTCAGCCCCCGTTTGGAATCCCTCTCCAGTTGATCTCTGACACTGTCCCAGTGTGGAATCTCTCTCTAGTTGATCTCTGACACTGCTCCAGCGTGAGATCCCACACTAGTTGATCTCTAACACATCCCTAGTGTGGAATCTCTCTCTAGTTGATCTCTGACACAGCCCCAGTGTGAGATCGCTCTCTAGTTGATCTCTGACACAGCCTCACTGTTTAATCTCTCTCTAGCAGATCTCTGACACAGTCCCAGTGTGGAATCTCTCTTTACTTGATCTCTGACCCAGCCCCAGTGTGGAATCTCTCCCTAGTTGATCTCTGACACAATCCCAGTGTGGAATCCCTCTCTAGTTGACCTCTGAAACAGCCCCAGTGTGGAATCCCTCTCTAGTTGATCTCTGACACTGTCCCAGTGTGGAATCTCTCCCTAGTTGATCTCTGACACAGTCCCATTGTGGAATCTCTCTCCAGTTGATCTCTGACACAGTCCCAGTGTGGAATCTCTCTCTACTTGATCTCTAACCCAGCCCCTGTGTGGAATCTCAGTCTAGTTGATCTCTGACACAGCCCCAGTGTGGAATCTCTCTCTACTTGATCTCTGACACAGTCCGTGTGGAATCTCTCTCCAGTTGATCCCTGACACAGCCCCAGAATTGAATCTCTCTCGTTGATCTCTGACACAGCCGAGTGTGGAATCTCTCTCTAGTTGATCACTGACACAGCCCCAGTGTGGAATCTTTCTCTAGTTGATCTCTGACACAGCCCCAGTGTGGAACCTGTCTCTAGTTGATCTCTGACACAGCCCGAGTGTGGAATCTCTCTCTAGTTGATCTCTGACACAATCCCAGTGTGAGATCCCTCTCTAGATGATCTCTGACACAGCCCCAGTGTGAGATTCCTCTCTAGTTGATCACTGACACAGCCCCAGTGTGAAATCTCTCTCTAGTTGATCTCTGACACAGCCCCAGTGTGGAATCTCTCTCTAGTTGATCTCGGACACAGCCCCAGTGCGAGATCCCTCTTTAGTTGACCTCTCACACAGCCCCAGTGTGAGATCCCTCTCTAGTTCATCTCTGACACAGCCCCAGTGTGAGGTCCCTCTCTAGTTCATCTCGGACACAGCCCCAGTGCGAGATTCCTCTCTAGTTGATCTCTGACACAACCCCAGAGTGAAATCTCTCTCTAGTTGATCTCTGACACAGCCCCAGTGTGGAATCCCTCGCTACTTGATCTCTGACAAAGCCCGTGTGGAATCTCGCTCAGGTTGATTTCTGACACAGCCCCAGTGTGGAATCGCTCCCTAGTTCATCTCTGACACAGCCCCAGTGTGGAATCCCTCCCTAGTTGATCTCTGACACAGCCCCAGTGTGAGATCCCTCTTTAGTTGATCTCTGACACAGCCCCAGTGTGAGATCCCTCTCTAGTTCATCTCTGACACAGCCCCAGTGTGGACCCCTCTCTAGTTGATCTCTGACACTGCCCAAGTGTGGAATCTCTCTCCAGTTGATTTCTGACACAGCCCCAGTGTGGAATCCCTCCCTAGTTGATGTCTGACACAGCCCAAGTGTGGAATCTCTCTCCAGTTGATTTCTGACACAGCCCCAGTGTGGAATCTCTCTCTAGTTGATCTCTGACACAGCCCCAGTGTGAGATCCCTCTCTAGTAGATCTCTGACACAGCCCCAGGGTGAGATTCCTCAATAGTTGATCTCTGACACAGCACCAGTGTGAAATCTCTCTCTAGTTGATCTCTGACACAGCCCCAGTGTGGAATCTCTCTCTTGTTGATCTCTGACACAGTCGCAGTGTGGAATCCCTTTCTAGTTGAGCTCTGACACAGCCCCAGTGCGGATTCTCTCTCTAGTTGATCTCTGACACAGCCCCAGTGTGGAAGCTCTCTCTAATTGATCTATGTCTCAGCCCCAGTTTGGAATCCCTCTCTAGTTGATCTCTGACACTGTCCCAGTGTGGAATCTCTCTCTAGTTGATCTCTGGCACTGCTCCAGTGTGAGATCCCTCTCTAGTTGATCTCTGACACAGCCTCACTGTTTAATCTCTCTCTAGTTGATCTCTGACACAGCTCCATTGTGGAATCTCTCTCTAGTTGATCTCTGACACAGCACCAGTGTGGAATCTCTCTCCAGTTGATCTCTGACACAGCTCCAGTGTGGAATCCATCTCCAGTTGATCTCTGACACAGCCCCAGTGTGGAATCTCTGTCAAGTTGATCTCTGACACAGTCCCAGTGTGGAATCTCTGTCTAGTTGATCTCTGACACAGTCCCAGTGTGGAATCCCTCTTTACTTGATCTCTGACCCAGCCCCAGTGTGGAATCTCTCTCTAGTTGATCTCTGACACAATCCCAGTGACGAATCCCTCTCTAGTTGACCTCTGAAACAGCCCCAGTGTGGAATCCCTCTCTAGTTGATCTCTGGCACAGTCCCAGTGTGGAATCTCTCCCTAGTTGATCTCTCACACAGTCCCATTTTGGAATCTCTCTCTAGTTGATCTCTGACACAGTCCCAGTGTGCAATCTCTCTCTACTTGATCTCTAACCCAGCCCCTGTGTGGAATCTCAGTCTAGTTGATCTCTGACACAGCCCCAGTGTGGAATCACTCTCTAGTTGATCTCTGACACAGCCCCAGTGTGGAATCTCTCTCTACTTGATCTCTGACACAGCCCGTGTGGAATCTCTCTCTAGTTGATCCCTGGCACAGCCCCAGAATTGAATCTCTCTCGTTGATCTCTGACACAGCCGAGTGTGGAATCTCTCTCTAGTTGATCACTGACACAGCCCCAGTGTGGAATCTTTCTCTAGTTGATATCTGACACAGCCCCAGAATTGAATCTCTCTCGTTGATCTCTGACACAATCACAGTGTGAGATCCCTCTCTAGATGATCTCTGACACAGCCCCAGTGTGAGATTGCTCTCTTGTTAATCACTGACACAGCCCCAGTGTGAAATCTCTCTCTAGTTGAAATCTGACACAGCCCCAGTGTGGAATCCCTCTTTAGTTGATCTCGGACACAGCCCCAGTGTGAGATCCCTCTTTAGTTGACCTCTCACACAGCCCCAGTGTGAGATCCCTCTCTAGTTCATCTCTGACACAGCCCCAGTGTGAGATCCCTCTCTAGTTCATCTCTGACACAGGCCCAGTGCGAGATTCCTCTCTAGTTGGTCTCTGACACAGCCCCAGTGTGAAATCTCTCTCTAGTTGATCTCTGACACAGCCCCAGTGTGGAATCCCTTGCTAGTTGATCTCTGACACAGCCCAAGTGTGGAATCTTTCGCCAGTTGATTTCTGACACAGCCCCAGTGTGGAAGCTCTCTCTAGTTGATCTCTGACACAGTCCCAGTGTGAGATCCCTCTCTAGATGTCTGACACAGCCCCAGTGTGAGATTCCTCTCTAGTTGATCTCTGACACAGCCCCAGTGTGAAATATCTCTCTAGTTGATCTCTGACACAGCCCCAGTGTGGAATCTCTCTCTTGTTGATCTCTGACACAGTCCCAGTGTGAGATCCCTCTCTAGTTGATCTCTGACACATCCCCAATGCGAGATTCCTCTCTAGTTGATCTCTGACACAGCCCCAGTGTGGAATCTCTATCTAGTTGATCTCTGACACAGCCCCAGTGTGGAATCGCTCGCTAGTTGATCTCTGACAGAGCCCAAGTGTGGAATCTCTCTCCATGTTGATTTCTGACACAGCCCCAGTGTGGAATCCCTCCCTAGTTGATCTCTGACACAGCCCAAGCGTGGAATCTCTCTCCAGTTGATTTATGACACAGCTGCAGTGTGGAATCTCTCTCTAGTTGATCTCTGACACAGCCCCAGTGTGAGATCCCTCTCTAGTTGATCTATGAAACAGCCCCAGTGTGAGATTCCGCTCTAGTTGATCGGTGACACAGCCCCAGTGTGAGATCCCTCTCTAGTTGATCTCTGACGCAGACTCACTGTTTAATCTCTCTCTAGTTGATCTCAGACACAGCTCCATTGTGGAATCTCTCTCTAGTTGATCTCTGACACAGCACCAGTGCGGAATCTCTCTCTAGTTGATCTCTGACACAGCCCAAGTGTGAGATTCCTCTCAAGTTGATCGCTGACACAGCCCCAGTGTGAGATTCCTCTCTAGTTGATCTCTGACACAGCCCCAGTGTGAAATCTCTCTCTAGTTCATCTCTGGCACAGCCCCAGTGTGGAATCTCTCTCTAGTTGATCTCTGACACAGCCCCAGTGTGAAATATCTCTCTAGTTGATCTCTGACACAGCCGCAGTGTGGAATCTCTCTCTTGTTGATCTCTGACACAGTCCCAGTGTGAGATCCCTCTCTAGTTGATCTCTGACACATCCCCAATGCGAGATTCCTCTCTAGTTGATCTCTGACACTGCCCCAGTGTGGAATCTCTATCTAGTTGATCTCTGACACAGCCCCAGTGTGGAATCGCTCGCTAGTTGATCTCTGACAGAGCCCAAGTGTGGAATCTCTCTCCATGTTGATTTCTGACACAGCCCCAGTGTGGAATCCCTCTCTAGTTGATCTCTGACACAGCCCAAGCGTGGAATCTCTCTCCAGTTGATTTCTGACACAGCTGCAGTGTGCAATCTCTCTCTAGTTGATCTCTGACACAGCCCCAGTGTGAGATCCCTCTCTAGTTGATCTCTGACACAGCCCCAGTGTGGAAGCTCTCTCTAATTGATCTATGTCTCAACCCAGTTTGGAATCCCTCTCTAGTTGATCTCTGACACTGTCCCAGTGTGGAATCTCTCTCTAGTTGATCTCTGACACTGCTCCAGTGTGAGATCCCTCTCTAGTTGATCTCTGACACAGCCTCACTGTTTAATCTCTCTCTAGTTGATCTCTGACACAGCTCCATTGTGGAATCTCTCTCTAGTTGATCTCTGACACAGCACCAGTGTGGAATCTCTCTCCAGTTGATCTCTGACACAGCTCCAGTGTGGAATCCATCTCCAGTTGATCTCTGACACAGCCCCAGTGTGGAATCTCTGTCAAGTTGATCTCTGACACAGTCCCAGTGTGGAATCTCTGTCTAGTTGATCTCTGACACAGTCCCAGTGTGGAATCTCTCTTTACTTGATCTGTGACCCAGCCCCAGTGTGGAATCTCTCTCTAGTTGATCTCTGACACAATCCCAGTGTCGAATCCCTCTCTAGTTGACCTCTGAAACAGCCCCAGTGTGGAATCCCTCTCTAGTTGATCTCTGGCACAGTCCCAGTGTGGAATCTCTCCCTAGTTGATCTCTCACACAGTCCCATTTTGGAATCTCTCTCTAGTTGATCTCTGACACAGTCCCAGTGTGGAATCTCTCTCTACTTGATCTCTAACCCAGCCCCTGTGTGGAATCTCAGTCTAGTTGATCTCTGACACAGCCCCAGTGTGGAATCACTCTCTAGTTGATCTCTGACACAGCCCCAGTGTGGAATCTCTCTCTACTTGATCTCTGACACAGCCCGTGTGGAATCTCTCTCTAGTTGATCCCTGGCACAGCCGCAGAATTGAATCTCTCTCGTTGATCTCTGACACAGCCGAGTGTGGAATCTCTCTCTAGTTGATCACTGACACAGCCCCAGTGTGGAATCTTTCTCTAGTTGATCTCTGACACAGCCCCAGAATTGAATCTCTCTCGTTGATCTCTGACACAATCACAGTGTGAGATCCCTCTCTAGATGATCTCTGACACAGCCCCAGTGTGAGATTGCTCTCTAGTTAATCACTGACACAGCCCCAGTGTGAAATCTCTCTCTAGTTGATCTCTGACACAGCCCCAGTGTGGAATCCCTCTTTAGTTGATCTCGGACACAGCCCCAGTGTGAGATCCCTCTTTAGTTGACCTCTCACACAGCCCCAGTGTGAGATCCCTCTCTAGTTCATCTCTGACACAGCCCCAGTGTGAGATCCCTCTCTAGTTCATCTCTGACACAGGCCCAGTGCGAGATTCCTCTCTAGTTGGTCTCTGACACAGCCCCAGTGTGAAATCTCTCTCTAGTTGATCTCTGACACAGCCCCAGTGTGGAATCCCTTGCTAGTTGATCTCTGACACAGCCCAAGTGTGGAATCTCTCGCCAGTTGATTTCTGACACAGCCCCAGTGTGGAAGCTCTCTCTAGTTGATCTCTGACACAGTCCCAGTGTGAGATCCCTCTCTAGATGTCTGACACAGCCCCAGTGTGAGATTCCTCTCTAGTTGATCTCTGACACAGCCCCAGTGTGAAATATCTCTCTAGTTGATCTCTGACACAGCCCCAGTGTGGAATCTCTCTCTTGTTGATCTCTGACACAGTCCCAGTGTGAGATCCCTCTCTAGTTGATCTCTGACACATCCCCAATGCGAGATTCCTCTCTAGTTGATCTCTGACACAGCCCCAGTGTGGAATCTCTATCTAGTTGATCTCTGACACAGCCCCAGTGTGGAATCGCTCGCTAGTTGATCTCTGACAGAGCCCAAGTGTGGAATCTCTCTCCATGTTGATTTCTGACACAGCCCCAGTGTGGAATCCCTCCCTAGTTGATCTCTGACACAGCCCAAGCGTGGAATCTCTCTCCAGTTGATTTCTGACACAGCTGCAGTGTGGAATCTCTCTCTAGTTGATCTCTGACACAGCCCCAGTGTGAGATCCCTCTCTAGTTGATCTATGACACAGCCCCAGTGTGAGATTCCACTCTAGTTGATCGCTGACACAGCCCCAGTGTGAGATCCCTCTCTAGTTGATCTCTGACGCAGCCTCACTGTTTAATCTCTCTCTAGTTGATCTCAGACACAGCTCCATTGTGGAATCTCTCTCTAGTTGATCTCTGACACAGCACCAGTGCGGAATCTCTCTCTAGTTGATCTCTGACACAGCCCAAGTGTGAGATTCCTCTCAAGTTGATCTCTGACACAGCCCCAGTGTGAGATTCCTCTCTAGTTGATCTCTGACACAGCCCCAGTGTGAAATCTCTCTCTAGTTCATCTCTGGCACAGCCCCAGTGTGGAATCTCTCTCTAGTTGATCTCTGACACAGCCCCAGTGTGAAATATCTCTCTAGTTGATCTCTGACACAGCCGCAATGTGGAATCTCTCTCTTGTTGATCTCTGACACAGTCCCAGTGTGAGATCCCTCTCTAGTTGATCTCTGACACATCCCCAATGCGAGATTCCTCTCTAGTTGATCTCTGACACTGCCCCAGTGTGGAATCTCTATCTAGTTGATCTCTGACACAGCCCCAGTGTGGAATCGCTCGCTAGTTGATCTCTGACAGAGCCCAAGTGTGGAATCTCTCTCCATGTTGATTTCTGACACAGCCCCAGTGTGGAATCCCTCCCTAGTTGATCTCTGACACAGCCCAAGCGTGGAATCTCTCTCCAGTTGATTTCTGACACAGCTGCAGTGTGCAATCTCTCTCTAGTTGATCTCTGACACAGCCCCAGTGTGAGATCCCTCTCTAGTTGATCTATGACACAGCCCCAGTGTGAGATTCCGCTCTAGTTGATCTCTGACACAGCTCCAGAGTGAAATCTCTCTATAGTTGATCTCTGACACAGCCCCAGTGTGGAATCTCTCTCTTCTTGATCTCTGACGCAGTCCCAGTGTGAGATCCCTCTCTAGTTGATCTCTGACACAGTCCCAGTGTGGAATCCCTTTCTAGTTGATCTCTGACACAGCCCCAGTGCGGAATCTCCCTCTAGTTGATCTCTGACACAGCCCCAGTGTGGAAGCTCTCTCTAATTGATCTCTGACACAGCCCCAGTGTGGAATCCCTCTCTAGTTGATCTCTGACACTGCCCCAGTGTGGAATCTCTCTCTAGTTGATCTCTGACACTGCTCCAGTGTGAGATCCCTCTCTAGTTGATCTCTGACACATCCCTAGTGTGGAATCTCTCTCTAGTTGATCTCTGACACAGCCCCAGTGTGAGATCCCTCTCTAGTTGATCTCTGACGCAGCCTCACTGTTTAATCTCTCTCTAGTTGATCTCAGACACAGTTCCATTGTGGAATCTCTCTCTAGTTGATCTCTGACACAGCACCAGTGTGGAATCTCTCTCTAGTTGATCTCTGACACAGCCCCAGTGTGAGATCCCTCTCTAGTTGATCTCTGACACAGCCCCAGTGTGAGATTCCTCTCTAGTTGATCTCTGACACAGCCCCAGTGTGAAATCTCTCTCTTGTTGATCTCTGACACAGCCCAGTGTGGAATCTCTCTCTTGTTGATCTCTGACACAGTCGCAGTGTGGAATCCCTTTCTAGTTGATCTCTGACACAGCCCCAGTGCGGAATCTCTCTCTAGTTGATCTCTGACACAGCCCCAGTGTGGAAGCTCTCTCTCATTGATCTATGACTCAGCCCCCGTTTGGAATCCCTCTCTAGTTGATCTCTGACACTGTCCCAGTGTGGAATCTCTCTCTAGTTGATCTCTGACACTGCTCCAGCGTGAGATCCCACTCTAGTTGATCTCTGACACATCCCTTGTGTGGAATCTCTCTCTAGGTGATCTCTGACACAGTCCCAGTGTGGAATCTCTCTCTACTTGATCTCTAACCTAGCCCCTGTGTGGAATCTCAGTCTAGTTGATCTCTGACACAGCCCCAGTGTGGAATCACTCTCTAGTTGATCTCTGACACAGCCCAACTGTGGAATCTCTCTCTACTTGATCTCTGACACAGTCCGTGTGGAATCTCTCTCTAGTTGATGCCTGACACAGCCCCAGATTTGAATCTCTCTCGTTGATCTCTGACACAGCCGAGTGTGGAATCTCTCTCTAGTTGATCACTGACACAGCCCCAGTGTGGAATCTTTCTCTAGTTGATCTCTGACACAGCCCCAGTGTGGAACCTGTCTCTTGTTGATCTCTGACACAGCCCGAGTGTGGAATCTCTCTCTAGTTGACCTCTGACACAATCCCAGTGTGAGATCCCTCTCTAGATGAGCTCTGACACAGACCCCGTGTGAGATTCCTCTCTAGTTGATCACTGACACAGCCCCAGTGTGAAATCTCTCTCTAGTTGATCTCTGACACAGCCCCAGTGTGGAATCTCTCTCTAGTTGATCTCTGACACAGCCCCAGTGTGTGATCCCTCTCTAGTTCATCTCTGACACAGCCCCAGTGTGAGATCCCTCTCTAGTTCATCTCTGTCACAGCCCCAGTGTGAGATCCCTCTCTAGTTCATCTCTGACACAGCCCCAGTGCGAGATTCATCTCTAGTTGATCTCTGACACAGCCCCAGTGCGAGATTCCTCTCTAGTTGATCTCTGACACAGCCCCAGTGTGAAATCTCTCTCTAGTTGATCTCTGACACAGCCCCAGTGTGGAATCCCTTGCTAGTTGTTCTCTGACACAGCCCAAGTGTGGAATCTCTCTCAGGTTGATTTCTGACACAGCCCCAGTGTGGAATCCCTCCCTAGTTGATCTCTGACACAGCCCAAGTATGGAATCTCTCGCCAGTTGATTTCTGACACAGCCCCAGTGTGGAAGCTCTCTCTAGTTGATCTCTGACACAGTCCCAGTGTGAGATCCCTCTCTAGATGTCTGACACAGCCCCAGTGTGAGATTCCTCTCTAGTTGATCTCTGACATAGCCCCAGTGTGGAAGCTCTCTCTAATTGATCTCTGACACAGCCCCAGTGTGGAATCTCTCTCTTGTTGATCTATGACTCAGCCCCCGTTTGGAATCCCTCTCTAGTTGATCTCTGACACATCCCCAATGCGAGATTCCTCTCTAGTTGATCTCTGACACAGCCCCAGTGTGGAATCTCTATCTAGTTGATCTCTGACACAGCCCCAGTGTGGAATCGCTCGCTAGTTGATCTCTGACAGAGCCCAAGTGTGGAATCTCTCTCCATGTTGATCTCTGACACAGTCCCAGTGTGGAATCCCTTTCTAGTTGATCTCTGACACAGCCCCAGTGCAGAATCTCTCTCTAGTTGATCTCTGACATAGCCCCAGTGTGGAATCCCTCTCTAGTTGATCTCTGACACTGCCCCAGTGTGGAATCTCTCTCTAGTTGATCTCTGACACTGCTCCAGTGTGAGATCCCTCTCTAGTTGATCTCTGACACATCCCTAGTGTGGAATCTCTCTCTAGTTGATCTCTGACACAGCCCCAGTGTGAGATCCCTCTCTAGTTGATCTCTGACGCAGCCTCACTGTTTAATCTCTCTCTAGTTGATCTCAGACACAGTTCCATTGTGGAATCTCTCTCTAGTTGATCTCTGACACAGCACCAGTGTGGAATCTCTCTCTAGTTGATCTCTGACACAGCCCCAGTGTGAGATCCCTCTCAAGTTGATCTCTGACACAGCCCCAGTGTGAGATTCCTCAATAGTTGATCTCTGACACAGCACCAGTGTGAAATCTCTCTCTAGTTGATCTCTGACACAGCCCCAGTGTGGAATCTCTCTCTTGTTGATCTCTGACACAGTCGCAGTGTGGAATCCCTTTCTAGTTGATCTCTGACACAGCCCCAGTGTGGAAGCTCTCTCTCATTGATCTATGTCTCAGCCCCCGTTTGGAATCCCTCTCTAGTTGATCTCTGACACTGTCCCAGTGTGGAATCTCTCTCTAGTTGATCTCCGACACTGCTCCAGCGTGAGATCCCACTCTAGTTGATCTCTGACACATCCCTAGTGTGGAATCTCTCTCTAGTTGATCTCTGACAAAGTCCCAGTGTGGAATCTCTCTCTACTTGATCTCTAACCCAGCCCCTGTGTGGAATCTCAGTCTAGTTGATCTCTGACACAGCCCCAGTGTGGAATCACTCTCTAGTTGATCTCTGACACAGCCCCAGTGTGGAATCTCTCTCTACTTGATCTCTGACACAGTCCGTGTGGAATCTCTCTCTAGTTGATGCCTGACACAGCCCCAGATTTCAATCTCTCTCGTTGATCTCTGACACAGCCGAGTGTGGAATCTCTCTCTAGTTGATCACTGACACAGCCCCAGAGTGGAATCTTTCTCTAGTTGATCTCTGACACAGCCCCAGTGTGGAACCTGTCTCTTGTTGATCTCTGACACAGCCCGAGTGTGGAATCTCTCTCTAGTTGACCTCTGACACAATCCCAGTGTGAGATCCCTCTCTAGATGAGCTCTGACACAGACCCCGTGTGAGATTCCTCTCTAGTTGATCACTGACACAGCCCCAGTGTGAAATCTCTCTCTAGTTGATCTCTGACACAGCCCCAGTGTGGAATCTCTCTCTAGTTGATCTCTGACACAGCCCCAGTGTGTGATCCCTCTCTAGTTCATCTCTGACACAGCCCCAGTGTGAGATCCCTCTCTAGTTGATCTCTGACACAGCCCCAGTGTGAGATCCCTCTCTAGTTCATCTCTGACACAGCCCCAGTGCGAGATTCATCTCTAGTTGATCTCTGACACAGCCCCAGTGTGAAATCTCTCTCTAGTTGATCTCTGACACAGCCCCAGTGTGGAATCCCTCGCTAGTTGATCTCTGACACAGCCCCAGTGTGGAATCTCGCTCAGGTTGATTTCTGACACAGCCCCAGTGTGGAATCCCTCCCTAGTTGATCTCTGACACAGCCCCAGTGTGGAATCCCTCCCTAGTTGATCTCTGACACAGCCCCAGTGTGAGATCCCTCTTTAGTTGATCTCTGACACAGCCCCAGTGTGAGATCCCTCTCTAGTTCATCTCTGACACAGCCCCAGTGTGGACACCTCTCTAGTTGATCTCTGACACAGCCCCAGTGTGGAATCTCTCTCCAGTTGATTTCTGACACAGCCCCAGTGTGGAATCCCTCCCTAGTTGATCTCTGACACAGCCCAAGTGTGGAATCTCTCTCCAGTTGATTTCTGACACAGCCCCAGTGTGGAATCTCTCTCTAGTTGATCTCTGACACAGCCCCAGTGTGAGATCCCTCTCTAGTTGATCTCTGACACAGCCCCAGTGTGGAATCTCTCTCTTGTTGATCTCTGAAACAGTCGCAGTGTGGAATCCCTTTCTAGTTGAGCTCTGACAGAGCCCCAGTGCGGAATCTCTCTCTAGTTGATCTCTGACACATCCCCAGTGTGGAAGCTCTCTCTAATTGATCTATGACTCAGCCCCCGTTTGGAATCCCTCTCTAGTTGATCTCTGACACTGTCCCAGTGTGGAATCTCTCTCTAGTTGATCTCTGACACTGCTCCAGCGTGAGATCCCACTCTAGTTGATCTCTGACACATCCCTAGTGTGGAATCTCTCTCTAGTTGATCTCTGGCACAGCCCCAGTGTGAGATCCCTCTCTAGATGATCTCTGACACAGCCTCACTGTTTAATCTCTCTCTAGTTGATCTCTGACACAGCTCCATTGTGGAATCTCTCTCTAGTTGATCTCTGACACAGTCCCAGTGTAGAATCTCTCTCTACTTGATCTCTAACCCAGCCCCTGTGTGGAATCTCAGTCTAGTTGATCTCTGACACAGCCCCAGTGTGGAATCACTCTCTAGTTGATCTCTGACACAGCCCCAGTGTGGAATCTCTCTCTACTTGATCTCTGACACAGTCCGTCTGGAATCTCTCTCTTGTTGATCCCTGACACAGCCCCAGAATTGAATCTCTCTAGTTGATCTCTGACACAGCCGAGTGTGGAATCTCTCTCTAGTTGATCACTGACTCAGCCCCAGTGTGGAATCTTTCTCTAGTTGATCTCTGACACAGCGCCAGTGTGGAACCTGTCTCTAGTTGATCTCTGACACAGCCCGAGTGTGGAATCTCTCTCTAGTTGATCTCTGACACAATCGCAATGTGAGATCCCTCTCTAGATGATCTCTGACACAGCCCCAGTGTGAGATTCCTCTCTAGTTGATCACTGACACAGCCCCAGTGTGAAATCTCTCTCTAGTTGATCTCTGTCACAGCCCCAGTGTGGAATCTCTCTCTAGTTGATCTCGGACACAGCCCCAGTGTGAGATCCCTCTTTAATTGACCTCTCACACAGCCCCAGTGTGAGATCCCTCTCTAGTTCATCTCTGACACAGCCCCAGTGTGAGATCCCTCTCTAGTTCATCTCTGACACAGCCCCAGTGCGAGATTCCTCTCTAGTTGATCTCTGACACAGCCCCAGTGTGAAATCTCTCTCTAGTTGATCTCTGACACAGCCCCAGTGTGGAATCCCTTGCTAGTTGTTCTCTGACACAGCCCAAGTGTGGAATCTCTCTCAGGTTGATTTCTGACACAGCCCCAGTGTGGAATCCCTCCCTAGTTGATCTCTGACACAGCCCAAGTATCGAATCTCTCGCCAGTTGATTTCTGACACAGCCCCAGTGTGGAAGCTCTCTCTAGTTGATCTCTGACACAGTCCCAGTGTGAGATCCCTCTCTAGATGTCTGACACAGCCCCAGTGTGAGATTCCTCTCTAGTTGATCTCTGACACAGCCCCAGTGTGAAATATCTCTCTAGTTGATCTCTGACACAGCCCCAGTGTGGAATCTCTCTCTTGTTGATCTCTGACACAGTCCCAGTGTGAGATCCCTCTCTAGTTGATCTCTGACACATCCCCAATGCGAGATTCCTCTCTAGTTGATCTCTGACACAGCCCCAGTGTGGAATCTCTATCTAGTTGATCTCTGACACAGCCCCAGTGTGGAATCGCTCGCTAGTTGATCTCTGACAGAGCCCAAGTGTGGAATCTCTCTCCATGTTGATTTCTGACACAGCCCCAGTGTGGAATCCCTCCCTAGTTGATCTCTGACACGGCCCAAGCGTGGAATCTCTCTCCAGTTGATTTCTGACACAGCCCCAGTGTGGAATCTCTCTCCAGTTGATCTCTGACACAGCCCCAGTGTGAGATCCCTCTCTAGTTGATCTATGACACAGCCCCAGTGTGAGATTCTGCTCTAGTTGATCTCTGACACAGCTCCAGAGTGAAATCTCTCTCTAGTTGATCTCTGACACAGCCCCAGTGTGGAATCTCTCTCTTGTTGATCTCTGACGCAGTCCCAGTGTGAGATCCCTCTCTAGTTGATCTCTGACACAGTCCCAGTGTGGAATCCCTTTCTAGTTGATCTCTGACACAGCCCCAGTGCAGAATCTCTCTCTAGTTGATCTCTGACATAGCCCCAGTGTGGAAGCTCTCTCTAATTGATCTCTGACACAGCCCCAGTGTGGAATCTCTCTCTAGTTGATCTATGACTCAGCCCCCGTTTGGAATCCCTCTCTAGTTGATCTCTGACGCAGCCTCACTGTTTAATCTCTCTCTAGTTGATCTCAGACACAGCTCCATTGTGTAATCTCTCTCTAGTTGATCTCTGACACAGCACCAGTGTGGAATCTCTCTCTAGTTGATCTGTGACACAGCCCCAGTGTGAGATCCCTCTCAAGTTGATCTCTGACACAGCCCCAGTGTGAGATTCCTCTCTAGTTGATCTCTGACACAGCCCCAATGTGAAATCTCTCTCTAGTTGATCTCTGACGCAACCCCAGTGTGTAATCTCTCTCTTGTTGATCTCTGACACAGTCGCAGTGTGGAATCCCTTTCTAGTTGATCTCTTACACAGCCCCAGTGCGGAATCTCTCCCTAGTTGATCTCTGACACAGCCCCAGTGTGGAAGCTCTCTCTCATTGATCTATGACTCAGCCCCCGTTTGGAATCCCTCTCTAGTTGATCTCTGACACTGTCCCAGTGTGGAATCTCTCTCTTGTTGATCTCTGACACTGCTCCAGCGTGAGATCCCACTCTAGTTGATCTCTGACACATCCCTAGTGTGGAATCTCTCTCTAGTTGATCTCTGACACAGCCCCAGTGTGAGATCCCTCTCTAGTTGATCTCTGACACAGCCTCACTGTTTAATCTCTCTCTTGGTGATCTCTGACACAGCTCCATTGTGGAATCTCTCTCTAGTTGATCTCTGACACAGCACCAGTGTGGAATCTCTCTCCAGTTGACCTCTGAAACAGCCCCAGTGTGGAATCCCTCTCTAGTTGATCTCTGACACAGTCCCAGTGTGGAATCGCTCCCTAGTTGATCTCTCACACAGTCCCATTGTGGAATCTCTCTCTAGTTGATCTCTGACACAGTCCCAGTGTGGAATCTCTCTCTACTTGATCTCTAACCCAGCCCCTGTGTGGAATCTCAGTCTAGTTGATCTCTGACACAGCCCCAGTGTGGAATCACTCTCTAGTTGATCTCTGACACAGCCCCAGTGTGGAATCTCTCTCTACTTGATCTCTGACACAGTCCGTGTGGAATCTCTCTCTAGTTGATGCCTGACACAGCCCCAGATTTGAATCTCTCTCGTTGATCTCTGACACAGCCGAGTGTGGAATCTCTCTCTAGTTGATCACTGACACAGCCCCAGTGTGGAATCTTTCTCTAGTTGATCTCTGACACAGCCCCAGTGTGGAACCTGTCTCCTGTTGATCTCTGACACAGCCCGAGTGTGGAATCTCTCTCTAGTTGACCTCTGACACAATCCCAGTGTGAGATCCCTCTCTAGATGAGCTCTGACACAGACCCCGTGTGAGATTCCTCTCTAGTTGATCACTGACACAGCCCCAGTGTGAAATCTCTCTCTAGTTGATCTCTGACACAGCCCCAGTGTGGAATCTCTCTCTAGTTGATCTCTGACACAGCCCCAGTGTGTGATCCCTCTCTAGTTCATCTCTGACACAGCCCCAGTGTGAGATCCCTCTCTAGTTCATCTCTGTCACAGCCCCAGTGTGAGATCCCTCTCTAGTTCATCTCTGACACAGCCCCAGTGCGAGATTCATCTCTAGTTGATCTCTGACACAGCCCCAGTGTGAAATCTCTCTCTAGTTGATCTCTGACACAGCCCCAGTGTGGAATCCCTCGCTAGTTGATCTCTGACACAGCCCCAGTGTGGAATCTCGCTCAGGTTGATTTCTGACACAGCCCCAGTGTGGAATCCCTCCCTAGTTGATCTCTGACACAGCCCCAGTGTGGAATCCCTCCCTAGTTGATCTCTGACACAGCCCCAGTGTGAGATCCCTCTTTAGTTGATCTCTGACACAGCCCCAGTGTGAGATCCCTCTCTAGTTCATCTCTGACACAGCCCCAGTGTGGACACCTCTCTAGTTGATCTCTGACACAGCCCAAGTGTGGAATCTCTCTCCAGTTGATTTCTGACACAGCCCCAGTGTGGAATCCCTCCCTAGTTGATGTCTGACACAGCCCAAGTGTGGAATCTCTCTCCAGTTGATTTCTGACACAGCCCCAGTGTGGAATCTCTCTCTAGTTGATCTCTGACACAGCCCCAGTGTGAGATCCCTCTCTAGTTGATCTCTGACACAGCCCCAGTGTGAGATTCCTCTCTAGTTGATCTCTGACACAGCACCAGTGTGAAATCTCTCTCTAGTTGATCTCTGACACAGCCCCAGTGTGGAATCTCTCTCTTGTTGATCTCTGACACAGTCGCAGTGTGGAATCCCTTTCTAGTTGAGCTCTGACACAGCCCCAGTGCGGAATCTCTCTCTAGTTGATCTCTGACACAGCCCCAGTGTGGAAGCTCTCTCTCATTGATCTATGACTCAGCCCCCGTTTGGAATCCCTCTCTAGTTGATCTCTGACACTGTCCCAGTGTGGAATCTCTCTCTAGTTGATCTCTGACACTGCTCCAGCGTGAGATCCCACTCTAGTTGATCTCTGACACATCCCTAGTGTGGAATCTCTCTCTAGTTGATCTCTGGCACAGCCCCAGTGTGAGATCCCTCTCTAGATGATCTCTGACACAGACTCACTGTTTAATCTCTCTCTAGTTGATCTCTGACACAGCTCCATTGTGGAATCTCTCTCTAGTTGATCTCTGACGCAGTCCCAGTGTAGAATCTCTCTCTACTTGATCTCTAACCCAGCCCCTGTGTGGAATCTCAGTCTAGTTGATCTCTGACACAGCCCCAGTGTGGAATCACTCTCTAGTTGATCTCTGACACAGCCCCAGTGTGGAATCTCTCTCTACTTGATCTCTGACACAGTCCGTCTGGAATCTCTCTCTTGTTGATCCCTGACACAGCCCCAGAATTGAATCTCTCTAGTTGATCTCTGACACAGCCGAGTGTGGAATCTCTCTCTAGTTGATCACTGACACAGCCCCAGTGTGGAATCTTTCTCTAGTTGATCTCTGACACTGCGCCAGTGTGGAACCTGTCTCTAGTTGATCTCTGACACAGCCCGAGTGTGGAATCTCTCTCTAGTTGATCTCTGACACAATCCCAATGTGAGATCCCTCTCTAGATGATCTCTGACACAGCCCCAGTGTGAGATTCCTCTCTAGTTGATCACTGACACAGCCCCAGTGTGAAATCTCTCTCTAGTTGATCTCCGTCACAGCCCCAGTGTGGAATCTCTCTCTAGTTGATCTCGGACACAGCCCCAGTGTGAGATCCCTCTTTAGTTGACCTCTCACACAGCCCCAGTGTGAGATCCCTCTCTAGTTCATCTCTGACACAGCCCCAGTGTGAGATCCCTCTCTAGTTCATCTCTGACACAGCCCCAGTGCGAGATTCCTCTCTAGTTGATCTCTGACACAGCCCCAGTGTGAAATCTCTCTCTAGTTGATCTCTGACACAGCCCCAGTGTGGAATCCCTTGCTAGTTGTTCTCTGACACAGCCCAAGTGTGGAATCTCTCTCAGGTTGATTTCTGACACAGCCCCAGTGTGGAATCCCTCCCTAGTTGATCTCTGACACAGCCCAAGTATGGAATCTCTCGCCAGTTGATTTCTGACACAGCCCCAGTGTGGAAGCTCTCTCTAGTTGATCTCTGACACAGTCCCAGTGTGAGATCCCTCTCTAGATGTCTGACACAGCCCCAGTGTGAGATTCCTCTCTAGTTGATCTCTGACACAGCCCCAGTGTGAAATATCTCTCTAGTTGATCTCTGACACAGCCCCAGTGTGGAATCTCTCTCTTGTTGATCTCTGACACAGTCCCAGTGTGAGATCCCTCTCTAGTTGATCTCTGACACATCCCCAATGCGAGATTCCTCTCTAGTTGATCTCTGACACAGCCCCAGTGTGGAATCTCTATCTAGTTGATCTCTGACACAGCCCCAGTGTGGAATCGCTCGCTAGTTGATCTCTGACAGAGCCCAAGTGTGGAATCTCTCTACATGTTGATTTCCGACACAGCCCCAGTGTGGAATCCCTCCCTAGTTGATCTCTGACACAGCCCAAGCGTGGAATCTCTCTCCAGTTGATTTCTGACACAGCCCCAGTGTGGAATCTCTCTCCAGTTGATCTCTGACACAGCCCCAGTGTGAGATCCCTCTCTAGTTGATCTATGACACAGCCCCAGTGTGAGATTCCGCTCTAGTTGATCTCTGACACAGCTCCAGAGTGAAATCTCTCTCTAGTTGATCTCTGACACAGCCCAAGTGTGGAATCTCTCTCTTGTTGATCTCTGACGCAGTCCCAGTGTGAGATCCCTCTCTAGTTGATCTCTGACACAGTCCCAGTGTGGAATCCCTTTCTAGTTGATCTCTGACACAGCCCCAGTGCAGAATCTCTCTCTAGTTGATCTCTGACATAGCCCCAGTGTGGAAGCTCTCTCTAATTGATCTCTGACACAGCCCCAGTGTGGAATCTCTCTCTAGTTGATCTATGACTCAGCCCCCGTTTGGAATCCCTCTCTAGTTGATCTCTGACGCAGCCTCACTGTTTAATCTCTCTCTAGTTGATCTCAGACACAGCTCCATTGTGGAATCTCTCTCTAGTTGATCTCTGACACAGCACCAGTGTGGAATCTCTCTCTAGTTGATCTGTGACACAGCCCCAGTGTGAGATCCCTCTCAAGTTGATCTCTGACACAGCTCCAGTGTGAGATTCCTCTCTAGTTGATCTCTGACACAGCCCCAATGTGAAATCTCTCTCTAGTTGATCTCTGACACAGCCCCAGTGTGGAATCTCTCTCTTGATGATCTCTGACACAGTCGCAGTGTGGAATCCCTTTCTAGTTGATCTCTGACACAGCCCCAGTGCGGAATCGCTCCCTAGTTGATCTCTGACACAGCCCCAGTGTGGAAGCTCTCTCTCATTGATCTATGACTCAGCCCCCGTTTGGAATCCCTCTCTAGTTGATCTCTGACACTGTCCCAGTGTGGAATCTCTCTCTAGTTGATCTCTGACACTGCTCCAGCGTGAGATCCCACTCTAGTTGATCTCTGACACATCCCTAGTGTGGAATCTCTCTCTAGTTGATCTCTGACACAGCCCCAGTGTGAGATCCCTCTCTAGTTGATCTCTGACACAGCCTCACTGTTTAATCTCTCTCTAGGTGATCTCTGACACAGCTCCATTGTGGAATCTCTCTCTAGTTGATCTCTGACACAGCACCAGTGTGGAATCTCTCTCCAGTTGATCTCTGACACAGCTCCAGTGTGGAATCCCTCTCTAGTTGTTCTCTGACACAGCCCCAGTGTGGAATCTCTGTCAAGTTGATCTCTGACACAGTCCCAGTGTGGAATCTCTGTCTAGTTGATCTCTGACACAGTCCCAGTGTGGAATCTCTCTTTACCTGATCTCTGACCCAGCCCCAGTGTGGAATCTCTCTCTAGTTGATCTCTGACACAATCCCTGTGTGGAATCCCTCCCTAGTTGACCTCTGAAACAGCCCCAGTGTGGAATCCCTCTCTAGTTGATCTCTGACACAGTCCCAGTGTGGAATCTCTCCCTAGTTGATCTCTGACACAGTCCCATTGTGGAATCTCTCTCTAGTTGATCTCTGACACAGTCCCAGTGTGGAATCTCTCTCTACTTGATCTCTAACCCAGCCCCTGTGTGGAATCTCAGTCTAGTTGATCTCTGACACAGCCCCAGTGTGGAATCACTCTCTAGTTGATCTCTGACACAGCCCCAGTGTGGAATCTCTCTCTACTTGATCTCTGACACAGTCCGTGTGGAATCTCTCTCTAGTTGATGCCTGACACAGCCCCAGATTTGAATCTCTCTCGTTGATCTCTGACACAGCCGAGTGTGGAATCTCTCTCTAGTTGATCACTGACACAGCCCCAGTGTGGAATCTTTCTCTAGTTGATCTCTGACACAGCCCCAGTGTGGAACCTGTCTCTAGTTGATCTCTGACACAGCCCGAGTGTGGAATCTCTCTCTAGTTGATCTCTGACACAATCCCAGTGTGAGATCCCTCTCTAGATGAGCTCTGACACAGACCCCGTGTGAGATTCCTCTCTAGTTGATCACTGACACAGCCCCAGTGTGAAATCTCTCTCTAGTTGATCTCTGACACAGCCCCAGTGTGGAATCTCTCTCTAGTTGATCTCTGACACAGCCCCAGTGTGAGATCCCTCTCTAGTTCATCTCTGACACAGCCCCAGTGTGAGATCCCTCTCTAGTTCATCTCTGTCAAAGCCCCAGTGTGAGATCCCTCTCTAGTTCATCTCTGACACAGCCCCAGTGCGAGATTCCTCTCTAGTTGATCTCTGACACAGCCCCAGTGTGAAATCTCTCTCTAGTTGATCTCTGACACAGCCCCAGTGTGGAATCCCTCGCTAGTTGATCTCTGACACAGCCCCAGTGTGGAATCTCGCTCAGGTTGATTTCTGACACAGCCCCAGTGTGGAATCCCTCCCTAGTTGATCTCTGACACAGCCCCAGTGTGGAATCCCTCCCTAGTTGATCTCTGACACAGCCCCAGTGTGAGATCCCTCTTTAGTTGATCTCTGACACAGCCCCAGTGTGAGATCCCTCTCTAGTTCATCTCTGACACTGCCCCAGTGTGGACCCCTCTCTAGTTGATCTCTGACACAGCCCAAGTGTGGAATCTCTCTCCAGTTGATTTCTGACACAGCCCCAGTGTGGAATCCCTCCCTAGTTGATGTCTGACACAGCCCATGTGTGGAATCTCTCTCCAGTTGATTTCTGACACAGCCCCAGTGTGGAATCTCTCTCTAGTTGATCTCTGACACAGCCCCAGTGTGAGATCCCTCTCTAGTTGATCTCTGACACAGCCCCAGTTTGAGATTCCTCTCTAGTTGATCTCTGACACAGCACCAGTGTGAAATCTCTCTCTAGTTGATCTCTGACACAGCCCCAGTGTGGAATCTCTCTCTTGTTGATCTCTGACACAGTCGCAGTGTGGAATCCCTTTCTAGTTGAGCTCTGACACAGCCCCAGTGCGGAATCTCTCTCTAGTTGATCTCTGACACAGCCCCAGTGTGGAAGCTCTCTCTCATTGATCTATGACTCAGCCCCCGTTTGGAATCCCTCTCTAGTTGATCTCTGACACTGTCCCAGTGTGGAATCTCTCTCTAGTTGATCTCTGACACTGCTCCAGCGTGAGATCCCACTCTAGTTGATCTCTGACACATCCCTAGTGTGGAATCTCTCTCTAGTTGATCTCTGCACAGCCCCAGTGTGAGATCCCTCTCTAGTTGATCTCTGACACAGCCTCACTGTTTAATCTCTCTCTAGTTGATCTCTGACACAGCTCCATTGTGGAATCTCTCTCTAGTTAATCTCTGACACAGTCCCAGTGTGGAATCTCTCTCTACTTGATCTCTAACCCAGCCCCTGTGTGGAATCTCAGTCTAGTTGATCTCTGACACAGCCCCAGTGTGGAATCACTCTCTAGTTGATCTCTGACACAGCCCCAGTGTGGAATTTCTCTCTACTTGATCTCTGACACAGTCCGTGTGGAATCTCTCTCTAGTTGATCCCTGACACAGCCCCAGAATTGAATCTCTCTCGTTGATCTCTGACACAGCCGAGTGTGGAATCTCTCTCTAGTTGATCACTGACACAGCCCCAGTGTGGAATCTTTCTCTAGATGATCTCTGACACAGCCCCAGTGTGGAACCTGTCTCTAGTTGATCTCTGACACAGCCCGAGTGTGGAATCTCTCTCTAGTTGATCTCTGACACAATCCCAATGTGAGATCCCTCTCTAGATGATCTCTGACACAGCCCCAGTGTGAGATTCCTCTCTAGTTGATCACTGACACAGCCCCAGTGTGAAATCTCTCTCTAGTTGATCTCTGTCACAGCCCCAGTGTGGAATCTCTCTCTAGTTGATCTCGGACACAGCCCCAGTGTGAGATCCCTCTTTAGTTGACCTCTCACACAGCCCCAGTGTGAGATCCCTCTCTAGTTCATCTCTGACACAGCCCCAGTGTGAGATCCCTCTCTAGTTCATCTCTGACACAGCCCCAGTGCGAGATTCCTCTCTAGTTGATCTCTGACACAGCCCCAGTGTGAAATCTCTCTCTAGTTGATCTCTGACACAGCCCCAGTGTGGAATCCCTTGCTAGTTGTTCTCTGACACAGCCCAAGTGTGGAATCTCTCTCAGGTTGATTTCTGACACAGCCCCAGTGTGGAATCCCTCCCTAGTTGATCTCTGACACAGCCCAAGTATGGAATCTCTCGCCAGTTGATTTCTGACACAGCCCCAGTGTGGAAGCTCTCTCTAGTTGATCTCTGACACAGTCCCAGTGTGAGATCCCTCTCTAGATGTCTGACACAGCCCCAGTGTGAGATTCCTCTCTAGTTGATCTCTGACACAGCCCCAGTGTGAAATATCTCTCTAGTTGATCTCTGACACAGCCCCAGTGTGGAATCTCTCTCTTGTTGATCTCTGACACAGTCCCAGTGTGAGATCCCTCTCTAGTTGATCTCTGACACATCCCCAATGCGAGATTCCTCTCTAGTTGATCTCTGACACAGCCCCAGTGTGGAATCTCTATCTAGTTGATCTCTGACACAGCCCCAGTGTGGAATCACTCTCTAGTTGATCTCTGACACAGCCCCAGTGTGGAATTTCTCTCTACTTGATCTCTGACACAGTCCGTGTGGAATCTCTCTCTAGTTGATCCCTGACACAGCCCCAGAATTGAATCTCTCTCGTTGATCTCTGACACAGCCGAGTGTGGAATCTCTCTCTAGTTGATCACTGACACAGCCCCAGTGTGGAATCTTTCTCTAGTTGATCTCTGACACAGCCCCAGTGTGGAACCTGTCTCTAGTTGATCTCTGACACAGCCCGAGTGTGGAATCTCTCTCTAGTTGATCTCTGACACAATCCCAATGTGAGATCCCTCTCTAGATGATCTCTGACACAGCCCCAGTGTGAGATTCCTCTCTAGTTGATCACTGACACAGCCCCAGTGTGAAATCTCTCTCTAGTTGATCTCTGTCACAGCCCCAGTGTGGAATCTCTCTCTAGTTGATCTCGGACACAGCCCCAGTGTGAGATCCCTCTTTAGTTGACCTCTCACACAGCCCCAGTGTGAGATCCCTCTCTAGTTCATCTCTGACACAGCCCCAGTGTGAGATCCCTCTCTAGTTCATCTCTGACACAGCCCCAGTGTGAGATTCCTCTCTAGTTGATCTCTGACACAGCCCCAGTGTGAAATCTCTCTCTAGTTGATCTCTGACACAGCCCCAGTGTGGAATCCCTTGCTAGTTGTTCTCTGACACAGCCCAAGTGTGGAATCTCTCTCAGGTTGATTTCTGACACAGCCCCAGTGTGGAATCCCTCCCTAGTTGATCTCTGACACAGCCCAAGTATGGAATCTCTCGCCAGTTGATTTCTGACACAGCCCCATGTGGAAGCTCTCTCTAGTTGATCTCTGACACAGTCCCAGTGTGAGATTCCTCTCTAGTTGATCTCTGACACAGCCCCAGTGTGAAATATCTCTCTAGTTGATCTCTGACACAGCCCCAGTGTGGAATCTCTCTCTTGTTGATCTCTGACACAGTCCCAGTGTGAGATCCCTCTCTAGTTGATCTCTGACACATCCCCAATGCGAGATTCCTCTCTAGTTGATCTCTGACACAGCCCCAGTGTGGAATCTCTATCTAGTTGATCTCTGACACAGCCCCAGTGTGGAATCGCTCGCTAGTTGATCTCTGACAGAGCCCAAGTGTGGAATCTCTCTCCATGTTGATTTCTGACACAGCCCCAGTGTGGAATCCCTCCCTAGTTGATCTCTGACACAGCCCAAGCGTGGAATCTCTCTCCAGTTGATTTCTGACACAGCCCCAGTGTGGAATCTCTCTCTAGTTGATCTCTGACACAGCCCCAGTGTGAGATCCCTCTCTAGTTGATCTATGACACAGCCCCAGTGTGAAACTCCGCTCTAGTTGATCTCTGACACAGCACCAGAGTGAAATCTCTCTCTAGTTGATCTCTGACACAGCCCCAGTGTGGAATCTCTCTCTTGTTGATCTCTGACGCAGTCCCAGTGTGAGATCCCTCTCTAGTTGATCTCTGACACAGTCCCAGTGTGGAATCCCTTTCTAGTTGATCTCTGACACAGCCCCAGTGCAGAATCTCTCTCTAGTTGATCTCTGACATAGCCCCAGTGTGGAAGCTCTCTCTAATTGATCTCTGACACAGCCCCAGTGTGGAATCTCTCTCTAGTTGATCTATGACTCAGCCCCCGTTTGGAATCCCTCTCTAGTTGATCTCTGATACTGCCCCAGTGTGGAATCTCTCTCCAGTTGATCTCTGACACTGCTCCAGTGTGAGATCCCTCTCTAGTTGATCTCTGACACATCCCTAGTGTGGAATCTCTCTCTAGTTGATCTCTGACACAGCCCCAGTGTGAGATCCCTGTCTAGTTGATCTCTGACACAGCCCCAGTGTGAAATCTCTCTCTAGTTGATCTCTGACACAGCCCCAGTGTGGAATCCCTTGCTAGTTGATCTCTGACACAGCCCAAGTGTGGAATCTCTCTCAGGTTGATTTCTGACACAGCCCCAGTGTGGAATCCCTCCCTAGTTGATCTCTGACACAGCCCAAGTGTGGAATCTCTCGCCAGTTGATTTCTGACACAGCCCCAGTGTGGAAGCTCTCTCTAGTTGATCTCTGACACAGTCCCAGTGTGAGATCACTCTCTAGATGTCTGACACAGCCCCAGTGTGAGATTCCTCTCCAGTTGATCTCTGACACAGCCCCAGTGTGAAATATCTCTCTAGTTGATCTCTGACACATCCCCAGTGTGGAATCACTCTCTTGTTGATCTCTGACACAGTCCCAGTGTGAGATCCCTCTCTAGTTGATCTCTGACACATCCCCAATGCGAGATTCCTCTCTAGTTGATCTCTGACACAGCCCCAGTGTGGAATCTCTATCTAGTTGATCTCTGACACAGCCCCAGTGTGGAATCGCTCGCTAGTTGATCTCTGACAGAGCCCAAGTGTGGAATCTCTCTCCAGTTGATTTCTGACACAGCCCCAGTGTGGAATCTCTCTCTAGTTGATCTCTGACACAGTCCAAGTGTGAGATCCCTCTCTAGTTGATCTATGACACAGCCCCAGTGGGAGATTCCGCTCCATTTGATCTCTGACACAGCTCCAGAGTGAAATCTCTCTCTAGTTGATCTCTGACACAGCCCCAGTGTGGAATCTCTCTCTTGTTGATCTCTGACGCAGTCTCAGTGTGAGATCCCCCTCTAGTTGATCTCTGACACAGTCCCAGTGTGGAATCCCTTTCGAGTTGATCTCTGACACAGCCCCAGTGCGGAATCTCTCGTTAGTTGATCTCTGACACAGCCCCAGTGTGGAAGATCTCTCTAATTGATCTCTGACACAGCCCCAGTGTGGAATCTCTCTCTAGTTGATCTATGACTCAGCCACCGTTTGGAATCCCTCTCTAGTTGATCTCTGACACTGCCCCAGTGTGGAATCTCTATCTAGTTGATCTCTGACACTGCTCCAGTGTGAGATCCCTCTCTAGTTGATCTCTGACACATCCCTAGTGTGGAATCTCTCTCTAGTTGATCTCTGACACAGCCCCAGTGTGAGATCCCTCTCTCGTTGATCTCTGACGCAGCCTCACTGTTTAATCTCTCTCTAGTTGATCTCAGACACAGCTCCATTGTGGAATCTCTCTCTAGTTGATCGCTGACACAGCACAAGTGTGGAATCCCTCTCTAGTTGATCTCTGACACAGCCCCAGTGTGAGATCCCTCTCAAGTTGATCTCTGAGACAGCCCCAGTGTGAGATTCCTCTCTAGTTGATCTCTGACACAGCCCCAGTGTGAAATCTCTCTCTAGTTGATCTCTGACACAGCCCCAGTGTGGAATCTCTCTCTTGTTGATCTCTGACACAGTCGCAGTGTGGAATCCCTTTCTAGTTGATCTCTGACACAGCCCCAGTGCGGAATCTCTCCCTAGTTGATCTCTGACACAGCCCCAGTGTGGAAGCTCTCTCTAATTGATCTATGACTCAGCCCCCGTTTGGAATCCCTCTCTAGTGGATCTCTGACACTGTCCCAGTGTGGAATCTCTCTCTAGTTGATCTCTGACACTGCTCCAGCGTGAGAGCCCACTCTAGTTGATCTCTGACACATCCCTAGTGTGGAATCTCTCTCTAGTTGATCTCTGACACAGCCCCAGTGTGAGATCCCTCTCTAGTTGATCTCTGACACAGCCTCAATGATTAATCTCTCTCTAGGTGATCTCTGACACAGCTCCATTGTGGAATCTCTCTCTAGCTGATCTCTGACACAGCACCAGTGTGGAATCTCTCTCCAGTTGATCTCTGACACAGCTCCAGTGTGGAATCCCTCTCTAGTTGATCTCTGACACAGCCCCAGTGTGGAATCTCTGTCTAGTTGATCTCTGATACAGTCCCAGTGTGGAATCTCTGTCTAGTTGATCTCTGACACAGTCCCAGTCTGGAATCTCTCTTTACTTGATCTCTGACCCAGCCCCAGTGATGAAACTCTCTCTAGTTGATCTCTGACACAATCCCAGTGTGGAATCTCTCTCTAGTTGACCTCTGAAACAGCCCCAGTGTGGAATCTCTATCTAGTTGATCTCTGACACAGCCCCACTGTGGAATCGCTCGCTAGTTGATCTCTGACAGAGCCCCAAGTGTGGAATCTCTCTCCATGTTGATTTCTGACACAGCCCCAGTGTGGAATCCCTCCCTAGTTGATCTCTGACACAGCCCAAGCGTGGAATCTCTCTCCAGTTGATTTCTGACACAGCCCCAGTGTGGAATCTCTCTCTAGTTGATCTCTGACACAGCCCCAGTGTGAGATCCCTCTCTAGTTGATCTATGACACAGCCCCAGTGTGAGACTCCGCTCTAGTTGATCTCTGACACAGCTCCAGAGTGAAATCTCTCTCTAGTTGATCTCTGACACAGCCCCAGTGTGGAATCTCTCTCTTGTTGATCTCTGACGCAGTCCCAGTGTGAGATCCCTCTCTAGTTGATCTCTGACACAGTCCCAGTGTGGAATCCCTTTCTAGTTGATCTCTGACACAGCCCCAGTGCAGAATCTCTCTCTAGTTGATCTCTGACATAGCCCCAGTGTGGAAGCTCTCTCTAATTGATCTCTGAAACAGCCCCAGTGTGGAATCTCTCTCCAGTTGATCTATGACTCAGCCCCCGTTTGGAATCCCTCTCTAGTTGATCTCTGACGCAGCCTCACTGTTTAATCTCTCTCTAGTTGATCTCAGACACAGCTCCATTGTGGAATCTCTCTCTAGTTGATCTCTGACACAGCACCAGTGTGGAATCTCTCTCCAGTTGATCTCTGACACAGCTCCAGTGTGGAATCCCTCTCTAGTTGATCTCTGACACAGCCCCAGTGTGGAATCTCTGTCAAGTTGATCTCTGACACAGTCCCAGTGTGGAATCTCTGTCTAGTTGATCTCTGACACAGTCCCAGTGTGGAATCTAACTTTACCTGATCTCTGACACAGCACCAGTGTGGAATCCCTCTCTAGTTGATCTCTGACACAGCCCCAGTGTGAGATCCATCTCAAGTTGATCTCTGACACAGCCCCAGTGTGAGATTCCTCTCTAGTTGATCTCTGACACAGCCCCAGTGTGAAATCTCTCTCTAGTTGATCTCTGACACAGCCCCAGTGTGGAATCTCTCTCTTGTTGATCTCTGACACAGTCGCAGTGTGGAATCCCTTTCTAGTTGATCTCTGACACAGCCCCAGTGCGGAATCTCTCCCTAGTTGATCTCTGACACAGCCCCAGTGTGGAAGCTCTCTCTAATTGATCTATGACTCAGCCCCCGTTTGGCATCCCTCTCTAGTTGATCTCTGACACTGTCCCAGTGTGGAATCTCTCTCTAGTTGATCTCTGACACTGCTCCAGCGTGAGAGCCCACTCTAGTTGATCTCTGACACATCCTTAGTGTGGAATCTCTCTCTAGTTGATCTCTGACACAGCCCCAGTGTGAGATCCCTCTCTAGTTGATCTCTGACACAGCCTCAATGATTAATCTCTCTCTAGGTGATCTCTGACACAGCTCCAGTGTGGAATACCTCTCTAGTTGATCTCTGACACAGCCCCAGTGTGGAATCTCTGTCTAGTTGATCTCTGGTACAGTCCCAGTGTGGAATCTCTGTCTAGTTGATCTCTGACACAGTCCCAGTCTGGAATCTCTCTTTACTTGATCTCTGACCCAGCCCCAGTGTGGAAACTCTCTCTAGTTGATCTCTGACACAATCCCAGTGTGGAATCTCTCTCTAGTTGACCTCTGAAACAGCCCCAGTGTGGAATCTCTATCTAGTTGATCTCTGACACAGCCCCAGTGTGGAATCGCTCGCTAGTTGATCTCTGACAGAGCCCAAGTGTGGAATCTCTCTCCATGTTGATTTCTGACACAGCCCCAGTGTGGAATCCCTCCCTAGTTGATCTCTGACACAGCCCATTCGTGGAATCTCTCTCCAGTTGATTTCTGACACAGCCCCAGTGTGGAATCTCTCTCTAGTTGATCTCTGACACACCCCCAGTGTGAGATCCCTCTCTAGTTGATCTATGACACAGCCCCAGTGTGAGACTCCGCTCTAGTTGATCTCTGACACAGCTCCAGAGTGAAATCTCTCTCTAGTTGATCTCTGACACAGCCCCAGTGTGGAATCTCTCTCTTGTTGATCTCTGACGCAGTCCCAGTGTGAGATCCCTCTCTAGTTGATCTCTGACACAGTCCCATTGTGGAATCCCTTTCTAGTTGATCTCTGACACAGCCCCAGTGCAGAATCTCTCTCTAGTTGATCTCTGACATAGCCCCAGTGTGGAAGCTCTCTCTAATTGATCTCTGACACAGCCCCAGTGTGGAATCTCTCTCTAGTTGATCTATGACTCAGCCCCCGTTTGGAATCCCTCTCTAGTTGATCTCTGACGCAGCCTCACTGTTTAATCTCTCTCTAGTTGATCTCAGACACAGCTCCATTGTGTAATTTCTCTCTAGTTGATCTCTGACACAGCACCAGTGTGGAATCTCTCTCTAGTTGATCTCTGACACAGCCCCAGTGTGAGATCCCTCTCAAGTTGATCTCTGACACAGCCCCAGTGTGAGATTACTCTCTAGTTGATCTCTGACACAGCCCCAATGTGAAATCTCTCTCTAGTTGATCTCTGACACTGTCCCAGTGTGGAATCTCTCTCTTGTTGATCTCTGACACAGTCGCATTGTGGAATCCCTTTCTAGTTGATCTCTGACACAGCCCCAGTGCGGAATCTCTCCCTAGTTGATCTCTGACACAGCCCCAGTGTGGAAGCTCTCTCTCATTGATCTATGACTCAGCCCCCGTTTGGAATCCCTCTCTAGTTGATCTCTGACACTGTCCCAGTGTGGAATCTCTCTCTAGTTGATCTCTGACACTGCTCCAGCGTGAGATCCCACTCTAGTTGATCTCTGACACATCCCCAGTGTGAGATCCCTCTCTAGTTGATCTCTGACACAGCCTCACTGTTTAATCTCTCTCTAGGTGATCTCTGACACAGCCCCAGTGTGAGATCCCTCTCTAGTTGATCTCTGACACAGCCTCACTGTTTAATCTCTCTCTAGGTGATCTCTGACACAGCTCCATTGTGGAATCTCTCTCTAGTTGATCTCTGACACAGCACCAGTGTGGAATCTCTCTCCAGTTGATCTCTGACACAGCTCCAGTGTGGAATCCCTCTCTAGTTGATCTCTGACACAGCCCCAGTGTGGAATCTCTGTCAAGTTGATCTCTGACACAGTCCCAGTCTGGAATCTCTGTCTAGTTGATCTCTGACCCAGCCCCAGTGTGGAATCTCTCTCTAGTTGATCTCTGACACAATCCCAGTGTGGAATCCCTCTCTAGTTGACCTCTGAAACAGCCCCAGTGTGGAATCCCTCTCTAGTTGATCTCTGACACAGTCCCAGTGTGGAATCTCTCCCTAGTTGATCTCTGACGCAGTCCCATTGTGGAATCTCTCTCTAGTTGATCTCTGACACAGTCCCAGTGTGGAATCTCTCTCTACTTGATCTCTAACCCAGCCCCTGTGTGGAATCTCAGTCTAGTTGATCTCTGACACAGCCCCAGTGTGGAATCACTCTCTAGTTGATCTCTGACACAGCCCCAGTGTGGAATCTCTCTCTACTTGATCTCTGACACAGTCCGTGTGGAATCTCTCTCTAGTTGATGCCTGACACAGCCCCAGATTTGAATCTCTCTCGTTGATCTCTGACACAGCCGAGTGTGGAATCTCTCTCTAGTTGATCACTGACACAGCCCCAGTGTGGAATCTTTCTCTAGTTGATCTCTGACACAGCCCCAGTGTGGAACCTGTCTCTAGTTGATCTCTGACACAGCCCGAGTGTGGAATCTCTCTCTAGTTGATCTCTGACACAATCCCAGTGTGAGATCCCTCTCTAGATGAGCTCTGACAAAGACCCCGTGTGAGATTCCTCTCTAGTTGATCACTGACACAGCCCCAGTGTGGAATCTCTGTCTTGTTGATCTCTGACACAGTCGCATTGTGGAATTCCTTTCTAGTTGATCTCTGACACAGCCCCAGTGCGGAATCTCTCCCTAGTTGATCTCTGACACAGCCCCAGTGTGGAAGCTCTCTCTCATTGATCTATGACTCAGCCCCCGTTTGGAATCCCTCTCTAGTTGATCTCTGACACTGTCCCAGTGTGGAATCTCTCTCTAGTTGATCTCTGACACTGCTCCAGCGTGAGATCCCACTCTAGTTGATCTCTGACACATCCCAAGTGTGGAATCTCTCTCTAGTTGATCTCTGACACAGCCCCAGTGTGAGATCCCTCTCTAGTTGATCTCTGACACAGCCTCACTGTTTAATCTCTCTCTAGGTGATCTCTGACACAGCTCCATTGTGGAATCTCTCTCTAGTTGATCTCTGACACAGCACCAGTGTGGAATCTCTCTCCAGTTGATCTCTGACACAGCTCCAGTGTGGAATCCCTCTCTAGTTGATCTCTGACACAGCCCCAGTGTGGAATCTCTGTCAAGTTGATCTCTGACTCAGTCCCAGTCTGGAATCTCTGTCTAGTTGATCTCTGACCCAGCCCCAGTGTGGAATCTCTCTCTAGTTGATCTCTGACACAATCCCAGTGTGGAATCCCTCTCTAGTTGACCTCTGAAACAGCCCCAGTGTGGAATCCCTCTCTAGTTGATCTCTGACACAGTCCCAGTGTGGAATCTCTCCCTAGTTGATCTCTGACACCGTCCCATTGTGGAATCTCTCTCTAGTTGATCTCTGACACAGTCCCAGTGTGGAATCTCTCCCTACTTGATCTCTAACCCAGCCCCTGTGTGGAATCTCAGTCTAGTTGATCTCTGACACAGCCCCAGTGTGGAATCACTCTCTAGTTGATCTCTGACACAGCCCCAGTGTGGAATCTCTCTCTACTTGATCTCTGACACAGTCCGTGTGGAATCTCTCTCTAGTTGATGCCTGACACAGCCCCAGATTTGAATCTCTCTCGTTGATCTCTGACACAGCCGAGTGTGGAATCTCTCTCTAGTTGATCACTGACACAGCCCCAGTGTGGAATCTTTCTCTAGTTGATCTCTGACACAGCCCCAGTGTGGAACCTGTCTCTAGTTGATCTCTGACACAGCCCGAGTGTGGAATCTCTCTCTAGTTGATCTCTGACACAATCCCAGTGTGAGATCCCTCTCTAGATGAGCTCTGACAAAGACCCCGTGTGAGATTCCTCTCTAGTTGATCACTGACACAGCCCCAGTGTGAAATCTCTCTCTAGTTGATCTCTGACACAGCCCCAGTGTGGAATCTCTCTCTAGTTGATCTCTGACACAGCCCCAGTGTGAGATCCCTCTCTAGTTCATCTCTGACACAGCCCCAGAGTGAGATCCCTCTCTAGTTCATCTCTGTCACAGCCCCAGTGTGAGATCCCTCTCTAGTTCATCTCTGACACAGCCCCAGTGCGAGATTCCTCTCTAGTTGATCTCTGACACAGCCCCAGTGTGAAATCTCTCTCTAGTTGATCTCTGACACAGCCCCAGTGTGGAATCCCTCGCTAGTTGATCTCTGACACAGCCCCAGTGTGGAATCTCGCTCAGGTTGATTTCTGACACAGCCCCAGTGTGGAATCCCTCCCTAGTTGATCTCTGACACAGCCCCAGTGTGGAATCCCTCCCTAGTTGATCTCTGACACAGCCCCAGTGTGAGATCCCTCTTTAGATGATCTCTGACACAGCCCCAGTGTGAGATCCCTCTCTAGTTCATCTCTGACACAGCCCCAGTGTGGACCCCTCTCTAGTTGATCTCTGACACAGCCCAAGTGTGGAATCTCTCTCCAGTTGATTTCTGACACAGCCCCAGTGTGGAATCCCTCCCTAGTTGATGTCTGACACAGCCCAAGTGTGGAATCTCTCTCCAGTTGATTTCTGACACAGCCCCAGTGTGGAATCTCTCTCTAGTTGATCTCTGACACAGCCCCAGTGTGAGATCCCCCTCTAGTTGATCTCTGACACAGCCCCAGTGTGAGATTCCTCTCTAGTTGATCTCTGACACAGCACCAGTGTGAAATCTCTCTCTAGTTGATCTCTGACACAGCCCCAGTGTGGAATCTCTCTCTTGTTGATCTCTGACACAGTCGCAGTGTGGAATCCCTTTCTAGTTGAGCTCTGACACAGCCCCAGTGCGGAATCTCTCTCTAGTTGATCTCTGACACAGCCCCAGTGTGGAAGCTCTCTCTAATTGATCTATGACTCAGCCCCCGTTTGGAATCCCTCTCTAGTTGATCTCTGACACTGTCCCAGTGTGGAATCTCTCTCTAGTTGATCTCTGACACTGCTCCAGCGTGAGATCCCACTCTAGTTGATCTCTGACACATCCCTAGTGTGGAATCTCTCTCTAGTTGATCTCTGGCACAGCCCCAGTGTGAGATCCCTCTCTAGTTGATTTCTGACACAGCCTCACTGTTTAATCTCTCTCTAGTTGATCTCTGACACAGCTCCATTGTGGAATCTCTCTCTAGTTGATCTCTGACACAGTCCCAGTGTGGAATCTCTCTCTACTTGATCTCTAACCCAGCCCCTGTGTGGAATCTCAGTCTAGTTGATCTCTGACACAGCCCCAGTGTGGAATCACTCTCTAGTTGATCTCTGACACAGCCCCAGTGTGGAATCTCTCTCTACTTGATCTCTGACACAGTCCGTGTGGAATCTCTCTCTAGTTGATCCCTGACACAGCCCCAGTATTGAATCTCTCTCGTTGATCTCAGACACAGCCGAGTGTGGAATCTCTCTCTAGTTGATCTCTGACACAATCCCAATGTGAGATCCTTCTCTAGATGATCTCTGACACAGCCCCAGTGTGAGATTCCTCTCTAGTTCATCACTGACACAGCCCCAGTGTGAAATCTCTCTCTAGTTGATCTCTGTCACAGCCCCAGTGTGGAATCTCTCTCTAGTTGATCTCGGACACAGCCCCAGTGTGAGATCCCTCTTTAGTTGACCTCTCACACAGCCCCAGTGTGAGATCCCTCTCTAGTTCATCTCTGACACAGCCCCAGTGTGAGATCCCTCTCTAGTTCATCTCTGACACAGCCCCAGTGCGAGATTCCTCTCTAGTTGATCTCTGACACAGCCTCACTGTTTAATCTCTCTCTAGGTGATCTCTGACACAGCTCCATTGTGGAATCTCTCTCTAGTTGATCTCTGACACAGCACCAGTGTGGAATCTCTCTCCAGTTGATCTCTGACACAGCTCCAGTGTGGAATCCCTCTCTAGTTGATCTCTGACACAGCCCCAGTGTGGAATCTCTGTCAAGTTGATCTCTGACACAGTCCCAGTCTGGAATCTCTGTCTAGTTGATCTCTGACCCAGCCCCAGTGTGGAATCTCTCTCTAGTTGATCTCTGACACAATCCCAGTGTGGAATCCCTCTCTAGTTGACCTCTGAAACAGCCCCAGTGTGGAATCCCTCTCTAGTTGATCTCTGACACAGTCCCAGTGTGGAATCTCTCCCTAGTTGATCTCTGACACAGTCCCATTGTGGAATCTCTCTCTAGTTGATCTCTGACACAGTCCCAGTGTGGAATCTCTCTCTACTTGATCTCTAACCCAGCCCCTGTGTGGAATCTCAGTCTAGTTGATCTCTGACACAGCCCCAGTGTGGAATCACTCTCTAGTTGATCTCTGACACAGCCCCAGTGTGGAATCTCTCTCTACTTGATCTCTGACACAGTCCGTGTGGAATCTCTCTCTAGTTGATGCCTGACACAGCCCCAGATTTGAATCTCTCTCGTTGATCTCTGACACAGCCGAGTGTGGAATCTCTCTCTAGTTGATCACTGACACAGCCCCAGTGTGGAATCTTTCTCTAGTTGATCTCTGACACAGCCCGAGTGTGGAATCTCTCTCTAGTTGATCTCTGACACAATCCCAGTGTGAGATCCCTCTCTAGATGAGCTCTGACAAAGACCCCGTGTGAGATTCCTCTCTAGTTGATCACTGACACAGCCCCAGTGTGAAATCTCTCTCTAGTTGATCTCTGACACAGCCCCAGTGTGGAATCTCTCTCTAGTTGATCTCTGACACAGCCCCAGTGTGAGATCCCTCTCTAGTTCATCTCTGACACAGCCCCAGTGTGAGATCCCTCTCTAGTTCATCTCTGTCACAGCCCCAGTGTGAGATCCCTCTCTAGTTCATCTCTGACACAGCCCCAGTGCGAGATTCCTCTCTAGTTGATCTCTGACACAGCCCCAGTGTGAAATCTCTCTCTAGTTGATCTCTGACACAGCCCCAGTGTGGAATCCCTCGCTAGTTGATCTCTGACACAGCCCCAGTGTGGAATCTCGCTCAGGTTGATTTCTGACACAGCCCCAGTGTGGAATCCCTCCCTAGTTGATCTCTGACACAGCCCCAGTGTGGAATCCCTCCCTAGTTGATCTCTGACACAGCCCCAGTGTGAGATCCCTCTTTAGATGATCTCTGACACAGCCCCAGTGTGAGATCCCTCTCTAGTTCATCTCTGACACAGCCCCAGTGTGGACCCCTCTCTAGTTGATCTCTGACACAGCCCAAGTGTGGAATCTCTCTCCAGTTGATTTCTGACACAGCCCCAGTGTGGAATCCCTCCCTAGTTGATGTCTGACACAGCCCAAGTGTGGAATCTCTCTCCAGTTGATTTCTGACACAGCCCCAGTGTGGAATCTCTCTCTAGTTGATCTCTGACACAGCCCCAGTGTGAGATCCCTCTCTAGTTGATCTCTGACACAGCCCCAGTGTGAGATTCCTCTCTAGTTGATCTCTGACACAGCACCAGTGTGAAATCTCTCTCTAGTTGATCTCTGACACAGCCCCAGTGTGGAATCTCTCTCTTGTTGATCTCTGACACAGTCGCAGTGTGGAATCCCTTTCTAGTTGAGCTCTGACACAGCCCCAGTGCGGAATCTCTCTCTAGTTGATCTCTGACACAGCCCCAGTGTGGAAGCTCTCTCTCATTGATCTATGACTCAGCCCCCGTTTGGAATCCCTCTCTAGTTGATCTCTGACACTGTCCCAGTGTGGAATCTCTCTCTAGTTGATCTCTGACACTGCTCCAGCGTGAGATCCCACTCTAGTTGATCTCTGACACATCCCTAGTGTGGAATCTCTCTCTAGTTGATCTCTGGCACAGCCCCAGTGTGAGATCCCTCTCTAGTTGATTTCTGACACAGCCTCACTGTTTAATCTCTCTCTAGTTGATCTCTGACACAGCTCCATTGTGGAATCTCTCTCTAGTTGATCTCTGACACAGTCCCAGTGTGGAATCTCTCTCTACTTGATCTCTAACCCAGCCCCTGTGTGGAATCTCAGTCTAGTTGATCTCTGACACAGCCCCAGTGTGGAATCACTCTCTAGTTGATCTCTGACACAGCCCCAGTGTGGAATCTCTCTCTACTTGATCTCTGACACAGTCCGTGTGGAATCTCTCTCTAGTTGATCCCTGACACAGCCCCAGTATTGAATCTCTCTCGTTGATCTCTGACACAGCCGAGTGTGGAATCTCTCTCTAGTTGATCTCTGACACAATCCCAATGTGAGATCCTTCTCTAGATGATCTCTGACACAGCCCCAGTGTGAGATTCCTCTCTAGTTCATCACTGACACAGCCCCAGTGTGAAATCTCTCTCTAATTGATCTCTGTCACAGCCCCAGTGTGGAATCTCTCTCTAGTTGATCTCGGACACAGCCCCAGTGTGAGATCCCTCTTTAGTTGACCTCTCACACAGCCCCAGTGTGAGATCCCTCTCTAGTTCATCTCTGACACAGCCCCAGTGTGAGATCCCTCTCTAGTTCATCTCTGACACAGCCCCAGTGCGAGATTCCTCTCTAGTTGATCTCTGACACAGCCTCACTGTTTAATCTCTCTCTAGGTGATCTCTGACACAGCTCCATTGTGGAATCTCTCTCTAGTTGATCTCTGACACAGCACCAGTGTGGAATCTCTCTCCAGTTGATCTCTGACACAGCTCCAGTGTGGAATCCCTCTCTAGTTGATCTCTGACACAGCCCCAGTGTGGAATCTCTGTCAAGTTGATCTCTGACACAGTCCCAGTCTGGAATCTCTGTCTAGTTGATCTCTGACCCAGCCCCAGTGTGGAATCTCTCTCTAGTTGATCTCTGACACAATCCCAGTGTGGAATCCCTCTCTAGTTGACCTCTGAAACAGCCCCAGTGTGGAATCCCTCTCTAGTTGATCTCTGACACAGTCCCAGTGTGGAATCTCTCCCTAGTTGATCTCTGACACAGTCCCATTGTGGAATCTCTCTCTAGTTGATCTCTGACACAGTCCCAGTGTGGAATCTCTCTCTACTTGATCTCTAACCCAGCCCCTGTGTGGAATCTCAGTCTAGTTGATCTCTGACACAGCCCCAGTGTGGAATCACTCTCTAGTTGATCTCTGACACAGCCCCAGTGTGGAATCTCTCTCTACTTGATCTCTGACACAGTCCGTGTGGAATCTCTCTCTAGTTGATGCCTGACACAGCCCCAGATTTGAATCTCTCTCGTTGATCTCTGACACAGCCGAGTGTGGAATCTCTCTCTGGTTGATCACTGACACAGCCCCAGTGTGGAATCTTTCTCTAGTTGATCTCTGACACAGCCCCAGTGTGGAACCTGTCTCTAGTTGATCTCTGACACAGCCCGAGTGTGGAATCTCTCTCTAGTTGATCTCTGACACAATCCCAGTGTGAGATCCCTCTCTAGATGAGCTCTGACAAAGACCCCGTGTGAGATTCCTCTCTAGTTGATCACTGACACAGCCCCAGTGTGAAATCTCTCTCTAGTTGATCTCTGACACAGCCCCAGTGTGGAATCTCTCTCTAGTTGATCTCTGACACAGCCCCAGTGTGAGATCCCTCTCTAGTTCATCTCTGACACAGCCCCAGTGTGAGATCCCTCTCTAGTTCATCTCTGTCACAGCCCCAGTGTGAGATCCCTCTCTAGTTCATCTCTGACACAGCCCCAGTGCGAGATTCCTCTCTAGTTGATCTCTGACACAGCCCCAGTGTGAAATCTCTCTCTAGTTGATCTCTGACACAGCCCCAGTGTGGAATCCCTCGCTAGTTGATCTCTGACACAGCCCCAGTGTGGAATCTCGCTCAGGTTGATTTCTGACACAGCCCCAGTGTGGAATCCCTCCCTAGTTGATCTCTGACACAGCCCCAGTGTGGAATCCCTCCCTAGTTGATCTCTGACACAGCCCCAGTGTGAGATCCCTCTTTAGTTGATCTCTGACACAGCCCCAGTGTGAGATCCCTCTCTAGTTCATCTCTGACACAGCCCCAGTGTGGACCCCTCTCTAGTTGATCTCTGACACAGCCCAAGTGTGGAATCTCTCTCCAGTTGATTTCTGACACAGCCCCAGTGTGGAATCCCTCCCTAGTTGATGTCTGACACAGCCCAAGTGTGGAATCTCTCTCCAGTTGATTTCTGACACAGCCCCAGTGTGGAATCTCTCTCTAGTTGATCTCTGACACAGCCCCAGTGTGAGATCCCTCTCTAGTTGATCTCTGACACAGCCCCAGTGTGAGATTCCTCTCTAGTTGATCTCTGACACAGCACCAGTGTGAAATCTCTCTCTAGTTGATCTCTGACACAGCCCCAGTGTGGAATCTCTCTCTTGTTGATCTCTGACACAGTCGCAGTGTGGAATCCCTTTCTAGTTGAGCTCTGACACAGCCCCAGTGCGGAATCTCTCTCTAGTTGATCTCTGACACAGCCCCAGTGTGGAAGCTCTCTCTAATTGATCTATGACTCAGCCCCCGTTTGGAATCCCTCTCTAGTTGATCTCTGACACTGTCCCAGTGTGGAATCTCTCTCTAGTTGATCTCTGACACTGCTCCAGCGTGAGATCCCACTCTAGTTGATCTCTGACACATCACTAGTGTGGAATCTCTCTCTAGTTGATCTCTGGCACAGCCCCAGTGTGAGATCCCTCTCTAGTTGATCTCTGACACAGCCTCACTGTTTAATCTCTCTCTAGTTGATCTCTGACACAGCTCCATTGTGGAATCTCTCTCTAGTTGATCTCTGACACAGTCCCAGTGTGGAATCTCTCTCTACTTGATCTCTAACCCAGCCCCTGTGTGGAATCTCAGTCTAGTTGATCTCTGACACAGCCCCAGTGTGGAATCACTCTCTAGTTGATCTCTGACATAGCCCCAGTGTGGAATCTCTCTCTACTTGATCTCTGACACAGTCCGTGTGGAATCTCTCTCTAGTTGATCCCTGACACAGCCCCAGAATTGAATCTCTCTCGTTGATCTCTGACACAGCCGAGTGTGGAATCTCTCTCTAGTTGATCACTGACACAGCCCCAGTGTGGAATCTTTCTCTAGTTGATCTCTGACACAGCTCCAGTGTGGAACCTGTCTCTAGTTGATCTCTGACACAGCCCGAGTGTGGAATCTCTCTCTAGTTGATCTCTGACACAATCCCAATGTGAGATCCCTCTCTAGATGATCTCTGACACAGCCCCAGTGTGAGATTCCTCTCTAGTTGATCACTGACACAGCCCCAGTGTGAAATCTCTCTCTAGTTGATCTCTGTCACAGCCCCAGTGTGGAATCTCTCTCTTGTTGATCTCGGACACAGCCCCAGTGTGAGATCCCTCTTTAGTTGACCTCTCACACAGCCCCAGTGTGAGATCCCTCTCTAGTTCATCTCTGACACAGCCCCAGTGTGAGATCCCTCTCTAGTTCATCTCTGACACAGCCCCAGTGCGAGATTCCTCTCTAGTTGATCTCTGACACAGCCCCAGTGTGAAATCTCTCTCTAGTTGATCTCTGACACAGCCCCAGTGTGGAATCCCTCCCTAGTTGTTCTCTGACACAGCCCAAGTGTGGAAACTCTCTCAGGTTGATTTCTGACACAGCCCCAGTGTGGAATCCCTCCCTAGTTGATCTCTGACACAGCCCAAGTATGGAATCTCTCGCCAGTTGATTTCTGACACAGCCCCAGTGTGGAAGCTCTCTCTAGTTGATCTCTGACACAGTCCCAGTGTGAGATCCCTCTCTAGATGTCTGACACAGCCCCAGTGTGAGATTCCTCTCTAGTTGATCTCTGACACAGCCCCAGCGTGAAATATCTCTCTAGTTGATCTCTGACACAGCCCCAGTGTGGAATCTCTCTCTTGTTGATCTCTGACACAGTCCCAGTGTGAGATCCCTCTCTAGATGATCTCTGACACATCCCCAATGCGAGATTCCTCTCTAGTTGATCTCTGACACAGCCCCAGTGTGGAATCTCTATCTAGTTGATCTCTGACACAGCCCCAGTGTGGAATCGCTGGCTAGTTGATCTCTGACAGAGCCCAAGTGTGGAATCTCTCTCCATGTTGATTTCTGACACAGCCCCAGTGTGGAATCCCTCCCTAGTTGATCTCTGACACAGCCCAAGCGTGGAATCTCTCTCCAGTTGATTTCTGACACAGCCCCAGTGTGGAATCTCTCTCCAGTTGATCTCTGACACAGACCCAGTGTGAGATCCCTCTCTAGTTGATCTATGACACAGCCCCAGTGTGAGACTCCGCTCTAGTTGATCTCTGACACAGCTCCAGAGTGAAATCTCTCTCTAGTTGATCTCTGACACAGCCCCAGTGTGGAATCTCTCTCTTGTTGATCTCTGACGCAGTCCCAGTGTGAGATCCCTCTCTAGTTGATCTCTGACACAGTCCCAATGTGGAATCCCTTTCTAGTTGATCTCTGACACAGCCCCAGTGCAGAATCTCTCTCTAGTTGATCTCTGACATAGCCCCAGTGTGGAAGCTCTCCCTAATTGATCTCTGACACAGCCCCAGTGTGGAATCTCTCTCTAGTTGATCTATGACTCAGCCCCCGTTTGGAATCCCTCTCTAGTTGATCTCTGACGCAGCCTCACTGTTTAATCTCTCTCTAGTTGATCTCAGACACAGCTCCATTGTGGAATCTCTCTCTAGTTGATCTTTGACACAGCATCAGTGTGGAATCTCTCTCTAGTTGATCTCTGACACAGCCCCAGTGTGAGATCCCTCTCAAGTTGATCTCTGACACAGCCCCAGTGTGAGATTCCTCTCTAGTTGATCTCTGACACAGCCCCAATGTGAAATCTCTCTCTAGTTGATCTCTGACACAGCCCCAGTGTGGAATCTCTCTCCTGTTGATCTCTGACACAGTCGCAGTGTGGAATCCCTTTCTAGTTGATCTCTGACACAGCCCCAGTGCGGAATCTCTCCCTAGTTGATCTCTGACACAGCCCCAGTGTGGAAGCTCTCTCTCATTGATCTATGACTCAGCCCCCGTTTGGAATCCCTCTCTAGTTGATCTCTGACACTGTCCCAGTGTGGAATCTCTCTCTAGTTGATCTCTGACACTGCTCCAGCGTGAGATCCCACTCTAGTTGATCTCTGACACATCCCTAGTGTGGAATCTCTCTCTAGTTGATCTCTGACACAGCCCCAGTGTGAGATCCCTCTCTAGTTGATCTCTGACACAGCCTCACTGTTTAATCTCTCTCTAGGTGATCTCTGACACAGCTCCATTGTGGAATCTCTCTCTAGTTGATCTCTGACACAGCACCAGTGTGGAATCTCTCTCCAGTTGATCTCTGACACAGCTCCAGTGTGGAATCCCTCTCTAGTTGATCTCTGACACAGCCCCAGTGTGGAAGCTCTGTCAAGTTGATCTCTGACACAGTCCCAGTCTGGAATCTCTGTCTAGTTGATCTCTGACACAGTCCCAGTGTGGAATCTCTCTTTACCTGATCTCTGACACAGCCCCAGTGTGGAATCTCTCTCTAGTTGATCTCTGACACAATCCCAGTGTGGAATCCCTCTCTAGTTGACCTCTGAAACAGCCCCAGTGTGGAATCCCTCTCTAGTTGATCTCTGACACAGTCCCAGTGTGGAATCTCTCCCTAGTTGATCTCTGACACAGTCCCATTGTGGAATCTCTCTCTAGTTGATCTCTGACACAGTCCCAGTGTGGAATCTCTCTCTACTTGATCTCTAACCCAGCCCCTGTGTGGAATCTCAGTCTAGTTGATCTCTGACACAGCCCCAGTGTGGAATCACTCTCTAGTTGATCTCTGACACAGCCCCAGTGTGGAATCTCTCTCTACTTGATCTCTGACACAGTCCGTGTGGAATCTCTCTCTAGTTGATGCCTGACACAGCCCCAGATTTGAATCTCTCTCGTTGATCTCTGACACAGCCGAGTGTGGAATCTCTCTCTAGTTGATCACTGACACAGCCCCAGTGTGGAATCTTTCTCTAGTTGATCTCTGACACAGCCCCAGTGTGGAACCTGTCTCTAGATGATCTCTGACACAGCCCGAGTGTGGAATCTCTCTCTAGTTGATCTCTGACACAATCCCAGTGTGAGATCCCTCTCTAGATGAGCTCTGACAAAGACCCCGTGTGAGATTCCTCTCTAGTTGATCACTGGCACAGCCCCAGTGTGAAATCTCTCTCTAGTTGATCTCTGACACAGCTCCAGTGTGGAATCCCTCTCTAGTTGATCTCTGACACAGCCCCAGTGTGGAAGCTCTGTCAAGTTGATCTCTGACACAGTCCCAGTCTGGAATCTCTGTCTAGTTGATCTCTGACACAGTCCCAGTGTGGAATCTCTCTTTACCTGATCTCTGACACAGCCCCAGTGTGGAATCTCTCTCTAGTTGATCTCTGACACAATCCCAGTGTGGAATCCCTCTCTAGTTGACCTCTGAAACAGCCCCAGTGTGGAATCCCTCTCTAGTTGATCTCTGACACAGTCCCAGTGTGGAATCTCTCCCTAGTTGATCTCTGACACAGTCCCATTGTGGAATCTCTCTCTAGTTGATCTCTGACACAGTCCCAGTGTGGAATCTCTCTCTACTTGATCTCTAACCCAGCCCCTGTGTGGAATCTCAGTCTAGTTGATCTCTGACACAGCCCCAGTGTGGAATCACTCTCTAGTTGATCTCTGACACAGCCCCAGTGTGGAATCTCTCTCTACTTGATCTCTGACACAGTCCGTGTGGAATCTCTCTCTAGTTGATGCCTGACACAGCCCCAGATTTGAATCTCTCTCGTTGATCTCTGACACAGCCGAGTGTGGAATCTCTCTCTAGTTGATCACTGACACAGCCCCAGTGTGGAATCTTTCTCTAGTTGATCTCTGACACAGCCCCAGTGTGGAACCTGTCTCTAGATGATCTCTGACACAGCCCGAGTGTGGAATCTCTCTCTAGTTGATCTCTGACACAATCCCAGTGTGAGATCCCTCTCTAGATGAGCTCTGACAAAGACCCCGTGTGAGATTCCTCTCTAGTTGATCACTGGCACAGCCCCAGTGTGAAATCTCTCTCTAGTTGATCTCTGACACAGCCCCAGTGTGGAATCTCTCTCTAGTTGATCTCTGACACAGCCCCAGTGTGAGATCCCTCTCTAGTTCATCTCTGACACAGCCCCAGTGTGAGATCCCTCTCCAGTTCATCTCTGTCACAGCCCTAGTGTGAGATCCCTCTCTAGTTCATCTCTGACACAGCCCCAGTGCGAGATTCCTCTCTAGTTGATCTCTGACACAGCCCCAGTGTGAAATCTCTCTCTAGTTGATCTCTGACACAGCCCCAGTGTGGAATCCCTCGCTAGTTGATCTCTGACACAGCCCCAGTGTGGAATCTCGCTCAGGTTGATCTCTGACACAGCCCCAGTGTGAGATCCCTCTTTAGTTGATCTCTGACACAGCCCCAGTGTGAGATCCCTCTCTAGTTCATCTCTGACACAGCCCCAGTGTGGACCCCTCTCTAGTTGATCTCTGACACAGCCCAAGTGTGGAATCTCTCTCCAGTTGATTTCTGACACAGCCCCAGTGTGGAATCCCTCCCTAGTTGATGTCTGACACAGCCCAAGTGTGGAATCTCTCTCCAGTTGATTTCTGACACAGCCCCAGTGTGGAATCTCTCTCTAGTTGATCTCTGACACAGCCCCAGTGTGAGATCCCTCTCTAGTTGATCTCTGACACAGCCCCAGTGTGAGATTCCTCTCTAGTTGATCTCTGACACAGCACCAGTGTGAAATCTCTCTCTAGTTGATCTCTGACACAGCCCCAGTGTGGAATCTCTCTCTTGTTGATCTCTGACACAGTCGCAGTGTGGAATCCCTTTCTAGTTGAGCTCTGACACAGCCCCAGTGCGGAATCTCTCTCTAGTTGATCTCTGACACAGCCCCAGTGTGGAAGCTCTCTCTAATTGATCTATGACTCAGCCCCCGTTTGGAATCCCTCTCTAGTTGATCTCTGACACTGTCCCAGTGTGGAATCTCTCTCTAGTTGATCTCTGACACTGCTCCAGCGTGAGATCCCACTCTAGTTGATCTCTGACACATCCCTAGTGTGGAATCTCTCTCTAGTTGATCTCTGGCACAGCCCCAGTGTGAGATCCCTCTCTAGTTGATTTCTGACACAGCCTCACTGTTTAATCTCTCTCTAGTTGATCTCTGACACAGCTCCATTGTGGAATCTCTCTCTAGTTGATCTCTGACACAGTCCCAGTGTGGAATCTCTCTCTACTTGATCTCTAACCCAGCCCCTGTGTGGAATCTCAGTCTAGTTGATCTCTGACACAGCCCCAGTGTGGAATCACTCTCTAGTTGATCTCTGACACAGCCCCAGTGTGGAATCTCTCTCTACTTGATCTCTGACACAGTCCGTGTGGAATCTCTCTCTAGTTGATCCCTGACACAGCCCCAGAATTGAATCTCTCTCGTTGATCTCTGACACAGCCGAGTGTGGAATCTCTCTCTAGTTGATCTCTGACACAATCCCAATGTGAGATCCTTCTCTAGATGATCTCTGACACAGCCCCAGTGTGAGATTCCTCTCTAGTTGATCACTGACACAGCCCCAGTGTGAAATCTCTCTCTAGTTGATCTCTGTCACAGCCCCAGTGTGGAATCTCTCTCTAGTTGATCTCGGACACAGCCCCAGTGTGAGATCCCTCTTTAGTTGACCTCTCACACAGCCCCAGTGTGAGATCCCTCTCTAGTTCATCTCTGACACAGCCCCAGTGTGAGATCCCTCTCTAGTTCATCTCTGACACAGCCCCAGTGCGAGATTCCTCTCTAGTTGATCTCTGACACAGCCTCACTGTTTAATCTATCTCTAGGTGATCTCTGACACAGCTCCATTGTGGAATCTCTCTCTAGTTGATCTCTGACACAGCACCAGTGTGGAATCTCTCTCCAGTTGATCTCTGACACAGCTCCAGTGTGGAATCCCTCTCTAGTTGATCTCTGACACAGTCCCAGTGTGGAATCTCTCCCTAGTTGATCTCTGACACATCCCATTGTGGAATCTCTGTCTAGTTGATCTCTGACACAGTCCCAGTGTGGAATCTCTCTTTACCTGATCTCTGACCCAGCCCCAGTGTGGAATCTCTCTCTAGTTGATCTCTGACACAATCCCAGTGTGGAATCCCTCTCTAGTTGACCTCTGAAACAGCCCCAGTGTGGAATCCCTCTCTAGTTGATCTCTGACACAGTCCCAGTGTGGAATCTCTCCCTAGTTGATCTCTGACACATCCCATTGTGGAATCTCTCTCTAGTTGATCTCTGACACAGTCCCAGTGTGGAATCTCTCTCTACTTGATCTCTAACCCAGCCCCTGTGTGGAATCTCAGTCTAGTTGATCTCTGACACAGCCCCAGTGTGGAACCACTCTCTTGTTGATCTCTGACACAGCCCCAGTGTGGAATCTCTCTCTACTTGATCTCTGACACAGTCCGTGTGGAATCTCTCTCTACTTGATGCCTGACACAGCCCCAGATTTGAATCTCTCTCGTTGATCTCTGACACAGCCGAGTGTGGAATCTCTCTCTAGTTGATCACTGACACAGCCCCAGTGTGGAATCTTTCTCTAGTTGATCTCTGACACAGCCCCAGTGTGGAACCTGTCTCTAGTTGATCTCTGACACAGCCCGAGTGTGGAATCTCTCTCTAGTTGATCTCTGACACAATCCCAGTGTGAGATCCCTCTCTAGATGAGCTCTGACAAAGACCCCGTGTGAGATTCCTCTCTAGTTGATCACTGACACAGCCCCAGTGTGAAATCTCTCTCTAGTTGATCTCTGACACAGCCCCAGTGTGGAATCTCTCTCTAGTTGATCTCTGACACAGCCCCAGTGTGAGATCCCTCTCTAGTTCATCTCTGACACAGCCCCAGTGTGAGATCCCTCTCTAGTTCATCTCTGTCACAGCCCCAGTGTGAGATCCCTCTCTAGTTGATCTCTGACACAGCCCCAGTGCGAGATTCCTCTCTAGTTGATCTCTGACACAGCCCCAGTGTGAAATCTCTCTCTAGTTGATCTCTGACACAGCCCCAGTGTGGAATCCCTCGCTAGTTGATCTCTGACACAGCCCCAGTGTGGAATCTCGCTCAGGTTGATTTCTGACACAGCCCCAGTGTGGAATCCCTCCCTAGTTGATCTCTGACACAGCCCCAGTGTGGAATCCCTCCCTAGTTGATCTCTGACACAGCCCCAGTGTGAGATCCCTCTTTAGTTGATCTCTGACACAGCCCCAGTGTGAGATCCCTCTCTAGTTCATCTCTGACACAGCCCCAGTGTGGACCCCTCTCTAGTTGATCTCTGACACAGCCCAAGTGTGGAATCTCTCTCCAGTTGATTTCTGACACAGCCCCAGTGTGGAATCCCTCCCTAGTTGATGTCTGACACAGCCCAAGTGTGGAATCTCTCTCCAGTTGATTTCTGACACAGCCCCAGTGTGGAATCTCTCTCTAGTTGATCTCTGACACAGCCCCAGTGTGAGATCCCTCTCTAGTTGATCTCTGACACAGCCCCAGTGTGAGATTCCTCTCTAGTTGATCTCTGACACAGCACCAGTGTGAAATCTCTCTCTAGTTGATCTCTGACACAGCCCCAGTGTGGAATCTCTCTCTTGTTGATCTCTGACACAGTCGCAGTGTGGAATCCCTTTCTAGTTGAGCTCTGACACAGCCCCAGTGCGGAATCTCTCTCTAGTTGATCTCTGACACAGCCCCAGTGTGGAAGCTCTCTCTCATTGATCTATGACTCAGCCCCCGTTTGGAATCCCTCTCTAGTTGATCTCTGACACTGTCCCAGTGTGGAATCTCTCTCTAGTTGATCTCTGACACTGCTCCAGCGTGAGATCCCACTCTAGTTGATCTCTGACACATCCCTAGTGTGGAATCTCTCTCTAGTTGATCTCTGGCACAGCCCCAGTGTGAGATCCCTCTCTAGTTGATCTCTGACACAGCCTCAATGTTTAATCTCTCTCTAGTTGATCTCTGACACAGCTCCATTGTGGAATCTCTCTCTAGTTGATCTCTGACACAGTCCCAGTGTGGAATCTCTCTCTACTTGATCTCTAACCCAGCCCCTGTGTGGAATCTCAGTCTAGTTGATCTCTGACACAGCCCCAGTGTGGAATCACTCTCTAGTTGATCTCTGACACAGCCCCAGTGTGGAATCTCTCTCTACTTGATCTCTGACACAGTCCGTGTGGAATCTCTCTCTAGTTGATCCCTGACACAGCCCCAGAATTGAATCTCTTTCGTTGATCTCTGACACAGCCGAGTGTGGAATCTCTCTCTAGTTGATCACTGACACAGCCCCTGTGTGGAATCTTTCTCTAGTTGATCTCTGACACAGCCCCAGTGTGGAACCTGTCTCTAGTTGATCTCTGACACAGCCCGAGTGTGGAATCTCTCTCTAGTTGATCTCTGACACAATCCCAATGTGAGATCCCTCTCTAGATGATCTCTGACACAGCCCCAGTGTGAGATTCCTCTCTAGTTGATCACTGACACAGCCCCAGTGTGAAATCTCTCTCTAGTTGATCTCTGTCACAGCCCCAGTGTGGAATCTCTCTCTAGTTGATCTCGGACACAGCCCCAGTGTGAGATCCCTCTTTAGTTGACCTCTCACACAGCCCCAGTGTGAGATCCCTCTCTAGTTCATCTCTGACACAGCCCCAGTTTGAGATCCCTCTCTAGTTCATCTCTGACACAGCCCCAGTGCGAGATTCCTCTCTAGTTGATCTCTGACACAGCCCCAGTGTGAAATCTCTCTCTAGTTGATCTCTGACACAGCCCCAGTGTGGAATCCCTTGCTAGTTGTTCTCTGACACAGCCCAAGTGTGGAATCTCTCTCAGGTTGATTTCTGACACAGCCCCAGTGTGGAATCCCTCCCTAGTTGATCTCTGACACAGCCCAAGTATGGAATCTCTCGCCAGTTGATTTCTGACACAGCCCCAGTGTGGAAGCTCTCTCTAGTTGATCTCTGACACAGTCCCAGTGTGAGATCCCTCTCTAGATGTCTGACACAGCCCCAGTGTGAGATTCCTCTCTAGTTGATCTCTGACACAGCCCCAGTGTGAAATATCTCTCTAGTTGATCTCTGACACAGCCCCAGTGTGGAATCTCTCTCTTGTTGATCTCTGACACAGTCCCAGTGTGAGATCCCTCTCTAGTTGATCTCTGACACATCCCCAATGCGAGATTCCTCTCTAGTTGATCTCTGACATAGCCCCAGTGTGGAATCTCTATCTAGTTGATCTCTGACACAGCCCCAGTGTGGAATCGCTCGCTAGTTGATCTCTGACAGAGCCCAAGTGTGGAATCTCTCTCCATGTTGATTTCTGACACAGCCCCAGTGTGGAATCTCTCTCTAGTTGATCTCTGACACAGACCCAGTGTGAGATCCCTCTCTAGTTGATCTATGACACAGCCCCAGTGTGAGACTCCGCTCTAGTTGATCTCTGACACAGCTCCAGAGTGAAATCTCTCTCTAGTTGATCTCTGACACAGCCCCAGTGTGGAATCTCTCTCTTGTTGATCTCTGACACAGTCCCAGTGTGAGATCCCTCTCTAGTTGATCTCTGACACAGTCCCAGTGTGGAATCCCTTTCTAGTTGATCTCTGACACAGCCCCAGTGCAGAATCTCTCTCTAGTTGATCTCTGACATAGCCCCAGTGTGGAAGCTCTCTCTAATTGATCTCTGACACAGCCCCAGTGTGGAATCTCTCTCTAGTTGATCTATGACGCAGCCCCCGTTTGGAATCCCTCTCTAGTTGATCTCTGACACTGCCCCAGTGTGGAATCTCTCTCCAGTTGATCTCTATCACTGCTCCAGTGTGAGATCCCTCTCTAGTTGATCTCTGACACATCCCTAGTGTGGAATCTCTCTCTAGTTGATCTCTGACACAGCCCCAGTGTGAGATCCCTCTCTAGTTGATCTCTATCACTGCTCCAGTGTGAGATCCCTCTCTAGTTGATCTCTGACACATCCCTAGTGTGGAATCTCTCTCTAGTTGATCTCTGACACAGCCCCAGTGTGAGATCCCTCTCTAGTTGATCTCTGACACAGCCCAAGTGTGAAATCCCTCTCTAGTTGATCTCTGACACAGCCCAAGTGTGGAATCTCTCGCCAGTTGATTTCTGACACAGCCCCAGTGTGGAAGCTCTCTCTAGTTGATCTCTGACACAGTCCCAGTGTGAGATCCCTCTCTAGATGTCTGACACAGCCCCAGTGTGAGATTCCTCTCTAGTTGATCTCTGACACAGCCCCAGTGTGAAATATCTCTCTAGTTGATCTCTGACACATCCCCAGTGTGGAATCTCTCTCTTGTTGATCTCTGACACAGTCCCAGTGTGAGATCCCTCTCTAGTTGATCTCTGACACATCCCCAATGCCAGATTCCTCTCTAGTTGATCTCTGACACAGCCCCAGTGTGGAATCTCTATCTAGTTGATCTCTGACACAGCCCCAGTGTGGAATCGCTCGCTAGTTGATCTCTGACAGAGCCCAAGTGTGGAATCTCTCTCCATTTCGATTTCTGACACAGCCCCAGTGTGGAATCCCTCCCTAGTTGATCTCTGACACAGCCCAAGCGTGGAATCTCTCTCCAGTTGTTTTCTGACACAGCCCCAGTGTGGAATCTCTCTCTAGTTGATCTCTGACACAGCCCCAGTGTGAGATCCCACTCTAGTTGATCTATGACACAGCCCCAGTGTGAGATTCCGCTCCATTTGATCTCTGACAGAGCTCCAGAGTGAAATCTCTCTCTAGTTGATCTCTGACACAGCCCCAGTGTGGAATCTCTCTCTTGTTGATCTCTGACGCAGTCTCAGTGTGAGATCCCTCTCTAGTTGATCTCTGACACAGTCCCAGTGTGGAATCCCTTTCTAGTTGATCTCTGACACAGCCCCAGTGCGGAATCTCTCTCTAGTTGATCTCTGGCACAGCCCCAGTGTGAGATCCCTCTCTAGTTGATCTCTGACACAGCCTCAATGTTTAATCTCTCTCTAGTTGATCTCTGACACAGCTCCATTGTGGAATCTCTCTCTAGTTGATCTCTGACACAGTCCCAGTGTGGAATCTCTCTCTACTTGATCTCTAACCCAGCCCCTGTGTGGAATCTCAGTCTAGTTGATCTCTGACACAGCCCCAGTGTGGAATCACTCTCTAGTTGATCTCTGACACAGCCCCAGTGTGGAATCTCTCTCTACTTGATCTCTGACACAGTCCGTGTGGAATCTCTCTCTAGTTGATCCCTGACACAGCCCCAGAATTGAATCTCTTTCGTTGATCTCTGACACAGCCGAGTGTGGAATCTCTCTCTAGTTGATCACTGACACAGCCCCTGTGTGGAATCTTTCTCTAGTTGATCTCTGACACAGCCCCAGTGTGGAACCTGTCTCTAGTTGATCTCTGACACAGCCCGAGTGTGGAATCTCTCTCTAGTTGATCTCTGACACAATCCCAATGTGAGATCCCTCTCTAGATGATCTCTGACACAGCCCCAGTGTGAGATTCCTCTCTAGTTGATCACTGACACAGCCCCAGTGTGAAATCTCTCTCTAGTTGATCTCTGTCACAGCCCCAGTGTGGAATCTCTCTCTAGTTGATCTCGGACACAGCCCCAGTGTGAGATCCCTCTTTAGTTGACCTCTCACACAGCCCCAGTGTGAGATCCCTCTCTAGTTCATCTCTGACACAGCCCCAGTTTGAGATCCCTCTCTAGTTCATCTCTGACACAGCCCCAGTGCGAGATTCCTCTCTAGTTGATCTCTGACACAGCCCCAGTGTGAAATCTCTCTCTAGTTGATCTCTGACACAGCCCCAGTGTGGAATCCCTTGCTAGTTGTTCTCTGACACAGCCCAAGTGTGGAATCTCTCTCAGGTTGATTTCTGACACAGCCCCAGTGTGGAATCCCTCCCTAGTTGATCTCTGACACAGCCCAAGTATGGAATCTCTCGCCAGTTGATTTCTGACACAGCCCCAGTGTGGAAGCTCTCTCTAGTTGATCTCTGACACAGTCCCAGTGTGAGATCCCTCTCTAGATGTCTGACACAGCCCCAGTGTGAGATTCCTCTCTAGTTGATCTCTGACACAGCCCCAGTGTGAAATATCTCTCTAGTTGATCTCTGACACAGCCCCAGTGTGGAATCTCTCTCTTGTTGATCTCTGACACAGTCCCAGTGTGAGATCCCTCTCTAGTTGATCTCTGACACATCCCCAATGCGAGATTCCTCTCTAGTTGATCTCTGACATAGCCCCAGTGTGGAATCTCTATCTAGTTGATCTCTGACACAGCCCCAGTGTGGAATCGCTCGCTAGTTGATCTCTGACAGAGCCCAAGTGTGGAATCTCTCTCCATGTTGATTTCTGACACAGCCCCAGTGTGGAATCCCTCCCTAGTTGATCTCTGACACAGCCCAAGCGTGGAATCTCTCTCCAGTTGATTTCTGACACAGCCCCAGTGTGGAATCTCTCTCTAGTTGATCTCTGACACAGACCCAGTGTGAGATCCCTCTCTAGTTGATCTATGACACAGCCCCAGTGTGAGACTCCGCTCTAGTTGATCTCTGACACAGCTCCAGAGTGAAATCTCTCTCTAGTTGATCTCTGACACAGCCCCAGTGTGGAATCTCTCTCTTGTTGATCTCTGACACAGTCCCAGTGTGAGATCCCTCTCTAGTTGATCTCTGACACAGTCCCAGTGTGGAATCCCTTTCTAGTTGATCTCTGACACAGCCCCAGTGCAGAATCTCTCTCTAGTTGATCTCTGACATAGCCCCAGTGTGGAAGCTCTCTCTAATTGATCTCTGACACAGCCCCAGTGTGGAATCTCTCTCTAGTTGATCTATGACGCAGCCCCCGTTTGGAATCCCTCTCTAGTTGATCTCTGACACTGCCCCAGTGTGGAATCTCTCTCCAGTTGATCTCTATCACTGCTCCAGTGTGAGATCCCTCTCTAGTTGATCTCTGACACATCCCTAGTGTGGAATCTCTCTCTAGTTGATCTCTGACACAGCCCCAGTGTGAGATCCCTCTCTAGTTGATCTCTATCACTGCTCCAGTGTGAGATCCCTCTCTAGTTGATCTCTGACACATCCCTAGTGTGGAATCTCTCTCTAGTTGATCTCTGACACAGCCCCAGTGTGAGATCCCTCTCTAGTTGATCTCTGACACAGCCCAAGTGTGAAATCCCTCTCTAGTTGATCTCTGACACAGCCCAAGGTGGAATCTCTCGCCAGTTGATTTCTGACACAGCCCCAGTGTGGAAGCTCTCTCTAGTTGATCTCTGACACAGTCCCAGTGTGAGATCCCTCTCTAGATGTCTGACACAGCCCCAGTGTGAGATTCCTCTCTAGTTGATCTCTGACACAGCCCCAGTGTGAAATATCTCTCTAGTTGATCTCTGACACATCCCCAGTGTGGAATCTCTCTCTTGTTGATCTCTGACACAGTCCCAGTGTGAGATCCCTCTCTAGTTGATCTCTGACACATCCCCAATGCCAGATTCCTCTCTAGTTGATCTCTGACACAGCCCCAGTGTGGAATCTCTATCTAGTTGATCTCTGACACAGCCCCAGTGTGGAATCGCTCGCTAGTTGATCTCTGACAGAGCCCAAGTGTGGAATCTCTCTCCATTTCGATTTCTGACACAGCCCCAGTGTGGAATCCCTCCCTAGTTGATCTCTGACACAGCCCAAGCGTGGAATCTCTCTCCAGTTGTTTTCTGACACAGCCCCAGTGTGGAATCTTTCTCTAGTTGATCTCTGACACAGCCCCAGTGTGAGATCCCACTCTAGTTGATCTATGACACAGCCCCAGTGTGAGATTCCGCTCCATTTGATCTCTGACAGAGCTCCAGAGTGAAATCTCTCTCTAGTTGATCTCTGACACAGCCCCAGTGTGGAATCTCTCTCTTGTTGATCTCTGACGCAGTCTCAGTGTGAGATCCCTCTCTAGTTGATCTCTGACACAGTCCCAGTGTGGAATCCCTTTCTAGTTGATCTCTGACACAGCCCCAGTGCGGAATCTCTCTCTAGTTGATCTCTGACACAGCCCCAGTGTGGAAGCTCTCTCTAATTGATCTCTGACACAGCCCCAGTGTGGAATCTCTCTCTAGTTGATCTATGACTCAGCCCCCGTTTGGAATCCCTCTCTAGTTGATCTCTGACACTGCTCCAGTGTGAGATCCCTCTCTAGTTGATCTCTGACACATCCCTAGTGTGGAATCTCTCTCTAGTTGATCTCTGACACAGCCCCAGTGTGAGATCCCTCTCTAGTTGATCTCTGACGCAGCCTCACTGTTTAATCTCTCTCTAGTTGATCTCAGACACAGCTCCATTGTGGAATCTCTCTCTAGTTGATCGCTGACACAGCACAAGTGTGGAATCCCTCTCTAGTTGATCTCTGACACAGCCCCAGTGTGAGATCCCTCTCAAGTTGATCTCTGACACAGCCCCAGTGTGAGATTCCTCTCTAGTTGATCTCTGACACAGCCCCAGTGTGAAATCTCTCTCTAGTTGATCTCTGACACAGCCCCAGTGTGGAATCTCTCTCTTGTTGATCTCTGACACAGTCGCAGTGTGGAATCCCTTTCTAGTTGATCTCTGACACAGCCCCAGTGCGGAATCTCTCCCTAGTTGATCTCTGACACAGCCCCAGTGTGGAAGCTCTCTCTAATTGATCTATGACTCAGCCCCCGTTTGGAATCCCTCTCTAGTTGATCTCTGACACTGTCCCAGTGTGGAATCTCTCTCTAGTTGATCTCTGACACTGCTCCAGCGTGAGAGCCCACTCTAGTTGATCTCTGACACATCCCTAGTGTGGAATCTCTCTCTAGTTGATCTCTGACACAGCCCCAGTGTGAGATCCCTCTCTAGTTGATCTCTGACACAGCCTCAATGATTAATCTCTCTCTAGGTGATCTCTGACACAGCTCCATTGTGGAATCTCTCTCTAGCTGATCTCTGACACAGCACCAGGGTGGAATCTCTCTCCAGTTGATCTCTGACACAGCTCCAGTGTGGAATCCCTCTCTAGTTGATCTCTGATACAGTCCCAGTCTGGAATCTCTCTTTACTTGACCTCTGAAACAGCCCCAGTGTGGAATCCCTCTCTAGTTGATCTCTGACACAGTCCCAGTGTGGAATCTCTCCCTAGTTGATCTCTGACACAGTCCCATTGTGGAATCTCTGTCTAGTTGATCTCTGACACAGTCCCAGTGTGGAATCTCTCTCTACTTGATCTCTAACCCAGCCCCTGTGTGGAATCTCAGTCTAGTTGATCTCTGACACAGCCCCAGTGTGGAATCACTCTCTAGTTGATCTCTGACACAGCCTCAGTGTGGAATCTCTCTCTACTTGATCTCTGACACAGTCCGTGTGGAATCTCTCTCTAGTTGATGCCTGACACAGCCCCAGATTTGAATCTCTCTCGTTGATCTCTGACACAGCCGAGTGTGGAATCTCTCTCTAGTTGATCACTGACACAGCCCCAGTGTGGAATCTTTCTCTAGTTGATCTCTGACACAGCGCCAGTGTGGAACCTGTCTCTAGTTGATCTCTGACACAGCCCGAGTTTGGAATCTCTCTCTAGTTCATCTCTGACACAATCCCAGTGTGAGATCCCTCTCTAGTTGATCACTGACACAGCCCCAGTGTGAAATCTCTCTCTAGTTGATCTCTGACACAGCCCCAGTGAAGAATCTCTCTCTAGTTGATCTCTGACACAGCCCCAGTGTGAAATCCCTCTTTAGTTGACCTCTCACACAGCCCCAGTGTGAGATCCCTCTCTAGTTCATCTCTGACACAGCCCCAGTGTGAGATCCCTCTCTAGTTCATCTCTGACACAGCCCCAGTGTGAGATCCCTCCCTAGTTGATCTCTGACACAGCCCAAGTGTTGAATCTCTCGCCAGTTGATTTATGACACAGCCCCAGTGTGGAAGCTCTCTCTAGTTGATCTCTGAAACAGCCCCAGTGTGAGATCCCTCTCTAGATGTCTGACACAGCCCCAGTGTGAGATTCCTCTCTAGTTGATCACTGACACAGCCCCAGTGTGAAATATCTCTCTTGTTGATCTCTGACACAGTCCCAGCGTGAGATCCCTCTCTAGTTGATCTCTGACACATCCCCAATGCGAGATTCCTCTCTAGTTGATCTCTGACACAGCCCCAGTGTGGAATCTCTATCTAGTTGATCTCTGACAGAGCCCAAGTGTGGAATCTCTCTCCATGTTGATTTCTGACAGAGCCCCAGTGTGGAATCCCTCCCTAGTTGATCTCTGACACAGCCCAAGCGTGGAATCTCTCTCCAGTTGATTTCTGACACTGCCCCAGCGTGGAATCTCTCTCTAGTTGATCTCTGACACAGCCCCAGCGTGAGATCCCTCTCTAGTTGATCTATGACACAGCCCCAGTGTGAGATTCCGCTCCAGTTGATCTCTGACACAGCCCCAGAGTGAAATCTCTCTATAGTTGATCTCTGACACAGCCCCAGTGTGGAATCTCTCTCTTGTTGACCTCTGACACAGTCCCAGTGTGAGATCCCTCTCTAGTTGATCTCTGACACAGTCCCAGTGTGGAATCCCTTTCTCATTGATCTCTGACACAGCCCCAGTGCGGAATCACTTTCTAGTTGTTCACTGACACAGCCCCAGTGTGGAAGCTCTCTCTTATTGATCACTGACACAGCCCCAGTGTGGAATCTCTCTCTAGTTGATCTATGACTCAGCCCCCGTTTGGAATCCCTCTCTAGTTGATCTCTGACACTGCCCCAGTGTGGAATCTCTCTCTAGTTGATCTCTGACACTGCTCCAGTGTGAGATCCCTCTCTAGTTGATCTCTGACACATCCCTAGTGTGGAATCTCTCTCTAGTTGATCTCTGACACAGCCCCAGTGTGAGATCCCTCTCTAGTTGATCTCTGACGCAGCCTCACTGTTTAATCTCTCTCTAGTTGATCTCTGACACAGCTCCATCGTGGAATCTCTCTCTAGTTGATCTCTGACACTGCTCCAGTGTTGGAATCTCTCTCCAGTTGATCTCTGACACAGCTCCAGTGTGGAATCCCTCTCTAGTTGATCTCTGACACAGCCCCAGTGTGGAATCTCTGTCTAGTCGATCTCTGACACAGTCCCAGTGTGGAATTTCTCTCTAGTTGATCTCTGACACAGTCCCAGTGTGGAATCACTCTCTACTTGATCTCTGACCCAGCCCCAGTCTGTAATCTTTCTCTAGTTGATCTCTGACACAGCCCCAATGTGGAATCCCTCTCTAGTTGATCTCTGACACAGCCCCAGTGTGGAATCCCTCTCTAGTTGATCTCTGACACAGTCCCAGTGTGGAATCTCTCTCTAGTTGATCTCTGACACAGTCCCAGTGTGGAATCTCTCTCCAGTTGATCTCTGACACAGTCCCAGTGTGGAATCTCTCACTACTTGATCTCTGACCCAGCAACAGTGTGGAATCTCTCTCTAGTTGATCTCTGACACTGCCCCAGTGTGGCATCACTCTCTAGTTGATCTCTGACACAGCCCCAGTTTGGAATCTCTCTCTACTTGATCTCTGACACAGTCCGTGTGGAATCCCTCTCTAGTTGATCTCTGACACAGCCCCAGTGTGGAATCTCTCTCTAGTTGATCTCTGACACAGCCCCAGTGTGGAATCTCTCTCTACTTGATATCTGCCTCAGCCCCAGTGTGGAATACCTCTCTAGTTGATCTCTGACACAGCCCCAGTGTGGAATCCCTCTCTGGTTGATCTCCGACACTGTCCCAGTGTGGAATGTCTCTCTAGTTGATCTGACACAGTCCCAGCGTGGAATCTCTCTCTTGTTGATCTCTGACACAGACCCAGTGTGGAGTCCCTCTCTAGTTGATCTCTGACACTGTCCCAGTGTGGAATCTCTCTCTAGTTGATCTCTGACACAGTCCCCGTGTGGAATCTCTCTCTAGTTGATCTCTGACAAAGTCCCAGTGTGAGATTCCTCTCTAGTTGATCACTGACACAGCCCCAGTGTGAGATCCCTCTCTTGTTGATCTCTGACACAGCCCCAGTGTGGAATCTCTCTCTAGTTGATCTCTGACACAGCCTCAGTGTGAGATTCCTCTCTAGTTGATCTCTGACACAGCCCCAGTGTGGAATCCCTCTCTAGTTGATCTCTGACACAGCCCCAGTGTGGAATCCCTCTCTAGTTTATCTCTGACACAGCCCGTGTGGAATCCCTCTCTAGTTGATCTCTGACACAGTCCCAGTGTGGAATCTCTCTCTAGTTGATCTCTGACACAGCCGCAGTGTGGAATCTCTCTCTAGTTGATCTCTGACACAGCCCCAGTGTTGAATCCCTCTCTAGTTGATCTCTGACACAGTCCCAGTGTGGAATCCCTCTCTAGTTGATCTCTGACACAGCCCCAGTGTGGAATCTCTCTCTAATTGGTCCCTGACAGAGTCCCAGTGTGGAATCCCTCTCTAGTTGATCTCTGACACAGCCCCAGTGTGGAATCCATCTCTAGTTGATCTCTGACACAGCCCCAGTGTGAAATCTCTCTCTAGTTGATCTCTGACACAGCCCCAGTGTGGAATCCCTCTCTACTTGATCTCTGACACAGCCCCAGTGTGGAATCCCTCTCTAGTTGATCTCTGACACAGCCCCAGTGTGGAATCCCACTCTACTTGATCTCTGACACAGTCCCAGTGTGGAATCACTCTCTAGTTGATCTCTGACACAGCCCCAGTGTGGAATCTCTCTCTAGTTGATCTCTGACACAGCCCCAGTGTGAGATTCCTCTCTAGTTGATCTCTGACACAGCCCCAGTGTGGAATCACTCTCTAGTTGATCTCTGACACAGCCCCAGTGTGGAATCCCTCTCTAGTTGATCTCTGACAAAGCCCCACTGTGGAATCCCTCTCTAGTTTATCTCTGACACAGCCCCAGTGTGGAATCTCTCTCTAGTTGATCTCTGACACAGCCCCAGTGTGAGATTCCTCTCTAGTTGATCCCTGACACAGCCCCAGTGTGGAATCCCTCTCTAGTAGATCTCTGACACATCCCCAGTGTGGTATCCCTCTGTAGTTGATCTCTGACACAGCCCCAGTGTTGAATCCCTCTCTAGTTGATCTCTGAGACACCCCAGTGTGGAATCTCTCTCTTGTTGATCTCTGACACAGCCCCAGTGTGAGGTTCCTCTCTAGTTGATCTCTGACATAGCCCCAGTGTAGAATCACTCTCTAGTTGATCTCTGACACAGCCCCAGTGTGGAATCTCTCTCAAGTTGATCTCTGACACAGTCCCAGTGTGAGATCCCTCTCTAGTTGATCTCTGACACAGCCCCAGTGTGGAATCACTCTCTAGTTGATCTCTGACACAGCCCCAGTGTGGAATCCCTCTCTAGTTGATCTCTGACACAGCCCCAGTGTGGAATCTCTCTCTAGTTGATCTCTGACACAGTCCCAGTGTGAGATCCCTCTCTAGTTGATCTCTGACACAGCTCCATCGTGGAATCTCTCTCTAGTTGATCTCTGACACTGCTCCAGTGTGGAATCTCTCTCCAGTTGATCTCTGACACAGCTCCAGTGTGGAATCCCTCTCTAGTTGATCTCTGACACAGCCCCAGTGTGGAATCTCTGTCTAGTCGATCTCTGACACAGTCCCAGTGTGGAATTTCTCTCTAGTTGATCTCTGACACAGTCCCAGTGTGGAATCTCTCTCTACTTGATCTCTGACCCAGCCCCAGTGTGTAATCTTTCTCTAGTTGATCTCTGACACAGCAACAGTGTGGAATCCCTCTCTAGTTGATCTCTGACACAGCCCCAGTGTGGAATCCCTCTCTAGTTGATCTCTGACACAGTCCCAGTGTGGAATCTCTCTCTAGTTGATCTCTGACACAGTCCCAGTGTGGATTCTCTCTCCAGTTGATCTCTGACACAGTCCCAGTGTGGAATCTCTCACTACTTGATCTCTGACCCAGCAACAGTGTGGAATCTCTCTCTAGTTGATCTCTGACACTGCCCCAGTGTGGCATCACTCTCTGGTTGATCTCTGACACAGCCCCAGTGTGGAATCTCTCTCTACTTGATCTCTGACACAGTCCGTGTGGAATCCCTCTCTAGTTGATCTCTGACACAGCCCCAGTGTGGAATCTCTCTCTAGTTGATCTCTGACACAGCCCCAGTGTGGAATCTCTCTCTACTTGATATCTGCCTCAGCCCCAGTGTGGAATACCTCTCTAGTTGATCTCTGACACAGCCCCAGTGTGAGATCCCTCTCTAGTTGATCTCTGACGCAGCCTCACTGTTTAATCTCTCTCTAGTTGATCTCAGACACAGCTCCATTGTGGAATCTCTCTCTAGTTGATCGCTGACACAGCACAAGTGTGGAATCCCTCTCTAGTTGATCTCTGACACAGCCCCAGTGTGAGATCCCTCTCAAGTTGATCTCTGACACAGCCCCAGTGTGAGATTCCTCTCTAGTTGATCTCTGACACAGCCCCAGTGTGAAATCTCTCTCTAGTTGATCTCTGACACAGCCCCAGTGTGGAATCTCTCTCTTGTTGATCTCTGACACAGTCGCAGTGTGGAATCCCTTTCTAGTTGATCTCTGACACAGCCCCAGTGCGGAATCTCTCCCTAGTTGATCTCTGACACAGCCCCAGTGTGGAAGCTCTCTCTAATTGATCTATGACTCAGCCCCCGTTTGGAATCCCTCTCTAGTTGATCTCTGACACTGTCCCAGTGTGGACTCTCTCTCTAGTTGATCTCTGACACTGCTCCAGCGTGAGAGCCCACTCTAGTTGATCTCTGACACATCCCTAGTGTGGAATCTCTCTCTAGTTGATCTCTGACACAGCCCCAGTGTGAGATCCCTCTCTAGTTGATCTCTGACACAGCCTCAATGATTAATCTCTCTCTAGGTGATCTCTGACACAGCTCCATTGTGGAATCTCTCTCTAGCTGATCTCTGACACAGCACCAGTGTGGAATCTCTCTCCAGTTGATCTCTGACACAGCTCCAGTGTGGAATCCCTCTCTAGTTGATCTCTGATACAGTCCCAGTCTGGAATCTCTCTTTACTTGATCTCTGACCCAGCCCCAGTGTGGAAACTCTCTCTGGTTGATCTCTGACACAATCCCAGTGTGGAATCTCTCTCTAGTTGACCTCTGAAACAGCCCCAGTGTGGAATCCCTCTCTAGTTGATCTCTGACACAGTCCCAGTGTGGAATCTCTCCCTAGTTGATCTCTGACACAGTCCCATTGTGGAATCTCTCTCTAGTTGATCTCTGACACAGTCCCAGTGTGGAATCTCTCTCTACTTGATCTCTAACCCAGCCCCTGTGTGGAATCTCAGTCTACTTGATCTCTGACACAGCCCCAGTGTGGAATCACTCTCTAGTTGATCTCTGACACAGCCCCAGTGTGGAATCTCTCTCTACTTGATCTCTGACACAGTCCGTGTGGAATCTCTCTCTAGTTGATGCCTGACACAGCCCCAGATTTGAATCTCTCTCGTTGATCTCTGACACAGCCGAGTGTGGAATCTCTCTCTAGTTGATCACTGACACAGCCCCAGTGTGGAATCTTTCTCTAGTTGATCTCTGACACAGCGCCAGTGTGGAACCTGTCTCTAGTTGATCTCTGACACAGCCCGAGTTTGGAATCTCTCTCTAGTTCATCTCTGACACAATCCCAGTGTGAGATCCCTCTCTAGTTGATCACTGACACAGCCCCAGTGTGAAATCTCTCTCTAGTTGATCTCTGACACAGCCCCAGTGAAGAATCTCTCTCTAGTTGATCTCTGACACAGCCCCAGTGTGAAATCCCTCTTTAGTTGACCTCTCACACAGCCCCAGTGTGAGATCCCTCTCTAGTTCATCTCTGACACAGCCCCAGTGTGAGATCCCTCTCTAGTTCATCTCTGACACAGCCCCAGTGTGAGATCCCTCCCTAGTTGATCTCTGACACAGCCCAAGTGTTGAATCTCTCGCCAGTTGATTTATGACACAGCCCCAGTGTGGAAGCTCTCTCTAGTTGATCTCTGAAACAGCCCCAGTGTGAGATCCCTCTCTAGATGTCTGACACAGCCCCAGTGTGAGATTCCTCTCTAGTTGATCACTGACTCAGCCCCAGTGTGAAATATCTCTCTTGTTGATCTCTGACACAGTCCCAGTGTGAGATCCCTCTCTAGTTGATCTCTGACACATCCCCAATGCGAGATTCCTCTCTAGTTGATCTCTGACACAGCCCCAGTGTGGAATCTCTATCTAGTTGATCTCTGACAGAGCCCAAGTGTGGAATCTCTCTCCATGTTGATTTCTGACAGAGCCCCAGTGTGGAATCCCTCCCTAGTTGATCTCTGACACAGCCCAAGCGTGGAATCTCTCTCCAGTTGATTTCTGACACTGCCCCAGCGTGGAATCTCTCTCTAGTTGATCTCTGACACAGCCCCAGCGTGAGATCCCTCTCTAGTTGATCTATGACACAGCCCCAGTGTGAGATTCCGCTCTAGTTGATCTCTGACACAGCCCCAGAGTGAAATCTCTCTATAGTTGATCTCTGACACAGCCCCAGTGTGGAATCTCTCTCTTGTTGACCTCTGACACAGTCCCAGTGTGAGATCCCTCTCTAGTTGATCTCTGACACAGTCCCAGTGTGGAATCCCTTTCTCATTGATCTCTGACACAGCCCCAGTGCGGAATCACTTTCTAGTTGATCACTGACACAGCCCCAGTGTGGAAGCTCTCTCTTATTGATCTCTGACACAGCCCCAGTGTGGAATCTCCCTCTAGTTGATCTATGACTCAGCCCCCGTTTGGAATCCCTCTCTAGTTGATCTCTGACACTGCCCCAGTGTGGAATCTCTCTCTAGTTGATCTCTGACACTGCTCCAGTGTGAGATCCCTCTCTAGTTGATCTCTGACACATCCCTAGTGTGGAATCTCTCTCTAGTTGATCTCTGACACAGCCCCAGTGTGAGATCCCTCTCTAGTTGATCTCTGACGCAGCCTCACTGTTTAATCTCTCTCTAGTTGATCTCTGACACAGCTCCATCGTGGAATCTCTCTCTAGTTGATCTCTGACACTGCTCCAGTGTTGGAATCTCTCTCCAGTTGATCTCTGACACAGCTCCAGTGTGGAATCCCTCTCTAGTTGATCTCTGACACAGCCCCAGTGTGGAATCTCTGTCTAGTCGATCTCTGACACAGTCCCAGTGTGGAATTTCTCTCTAGTTGATCTCTGACACAGTCCCAGTGTGGAATCACTCTCTACTTGATCTCTGACCCAGCCCCAGTGTGTAATCTTTCTCTAGTTGATCTCTGACACAGCCCCAATGTGGAATCCCTCTCTAGTTGATCTCTGACACAGCCCCAGTGTGGAATCCCTCTCTAGTTGATCTCTGACACAGTCCCAGTGTGGAATCTCTCTCTAGTTGATCTCTGACACAGTCCCAGTGTGGAATCTCTCTCCAGTTGATCTCTGACACAGTCCCAGTGTGGAATCTCTCACTACTTGATCTCTGACCCAGCAACAGTGTGGAATCTCTCTCTAGTTGATCTCTGACACTGCCCCAGTGTGGCATCACTCTCTGGTTGATCTCTGACACAGCCCCAGTGTGGAATCTCTCTCTACTTGATCTCTGACACAGTCCGTGTGGAATCCCTCTCTAGTTGATCTCTGACACAGCCCCAGTGTGGAATCTCTCTCTAGTTGATCTCTGACACAGCCCCAGTGTGGAATCTCTCTCTACTTGATATCTGCCTCAGCCCCAGTGTGGAATACCTCTCTAGTTGATCTCTGACACAGCCCCAGTCTGGAATCCCTCTCTGGTTGATCTCCGACACTGTCCCAGTGTGGAATGTCTCTCTAGTTGATCTGACACAGTCCCAGCGTGGAATCTCTCTCTTGTTGATCTCTGACACAGACCCAGTGTGGAGTCCCTCTCTAGTTGATCTCTGACACTGTCCCAGTGTGGAATCTCTCTCTAGTTGATCTCTGACACAGTCCCCGTGTGGAATCTCTCTCTAGTTGATCTCTGACAAAGTCCCAGTGTGAGATTCCTCTCTAGTTGATCTCTGACACAGCCCCAGTGTGAGATCCCTCTCTTGTTGATCTCTGACACAGCCCCAGTGTGGAATCTCTCTCTAGTTGATCTCTGACACAGCCTCAGTGTGAGATTCCTCTCTAGTTGATCTCTGACACAGCCCCAGTGTGGAATCCCTCTCTAGTTGATCTCTGACACAGCCCCAGTGTGGAATCCCTCTCTAGTTTATCTCTGACACAGCCCGTGTGGAATCCCTCTCTAGTTGATCTCTGACACAGTCCCAGTGTGGAATCTCTCTCTAGTTGATCTCTGACACAGCCGCAGTGTGGAATCTCTCTCTAGTTGATCTCTGACACAGCCCCAGTGTGGAATCCCTCTCTAGTTGATCTCTGACACAGTCCCAGTGTGGAATCCCTCTCTAGTTGATCTCTGACACAGCCCCAGTGTGGAATCTCTCTCTAATTGGTCCCTGACAGAGTCCCAGTGTGGAATCCCTCTCTAGTTGATCTCTGACACAGCCCCAGTGTGGAATCCATCTCTAGTTGATCTCTGACACAGCCCCAGTGTGAAATCTCTCTCTAGTTGATCTCTGACACAGCCCCAGTGTGGAATCCCTCTCTAGTTGATCTCTGACACAGCCCCAGTGTGGAATCCCTCTCCAGTTGATCTCTGACACAGCCCCAGTGTGGAATCCCACTCTACTTGATCTCTGACACAGTCCCAGTGTGGAATCCCTCTCTAGTTGATCTCTGACACAGCCCCAGTGTGGAATCTCTCTCTAGTTGATCTCTGACACAGCCCCAGTGTGAGATTCCTCTCTAGTTGATCTCTGACACAGCCCCAGTGTGGAATCACTCTCTAGTTGATCTCTGACACAGCCCCAGTGTGGAATCCCTCTCTAGTTGATCTCTGACAAAGCCCCACTGTGGAATCCCTCTCTAGTTTATCTCTGACACAGCCCCAGTGTGGAATCTCTCTCTAGTTGATCTCTGACACAGCCCCAGTGTGAGATTCCTCTCTAGTTGATCCCTGACACAGCCCCAGTGTGGAATCCCTCTCTAGTAGATCTCTGACACAGCCCCAGTGTGGTATCCCTCTGTAGTTGATCTCTGACACAGCCCCAGTGTTGAATCCCTCTCTAGTTGATCTCTGAGACACCCCAGTGTGGAATCTCTCTCTTGTTGATCTCTGACACAGCCCCAGTGTGAGATTCCTCTCTAGTTGATCTCTGACATAGCCCCAGTGTAGAATCACTCTCTAGTTGATCTCTGACACAGCCCCAGTGTGGAATCTCTCTCAAGTTGATCTCTGACACAGTCCCAGTGTGAGATCCCTCTCTAGTTGATCTCTGACACAGCCCCAGTGTGGAATCACTCTCTAGTTGATCTCTGACACAGCCCCAGTGTGGAATCCCTCTCTAGTTGATCTCTGACACAGCCCCAGTGTGGAATCTCTCTCTAGTTGATCTCTGACACAGTCCCAGTGTGAGATCCCTCTCTAGTTGATCTCTGACACAGCTCCATCGTGGAATCTCTCTCTAGTTGATCTCTGACACTGCTCCAGTGTGGAATCACTCTCCAGTTGATCTCTGACACAGCTCCAGTGTGGAATCCCTCTCTAGTTGATCTCTGACACAGCCCCAGTGTGGAATCTCTGTCTAGTCGATCTCTGACACAGTCCCAGTGTGGAATTTCTCTCTAGTTGATCTCTAACACAGTCCCAGTGTGGAATCTCTCTCTACTTGATCTCTGACCCAGCCCCAGTGTGTAATCTTTCTCTAGTTGATCTCTGACACAGCCCCAGTGTGGAATCCCTCTCTAGTTGATCTCTGACACAGCCCCAGTGTGGAATCCCTCTCTAGTTGATCTCTGACACAGTCCCAGTGTGGAATCTCTCTCTAGTTGATCTCTGACACAGTCCCAGTGTGGAATCTCTCTCCAGTTGATCTCTGACACAGTCCCAGTGTGGAATCTCTCACTACTTGATCTCTGACCCAGCAACAGTGTGGAATCTCTCTCTAGTTGATCTCTGACACTGCCCCAGTGTGGCATCACTCTCTGGTTGATCTCTGACACAGCCCCAGTGTGGAATCTCCCTCTACTTGATCTCTGACACAGTCCGTGTGGAATCCCTCTCTAGTTGATCTCTGACACAGCCCCAGTGTGGAATCTCTCTCTAGTTGATCTCTGACACAGCCCCAGTGTGGAATCTCTCTCTACTTGATATCTGCCTCAGCCCCAGTGTGGAATACCTCTCTAGTTGATCTCTGACACAGCCCCAGTGTGGAATCCCTCTCTGGTTGATCTCCGACACTGTCCCAGTGTGGAATGTCTCTCTAGTTGACCTGACACAGTCCCAGCGTGGAATCTCTCTCTTGTTGATCTCTGACACAGACCCAGTGTGGAGTCCCTCTCTAGTTGATCTCTGACACTGTCCCAGTGTGGAATCTCTCTCTAGTTGATCTCTGACACAATCCCCGTGTGGAATCTCTCTCTAGTTGATCTCTGACAAAGTCCCAGTGTGAGATTCCTCTCTAGTTGATCTCTGACACAGCCCCAGTGTGAGATCCCTCTCTTGTTGATCTCTGACACAGCCCCAGTGTGGAATCTCTCTCTAGTTGATCTCTGACACAGCCTCAGTGTGAGATTCCTCTCTAGTTGATCTCTGACACAGCCCCAGTGTGGAATCCCTCTCTAGTTGATCTCTGACACAGCCCCAGTGTGGAATCCCTCTCTAGTTTATCTCTGACACAGCCCGTGTGGAATCCCTCTCTAGTTGATCTCTGACACAGTCCCAGTGTGGAATCTCTCTCTAGTTGATCTCTGACACAGCCGCAGTGTGGAATCTCTCTCTAGTTGATCTCTGACACAGCCCCAGTGTGGAATCCCTCTCTAGTTGATCTCTGACACAGTCCCAGTGTGGAATCCCTCTCTAGTTGATCTCTGACACAGCCCCAGTGTGGAATCTCTCTCTAATTGGTCCCTGACACAGTCCCAGTGTGGAATCCCTCTCTAGTTGATCTCTGACACAGCCCCAGTGTGGAATCCATCTCTAGTTGATCTCTGACACAGCCCCAGTGTGAAATCTCTCTCTAGTTGATCTCTGACACAGCCCCAGTGTGGAATCCCTCTCTAGTTGATCTCTGACACAGCCCCAGTGTGGAATCCCTCTCTAGTTGATCTCTGACACAGCCCCAGTGTGGAATCCCACTCTACTTGATCTCTGACACAGTCCCAGTGTGGAATCCCTCTCTAGTTGATCTCTGACACAGCCCCAGTGTGGAATCTCTCTCTAGTTGATCTCTGACACAGCCCCAGTGTGAGATTCCTCTCTAGTTGATCTCTGACACAGCCCCAGTGTGGAATCACTCTCTAGTTGATCTCTGACACAGCCCCAGTGTGGAATCCCTCTCTAGTTGATCTCTGACAAAGCCCCACTGTGGAATCCCTCTCTAGTTTATCTCTGACACAGCCCCAGTGTGGAATCTCTCTCTAGTTGATCTCTGACACAGCCCCAGTGTGAGATTCCTCTCTAGTTGATCCCTGACACAGCCCCAGTGTGGAATCCCTCTCTAGTAGATCTCTGACACAGCCCCAGTGTGGTATCCCTCTGTAGTTGATCTCTGACACAGCCCCAATGTTGAATCCCTCTCTAGTTGATCTCTGAGACACCCCAGTGTGGAATCTCTCTCTTGTTGATCTCTGACACAGCCCCAGTGTGAGATTCCTCTCTAGTTGATCTCTGACATAGCCCTAGTGTAGAATCCCTCTCTAGTTGATCTCTGACACAGCCCCAGTGTGGAATCTCTCTCTAGTTGATCTCTGACACAGCCCCAGTGTGGAATCACTCTCTAGTTGATCTCTGACACAGCCCCAGTGTGGAATCCCTCTCTAGTTGATCTCTGACACAGCCCCAGTGTGGAATCTCTCTCTAGTTGATCTCTGACACAGTCCCAGTGTGAGATCCCTCTCTAGTTGATCTCTGACACAGCCCCAGTGTGAGATCCCTCTCTAGTTGATCTCTGACACAGCCCCAGTGTGGAATCTCTCTCTAGTTGATCTCTGACACAACCCAGTGTGAGATCCCTCTCTGGTTGATCTCTGACACAGCCCCAGTGTGGAATCACTCTCTAGTTGATCTCTGACACAGCCCCAGTGTGGAATCCCTCTCTAGTTGATCTCTGACACAGCCCCAGTGTGGAATCTCTCTCTAGTTGATCTCTGACACAGTCCCAGTGTGAGATCCCTCTCTAGTTGATCTCTGACACAGCTCCATCGTGGAATCTCTCTCTAGTTGATCTCTGACACTGCTCCAGTGTGGAATCACTCTCCAGTTGATCTCTGACACAGCTCCAGTGTGGAATCCCTCTCTAGTTGATCTCTGACACAGCCCCAGTGTGGAATCTCTGTCTAGTCGATCTCTGACACAGTCCCAGTGTGGAATTTCTCTCTAGTTGATCTCTGACACAGTCCCAGTGTGGAATCTCTCTCTACTTGATCTCTGACCCAGCCCCAGTGTGTAATCTTTCTCTAGTTGATCTCTGACACAGCCCCAGTGTGGAATCCCTCTCTAGTTGATCTCTGACACAGCCCCAGTGTGGAATCCCTCTCTAGTTGATCTCTGACACAGTCCCAGTGTGGAATCTCTCTCTAGTTGATCTCTGACACAGTCCCAGTGTGGAATCTCTCTCCAGTTGATCTCTGACACAGTCCCAGTGTGGAATCTCTCACTACTTGATCTCTGACCCAGCAACAGTGTGGAATCTCTCTCTAGTTGATCTCTGACACTGCCCCAGTGTGGCATCACTCTCTGGTTGATCTCTGACACAGCCCCAGTGTGGAATCTCCCTCTACTTGATCTCTGACACAGTCCGTGTGGAATCCCTCTCTAGTTGATCTCTGACACAGCCCCAGTGTGGAATCTCTCTCTAGTTGATCTCTGACACAGCCCCAGTGTGGAATCTCTCTCTACTTGATATCTGCCTCAGCCCCAGTGTGGAATACCTCTCTAGTTGATCTCTGACACAGCCCCAGTGTGGAATCCCTCTCTGGTTGATCTCCGACACTGTCCCAGTGTGGAATGTCTCTCTAGTTGACCTGACACAGTCCCAGCGTGGAATCTCTCTCTTGTTGATCTCTGACACAGACCCAGTGTGGAGTCCCTCTCTAGTTGATCTCTGACACTGTCCCAGTGTGGAATCTCTCTCTAGTTGATCTCTGACACAATCCCCGTGTGGAATCTCTCTCTAGTTGATCTCTGACAAAGTCCCAGTGTGAGATTCCTCTCTAGTTGATCTCTGACACAGCCCCAGTGTGAGATCCCTCTCTTGTTGATCTCTGACACAGCCCCAGTGTGGAATCTCTCTCTAGTTGATCTCTGACACAGCCTCAGTGTGAGATTCCTCTCTAGTTGATCTCTGACACAGCCCCAGTGTGGAATCCCTCTCTAGTTGATCTCTGACACAGCCCCAGTGTGGAATCCCTCTCTAGTTTATCTCTGACACAGCCCGTGTGGAATCCCTCTCTAGTTGATCTCTGACACAGTCCCAGTGTGGAATCTCTCTCTAGTTGATCTCTGACACAGCCGCAGTGTGGAATCTCTCTCTAGTTGATCTCTGACACAGCCCCAGTGTGGAATCCCTCTCTAGTTGATCTCTGACACAGTCCCAGTGTGGAATCCCTCTCTAGTTGATCTCTGACACAGCCCCAGTGTGGAATCTCTCTCTAATTGGTCCCTGACACAGTCCCAGTGTGGAATCCCTCTCTAGTTGATCTCTGACACAGCCCCAGTGTGGAATCCATCTCTAGTTGATCTCTGACACAGCCCCAGTGTGAAATCTCTCTCTAGTTGATCTCTGACACAGCCCCAGTGTGGAATCCCTCTCTAGTTGATCTCTGACACAGCCCCAGTGTGGAATCCCTCTCTAGTTGATCTCTGACACAGCCCCAGTGTGGAATCCCACTCTACTTGATCTCTGACACAGTCCCAGTGTGGAATCCCTCTCTAGTTGATCTCTGACACAGCCCCAGTGTGGAATCTCTCTCTAGTTGATCTCTGACACAGCCCCAGTGTGAGATTCCTCTCTAGTTGATCTCTGACACAGCCCCAGTGTGGAATCACTCTCTAGTTGATCTCTGACACAGCCCCAGTGTGGAATCCCTCTCTAGTTGATCTCTGACAAAGCCCCACTGTGGAATCCCTCTCTAGTTTATCTCTGACACAGCCCCAGTGTGGAATCTCTCTCTAGTTGATCTCTGACACAGCCCCAGTGTGAGATTCCTCTCTAGTTGATCCCTGACACAGCCCCAGTGTGGAATCCCTCTCTAGTAGATCTCTGACACAGCCCCAGTGTGGTATCCCTCTGTAGTTGATCTCTGACACAGCCCCAATGTTGAATCCCTCTCTAGTTGATCTCTGAGACACCCCAGTGTGGAATCTCTCTCTTGTTGATCTCTGACACAGCCCCAGTGTGAGATTCCTCTCTAGTTGATCTCTGACATAGCCCTAGTGTAGAATCCCTCTCTAGTTGATCTCTGACACAGCCCCAGTGTGGAATCTCTCTCTAGTTGATCTCTGACACAGCCCCAGTGTGGAATCACTCTCTAGTTGATCTCTGACACAGCCCCAGTGTGGAATCCCTCTCTAGTTGATCTCTGACACAGCCCCAGTGTGGAATCTCTCTCTAGTTGATCTCTGACACAGTCCCAGTGTGAGATCCCTCTCTAGTTGATCTCTGACACAGCCCCAGTGTGAGATCCCTCTCTAGTTGATCTCTGACACAGCCCCAGTGTGGAATCTCTCTCTAGTTGATCTCTGACACAACCCAGTGTGAGATCCCTCTCTGGTTGATCTCTGACACAGCCCCAGTGTGGAATCTCTCTCTAGTTGATCTCTGACACAGTCCCAGTGTGGACCTCTCTCTAGTTGATCTCTGACACAGTCCCACTGTGGAATCTCTCTCTAGTTGATCTCTGACACAGTCCCAGTGTGGAATCTCTCACTACTTGATCTCTGACCCAGCCCCAGTTTGGAATCTCTCTCTAGTGGATCTCTGACACAGCCCCAGTGTGGCATCACTCTCTGGTTGATCTCTGACACAGCCCCAGTGTTGAATCTCTCTCTACTTGATCTCTGACACAGTCTGTGTGGAATCCCTCTCTAGTTGATCTCTGACACAGCCCCAGTGTGGAATCTCTCTCTAGTTGATCTCTGACACAGGCCCAGTGTGGAATCTCTCTCTACTTGATCTCTGACACAGCCCCAGTGTGGAATCCCTCTCAAGTTGATCTCTGACACAGTCCCAGTGTGGAATCTCTCTCTAGTTGATCTCTGACTCAGCCCCAGTGTGGAATACCTCTCTAGTTGATCTCTGACACAGCCCCAGTGTGGAATCCCTCTCTAGTTGATCTCTGACACTGTCCCAGTGTGGAATCTCTATCTAGTTGATCTGACACAGTCCCAGCGTGGAATCGCTCTCTAGTTGATCTCTGACACAGACCCAGTGTGGAATCCCTCTCTAGTTGATCTCTGACACAGTCCCAGTGTGGAATCTCTCTCTAGTTGATCTCTGACACAGTCCCCGTGTGGAATGTCTCTCTAGTTGATCTCTGACAAAGTCCCAGTGTGGAATCTCTCCCTAGTTGATCTCTGACACAGCCCCAGTGTGGAATCCCTCTCTAGTTGATCTCTGACACAGCCTCACTGTTTAATCTCTCTCTAGTTGATCTCTGACACAGCTCCATTGTGGAATTTCTCTCTAGTTGATCTCTGACACAGCCCCAGTGTGGAATACCTCTCTAGTTGATCTCTGACACAGTCCCAGTGTGGAATCCCACTCTAGTTGATCCCTGACACAGCCCCAGATTTGAATCTCTCTAGTTGATCTCTGACACAGCCCCAGTGTGAGATCCCTCTCTAGTTGATCTCTGACGCAGCCTCACTGTTTAATCTCTCTCTAGTTGATCTCTGACACAGCTCCATTGTGGAATCTCTCTCTAGTTCATCTCTGACACAGCACCAGTGTGGAATCTCTCTCCAGTTGATCTCTGACACAGCTCCAGTGTGGAAACCCTCTCTAGTTGATCTCTGACACAGCCCCAGTGTGGAATCTCTGTCTAGTCGATCTCTGACACAGTCCCAGTGTGGAATTTCTCTCTAGTTGATCTCTGACACAGTCCGAGTGTGGAATCTCTCTCTAGTTGATCTCTGACACAGTCCCAGTGTGGAATCTCTCTCTAGTTGATCTCTGACACAGTCCCAGTGTGGAATCTCTCACTACTTGATCTCTGACATAGCCCCAGTTTGGAATCTCTCTCTAGTGGATCTCTGACACAGCCCCAGTGTGGCATCACCCTCTGGTTGATCTCTGACACAGCCCCAGTGTGGAATCTCTCTCTACTTGATCTCTGACACAGTCCGTGTGGAATCCCTCTCTAGTTGATCTCCGACACAGCCCCAGTGTGGAATCTCTCTCTAGTTGATCTCTGACACAGCCCCAGTGTGGAATCTCTCTCTACTTGATCTCTGACACAGCCCCAGTGTGGAATCCCTCTCTAGTTGATCTCTGACACATTCCCAGTGTGGAATCTTTCTCTAGTTGATCTCTGACTCAGCCCCAGTGTGGAATACCTCTCTAGTTGATCTCTGACACAGCCCCAGTGTGGAATCCCTCTCTAGTTGATCTCTGACACTGTCCCAGTGTGGGATCTCTCTCTAGTTGATCTGACACAGTCCCAGCGTGGAATCTCTCTCTAGTTGATCTCTGACACAGACCCAGTGTGGAATCCCTCTCTAGTTGATCTCTGACACAGTCCCAGTGTGGAATCTCTCTCTAGTTGATCTCTGACACAGCCCCAGTGTGGAATCCCTCTCTAGTTGATCTCTGACAAAGCCCCACTGTGGAATCCCTCTCTAGTTTATCTCTGACACAGCCCCAGTGTGGAATCTCTCTCTAGTTGATCTCTGACACAGCCCCAGTGTGAGATTCCTCTCTAGTTGATCCCTGACACAGCCCCAGTGTGGAATCCCTCTCTAGTAGATCTCTGACACAGCCCCAGTGTGGTATCCCTCTGTAGTTGATCTCTGACACAGCCCCAATGTTGAATCCCTCTCTAGTTGATCTCTGAGACACCCCAGTGTGGAATCTCTCTCTTGTTGATCTCTGACACAGCCCCAGTGTGAGATTCCTCTCTAGTTGATCTCTGACATAGCCCTAGTGTAGAATCCCTCTCTAGTTGATCTCTGACACAGCCCCAGTGTGGAATCTCTCTCTAGTTGATCTCTGACACAGCCCCAGTGTGGAATCACTCTCTAGTTGATCTCTGACACAGCCCCAGTGTGGAATCCCTCTCTAGTTGATCTCTGACACAGCCCCAGTGTGGAATCTCTCTCTAGTTGATCTCTGACACAGTCCCAGTGTGAGATCCCTCTCTAGTTGATCTCTGACACAGCCCCAGTGTGAGATCCCTCTCTAGTTGATCTCTGACACAGCCCCAGTGTGGAATCTCTCTCTAGTTGATCTCTGACACAACCCAGTGTGAGATCCCTCTCTGGTTGATCTCTGACACAGCCCCAGTGTGGAATCTCTCTCTAGTTGATCTCTGACACAGTCCCAGTGTGGACCTCTCTCTAGTTGATCTCTGACACAGTCCCACTGTGGAATCTCTCTCTAGTTGATCTCTGACACAGTCCCAGTGTGGAATCTCTCACTACTTGATCTCTGACCCAGCCCCAGTTTGGAATCTCTCTCTAGTGGATCTCTGACACAGCCCCAGTGTGGCATCACTCTCTGGTTGATCTCTGACACAGCCCCAGTGTTGAATCTCTCTCTACTTGATCTCTGACACAGTCTGTGTGGAATCCCTCTCTAGTTGATCTCTGACACAGCCCCAGTGTGGAATCTCTCTCTAGTTGATCTCTGACACAGGCCCAGTGTGGAATCTCTCTCTACTTGATCTCTGACACAGCCCCAGTGTGGAATCCCTCTCAAGTTGATCTCTGACACAGTCCCAGTGTGGAATCTCTCTCTAGTTGATCTCTGACTCAGCCCCAGTGTGGAATACCTCTCTAGTTGATCTCTGACACAGCCCCAGTGTGGAATCCCTCTCTAGTTGATCTCTGACACTGTCCCAGTGTGGAATCTCTATCTAGTTGATCTGACACAGTCCCAGCGTGGAATCGCTCTCTAGTTGATCTCTGACACAGACCCAGTGTGGAATCCCTCTCTAGTTGATCTCTGACACAGTCCCAGTGTGGAATCTCTCTCTAGTTGATCTCTGACACAGTCCCCGTGTGGAATGTCTCTCTAGTTGATCTCTGACAAAGTCCCAGTGTGGAATCTCTCCCTAGTTGATCTCTGTCACAGCCCCAGTGTGGAATCCCTCTCTAGTTGATCTCTGACACAGCCTCACTGTTTAATCTCTCTCTAGTTGATCTCTGACACAGCTCCATTGTGGAATTTCTCTCTAGTTGATCTCTGACACAGCCCCAGTGTGGAATACCTCTCTAGTTGATCTCTGACACAGTCCCAGTGTGGAATCCCACTCTAGTTGATCCCTGACACAGCCCCAGATTTGAATCTCTCTAGTTGATCTCTGACACAGCCCCAGTGTGAGATCCCTCTCTAGTTGATCTCTGACGCAGCCTCACTGTTTAATCTCTCTCTAGTTGATCTCTGACACAGCTCCATTGTGGAATCTCTCTCTAGTTCATCTCTGACACAGCACCAGTGTGGAATCTCTCTCCAGTTGATCTCTGACACAGCTCCAGTGTGGAAACCCTCTCTAGTTGATCTCTGACACAGCCCCAGTGTGGAATCTCTGTCTAGTCGATCTCTGACACAGTCCCAGTGTGGAATTTCTCTCTAGTTGATCTCTGACACAGTCCGAGTGTGGAATCTCTCTCTAGTTGATCTCTGACACAGTCCCAGTGTGGAATCTCTCTCTAGTTGATCTCTGACACAGTCCCAGTGTGGAATCTCTCACTACTTGATCTCTGACATAGCCCCAGTTTGGAATCTCTCTCTAGTGGATCTCTGACACAGCCCCAGTGTGGCATCACCCTCTGGTTGATCTCTGACACAGCCCCAGTGTGGAATCTCTCTCTACTTGATCTCTGACACAGTCCGTGTGGAATCCCTCTCTAGTTGATCTCCGACACAGCCCCAGTGTGGAATCTCTCTCTAGTTGATCTCTGACACAGCCCCAGTGTGGAATCTCTCTCTACTTGATCTCTGACACAGCCCCAGTGTGGAATCCCTCTCTAGTTGATCTCTGACACATTCCCAGTGTGGAATCTTTCTCTAGTTGATCTCTGACTCAGCCCCAGTGTGGAATACCTCTCTAGTTGATCTCTGACACAGCCCCAGTGTGGAATCCCTCTCTAGTTGATCTCTGACACTGTCCCAGTGTGGGATCTCTCTCTAGTTGATCTGACACAGTCCCAGCGTGGAATCTCTCTCTAGTTGATCTCTGACACAGACCCAGTGTGGAATCCCTCTCTAGTTGATCTCTGACACAGTCCCAGTGTGGAATCTCTCTCTAGTTGATCTCTGACACAGTCCCCGTGTGGAATCTCTCTCTAGTTGATCTCTGACAAAGTCCCAGTGTGGAAACTCTCCCTAGTTGATCTCTGACACAGCCCCAGTGTGGAATCCCTCTCTAGTTGATCTCTGACACAGCCTCACTGTTTAATCTCTCTCTAGTTGATCTCTGACACAGCTCCATTGTGGAATTTCTCTCTAGTTGATCTCTGACACAGCCCCAGTGTGGAATACCTCTCTAGTTGATCTCTGACACAGTCCCAGTGTGGAATCCCACTCTAGTTGATCTCTGACACAGGCCCAATGTGGAATCTCTCTCTAGTTGATCTCTGACACAGACCCAGTGTGGAATAACTCTCTAGTTGATCTCTGGCACAGTCCCAGTGTGGAATCTCACTCTAGTTGATCTCTGACACAGCCCCAGTGTGGAATCACTCTCTAGTTGATCTCTGACACAGCCCCAGTGTTTAATCTCTCTCTAGTTGATCTCTGACACAGTCCGTGTGGAATCTCTCTCTTGTTGATCCCTGACACAGCCCCAGATTTGAATCTCTCTAGTTGATCTCTGACACAGCCCCAGTGTGAGATCCCTCTCTAGTTGATCTCTGACGCAGCCTCACTGTTTAATCTCTCTCTAGTTGATCTCTGACACAGCTCCATTGTGGAATCTCTCTCTAGTTGATCTCTGACACAGCACCAGTGTGGAATCTCTCTCCAGTTGATCTCTGACACAGCTCCAGTGTGGAATCCCACTCTAGTTGATCTCTGACACAGCCCCAGTGTGGAATCTCTGTCTAGTCGATCTCTGACACAGTCCCAGTGTGGAATTTCTCTCTAGTTGATCTCTGACACAGTCCGAGAGTGGAATCTCTCTCTACTTGATCTCTGAACCAGCCCCAGTGTGGAATCTCTCTCTAGTTGATCTCTGACACAGCCCCAGTGTGGAATCCCTCTCTAGTTGATCTCTGACACAGCCCCAGTGTGGAATCCCTCTCTAGTTGATCTCTGACACAGTCCCAGTGTGGAATCTCTCTCTAGTTGATCTCTGACACAGTCCCAGTGTGGAATCTCTCTCTAGTTGATCTCTGACACAGTCCCAGTGTGGAATCTCTCACTACTTGATCTCTGACCCAGCCCCAGTGTGGAATCTCCCTCTAGTGGATGTCTGACACAGCCCCAGTGTGGCATCACTCTCTGGTTGATCTCTGACAGAGCCCCAGTGTGGAATCTCTCTCTACTTGATCTCTGACACAGTCCGTGTGGAATCCCTCTCTAGTTGATCTCTGACACAGCCCTAGTGTGGAATCTCTCTCTAGTTGATCTCTGACACAGCCCCAGTGTGAGATCCCTCTCTAGTTGATCTCAGACGCAGCCTCAATGTTTAATCTCTCTCTAGTTGATCTCTGACACAGCTCCATCGTGGAATCTCTCTCTAGTTGATCTCTGACACTGCTCCAGTGTGGAATCTCTCTCCAGTTGATCTCTGACACAGCTGCAGTGTGGAATCCCTCTCTAGTTGATCTCTGACACAGCCCCAGTGTGGAATCTCTGTCTAGTCGATCTCTGACACAGTCCCAGTGTGGAATTTCTCTCTAGTTGATCTCTGACACAGTCCCAGTGTGGAATCTCACTCTACTTGATCTCTGACCCAGCCCCAGTGTGTAATCTTTCTCTAGTTGATCTCTGACACAGCCCCAGTGTGGAATCCCTCTCTAGTTGATCTCTGACAGAGCCCCAGTGTGGAATCCCTCTCTAGTTGATCTCTGACACAGTCCCAGTGTGGAATCTCTGTCTAGTTGATCTCTGACACAGTCCCAGTGTGGAATCTCTCTCCAGTTGATCTCTGACACAGTCCCAGTGTGGAATCTCTCTCTAGTTGATCTCTGACACAGTCCCAGTGTGGAATCTCTCTCTAGTTGATCTCTGACACAGTCCCAGTGTGGAATCTCTCACTACTTGATCTCTGACCCAGCCCCAGTTTGGAATCTCTCTCTAGTGGATCTCTGACACAGCCCCAGTGTGGCATCACTCTCTGGTTGATCTCTGACACAGCCCCAGTGTTGAATCTCTCTCTACTTGACCTCTGACACAGTCTGTGTGGAATCCCTCTCTAGTTGATCTCTGACACAGCCCCAGTGTGGAATCTCTCTCTAGTTGATCTCTGACACAGGCCCAGTGTGGAATCTCTCTCTACTTGATCTCTGACACAGCCCCAGTGTGGAATCCCTCTCTAGTTGATCTCGGACACAGTCCCAGTGTGGAATCTCTCTCTAGTTGATCTCTGACTCAGCCCCAGTGTGGAATACCTCTCTAGTTGATCTCTGACACAGCCCCAGTGTGGAATCCCTCTCTAGTTGATCTCTGACACTGTCCCAGTGTGGAATCTCTCTCTAGTTGATCTGACACAGTCCCAGCGTGGAATCGCTCTCTAGTTGATCTCTGACACAGACCCAGTGTGGAATCCCTCTCTAGTTGATCTCTGACACAGTCCCAGTGTGGAATCTCTCTCTAGTTGATCTCTGACACAGTCCCAGTGTGGAATCCCTCTCTAGTTGATCTCTGACACAGCCTCACTGTTTAATCTCTCTCTAGTTGATCTCTGACACAGCTCCATTGTGGAATTTCCCTCTAGTTGATCTCTGACACAGCCCCAGTGTGGAATACCTCTCTAGTTGATCTCTGACACAGTCCCAGTGTGGAATCCCACTCTAGTTGATCTCTGACACAGGCCCAGTGTGGAATCTCTCTCTACTTGATCTCTGACACAGTCCGTCTGGAATCTCTCTCTAGTTGATCCCTGACACAGCCCCAGATTTGAATCTCTCTAGTTGATCTCTGACACAGCCCCAGTGTGAGATCCCTCTCTAGTTGATCTCTGACGCAGCCTCACTGTTTCATCTCTCTCTAGTTGATCTCTGACACAGCTCCATTGTGGAATCTCTCTCTAGTTCATCTCTGACACAGCACCAGTGTGCAATCTCTCTCCAGTTGATCTCTGACACAGCTCCAGTGTGGAAACCCTCTCTAGTTGATCTCTGACACAGCCCCAGTGTGGAATCTCTGTCTAGTCGATCTCTGACACAGTCCCAGTGTGGAATTTCTCTCTAGTTGATCTCTGACACAGTCCGAGTGTGGAATCTCTCTCTAGTTGATCTCTGACACAGTCCCAGTGTGGAATCTCTCTCTAGTTGATCTCTGACACAGTCCCAGTGTGGAATCTCTCACTACTTGATCTCTGACATAGCCCCAGTTTGGAATCTCTCTCTAGTGGATCTCTGACACAGCCCCAGTGTGGCATCACTCTCTGGTTGATCTCTGACACAGCCCCAGTGTGGAATCTCTCTCTACTTGATCTCTGACACAGTCCGTGTGGAATCCCTCTCTAGTTGATCTCCGACACAGCCCCAGTGTGGAATCTCTCTCTAGTTGATCTCTGACACAGCCCCAGTGTGGAATCTCTCTCTACTTGATCTCTGACACAGCCCCAGTGTGGAATCCCTCTCTAGTTGATCTCTGACACAGTCCCAGTGTGGAATCTTTCTCTAGTTGATCTCTGACTCAGCCCCAGTGTGGAATACCTCTCTAGTTGATCTCTGACACAGCCCCAGTGTGGAATCCCTCTCTAGTTGATCTCTGACACTGTCCCAGTGTGGGATCTCTCTCTAGTTGATCTGACACAGTCCCAGCGTGGAATCTCTCTCTAGTTGATCTCTGACACAGACCCAGTGTGGAATCCCTCTCTAGTTGATCTCTGACACAGTCCCAGTGTGGAATCTCTCTCTAGTTGATCTCTGACACAGTCCCCGTGTGGAATCTCTCTCTAGTTGATCTCTGACAAAGTCCCAGTTTGGAATCTCTCCCTAGTTGATCTCTGACACAGCCCCAGTGTGGAATCCCTCTCTAGTTGATCTCTGACACAGTCCCAGTGTGGAATCCCACTCTAGTTGATCTCTGACACAGGCCCAATGTGGAATCTCTCTCTAGTTGATCTCTGACACAGACGCAGTGTGGAATAACTCTCTAGTTGATCTCTGGCACATTCCCAGTGTGGAATCTCTCTCTAGTTGATCTCTGACACAGCCCCAGTGTGGAATCACTCTCTAGTTGATCTCTGACACAGCCCCAGTGTGGAATCTCTCTCTACTTGATCTCTGACACAGTCCGTGTGGAATCTCTCTCTTGTTGATCCCTGACACAGCCCCAGATTTGAATCTCTCTAGTTGATCTCTGACACAGCCCCAGTGTGAGATCCCTCTCTAGTTGATCTCTGACGCAGCCTCACTGTTTAATCTCTCTCTAGTTGATCTCTGACACAGCTCCATTGTGGAATCTCTCTCTAGTTGATCTCTGACACAGCACCAGTGTGGAATCTCTCTCCAGTTGATCTCTGACACAGCTCCAGTGTGGAATCCCACTCTAGTTGATCTTTGACACAGCCCCAGTGTGGAATCTCTGTCTAGTCGATCTCTGACACAGTCCCAGTGTGGAATTTCTCTCTAGTTGATCTCTGACACAGTCCGAGAGTGGAATCTCTCTCTACTTGATCTCTGAACCAGCCCCAGTGTGGAATCTTTCTCTAGTTGATCTCTGACACAGCCCCAGTGTGGAATCCCTCTCTAGTTGATCTCTGACACAGCCCCAGTGTGGAATCCCTCTCTAGTTGATCTCTGACACAGTCCCAGTGTGGAATCTCTCTCTAGTTGATCTCTGACACAGTCCCAGTGTGGAATCTCTCTCTAGTTGATCTCTGACACAGTCCCAGTGTGGAATCTCTCACTACTTGATCTCTGACCCAGCCCCAGTGTGGAATCTCCCTCTAGTGGATCTCTGACACAGCCCCAGTGTGGCATCACTCTCTGGTTGATCTCTGACAGAGCCCCAGTGTGGAATCTCTCTCTACTTGATCTCTGACACAGTCCGTGTGGAATCCCTCTCTAGTTGATCTCTGACACAGCCCCAGTGTGGAATCTCTCTCTACTTGATCTTTGACACAGCCCCAGTGTGGAATCCCTCTCTAGTTGATCTCTGACACAGTCCCAGTGTGGAATCTCTCTCTAGTTGATCTCTGACTCAGCCCCAGTGTGGAATACCTCTCTAGTTGATCTCTGACACAGCCCCAGTGTGGAATCCCTCTCTAGTTGATCTCTGACACTGTCCCAGTGTGGAAACTCTCTCTAGTTGATCTGACACACTCCCAGCGTGGAATCTCTCTCTAGTTGATCTCTGACACAGACCCAGTGTGGAATCCCTCTCTAGTTGATCTCTGACACAGTCCCAGTGTGGAATCTCTCTCTAGTTGTTCTCTGACACAGTCCCCGTGTGGAATCTCTCTCTAGTTGATCTCTGACACAGCCCCAGTGTGAGATTCCTCTCTAGTTGATCTCTGACACATCCCCAGTGTGGAATCCCTCTCTAGTTGATCTCTGACACAGCCCCAGTGTGAGATCCCTCTCTAGTTGATCTCTGACACAGCCCCAGTGTGAAATCTCTCTCTAGTTGATCTCTGACACAGCCCCAGTGTGGAATCCCTTGCTAGTTGATCTCTGACACAGCCCAAGTGTGGAATCTCTCTCAGGTTGATTTCTGACACAGCCCCAGTGTGGAATCCCTCCCTAGTTGATCTCTGACACAGCCCAAGTGTGGAATCTCTCGCCAGTTGATTTCTGACACAGCCCCAGTGTGGAAGCTCTCTCTAGTTGATCTCTGACACAGTCCCAGTGTGAGATCCCTCTCTAGATGTCTGACACAGCCCCAGTGTGAGATTCCTCTCTAGTTGATCTCTGACACAGCCCCAGTGTGAAATATCTCTCTAGTTGATCTCTGACACATCCCCAGTGTGGAATCTCTCTCTTGTTGATCTCTGACACATTCCCAGTGTGAGATCCCTCTCTAGTTGATCTCTGACACATCCCCAATGCGAGATTCCTCTCTAGTTGATCTCTGACACAGCCCCAGTGTGGAATCTCTATCTAGTTGATCTCTGACACAGCCCCAGTGTGGAATCGCTCGCTAGTTGATCTCTGACAGAGCCCAAGTGTGGAATCTCTCTCCATGTTGATTTCTGACACAGCCCCAGTGTGGAATCCCTCCCTTGTTGATCTCTGACACAGCCCAAGCGTGGAATCTCTCTCCAGTTGATTTCTGACACAGCCCCAGTGTGGAATCTCTCTCTAGTTGATCTCTGACACAGCCCCAGTGTGAGATCCCTCTCTAGTTGATCTATGACACAGCCCCAGAGTGAGATTCCGCTCCATTTGATCTCTGACACAGCTCCAGAGTTAAATCTCTCTCTAGTTGATCTCTGACACAGCCCCAGTGTGGAATCTCTCTCTTGTTGATCTCTGACGCAGTCTCAGTGTGAGATCCCTCTCTAGTTGATCTCTGACACAGTCCCAGTGTGGAATCCCTTTCTAGTTGATCTCTGACACAGCCCCAGTGTGGAATCTCTCTCTAGTTGATCTCTGACACAGCCCCAGTGTGGAAGCTCTCTCTAATTGATCTCTGACACAGCCCCAGTGTGGAATCTCTCTCTAGTTGATCTGTGACTCAGCCCCCGTTTGGAATCCCTCTCGAGTTGATCTCTGACACTGCCCCAGTGTGGAATCTCTATCTAGTTGATCTCTGACACTGCTCCAGTGTGAGATCCCTCTCTGGTTGATCTCTGACACATCCCTAGTGTGGAATCTCTCTCTAGTTGATCTCTGACACAGCCCCAGTGTGAGATCCCTCTCTAGTTGATCTCTGACGCAGCCTCACTGTTTAATCTCTCTCTAGTTGATCTCAGACACAGCTCCATTGTGGAATCTCTCTCTAGTTGATCGCTGACACAGCACCAGTGTGGAATCCCTCTCTAGTTGATCTCTGACACAGCCCCAGTGTGAGATCCCTCTCAAGTTGATCTCTGACACAGCCCCAGTGTGAGATTCCTCTCTAGTTGATCTCTGACACAGCCCCAGTGTGAAATCTCTCTCTAGGTGATCTCTGACACAGCCCCAGTGTGGAATCTCTCTCTTGTTGATCTCTGACACAGTCGCAGTGTGGAATCCCTTTCTAGTTGATCTCTGACACAGCCCCAGTGCGGAATCTCTCCCTAGTTGATCTCTGACACAGCCCCAGCGTGGAAGCTCTCTCTAATTGATCTATGACTCAGCCCCCGTTTGGAATCCCTCTCTAGTTGATCTCTGACACTGTCCCAGTGTGGAATCTCTCTCTAGTTGATCTCTGACACTGCTCCAGCGTGAGAGCCCATTCTAGTTGATCTCTGACACATCCCTAGTGTGGAATCTCTCTCTAGTTGATCTCTGACACAGCCCCAGTGTGAGATCCCTCTCTAGTTGATCTCTGACACAGCCTCAATGATTAATCTCTCTCTAGGTGATCTCTGACACAGCTCCATTGTGGAATCTCTCTCTAGCTGATCTCTGACACAGCACCAGTGTGGAATCTCTCTCCAGTTGATCTCTGACACAGCTCCAGTGTGGAATCCCTCTCTAGTTGATCTCTGACACAGCCCCAGTGTGGAATCTCTGTCAAGTTGATCTCTGATACAGTCCCAGTGTGGAATCTCTGTCTAGTTGATCTCTGACACAGTCCCAGTCTGGAATCTCTCTTTACTTGATCTCTGACCCAGCCCCAGTGTGGAAACTCTCTCTAGTTGATCTCTGACACAATCCCAGTGTGGAACCTGTCTCTAGTTGACCTCTGAAACAGCCCCAGTGTGGAATCCCTCTCTAGTTGATCTCTGACACAGTCCCAGTGTGGAATCTCTCCCTAGTTGATCTCTGACACAGTCCCATTGTGGAATCTCTCTCTAGTTGATCTCTGACACAGTCCCAGTGTGGAATCTCTCTCTACTTGATCTCTAACCCAGCCCCTGTGTGGAATCTCAGTCTAGTTGATCTCTGACACAGCCCCAGTGTGGAATCACTCTCTAGTAGATCTCTGACACAGCCCCAGTCTGGAATCTCTCTCTACTTGATCTCTGACACAGTCCGTGTGGAATCTCTCTCTTGTTGATCCCTGACACAGCCCCAGATTTGAATCTCTCTAGTTGATCTCTGACACAGCCCCAGTGTGAGATCCCTCTCTAGTTGATCTCTGACGCAGCCTCACTGTTTAATCTCTCTCTAGTTGATCTCTGACACAGCTCCATTGTGGAATCTCTCTCTAGTTGATCTCTGACACAGCACCAGTGTGGAATCTCTCTCCAGTTGATCTCTGACACAGCTCCAGTGTGGAATCCCACTCTAGTTGATCTTTGACACAGCCCCAGTGTGGAATCTCTGTCTAGTCGATCTCTGACACAGTCCCAGTGTGGAATTTCTCTCTAGTTGATCTCTGACACAGTCCGAGAGTGGAATCTCTCTCTACTTGATCTCTGAACCAGCCCCAGTGTGGAATCTTTCTCTAGTTGATCTCTGACACAGCCCCAGTGTGGAATCCCTCTCTAGTTGATCTCTGACACAGCCCCAGTGTGGAATCCCTCTCTAGTTGATCTCTGACACAGTCCCAGTGTGGAATCTCTCTCTAGTTGATCTCTGACACAGTCCCAGTGTGGAATCTCTCTCTAGTTGATCTCTGACACAGTCCCAGTGTGGAATCCCTTTCTAGTTGATCTCTGACACAGCCCCAGTGTGGAATCTCTCTCTAGTTGATCTCTGACACAGCCCCAGTGTGGAAGCTCTCTCTAATTGATCTCTGACACAGCCCCAGTGTGGAATCTCTCTCTAGTTGATCTGTGACTCAGCCCCCGTTTGGAATCCCTCTCGAGTTGATCTCTGACACTGCCCCAGTGTGGAATCTCTATCTAGTTGATCTCTGACACTGCTCCAGTGTGAGATCCCTCTCTGGTTGATCTCTGACACATCCCTAGTGTGGAATCTCTCTCTAGTTGATCTCTGACACAGCCCCAGTGTGAGATCCCTCTCTAGTTGATCTCTGACGCAGCCTCACTGTTTAATCTCTCTCTAGTTGATCTCAGACACAGCTCCATTGTGGAATCTCTCTCTAGTTGATCGCTGACACAGCACCAGTGTGGAATCCCTCTCTAGTTGATCTCTGACACAGCCCCAGTGTGAGATCCCTCTCAAGTTGATCTCTGACACAGCCCCAGTGTGAGATTCCTCTCTAGTTGATCTCTGACACAGCCCCAGTGTGAAATCTCTCTCTAGGTGATCTCTGACACAGCCCCAGTGTGGAATCTCTCTCTTGTTGATCTCTGACACAGTCGCAGTGTGGAATCCCTTTCTAGTTGATCTCTGACACAGCCCCAGTGCGGAATCTCTCCCTAGTTGATCTCTGACACAGCCCCAGCGTGGAAGCTCTCTCTAATTGATCTATGACTCAGCCCCCGTTTGGAATCCCTCTCTAGTTGATCTCTGACACTGTCCCAGTGTGGAATCTCTCTCTAGTTGATCTCTGACACTGCTCCAGCGTGAGAGCCCATTCTAGTTGATCTCTGACACATCCCTAGTGTGGAATCTCTCTCTAGTTGATCTCTGACACAGCCCCAGTGTGAGATCCCTCTCTAGTTGATCTCTGACACAGCCTCAATGATTAATCTCTCTCTAGGTGATCTCTGACACAGCTCCATTGTGGAATCTCTCTCTAGCTGATCTCTGACACAGCACCAGTGTGGAATCTCTCTCCAGTTGATCTCTGACACAGCTCCAGTGTGGAATCCCTCTCTAGTTGATCTCTGACACAGCCCCAGTGTGGAATCTCTGTCAAGTTGATCTCTGATACAGTCCCAGTGTGGAATCTCTGTCTAGTTGATCTCTGACACAGTCCCAGTCTGGAATCTCTCTTTACTTGATCTCTGACCCAGCCCCAGTGTGGAAACTCTCTCTAGTTGATCTCTGACACAATCCCAGTGTGGAACCTGTCTCTAGTTGACCTCTGAAACAGCCCCAGTGTGGAATCCCTCTCTAGTTGATCTCTGACACAGTCCCAGTGTGGAATCTCTCCCTAGTTGATCTCTGACACAGTCCCATTGTGGAATCTCTCTCTAGTTGATCTCTGACACAGTCCCAGTGTGGAATCTCTCTCTACTTGATCTCTAACCCAGCCCCTGTGTGGAATCTCAGTCTAGTTGATCTCTGACACAGCCCCAGTGTGGAATCACTCTCTAGTAGATCTCTGACACAGCCCCAGTCTGGAATCTCTCTCTACTTGATCTCTGACACAGTCCATGTGGAATCTCTCTCTTGTTGATCCCTGACACAGCCCCAGATTTGAATCTCTCTAGTTGATCTCTGACACAGCCCCAGTGTGAGATCCCTCTCTAGTTGATCTCTGACGCAGCCTCACTGTTTAATCTCTCTCTAGTTGATCTCTGACACAGCTCCATTGTGGAATCTCTCTCTAGTTGATCTCTGACACAGCACCAGTGTGGAATCTCTCTCCAGTTGATCTCTGACACAGCTCCAGTGTGGAATCCCACTCTAGTTGATCTTTGACACAGCCCCAGTGTGGAATCTCTGTCTAGTCGATCTCTGACACAGTCCCAGTGTGGAATTTCTCTCTAGTTGATCTCTGACACAGTCCGAGAGTGGAATCTCTCTCTACTTGATCTCTGAACCAGCCCCAGTGTGGAATCTTTCTCTAGTTGATCTCTGACACAGCCCCAGTGTGGAATCCCTCTCTAGTTGATCTCTGACACAGCCCCAGTGTGGAATCCCTCTCTAGTTGATCTCTGACACAGTCCCAGTGTGGAATCTCTCTCTAGTTGATCTCTGACACAGTCCCAGTGTGGAATCTCTCTCTAGTTGATCTCTGACACAGTCCCAGTGTGGAATCTCTCACTACTTGATCTCTGACCCAGCCCCAGTGTGGAATCTCCCTCTAGTGGATCTCTGACACAGCCCCAGTGTGGCATCACTCTCTGGTTGATCTCTGACAGAGCCCCAGTGTGGAATCTCTCTCTACTTGATCTCTGACACAGTCCGTGTGGAATCCCTCTCTAGTTGATCTCTGACACAGCCCCAGTGTGGAATCTCTCTCTACTTGATCTTTGACACAGCCCCAGTGTGGAATCCCTCTCTAGTTGATCTCTGACACAGTCCCAGTGTGGAATCTCTCTCTAGTTGATCTCTGACTCAGCCCCAGTGTGGAATACCTCTCTAGTTGATCTCTGACACAGCCCCAGTGTGGAATCCCTCTCTAGTTGATCTCTGACACTGTCCCAGTGTGGAAACTCTCTCTAGTTGATCTGACACACTCCCAGCGTGGAATCTCTCTCTAGTTGATCTCTGACACAGACCCAGTGTGGAATCCCTCTCTAGTTGATCTCTGACACAGTCCCAGTGTGGAATCTCTCTCTAGTTGTTCTCTGACACAGTCCCCGTGTGGAATCTCTCTCGAGTTGATCTCTGACACAGCCCCAGTGTGAGATTCCTCTCTAGTTGATCTCTGACACATCCCCAGTGTGGAATCCCTCTCTAGTTGATCTCTGACACAGCCCCAGTGTGAGATCCCTCTCTAGTTGATCTCTGACACAGCCCCAGTGTGAAATCTCTCTCTAGTTGATCTCTGACACAGCCCCAGTGTGGAATCCCTTGCTAGTTGATCTCTGACACAGCCCAAGTGTGGAATCTCTCTCAGGTTGATTTCTGACACAGCCCCAGTGTGGAATCCCTCCCTAGTTGATCTCTGACACAGCCCAAGTGTGGAATCTCTCGCCAGTTGATTTCTGACACAGCCCCAGTGTGGAAGCTCTCTCTAGTTGATCTCTGACACAGTCCCAGTGTGAGATCCCTCTCTAGATGTCTGACACAGCCCCAGTGTGAGATTCCTCTCTAGTTGATCTCTGACACAGCCCCAGTGTGAAATATCTCTCTAGTTGATCTCTGACACATCCCCAGTGTGGAATCTCTCTCTTGTTGATCTCTGACACAGTCCCAGTGTGAGATCCCTCTCTAGTTGATCTCTGACACATCCCCAATGCGAGATTCCTCTCTAGTTGATCTCTGACACAGCCCCAGTGTGGAATCTCTATCTAGTTGATCTCTGACACAGCCCCAGTGTGGAATCGCTCGCTAGTTGATCTCTGACAGAGCCCAAGTGTGGAATCTCTCTCCATGTTGATTTCTGACACAGCCCCAGTGTGGAATCCCTCCCTTGTTGATCTCTGACACAGCCCAAGCGTGGAATCTCTCTCCAGTTGATTTCTGACACAGCCCCAGTGTGGAATCTCTCTCTAGTTGATCTCTGACACAGCCCCAGTGTGAGATCCCTCTCTAGTTGATCTATGACACAGCCCCAGAGTGAGATTCCGCTCCATTTGATCTCTGACACAGCTCCAGAGTTAAATCTCTCTCTAGTTGATCTCTGACACAGCCCCAGTGTGGAATCTCTCTCTTGTTGATCTCTGACGCAGTCTCAGTGTGAGATCCCTCTCTAGTTGATCTCTGACACAGTCCCAGTGTGGAATCCCTTTCTAGTTGATCTCTGACACAGCCCCAGTGTGGAATCTCTCTCTAGTTGATCTCTGACACAGCCCCAGTGTGGAAGCTCTCTCTAATTGATCTCTGACACAGCCCCAGTGTGGAATCTCTCTCTAGTTGATCTGTGACTCAGCCCCCGTTTGGAATCCCTCTCGAGTTGATCTCTGACACTGCCCCAGTGTGGAATCTCTATCTAGTTGATCTCTGACACTGCTCCAGTGTGAGATCCCTCTCTGGTTGATCTCTGACACATCCCTAGTGTGGAATCTCTCTCTAGTTGATCTCTGACACAGCCCCAGTGTGAGATCCCTCTCTAGTTGATCTCTGACGCAGCCTCACTGTTTAATCTCTCTCTAGTTGATCTCAGACACAGCTCCATTGTGGAATCTCTCTCTAGTTGATCGCTGACACAGCACCAGTGTGGAATCCCTCTCTAGTTGATCTCTGACACAGCCCCAGTGTGAGATCCCTCTCAAGTTGATCTCTGACACAGCCCCAGTGTGAGATTCCTCTCTAGTTGATCTCTGACACAGCCCCAGTGTGAAATCTCTCTCTAGGTGATCTCTGACACAGCCCCAGTGTGGAATCTCTCTCTTGTTGATCTCTGACACAGTCGCAGTGTGGAATCCCTTTCTAGTTGATCTCTGACACAGCCCCAGTGCGGAATCTCTCCCTAGTTGATCTCTGACACAGCCCCAGCGTGGAAGCTCTCTCTAATTGATCTATGACTCAGCCCCCGTTTGGAATCCCTCTCTAGTTGATCTCTGACACTGTCCCAGTGTGGAATCTCTCTCTAGTTGATCTCTGACACTGCTCCAGCGTGAGAGCCCATTCTAGTTGATCTCTGACACATCCCTAGTGTGGAATCTCTCTCTAGTTGATCTCTGACACAGCCCCAGTGTGAGATCCCTCTCTAGTTGATCTCTGACACAGCCTCAATGATTAATCTCTCTCTAGGTGATCTCTGACACAGCTCCATTGTGGAATCTCTCTCTAGCTGATCTCTGACACAGCACCAGTGTGGAATCTCTCTCCAGTTGATCTCTGACACAGCTCCAGTGTGGAATCCCTCTCTAGTTGATCTCTGACACAGCCCCAGTGTGGAATCTCTGTCAAGTTGATCTCTGATACAGTCCCAGTGTGGAATCTCTGTCTAGTTGATCTCTGACACAGTCCCAGTCTGGAATCTCTCTTTACTTGATCTCTGACCCAGCCCCAGTGTGGAAACTCTCTCTAGTTGATCTCTGACACAATCCCAGTGTGGAACCTGTCTCTAGTTGACCTCTGAAACAGCCCCAGTGTGGAATCCCTCTCTAGTTGATCTCTGACACAGTCCCAGTGTGGAATCTCTCCCTAGTTGATCTCTGACACAGTCCCATTGTGGAATCTCTCTCTAGTTGATCTCTGACACAGTCCCAGTGTGGAATCTCTCTCTACTTGATCTCTAACCCAGCCCCTGTGTGGAATCTCAGTCTAGTTGATCTCTGACACAGCCCCAGTGTGGAATCACTCTCTAGTAGATCTCTGACACAGCCCCAGTCTGGAATCTCTCTCTACTTGATCTCTGACACAGTCCGTGTGGAATCTCTCTCTTGTTGATCCCTGACACAGCCCCAGATTTGAATCTCTCTAGTTGATCTCTGACACAGCCCCAGTGTGAGATCCCTCTCTAGTTGATCTCTGACGCAGCCTCACTGTTTAATCTCTCTCTAGTTGATCTCTGACACAGCTCCATTGTGGAATCTCTCTCTAGTTGATCTCTGACACAGCACCAGTGTGGAATCTCTCTCCAGTTGATCTCTGACACAGCTCCAGTGTGGAATCCCACTCTAGTTGATCTTTGACACAGCCCCAGTGTGGAATCTCTGTCTAGTCGATCTCTGACACAGTCCCAGTGTGGAATTTCTCTCTAGTTGATCTCTGACACAGTCCGAGAGTGGAATCTCTCTCTACTTGATCTCTGAACCAGCCCCAGTGTGGAATCTTTCTCTAGTTGATCTCTGACACAGCCCCAGTGTGGAATCCCTCTCTAGTTGATCTCTGACACAGCCC